>JAGPOW010001296.1:98796476-98843403 GCA_030014935.1 Caiman crocodilus
CCTGAAGATGCCCAAGGTAGGAGCAAGAACCACTTCCCTAGGAAGCTGGTTCCACATCCTAGCCACCCTAACTGTGAAGTAGTGTTTCCTAATGTCCAAATGTCTAATCTCATTTTTATCAATTCATTTTGATATCTTGTTTTTCATCATATCGTCATTGTGCAATTGACTAATATGTTCAGGTCTTTCTACTATGTAATTTCCAACCGATTAGCTCCCAGCTTCTAATGGAAATTCGTCTTATTAGTCTGTTACTGTACAAGTTTGCATGTTACCCATTTGTATTACTCCATTCCTCAAGGTAATATAGTTCTCCTTTAGCATTATAATCTTCCTCTGTAGTGAGGATGACTCCCAACATTTGCACCAGGAAATTTCATTATCCTTGCTTTTTGTGTCTTAGCCATTAATGAGTATATGAAATGTAACTCTTCCTATTCTGAGCTTTGAGGAAGTCCACTAGTACCATCCCATTAGCTCTAGTAGCATAATGATGGTGTGCTGAGCAGGGCACCAGGCCCAGGCACTGATTGTGAGAATGCTCCCTCCCCCAGGAGTTTGTCTTAGCAGAAGCAGCCTCACGCTACTGCCCACAGGAGTTGGGCAGGTGCAGCTTTTGCCACAGGAGATGTAAACCAGTACCCAGTAGCATACTGGGGATGGGAGGAGGGATGGGAGTGAACAGGTGTGAGGCACAGCTCCCCCCATGAGAGTCTCCCACTATTGGAGCCTGAACAACAGTAACTGCTGTCTCCACAGTATGGAGAGTCAGGACAGGTAAAACTTCACTCCCTCCTCCTCCCCTACAGTATCCAGTGGTCAGCATAATCTACTTCCCCTGCCCCACTCCTGGTGCTGAAGGGGCTCACTATGCTGTTAGGCTCAAACATTCTATGAGTGCCATCTATTACTGTCTTCCTTTTAACCAGTTCCTTACAATTTTTCTAGCTGAACTAACAATGTTCCATGTAGTACCTCATCAAACACATTACTGAAGTCCAGATTTACCACCTTCATGTTTGTGAGTGGGTGTGTGATCCTAGCTTTGTCTCCCCACTGTACTTGCCTGCCATGACTTGGATCAAAAGGAAGTGAAGGAGATCAGTAGTCTTTCATGGCTAAGATGCTGAGACTGCAGGACCCGAGATGAGGAGATGCCAGAGATGGTACATACTTTGTACGGGTTTATTTCCCAAAGAAAAATAGCTTAGAAAGTAGCTGCGCTAATTACTTCATTAGCAAGGCACGTCTGAGTTGCCAATCATATCTCGGCACCAGATGACTCACCAGTTACAATGTAGTGCTGAATGTTCCAAGTGCTGATTAACTCATTAACAAGGCATGTTCCCCATGCCTCTAGCATCTGTCAAGTGCCGGGAGCAGTCTCAGCTACCCCTCTGCTTCTTGCGCTGCCGCTTGTGGCAACACTACAGATCTGGGGTTGGGGTCTGGACCAGTGTGGGATCCTCCTGCCTGCACATCATGCCAGGGTACTTATCACCGCTTGGGATTCTTCCACTGCACTGCTATGCTGAGTCTCAGCTCTCCCCATACCCACCAGGACCACCAGAGTAATAAGGTATACAGCTTGCCTAATGTCTCAGTATTCTAGGACCTTTTGTTCAGGATTCTAGGATGGATATGATCTGGCTTACTCTAATCTGAGACCATATAAAAAACTTTTAGTTTTTCTTTCACTTTGATTATGGTAATATACATCTTCCTGTCCAGAGAAGCAGAGAATTATGGTATTATGCAATGTGGATGCAAAGTAATTCGATCCTGAAGAAAAAAAGCATTGTTTTTTGGCAACCAGATTTATCCAAATAATGCACAACAAAAAATTTATATTTTTTACCTGTAGAATATCAGTGTGAACATAATAGTTTCATGAAATGTATTAGTTACTCTTAGTTTTCCAAAAAAGGCTTATCAAGAATTCTCAGCCTACCGAGAAGCAAATGGGGACAGGCATATGTCTTTAAAAATATGGGCACAATTAAAAATTAGTGGAATAAGGTGGCTGGAATAATATTAGATTAACCTTTTTACCTTACTCTATACATAAGAATATTTCTCATAACTCGAGTTTCTTGTTCAAAATACTGGGCCAGATACACAGCTGTTATAAATCAGAACTCAAGGCAACAAAGTTAAACCAAGAAGCCTACCCAATGTTGATGAGCATTAGAATTACAACACTGACTGCGTGCCATCCTTACTTGCATACCACATGCACCTTTTCCCCAAAATTACCTGTCCAAAATTGGAGTGCATATCTTAAGTGGTGAAACTGATTTTCTTAGCTAAAATAGAAGCATAGAGTAGTAGAAGCATGAAGCCACAGTGCTTCAAAATGGATCTCAGATTCTCTCTACCTACCAGCAAGCAGGGGGGATAAGTCCAGAGTTAACCATAGCCATTCTCAAATTCAAAGCACAGAGAAGCTAGGAGACCTTCTGAAGTACAGTCTCTTCATGAAAAAGCCAGAGACTCTGGAGAATTTTTTTTTCTACATTCTGCCATCCAAAAAGAAGATTAATATTTTATTTGGGGGCATGTGGTACGTGAGAGAATAGTTATAACTGGCAACATATAAGATAACATGCAATGCCTAAGTAAAAGCTTTATTGATATTATATCGGTAGTAACATCCTTTATCTGGGTCCATTTTAGGAGAGAAGTTATAAGTTCTAGCATACTACTTCCTAGAACGTTCATGAATTTCACATTAGTCAGTCACTAAAAAAAAAACTGAGAACAGGGACCAGCCTACTCCCTAACCCTAGCTGAGTGCTTTAACTAATAGGCTGTTGTGGTAGGTTGCCTCTTATTTTCCCTCCTCCTGGCTTGAGGGCTTTTACATTCACTCTTGCCAGGGGGGGTTTGGAGACTGCTTCCCAGCTTGTTCTATACCTGGAACATGGAAAAGATGGGTCTGAATCTGCCAAGATGTGTAACATTTTAGAATGTATAGCCAAGAGAGTAGGCCTTATAGTGAAAAGCAAGACTAAATATATGGAGGCCATTTACAAGAACAGAACTGGAGAGGAAAAAAAACCCTGTTCATGCATTTTACATTAGATTAAAAATTGAGAACAGGGACCAGAACCTAAACCTACTTCTCAACCCCAGCTGATTGGCCTACCAGTAGGTTACTATGGTAGGTTCTTTTGCCTGAATTGCTCCCTTTAATCTCTTGAGCATATTTAACAACTCCTTCTTGCCCTTGCATTGGCAGGATATTGGCAGTGCCCTTGTCCATTGGCTTCACCTATGGCAAGTAAGGGCCTTGAAAGTTTTACTACCTCAAATCTGTCACCAACACAGAGCATTCTTTAGAGATTGGGCTTCTGGGGAGTGAGGTGGAGTTTAGGCACTGTCCCATATCCAATGTGGATTGTACCAGAGATTAAGAGGAAATTAGTGTCCTAATAGCTCAGACTTGGATGCTCTGCATATTCTCAGAAGCCTAAATTTAAATATCTTTGAGGTTTTGTGGTCACTGGAGTAGGGTTTGCTTTTAGAGATTTATGCACAGAAATTCTGAAAGGGTCTTATTTAGGTGCCTTGTTTATGAATCTCTATGTGGTCTGTGTGTAAATAAAAAGGAAAATTAAAGAAGAAAAACATTTTCATTTTATAACCATTTTCTTAGTGGTCCAAAATGTGTAAATTGTTATCTAACATAAGTATTTAGATTTTACTCTGTTAAATCCTTTTCACATTTTTATGTAAATATGGAAGGGGAAAGGCCATAACAAAAGAGACCATCAGAAAACTTCTGAACAATCTGAATGAATTCAAGTCAGCAGGACCTGATCAGCTTTATTCCAGAATACTGAAGGACTGGCAGAAGTATTTCAGATCCCTTGGCAATAATATTTACCAAGTTATGGATGACAGGTAAGGTACCAGAGGATTAGGAAAGGGCCAACCTAATGTCTGTCTGTAAAAAAAAAAAAAATAATGAAAAAAAATAAAAGAGGTGGGGAAAGGGACCAAGGGAATTCAAGCTTGACTTCAAGACTTGGCTGTGAATACAGCAGATTAGAAAGACATCCGTCTGTATTTGGAAGAGGAACAGCTGATTACAAGCAGCCAGCATAGATTTTGGCATGATTTTCTAAGAACAAATCACGCCGAACAATTTTATCTCATTCTTTCACAATGATATGATGGATGATGGGAATGCAGTGCATACAGTGTACTTATATTCCAATAAGGGTTTGACAAACTCCTATGTGAGCTTCTCATAAACAAATTGGAGAAAAATAGGCTAAACCAAACTTCTTCTTAGGCAATCCCTCACAGTTGAGGATGATTGTCTTCCATAACTTTCTTATCTATCTGTCTGATGATAGCTGATGAGGTCTATCCAGGATTGACAGACTACTGCAGCTCAAACATGTGTTTCCATGTGGACTGGGTAGTGCTGGATTCTTGATTTGGTCTGTGACACACTTTTTAAGCTGCTCCTGCTTTTCCATCTCCTGTTGTTGTCTTGATGTTTCAAAGTCCTGAAATCCCTGTAGCAGAATTTTCCTCCATTTGGTCAGTCCTACGCAATCACCTACCATGAATTGACATCAATGTTGCATTTTTTAAAGCTGACCTTGACGATGTCTCTGAAGTATCCTCCTCTTGAGCATACCACCTTGTCTAAGCTGGGATAATAAAATTTGCTTTGGGAGTCTGGAGGCAGACATCTGGATGACATAACTGGCCCAACAAAATTGATGTTGGGTGATCATTTCCTCAGTACTTGTGGTATTTGCTTGCAGAAAAATGCTAACTTTGGTGCGTCTGTCTTTCCACTGGATTTAGAGGATGTTCTGCAGGCAACATTAATGGTAATTTTCCAACAATTTCACATGTCTCCTCCATGTTGTTCTTGTCATTGCACCATAGAGCAAGGTGGGGATCATGGCTGCTTGGTAAACCATGAGTTTGGTTTCAGATCTGATGTGGCAATCTTTGAACACCCATTTCTTCAGGTGTCCAAAGGCTACACTTGCACATTTGAGGTGATGTTGGATTTCTGGGTATTGACCAAACTCCTACAAGACAGATAGATAACTGGCTTAATAGTCTCAAGCAAAGAGGGACTATAAATGGATCATGGTCAGAATGGCATGAGATTTTGAGTAGGTTGTCTTAGGGGTCTGTCCTGAATCCAGGGATGTTCAGTGATTTGCACAGCAGACTAGAGAGCTTCCTGAACAAATTTGGAAATGACATGAAACTAAGAAAGACTGAAAACATGTTGGAAGATGAGAGGTAGAAAGTATCTTTATAGCTCCTTATTCAAAAGTATCTTTATAGATTGGAAAGCTTGGCTTGAGACATCAGAATGGAGTTCAGAGCTGATGAATGTAAGGGGTAGGGAAGAATAATTAAAAGCACAAGTTAAAAATGGGTGATAACTGGCAGAACTATAGAGAAGGACCTTGATATTTTAGTGCATCATAAATTTAACATGAATCAGCAATGTGCTATAACTGCAAAAATGCAAATAGGTTTTGGGTAGCATCAACAGATATACTAGGTGCAGGACATGGGAGGTGATAGCGCTACTCTCCCTGACACTGATTATGACCAACCTAGGGCAGTGATGCTTAACTTCTGGCCCACAGGACAGACCCAGCTTAGGGGGCTATGTTATTTGGCCAGCAGGGCTCTCTACTGGTCTGGAAATTTTATGTAGGTCAGGGGTGGTGTTAATTCCAGCTGCCAGGTTTCCAGACACCTAGGGAGCCATGAGGACTGGATAACATGGTCCTGCTATTGTGTGGTGGGTCACTTTGTGGCTGAATCTGGGTCATATGAGGACAGTCCAGCATGTGGCTGGCTTATATCTGTAGACTGACCCCACGTACCAACCCCACATGGAATATGGCCCAAACTGAAACTTTTCCACTCATCCAGCCTGAGGGACCAGAATGCTGGTCACCAAGGACTTTGGGCAGTGTGTATAGTACTGGGCTCCACATTTTAAGAAGTATGTGAAGAAGTGAGAGAAGGTCCAAAGATAGGAGACTAAATTATAAAAGGGTTGGAAGGCAAGTCCTCCAAGAAGAGACTGAAAGTACTAAGCATTTTTAGCTGGCAGAAAAAGTAAGTGAGGCAGAACGGGACATGATAGCAATCTTTAAATATCTGAAGGGCTGCCCTAAAAAGTAGAAAGAAGAGCTTTTCTCTCTTACTGCAGAGGACACAGACTAATAACTTGAGCTTGCAGCAAAGGTTAGAATGGATATCGGGAAAACTCCTTTTTTATTAGAACAATGAAACAATAGAATATCCTGCCCAACTGGCTAGGTTATGAAAGAAGATTGCAGGAGTTAGGATACATTTCAAAGAAGGGATCAAAATGGCATTTCAAGTTCTCCAGAATCTCCAAAATGGTGATGTGTAGAGTTGTATTTATTGTCCCTAGGTCACAGCGCACAGTGGTGGGTATCTGGTTTTCCTATGCTTCTGGGCCTTTCTGGTTGCCACGTGGAGTCAGGAAGGATTTTTTCCCTCCTCCTGTGTCAGGATGTTTTCCCTCCTTTGTTAAAAGCAGCCAGGTCTTCCTTTTGACCAGTGTGTGCTGCTGCTCCTGAGAAGAGGCACAATACTCTTCCTTGAATCTCTTGATCATATTTAACAATGACTGTCTGTCCTTGCAGATAGGATTTTGGAAGTGAATTTGACCCTTAGCTTCACCTGTGGCAAGTAAGTATGTTTTTTGATGTGTTGGGCATTGTGCCTTGGAGTTGTACAAGATGGTTGTTTGTGAAGTTTTTAAAAACAGGTTAGATGCAGCACTGCAACTGTGGCCTGACCAATGCTACATAGAGGGGAAGGATAACCCCCCGGACATGCTTGTGATGCATCTGTAGATGCATGACAAGGTGCGGTTAGGCTTACTGACTGCTTCCTCACATTGACAACTCGTGTTCATCCTCAAGTCAACAATGACTCCAAAGATCTGCTTCTGCTACCGTGTTGACAAGAAGGGTATTCCCCAGCCTATATGTGTGTTACTGGTTCCTTTACCCTAGATGTAGTACCCTGCACTTGTCTGCATTGAATTCCATCCTATTCTCATTTGCCCACCTCTGTAACCAGTCTAGATCTAGCTGGATTCTGTCCCTCTTCTCCAGTGTGCCCACTTCTCCCCACATCTTGGTGTCATCAGTGAATTTGGACAGCGTGTTTTCCACACCCACATCCAGATTGCTGATAAAGATGTTGAACAGTACAGGCCCCAGGACCAAGCCCTGGGAGACTCCACTGCACTCATTCCTCCAGGTTGAAAATGACCTGTCCACCACCACACTCTGGGTGTGACCATCTTGCCAATTTGCCACTTGTCTGACTGTGCAGGCATCAATGCCACAGTCACCAAGTTTTTTTAAGAGAATGTGGTGGGAAACCATGTTGAAGACTTTCTTAAAGTCCAGGAAGACAACATCCACCCTGAAACCCTTGTCCAGGACTTTGTGACCTGATCATAAAAAGAAACCAGGTTAGTTAGGCATGACCTGCCCTCAATGAACCCATGTTGGTTGCCCCTGAGCATTACCTTCCCTGCTGCGCCCTTGCGGATGTATTCCTTGATAATTTTCTCAAAGGTCTTCCCAAGGGCCAAGGTAAGACTGACTGGCTTATAACTGCCGGGGTCCTCTTTTCTTCCCTTCTTGTAAATGGGGACCACATTGGCCCTTTTCCAATCCTCTGGTACCTGACTAGTGCCCCACGAGCGCTCATAGAGCTGTGCCTGGGGCCCCGCTATGACCCCCACCAATTCCTTTAGCACCTTTGGGTGAAGAGCATTTGGATCTACTGATTTAAATTTGTGCAGCCCCTCCAAAAGTTCCCTAACTAGATCATCTGTTACCCCTAGGCATGGTGGTGCCTCCCCTGGGTCCATCCGCAGTTCTAGTGGGGGAGATGTCCCGGTCCCATTCAGGAATATGGAGGGAAGGAATTCATTGAAGAGGTCAGCTTTTTCATTTGCCACAATCACCAGATTGCCAAGCCTATCCTGTGGGGCCCCACATTACCCGGTGCCTTCTTCTTGCTTCCTATGTATTTGGAAAAGGACTTTTTATTGTCCTTAATTCTGGTTGCTAGCCCTAGCTCCATCTCTGCCTTGGCCTTCCTAACAGCCTCTCTGTAGTCCTGAGCAATGGAGGTGTAATCCTCCTTGGTGATAGACCCTTGCTTACACTGTTTGTACACCTCTTTTTTTTGCCCTCAGACATCCCTGGATGCTTTTGCTGAGCCATGGGGGCTTCTTATCACTTCTGCCCCTGGTTATGCATTGGGACTGACTCCGTTTGAGCTTGGAGGATCATATCTTTGAGGAACAAGCACCCGTCTTGGACTCCCATCTCACTGAAGCTCTAAAACCCCAATGCCTCTCCTACTAACCTTCTTAGCTTACAGAAGTCAGTCCTTCTGAAGTCAAGGACCTCTGCCTTGCTGCTTGCTTTCCCTACCCTGCTCTGGGTAGTAAATTCCAGCAGCTGATGATCACTGTCACCCAGGTGGTTGAGTACCTGCAGACCCCTCACCTGTCATCGCCTGTGGCAAGGACCAAGTCCAACAAGGAATTTCCCCTGGTGGGACTATGCACCTCCTGGTTTAGGTGGAGGTTCTGTATCCCAGCTAAGAACCTACATGATTGGTTGGACTTGTGTGACTGCTCCTCCCAGCAGAAGTCTGGTTAGTTCAGATCACCCATGACAACCACATCCCTTGACTTTACTGCCTCCATGAGCTGACCTGAGAATTCCAGGTCCAGCTCATCCCCCAGTGAGGTGGTCTGTAGTAGACACCCACTATCAAGTCCCTTTCCCTACTCCCCCCTTGCATTCTACCTACACCTCCCCTTCTTTTCCCCGCTCTCTCTTGCCTGTACAGCCTGTATCCCTCAATGTCTGCTACCCAGGTATCCATGAGCCCCAGTAGGTCTGCGTTTTTGCTAGGTAGCAGGAGGATGAGTTCTTCCAGCTTATTCTCCATGCTTTGAGCATTTGTGTAGAGGCATTTGAGACCTCCTGTAGGTGCCCGTGCTGCCCCCTTGTTCCTAAGCCTGCCTTGGCCCATACCTTACCTAGGTACTACCTGTGTTTGTCACCTGGCTTGATGGTGAAGTGTCCTCATGTTCCTCTGCATCCCTGTCTCCTGGCGAACCTAGCTTAAAGTTTGCAGTACAAGATCAGCCAGCTGGAAGAAAAAACTTGCTTACCTTTTGGAGAGAGATGAAGCCCATCCCACTCATGCATGTCCTTTGTGTGGAAATGCAGGTCATGTTCCAAGAACCCAAGGTACACCTGGCAACACCAGCTCCAAAGCCACCGGTTGACCTTGCTGGCACATGTCTCATGGCACTATCCACGTCTGCTCACTGGAAGGACAGAAGAAAAAAAAAACACCTGTGCCCCTGCCTCTTTGAGCTTTGCCCCCAGAGCCTTTTCCCAGTACAAAGAAGACATGCCCTCTCCCCTTTTTTTTGATTTGATGCATGAAGCCTAGGGGGTGCCCCTTGTCCACTAGGAAGCTCAAGGATGGCATTTTACTATATCATGTCTATTGGATATAGTATGGTGTTGCTAGTATGGGCTCTCAGGTAGGCCAGCAGCAGCAGCCTTGTGGCGGCCTCTCCCATCAGGCTGGGCTGAAGCAGGAAGTCTCCTTCTGCTGTGGCACCCCTGTGGAGAATCACTGGGTTGGACAATCTCTTATGGAGGATGGTTTTGATAGAAATGGTCTTGCTTTGAGTCGGGTGTTAGACTAGATGATATCCTAAGGTTCCTTCCAGATTTTTTTTATGATTCTATGATAATTTTCTAAAAATTTCTTAAAAGGTTTCTATTGGACTTTATTCCTGAAAATATTTGTTACATTGATCTAAGTAACAGCCATTTGGTAATCAGGTCAGAGGCAAGCTAATGCATTTTGAATGTGACTGGTGTGTCAACACAAGCAGTTAATTCCTGAGAATTTTATTGTCCTCATGTCCATCAGACCTTTGAGTTACAAAAAAATGACATGATAATATCTATGCTGAGGTATACATCATGGAGACAATGTTGACTTATGCAAGATACAATGAACATTTGATCTTCATTGAGACAGTGACTTGACAGGTCAATAAGTGTGAGAATGAGGGTCAGTCAACCATTTATGCTGGGCTGTAATAAATCCAATCACTCCACTGAAATCACTCTGTTTAAATCATCCACCTTCATCTTGGTAGTCAAGTGATATACATGTTTTATATCACCAATATATAGTCAATCACTGCCTAGCTATTTTCACCTTACTATTGAAAAGCAAGTTTAAATAATATCCAGTTATTCCTATGGGCTTTATATGAATTCTGTTATGTTAGAAAGGGTACAACAATGAATCTGAAACAGATAAGCACACTTGTTCACTTCTCAATCCATTTCTTTAAATCCTATAGGACAATGTTCCAGTGTTCTGTGTATAGGTAGAATACATGGGGGCTTTTTGGAGGTCTACAAAATGAAGCCATACCAAATAAATCCCTCCAGCCTGAGAGAGCAGATTTCATACTGTGGACACAAGTGTTAGTCCTGACAAAGAAAATTTACAGGGGAAACCCAGAGTAACTGAGGCAAAACTAATAAGCTCAGTGCTTACAATCTGAGAGGCCAATAGATACCTGAACAGTAAAAGTGCAGGAAGGGGGCAATTCACTTCAAATGATTTTATTTATAGTACCTAAGAGTAGGAAGCTGTTAATAGAAAAAAAAATTATCAAAGGTTGTTCGATCAAACAACTTTATTGTAGCTAGGTAATAGTGTAACAACTCCAAATCCAACCTCCCTGAGCAGATATTGTCATTGAAAGAATCCTTCTCAATAAGACTAACTTCAAGTGCACCTGAAACTTTTGAATAATTTAAAAGGTTTGGGGCACCTTTTCCATTCTCTGCTGATTACTTTCTGAAGAGTTTGGTTCACTTTCTCCTGGCATTTGAATCCCATAATAAATGGATTTTGTGGGAGTGTTTGTCCTGGAGTCATTAATGAAAGTGGGATCCAGTCCAGAATAGCGCCACACTCTGCAGGAAGGGACATACAAGGCTTACAGACAAATGGAAATTCCGGTTCAGGTCAAAGTATTAGACAAGACAAAAGCCAGAAGTGGGACCTTCTCTGCTATAAAATATCATAACCTAAAACCACAGATGATGAACTGAAAGAAGTTTATCATAAAAGGAGATGGGGAACGCAGGAATTACCTCGTTGAATCAAACTCATTGTCCAGCTAGTTCATTAACCCATTTCTAGCAGTGGCCAATATTGGAGCTTCAGAGGAAATTGCAAGAAGTCTTTCAGTAGATGGACACAGGCTAATCTTACCCAACATTAATCCTACTCCAAGTCAGTTATAGTTAAAAATTGTCTTAAACCCTGAGGTAAAATACATCTTTCCAAACTGTTCCAAAACATATGCTAGCACTAACAATTATAATTCTGACTATTATTGTCAGTTCCTTTTTTCTTTTTGGTAATCCTCAGTTTTCGGTTCCTATGATATTTTTCAGCAAACAATTCTACAGTATAATCATTCTTTATGTGAAGAAGTCTTTCCTTTATTTGGTTTTAAATGTATCATATTTTAATTTAATTGAGCACTCCTTTACATCGTTAGACCATTATTTTCCAGTTGTATATACTGATCATGTCTCTTATTAGTTATTTACTTTCTAAAGGGAGCTGTTTTTTTTTTTACTTTTCATATTAGGATTTGTATATGTCCCTAAAAATTTCCGGGCTTTCTATACCCACTTCTCATTCATCAACATTATTTTTGAGATGGGTTGACCAAAAGTCTTTTTGGTATTTCAAAGGAGGATGAAGCATTGATTTATATAACAATATAATATTGTTGCATTATGCTTAGCTGTCATATATATTACATTCCATAAACATAGATAACTGGAATCCCTAACCCTGCCTCCAAAATATAGGGGATGATAATAATAATAAAGGACATTCTGGTTTTAGAATGGTAGCTCATTTCTCTCTTAAAAAAAACTGGATACATTTGCTTATGAAATAAAGGTACTTATTATACCAACATAAGTGAAAAGAACTATTTACAAATTTAAAAGTTTTGCAAACAATGATCTTTACTCCACGATTCTTGATCACTGCTGAAATTGGAAACATACACCTGACACGTTTTGAATTCTTGCCTTTCTTGTCTGATTGGAATCGTTAAAGAGTTTTTAGGATGTTGAATAACGCTTTATTATTTCTATTCAGGTGAATACTGAGTAGAAATACTCAGTATTATAAAATACCAGTGAATACTGGTATTGTAAAATCAGTTAAAAGTATTAATAACATTTCTTTTTGAATTTGGGTAGTGGGGGTTACCTGTCTCTATTTCATTTTTATGTTTTAAATCTTCTTCTGCCTTATAAGCTCAGACATGGTCTCTCCAATGGTAAACTGTTTTGTTTATACCAAAAATAAATTGAAGCTTTCATATGATTGGATAAGTTAAGTGACCTAAAACATGTACATGTGTGACTGGATGTTTCTGCAATAGCTGAGTCTTGCAGAGTTTTGGGCAGATTGTCTGCTCTTTAGGTATTGACCTAGTCAATTTTTCCAGTACAACTTTATACAAAAGAGGAAGTTTAACATTTCTCTTTGAGCTATTCTACCACCAATATAAGCTCCCATTTAATTTAATCTTTCACAGCCACCTAACTTGCACTCAGAGCAAGGATATTTTCTGAAACTGAATCAAGTGCACCAAAAGTCTTGTTGGACAGAGATCATGGGTGAAGATGTACTTAACATTCATAACGTATGACCTGAAACACAGCATCCCATATCAGTCATTTTTAAAATTATTTTTGTGATTTTCAAAACATAGTATTAGTGGTATTATTTTAATAGCATATTGCCTCACTAAAAACAAATCAGGCCTGAGCAATGACTATACACAGGGGCTTTTCAGAGGTGTGGGGGAGGCAGGTGGGAGCATTAGCAATCTGGTTGATACACTTGCCTTCGGCTTATTTTCTGTTGCAGGGGCTGATACTCAAATTTACATTCAATAATAGCTTTAATTTCTGATTCAGTTACCTCAGGTGATGTACAGGCTACATTGTATAAATTAATGCTTCAAGGACATTCATTCACATATCTCAAGGTTTAAACCATATGATCTTTGATGGAGCTGTTGTTTAATCTATACTAATTGTGTAATACTTTATAAAAATGGTATTTAAAATATTCCTTATGGTTTTAAGAGCCATGATTTCCCTTCTATCTTTTTGAATAACTGGACTTTGTAAATTTGTATCTGTTTTTTTCCCCCAGCCACTCTAAAATATGAGCATCAGATTTTGCCCCAAGCAATGCATATGAAGAATGTTGCAGTCTCTCTCTCCTCCTAAGGGTATGTTTTCAGCATGTTCAATTTGCTTTCACAGTGTGAGTTCATCTTGAAAAAAATGTACATCACTAAGTATTTTCTTTATGATCATCCAGTATTTTTCACCCTACTGAATATTAAGCACCTCACCAGTGTTCTCTGGTGGTCTTCTAAAGAATAGGTTGATATGCTTCATGGTGACACGAGAAAGCTTTAGTACCTCA
Organism: Caiman crocodilus; assembly: GCA_030014935.1. Lineage (NCBI taxonomy): Eukaryota > Metazoa > Chordata > Crocodylia > Alligatoridae > Caiman > Caiman crocodilus. The sequence goes on from JAGPOW010001296.1 coordinate 98,810,127, forward strand.
GATTTGTTTCATTTTCCCAGAAAGCTTTTTCCATGTACTTATTCAAAAACAGCTTGCATCTAAAAGTTGTATAAGAGCAGAAACAAAATATGCTCTCATTAGCTGCAGAATGAGGCAACCACTTCAAAAACTTCAAACCAAACTAAGCTGAAAGAACAATGTATTTGGGATTTTTTTCATAATTACACACTTGGAAAGTCTTAAGTGGTAGCTGATAAGGTGGCTCAGAAATTATAACAATGTCAAGTACTGGCATTTTGTTTCTGTAATAGGTGATGGAGACAGCGCAATACTACAAACTGTAGGATACTTTGGAATTTCCAGTCTGTTGGAAATATCTTTCTCCTCTTTAATCAGCCATGCTTTTGTAATTTAATGTCAGGATCTTGAAAATACTTAATCCACTTACTAGACACTTAGCAAAATATATGCACCCTCCCACTACCACCACAATACCCAAAATACTTAGTTGGCCTCTTGTGTTTGTGTATTCTTTGTAAAGCCTAGATGTGTCAGAATGAAGAAATGGAACAGTCTGCATCTGATCTGTTGATGACCCTGTTGCTGTGTTTTGCCTACTTAACCTTCTTGAATTCCCCAGAGACGGTGTGAAGTTAATGTCTGGTGGTACGTCAATCCCTTAAGCATGATGGGACTCTGGCTGCAGCTAGAGGCTCTAAAAGGATCCTGGATTCCATGACATCTGGCCTCACCCCTCCTTCTGTGATCAGAGCACATGGAACTTAAGCAGCAGGAAAGACAAGGAAAGAGGAGGAATGAAAAGGGAAGAACTCATCAGGTAGCTCAGGGAGATAGCTTTTAAGTTGAATCAACTTTCATTCTGTGGCTAAGTATAGACAGTCAAAAATCAAAAGGCTGAATCAATTTAGTCTCGCATATTAGTCTCAGTTGCACAGATTAAACTGAAACAGAAGTGCACAGACATTTACCCTTGATTCAGGAACTGCAACCACATGCCAGCAGTAGCCCAGGCCAGAAATGGGGGACACTAGAGCACAGCTCTCTGGCTCTGTGTTTACTTTCTCTTCCTGCTGCCCCCAAGGTCTCTGGGATTTGCAGTTCAGAATTACAGCAGCAGGACTCTGCAGGGTTGCTCATCACTTCCTCTTCCTACTTCCAGGTGCTTCTGGGATTTGTAGCCCACAGCTGTAGCCAGCAGTAAGTTTGCATAGTAGAAGGTGTGTTCAACCCCTTGCCCCAGCTCCACAGCCCAGCCAGGGTTTGCTTTGAGGGGAAGGGGGTAGTCTTACTCCCACCTCCAGCCCCACCTAGACTGGGCTGCATTTCCAGTCAGGCTTGCTTCCCCTCCCCTCTCTTATAAACCAGCCCTCACTACTCCATCTGGGGAGCAGAGGGGCGGCTTCAGCCCTGCTCTCTGAAATATACAGCCCAGACTGGGGCTGGAAAGCATACTGAGATGATGGGGTACTGTGATTTAACTTGAACCAGAAAGGGGTGTGAGACTGAAGTTTCATAAACTAGTTTGACCCAAATCAGTTACATCTGTTGCTACATTCAACCAGATTTATGTTTAACCAGTTTCAGCAATTTGAAACTGCTTCACGTGCACTGAGCTTCTGTTCTGTTACATGTTTAAACCAGTTTCTAATAATTTAAACTGGTGTATGTGTAATTTCCGTCCCTAGCCAAAGAGATAGAATTGAAAGTCTTCATGAATACAGAGAGAGAATAAATCAGAAACTTGCATAGAAGAAAGTTGGAAGCTGTTAGTCTTTCAGGTGATTTTCACCTGACCATGCAGAATTCTCTCCATCAAAAAGAGGACTTTTATTTGCTAAATCATTTCCCAGTTAGGGCAGAAAGAACTCAGAGCCTGCTGCAGAAAAGACCTTCAGCCTTCTCTGGCTATAGTGTGGAGTTGATATCTATGAAAGGGTTAAGTAGTGATTCATTGCAAAACTGCACCCTCTGCACCCTGCCTGGACTGAAGACAGCCCTGTTATCAGGGGACTATCCTTATTATCATAATTAGTGGAAACTTAATATTCAACAAGTAATACATTGTTATTTTCTACTCCAGGCTCTCAAAACAAAATGTTTTTATGCCTCTGGTTCAGCTTGTATAATTCTGTTACCAAGTATATAGACATTTGCAGAAATGTAATTTTTCAGCGAGTGTCATCTTTATGTCCAAAGGGCAGTAGTAAGAGCATTTTTCTTTCCCACTATGCAACAGAGACAAAAATTTTCATGATTGCTGATAAACTTGCCCATGGAGTTCCAATCTAGTGCCACTGATTTCTTTGCCTCTAATAAATGAGAATACTTATTTCCTTAAGGAAATGTAGGTTATAATTTATATTCCTGGGGACCCTTCTGCAAATGTAGGTAAAGGCATGATGGAATGTAATGCACAGTCCACACAGTTGTGCTTTCTGCCTGCCACACATCTTATCCCATCTCACTTTATTGCTAGCATAGGGGGAGCCTGATCCTGAGCTCCCCGTGCAGTGCAAGAAGCAGGCTTCTGCAGCTGGAAGGCTGCTTAGTTGAAGGGGCACCCAGATGCAGGTGCACCCCACACAATCTCAAGATTGGGACAGAATAGAAACTGAGATCTCCTAGTCACAGGGCACTCTATACATCCCTGTGGCTGAGAGATAACAGCCACAGGGTACCTCATGCAACCCCATGGCTGGGAGACCACAGTTGCTATGATCTCCCAATCACTGGGGCACTGCATGCACACCAGTGCTGGGAGATCACAGCTGTGCCCCTTGGCTTTGGGACCCAGCAGTCATAGCTGTGGAACCCTGTAGGACACTGTCAGGACCTAGAGTTTACAGCTGCCCATGGGCTCCCAGCTGCAGGGGCAGACACTGCAGCACGTGCAAATTAAAGCTAGATAGCAACTAGCTCTAAAGTTGTTACACATTTTCAAGCAATAACTTTATAGCCGGTTGGACATTTTTATGGTGTAATTGCGAATTTGCACATGTAGCTGGTCTAAATTAATTGGGCTATTAACCTGGTAATTGTGTGAACAGCTACTGTGTAGAGGGAGCCTAGGATAATCCACTAAAAGCAAAAAAAGAACCAAAAAGGGAGAAATGTCTTCATTCTCTCCCGTTTTTGTAGTAGTATGAACAGACATAATGTTGAAGAGGGTTCCACAACTTTCAGAGGCAAATAGAAAAAACACAAGTTATCAGGTAATGCTTTGTTCAGTATCCCTATACTCTAGATTATCAACAGTCTATGAAGGCAATAATTACATTGGCAGACCTTTTTCCCCATCAATGAAAAAAATCAATGTATACATTAATGCTTAGATGCTATACTGTAGAACCCTGGAAATGCAAGCAGTGGAAGAATACTCATCATATTTCTGTTCTGCAATATGATTCCCATCTCTAATTAAAATCCTAAATCAAAATTCAGGTTGTCTTCTGCCTTGCAGTAACAGAAAAAGATTAGGGTCTCCCAGTGGCAGTCATAGTTCCTAGAGAATACAAACGTTCATGTTAATACTCTAAAGGCCCAAGGATGAAACTAGTCCTTGGCCATTATGTCCCATTGCTTCCAAGCAAACAGAATTGGCCTGCCTAGGAAGGTGTGAGGAGAGAGAAGAGCCCCAGAGAAGTAAAATGGCTCCACCTGTATTGCAAACAACTGTGTAGGGCTCCTTCTTCACCCAGTGTTTCAGGAGGAGAGGGGGAACCAGCCGGAATTCCAGGATAAAAGGAGACATGCAGCAGGCAAAAGGGGGACACAGGAAACCAGAAGAGACTGACTCAGGCAGCGAGATGGCAGGGAAAGCCGGAGGCACTGGGGAAGCAAGGGAGACCAGGCTTAAGGGAAGCAACTCTGTGGAGGGAGCTGCCAGGGGAGAGAACACTGAAGGAAACACTGGAGAGAAATGGAAACGTCTGCCAGGCAGTTAGATAGTACCATAAAGACCCTAATAGCAGGGTTGAAGAAAAAGGGTACTGCAAAGTTGGAACTATAAGGGCAGAAGAAGTGCCAGTTTGTTTTTTTGTCCTTTTCATTAGGGTGAGAGGAAAGTCACCCCAGATAGTGCGTTTACAGCTATCAGGAAAATAAGTGAGAAAAAAGACTGGCTAGGATTACTGGCAGGTTTGTGCCAGGTGCCAGCTATGCGAGGTACAATTGGGCCCATCAGGTATACTGAGTGGCCAGAGCTAGAGACCCAAGGAGTATTTTTTTTTACAGCTTAAAGGCATATTGCAGAGACAACTGAATTACCACCTGGTGGAAGAGGTGAGGGTGCTGGAGTTGGTGGAGCCCTCACTACACTAAGACAAATTGCAAGAGCCAAAGCATCACGACCCACATGCCCCGGCATTCTATTTTCTCCCATAACAACAAATCATGGCAGGTGAGATCACGGACGTGGAACATGGATGTGGGAGGGACCGTAAAGACGTCATGGTGGACTTCGGCTTGTTAGCTGAGGTGCTAAAGTTGTCTTAGTGTAGAAGATAGAGTTAAAAAGGAAAAAAAGGAAAAAAATGCTGCTCAGACAAATGATGAGCTCCAGAGATTGACAATACCTAGACCGATAGAGACAAGCCTCTACCACAGATAGGGGTAGGACGTTTCAGGTTGAAAGCCCACCTGTGATGGCGGCGCACTGCCACAGGCACGAGAAGAGGCGAGGGAAGGCTGCGGGGCATACAAAACCCTGGAACAGAACCCCAGAGTGGGTAACTTACCTTGGGGAGTCCTGACAGTGCCAAAGCCTAGACTGCAGCAGTAGCCACAGCCACAGCTACAGCTGCAACTGTGCGAGTTGGCATTACACCAGCTATTTAAGCAGCTGTTCCCAGTGAGGGAGACAGCCGGGCCAGTCACAGCAGCTGACATGGCCGCTGTGAGAAGGTTTAAAAACCTCAACAGCACCATCGGGGAGGGGGAGCCAGAAGGAGAGAGAGAAAGCAGGCAGCACAGCTGGCGTGCTGAGGCTCCTGCTGGGGACAGGCACGAGCTAGGCTGTGCTGTACCGGCACAGGAGGTAGGGAAAGCCTTTAAGCCTCTAGTGGAGGCAGGCAAGGGGAAACCTCCTATCTCACGAGAAAGAGCAAACGAAGAGAGGTCAGTACTCCCATTTGGAGGTGGAAAGCAAGGAGAACACTGAGGCATCCTGCAGCTATCAGCACTTCCCCTAGGGGAAATAGAGTGGGGACAGGTGCGGAATCCCCTGGGAACCACTGGGTAAGGGAAGGCGGCTCTGCAACACTCTTTGCCCAAGGGGAGTATTATTTCTAGAGAAGCGAGGGAGGAAGGATACAGGAAAATACAAGAAGAGACAAAAGGTAGAGAGAGAAAAGAGGATGGGCTGGTGGAGCGGTGCAGCTGCGTCCATGTCCCTGCAATTGTGAAATTGACGGTGGGCAAGCCCACAGAGGACCAAAGATCACCATTCTACCTGCACAGGGTTGGTTGGCAAGTAGACGGGTTGTAGGGGTTGTGGAGCCCCGTGGAGCAACATACGCAACAACTGTGAGTACACGCACATCGGGGAAACCCTCTGAGAAGAACTTCACTGGAAACCTCTCACTAGAATTTACCAACAAAGTTGTGGCAGGTGGGACTAGGGGAGGGGCTACCTCACCAATGGGTAATACCAGACAGACGTAAGACCTCCATCATCACACCACCATTGGACAGAGGGAAGTGGATATAACACCCATGTAGATATTTTAGAAGCAAGTACATTCTTTGTCAATACCTAGAAATTTTGGGAGTCATGGTACCTCTTAGAGCTCTTTCTAGAGTGCTATAAATCTATACCTCTCCAAATATGGGCTGGTACCCCAATTAAACAGCACTCAGTAGCCCTCGTAAATAGGTTTCACATTGTCACTCTGGCAATGAAACTAAATCTTAGGCAGCATTTGGGATTGACCAAAAATTGACATGCCATAAACGTAGATATAAAAAAAACAATAACTCCCCCCAAACAAACAAACAAAAATAAATTAAAAAAAATAAAAAATCAAGATGTAGAGAAATTATTTCTTTTTCTTTCCCATGTTAATATTTTTTTTCACACTGTTTTATGTCAGTCTGCTTCTGTGTTAAGAAACCTATTTATCCTCCTCTAAAGTGATAATTTAATTTTATCTAACAAGTTTCCTTCTTGGAGAGACCTGCTTCACTACACTTCCCTTGGTAAAACTAATAATCATCCTGGAGTGAAGTTCAGTGTCATCTCTGAAATAGGTTGTGTAATAAATAGAGAAAATAATAGAATATAGATTTCACAGTTAAAGGATCATCTCTTTAATTAGGAAGACTTAGCACCCTTAGATAATGGGTGGCAAAGAGAAAGTGAACAAGCCACATATTACTTAGAAGTAGCCTATAAATCTGTATAGTTGGGCTGTTTGGCTGATTAATTTCTTCTCCAACCCTCTATGTTATGTTAAGCAACTTACAGACTTCCTGCAGATTACAAGCTTTCTTGGAAACTTGTTTTATTGCTATCCTACATTTCCACTTTTATATTGATTCTCAGACATCTTTTAAAAATTGGCTATATAATATATATGCTAGAATTGTCAGCAGAGAGGAGAGAAATTGGAATTCTTAGTCTTCTAAGTTATGTGAAAATACTATAATAACAAAGCCAACTCTACCTAGCACCCCAGAAGCACAGGTTATATTGAAAGTACTTTAATTCATTTCAAGTTTGTAAGCAAATGAACAAGGTGAGTGAGGGATGGGTAGTATCGCGAGAGAGAGATCTTGGAAGAAAGACTTACTCTAATATTATGGTAAACCTAAGCCAATGCATTGTGAACAGACTGTGATTTTTTCCAGCTTGTTTGTTTATAACATTTTACATATTTCGTCATTGTTGCCAATCCTGGCATTTTTAATGGCCTAGGAGAGGCTACAGTAGTGTGGCTGAGTGGTAGACATGAAGGCATTTTGAGACTGCTTGCAGACATTTAAAAATGTAAATGCTCTGTACCAGAAGAAGTAGCGTGGTGCTTCAACCCAGATCTGCAGCATCTGTAAAGACTGGACAGTTCAGCAGGGCTTTTTGGCACTTTTAGCTACATCTGATTCAGCTGGCTGTCAGACAACAGTGGCAAAAAAGCCCCACAAAAGAACTCAATCTTTACAGACATTGAGTGAGCCTGATAGGAGTAATGCACTAAATCTTTTGGGCATGCATGGGGCTTGTTGCAGGAACATGCTAAGTTTAAAGTGCTGTTTTGTTTTGTTTTTTTTAAATCTGCAAACACCTAAAGTTCCTTCTAACCTCGGTGTAAACTTTCTTAGTGTTGCGTATAGCATGCTAGCCAAATGCCTAAAGTAAATAATGTCAGGCAAGGTAAATGGTTGGTTCTGCAATTTAGGTTAATCAAGAAAGGCATAATATTAAATAGCTTATTAGAAAGCTTGAGTTTAATTATTAACATACTATTGGTAAATTAGCAAAACTATATAACAAATATATATGTGTTTTCTATAGCCTTAGCAATGTTGACAGCAGTTAGTGAATTATATAATTTTATATAATTTATCCATTGCTATATTATAACTGTATATCTATGCTAAGTGTTAACATTTTTAAAGCAAACATTTAATTTTTAAAAAGATAAATATAAAAGGTAACTGTGGTAGTATAACCATAAAATAATGGACAAAAGGAGGAAAGTAAATAGGTGGTGTTCTAGGCTAGTGAGAGAAGGGGCAAGGATTTTTCCTCAGAATCTAGTTTTACAATAATGGCTCATTGGCATCTTGAGGGTCATGACTTGGCACAAAATGAGCATGAGCCACCAATGTGATGTCACAGCAGGTAAAGCGAAAAAAACTCTGGCTTGTATCTATAGATGCTTCTCAAACAAATCTCAGGATGCATCCTCCATCTGTACTTGGCCCTGGTGAGGCCACGGCTGGAGTACTGCATCCAGTTCCGGTCTCCACAATTCAAAAAAAGACGTGGAGAAATTTGAGAGAGTCCAGAGGAAAGCCACATGCATAATCAGAGGACAAAGGAACAGTTCTTATGAGGGAGGCGGAGAGCCATGGGACTCTTCAGCCTGGAAAAGTGCAGGCTTGGGGGGACCTGGTGGCAGCCTATAAGTATATAAGGGGTGTGCATCAGGATCTGGGGGAACGCCTGTTCACCAGAGTGCCCCAAAGGAAGGTCAAATGGTCACAAATTCCTGCATGGCTGTTTTAGGTCAGACGTAAGGAAAGACTTCTTTACTGTCCGAGCCCCCAAGGCCTGGAATAGATGCCTCCAGAGGTAGTGCAAGCACCTGCTCTGGACTCTTTCAAGAAACATTTGGACACTTATCTTGCTGGGATCCTTTGACTCTAGTTGACTTACTACCCCTGGGGCAGGGGGCTGGACTCAATGATCTTCTGAGGTCCCTTCCTAATACCTATGAAAATCTATGAAAATAATTTTCGCTTCAGTGTTGCAAACCAATATCCTTTACAGGCACAGAGTTGAGTCAGACTGTTCCTTCAGCTACTTATATGGTATAAAATGTGCTGGATTTATAACTCAGAAATTGATGTATGTTAAGTCTAATGTATGCTAGGGTTATAGTTCTTATGTTGTATCCAGTTTCCAGGGGGTGGTGTTATGACTTAGTAGTTTTATGCTGCTTTATAGTAGAATAGGTCTTCCAGGATCATGGAATCATAGCTCTTGAAAATGTCTGTAAGTTGAGCTTCCTCATTTTTTGGCATATATTATGTGTCTATCAAATGGTGCAAGTCCACTGGGGAAGGATTGAGTTGGTATTATTTCTCTAGTAAGTTTTTTTGATTTAGCATACGTAGTAACAATAGATTTTAAAATGCTGTATTTATACGATCAGATTCTAACTGTACAATCTGTACTGAATAAGAAGGAGCATATAGTTTTGATGCTTTGTGTGCAAAAACGGGGAATTGTAGCTCTCAGAACCTCAAATATTGCTCTAGGGGAAAACAAAAAATCTACTCTAACAAACCAATCTACATACCAGTAGCAGTTTCCTTCCTTTCAACGGTAGCTCAGCTCACCTAGCCAGCACAGTGGAGGAGATGGCGCTACTAGTCTCCCTAATACTTGGCCACCTGTGTGAGAGAAGAAATAATGTAAGGGTATTGTCCCTGAATACTGACCAAGGAAGCTGATAGTGTGCACAGAAGAGAAAGGGGCTATGTCATCTCTAGGACATGAGGCCACTATGCACAATTATTAGAGTAGAAGTTTTTTTTATTTTTTATTATTATTATTTGTTAAGCCCCACCTGTGTTTTAAGTGCTGTTCTTAAAAGAAAAAAACCCAAAGCTGAAAATGGGGAAGGAAACAAATCCCCTGAAACCTAATGCGTCAACCAAAAAAAATGTACATGAAAAATTTCTGAGAACAGAGCTGCAAGACTATGTTTGACTGGGCTACATTGCATATAAACACAGTAGGGAAAAATACCCAGCAATAATGAAAGTAAAAGTGAGACGCTGATGGTTGGAATGATAGCGTTGTGTGTATTATGCAGTGGATTCATTCTAAAATATAATCTACATCTGTCTGTGCCATAGACCATTTATTTATTACTAAATTTGGAAAAAAAAGTGATTGAACAATATTGAATATTGGATCTTATAAGTGAAGAAATATTAAAAGGAGCATAGGAGTAAGCAGCAAGACTCACTCACCACACTGCAAGTGCTAGTTACTGAGGGGATGCATAGTGAGGTTAGTGCACCCTTTGAACACCATTAATTTTTATATGGAAATTGGGTTTCAAAGATCAAAATGCATAAAGTGTTCAGCTATAGCAGGGGTTATCAAAGAGGGGTACGTGTACCCCCAGGGTACTTAGAAAGCTTGTAGGAGGTACATGCAGGTGGACAGGTGGGTAGGGATGCAGCATGCCTTGGGGCACAGTGGCAGCATCTCCTCTGGTGCATTCCCATATTTTGCTTCCCACCCACGAGGTGGGGAGGGATGCACCAGGCACTGCTAGCCCCACATGGCACACCATGACACCTCCCCACCCCCGACCTCATCTCAGACTCTGTACCTGCTCCCAGGAGCAGGGCTGAGGGGGTGAGAACAGTGGTGCCCTTCTGCCGGCCACACACATGCTGCCCAGTGGGCTGGATGGGGGAGTGGGGGAAGGAGGCTTGCACGTGGAAGCTGCCATTGCTGTCATGTCCCGAGCTTCTTTTATGCAGATGGTCTCACGTGCTGCTCTGCGGGCTGCTGATGTGCCTCGCACCTTGTGTGCCTCCCATCACCAGCCCGCAGAGCTGCACGTGCAACTGGCCGCAGCAAAGCAGATCGGGGCATGGCTGTGCTAGTGCGCGGTGGTGGCGGCTGCCATGTGCGAGTCCCAGCACCCCTGCACCCCACATCTGGCTGGCCAGGAGGTGCATGTGCAGCCTACAGAGGGGCAACACTGCTTTCACCTTCCCGGCCCTGCTCCTGGGAGTGGGCAGAGACACTCTCCCCCCACATTCTTAATCTGCCTTCTCTCTCGCCTGCCCCACTCCTTACCTCCACATGCACTTACCTGCTGGGTGTCTCTGTGTGTATGTGCCTGTGTGTAGCTTCAGGTAGCTGAAGGCTGTTATTAAATCTTCCTCAGTCTTCTCTTCTCCACACTAAATAAGCCATGTTAATTGACTTAGCACATGTCTATGGATGTAGCTTATAGAGCAACAAATGTATTGACCAAGCAAATAGTTATCCTATATTAGAAACAAACTTCCAGTTTAGCTTTCTACGTACAACTAGTTCAGTCCACTCAGTGACCAGGATGTGGGTGATCATGCCCAATGCAGAACTCACTGGTTAAAGGAGTACAACTAAAGTCAACTCTGTAATAAACAAAATATAGAAGTGTATATGTGACCTGTACTGATATTGGAAGGGTAGAGAAGGAATTGAGGTGGATGAGTTGCAAAAAACCTGATATTCATGTCACATTTAAGGCACTGAGAAGCATGGAGTTTAAAAGCTAGAGAGCTTGAATCCATTTTCAAGCAGAACAGGTGGTAGCTCTGGTGTGTGTGAAGTGGGTCATGTTTTGTACTTGACTGCTAACTGTTCTGGGAATCAGCAACTGGAAAATAGCTTTGTGCAAACTTTTCACTTGAATCATGTTTTTTAAAACTAGAACTTGCTGTTTTGAGTAATTGCAAAAATATTATTCAGATAATTTCAAAGAAACCAGTTTTTCTTTGTACTAAAAAAGGAAAGAGAATCAGTAGACCTCAAACTTTGCTTTTCTGTTTGTTGCAGGGTTTTTTGGTGTGGTAAGTCAAGCAAAATGTCAGTTATCCACAGTTCTTCTGGAACCTCCTTCTGAGTCTGCAGAGGTGTCGTGCAGTGTGTAGAGAGAAATGTCTCCTGGGGCATTCCACTGAGGTGCATACTTGCACATCACCTAAAAAGCAGGTTTGAGGCATTGTCTGAGGAGAACCCTGCATATCCAGCAGGAGAGGTTAACTGCCCTTGGAATCTCCTATACAAATTTCATTTTGATTTTTACAGTATGTGGTTTTGGCATATTGCCTTAGCCATCTTAATGTGATGGCATCACCAGTGTGAAGAGCTTGAAAGCTACCAGGTAACACTAAATGGACACAGGTCAACAATGTGGGACAAGATTTGAACTTGTCTACAAAGGCATTTGTTGTCATTGCTAAGGCCCCATTGGTATACATTTGAGGCATAGTGACCCTGTCCAGTTTGAAAATGATTGAAAAGTGCCCAATAATGGCATCCGTTTGATCCACTGGTGCTATTTTGAGAAAGTAAACAGATCCACAGCAATCGCAGAAAAGATACTCCTACATTGTACAGCTACTTTGTCTGCAGAAGTGATGATAAACCAGCATGACGCAAGAAATACTGAAGAGAAAAAGATGTCTGATCTCACTGCAAGTTATTGCACTCAGTGATTAGAAAAGTGGTACGTTTATCAATGTGCAATGTACTTATTTTATCTGAATACATACACTTCTATGTTTTTGATTCTTCTATTTTTTGTTGCTGTTTGTGACTATTGTTAGGTGAATTACACGGGGCTAATGTTCTGGAGCAGGATCTACTACAGCTCTGAATTTCTCTTGTACAGAGTGTTTTTTGATTTATTCACATTTATTTCAAAATTACTAATGATCTTGGGCCTTCTCCACTCATCATGTACACGTGGAATGTTTATTCATTTTCACATAAACAGTATGAACACACAAGATGGGTTTTCTTTTGTGAAACAAGTAAACCCATCTCAGTTCACCTCATGCATAGGCTTAATGCACTCTACGACAATAAAGTAACTGTTGATTATTGCTTTGCACAGTTGTGGCAGCCTCATTAGTTTCACTACCTAGCTTGAAGTAGTTTCATGCCAAATTAAAAATGTAGGTCATTCAAAGGACTAATGTAGTGAATTCAGCCTGCAGGAATGTAATGTTTACCTCTATCCAGCAGTTTATAAATGCACTAAGCCAAATTTTTGAGCTCCACCCAAAAGCAGAAATTCACAATAGGCATAATTATGTATGTCATTCCTGCCACCACAGTTAAGCTGTGGCTGGTAGGTACATGTGACTACAAAAAAGTAAGCCTAACCTTTATTACGTAGGGAATTTATTCAAGGTTTATGTGACAATGAGAAGCCTTCATTAAACAAAAATAACAGAGCTCTTATCCTTTACCCTTGATTACTTAGTGGAAAATATTATTTTTAGGTAGGGGTTGAATGTCAAAATCTAAATGAGCTTGGAATGCGAGGAAGAAGAAACTTGAAGTTGTGCTTAACTTTTGTGGGAATATGCAGGGGTAATTTCTTTCCCACCACAATAGAAGTTGGGATGTATTAACACCATTACACAAGCTGCTTGTGAGCCTGTGTTATGTATACTTTTACAATTCATGTGACCTGTGTTTATGAAAAATGAATTCAAAACAACCCAGATGTAGAGAAGGGCGATTAGAATGATCTGATTGTGTCTTATCAGGGGACATTAAAGGGGCCTGGGGTAGCAATACAAGGCAGTAGTGTAACTAGGGGTAGGGGAGAGGGGCACCCACATAGGTGACTGGTGCCACCTTTAGTCAGGGGGGCCACATGCTCCCTCAGTGACCAGTCAGTGACTGGGTGGGGGTCCCCCTGCAGCCAATCTTGCCGTCCGGGGGGGGGGAAGTCCCTCGCAGCCGATCTTGCTGACCAGGAAGTGGCTATGGCACTTCATCCAGTGCTCCCAGTCCCCAGCCAACACTCACAGGAGGGGCACTGGTGCTCCCCCCTGCCCCCCTGCCCATTGCCTAAGCGGTGGGCATGGCCTGTCAGGGGGTGCACCAGTGCTCTCAGGGGGTACATGTGCATCTCCTACACATGGCCACTGGACACCCATCCCAGATTCTGAGTTGGGAGGGGTGCGGGAATTTCCCACACCCCTGTGCAGTCCACGCCCTGGCAGCAGCAGCAGCCCCACAGCTCCCCAGTGCCAGGAATTCCAAACCAGTCCTTGGCACCAGCTGCGGTGGGCACAGCATTCAGTGGTGGCAGCAGCAGTTCAGCTGGGGACTATTTGGGTGTTCCTGGCATGGGAAGACTGCCACACCACCCTAGCCCCCTGCTTACAGAAATATGTGCATCTGTCCTCTGCTTTTGGAGCCCAGGCATGCCTGTGCCTGTTCTCAGAATCCATGTGTGTCCCCTCTCCCGCCTCAGAGCCACCTTTCCCCACTCACTCCATGGCATTTGCCCAGGGTGCCAACTGTTGTTGTTACACATCTGATGCACAGCTAAAAAGGAACACAATCCTCCTTTACATCTGGCAGTAAACACAAGGGAGGGAGAAGGGCTGCTTCAACTAAAGGACAATGTACAAGACCAAATGAGTATGAACTCACCAGGAATATATTTAAACTAGAAAATAAGGAGAAGAATAATTTTCTGGAAAAGTCCCCCCACTAGAAATAGTAGAGGAAAACAAAATAACTGGTTCCCAGATGCATGTTGATAAATTTATGAAAAGGATTATATGATATAGTTGCTTGTGGTAGATGACCCAGGGGGTCCTTTTGAGTCCTATGTCCTATGTTCCTAATTATTTTCTGCCCAGAAGATTGAAGACAGTCAGCTGAAATTTAATCTTAGGTATTGTAACTACAAAAGCATGCTTTACTAAATTATCTACACATTTCTCATCAGTTTTATGTGCTTATATTTGTTTCACATCTATTATAAGAATGTTTGTAGTACCTATCATTATAGTATCCAAGTATTCAAGGAGCAGGTTTTTTTATTTACTCCCCATTGGTATAGAACACTTCATAGTTGCCAAAAGCTTAACGAAATCACATTCAACTATTTAAAATAATTGAAATACTAATTCTTGAAGTTCATTGTAATTCACTTTGGGTAGGTTCTGTTTTTTATATTTGTACAAATGACAACCTTTCAGCCTTCATCAAGACAGCTGAATAGATGAATACCTCATGAAGTACCCTTTTTCTATTGTCTTCAACTTACGTGATGTCCTTGGAAGGTGATATGTTTTCCTTCCATTGCAATCCTCACATAAACAGCCTGTTATACAAAATGGGAATGCAAACAAGTTTTTCAGATGCTAATTCTGTCAGATGCAGGAAGACAATGTACTTGGCTTGCCGTAAAGAAAATTCTGTACAAATAAAGGTCTGTTTTTGTGAAACACATGACGAATATAGTTCTTCCATCACAGTTGTGGTATACTTAATGGTCTCATAATAAAAAGTTAAATAAATGTGCGGTCTGTCATTGGTGCTATGTGAATTGGAAAATGGTTACTTGAGGTAATTACTGGTTTAATTTCCTTACATTTGTGTAACAGCAGTTCTTAGTAAATTATTACTCTTAGGAGCCTGGGAATACAGACCACAAAGAGCAACCCACCATATTTATTATTAGAGGCTGGAAAGGATCTATATAGATACTGAAAAGTTTTCTTGATTTCTTATTCCCTCAGGACTTGATCTTGCATTATTGAACATAACAGGAATATTGCCATTTCCTTCAGTGACAGCAGCCAATGAATATATCAGTGTAATATTTAAAAAAACTAGTTCTGAAAGGAAATAATGGAAAAAAAAATCTCAACAAGCTCTTAGGTCTTTTCAAGTACTATTTTAATAAAGTTACATATTCTGTAATTTCAATATAAAAAAGACACGAACCATAAAAAAAACCCCAGTAAAATATTCTGGACATGTACTGTACATCAACACTAAATGGAAAAATGGTTTATAGAAATGTTGGTCTTAAAAATATGGAAGGGATTATTAGTAAGACAGACAAATAGAAAAGCTTCATAACCAGGGATCCTAGTTTTTTCCCTGATTAAAAAAAATAAATAAAAAAAAAATCGCAAATTCTCTGATTTAAAAACACCAAATCCGTGATAAAAATGAAAGGCCACTGTATATAGATATCAGCTGAACACAATGGCTACCAGTGCCTCTATCATTATAATAAAATAAATTCTAAATACCTGTAAGCTTTGGTATTTGATTTGGGGTTTTTTATCATGGAAAATCAGAGCTCCCCTTGCCCACTTTGCTCACAGAATGTATCTCCAGGCTCCTCATTCTTAAGCCACAACACTTGTCCCCAGCCCTGCTGGTGCCCCTCACTCCCCGACAACCTCTGGTTCTGCTGGTACCCCTCACTCCTCCCTGGTCCTGCTGATGCCCCTCACTGCCTGAACCCTCATTGCCACCCACAGGAGCTGGCAGCTGCTGCAGTGGAGCATGGAGCCCAGCTCCATCCCCACCCTGCCGCCTGCTACCTGCCTGCTGTGGGCTCGAGTGGGGGGTGGGACTGGCTCCCTGCTATTGTGTGCACTCCCAGAGCTACAGGGAGAATGCATGCCCCCCAGACCTGTGCTTGGGACAGGGGCGGGCACAGGCGGCCTGCTGTGGGCTTGGGTTCACCACCCTGCTGCCCTCCCCTGGGGCCTCCACAACTCACTGTTTGTAACCCAGCAGTGCAGGGGAGAGTGGGCCCTCACAGGGAAGCTCCTTGCCACTCCAGACTCTGTGCTTCCTTGGTGAGGCATCCCCTGCAGGCCCTGCAGCAGCAAGGGGCACAACCGCGCACCACTTCTCCCACTGCTGCCACACAGGTAGGGGGTGCCTTGCCAGGGCAGTGCAGAGCTCACAGTGGCATGAAGCTTCCCTGCACGGTCCCACTTTGCTTTGCAGTGCTGGGTCACACCCACTGGGCTGTGGAGGCCCCAGGGGAGGGCAGCAGGGTGGGAAGTCTGAGCTTGCAGCAGGCAGCCCACTCTTGCCCCCAACCAGCACACACATCTATGGGGCACAAGTCCTCCCTGCCCCCCCCCGAGAGTGTGCATAGTAGCAAAGAGCTGGCCCCAACCCCTCCCCCCCAGATGAGCTGCCCGCAGCTATATCCTGCTTCCTACCGAGGTCCTGAGGCCATGCATTACAGCCCCAATCCTCCCAACCCCAGTCTGAGCTCCAGCCCTGCCAAACACCCTCCTTATGGGGGTCTCAATCATCCCTCGACTTACCTGAGGGAGCTGCTCTCCAGGCTGCCTGGCAGCATGTGCATATGTAGGCACATAGCACCCCCTGCCTGACTGCCCTTCTCCTCCTCCTTCCCAAGCCCCTTGCAAGCTGCAGCTCTGCCAGTCTTAAGAGAGTTCTTTGCAAAAGAGTGAAATCTGTGGGTTTCTCTGTTAATGTGAAAAATCCATGTTTTCTTTGGGTAAAACCTGCATGTTTCTTTGTTGTTTCCATTGGAAACAGAAAACCTAGAATCCAGGTCATAACCAGCTCAGGGCCAAATATCCTTCAGTTAAAAATGGCACAGGATACAAAAGGCATTTCACAAACAGATTCAAACACTCTTCCCAGGTGTTAATTGCTGCCTGATTCCATGTTACACATTCAATCATGTTACACATTCAATCACTGATTCTCTCTTTCAGGGACCAGACTGATACAAGGAAGTGCAGTTTGATTCCTACACTTGTTAACATTGTTACAATGTATAACTTACTAAAACACATTTAGTTGAAAGTTGAAAGGTGAGCAGTATAAAATATAAGCTACAATTGCCATGGCACACAAATAGATAAAAATACCAAACTACAAGGGGAGATACAAAATGCGCTCATACAAATTTTAAAACACAATTCCTTATCTTAAAGTGAAAGAGAGAGGAAGGAAGAAAAGGTAGAAAAAGAGAAACATATCCAAAGACGGGAGAGCAAATGCAGGCAAGAGGAAAGGGGGCTTTCTGCTACACCTGCATATTTAGAGGAGGGCTAAGGTGAAAATCTACCCTGCCTGTTCTCAGATCCATAGCCAAAGCATGAAGGGACAACTCTTTGGAAGTACGTTTAAATGAGCAGAAACCATAGATCAAAATGCTGTAAGCACTGTTGACAGTTAATTTTTTTTTTCCTGGATAATGAGCAGATAGTAGAACTCAGAAAACAAGATAATTTTGAGTTAAAGACTAAGGCTCACTTTCTCTCTGTATTCTAGACAGATGGTAAATAGGAGACAAAGGAAGCAGGAAGACTCGCCCACAGTCTGTTTACAGCAATTCAAATGTGAGATAACCAAAAATGAACTGTGTACTCTGCCAGAGACTGGGGGAGCTGGGTATGTGGAGAAATCATCTTTCAAAAAAGAAAAGGTGCAAGAGGTTACTGTGGTTCATTAAGATTGGAACCTGTTTCTTCCACCTCAGATTTTTAGCTCAGGTCATATGTAATGCACCCATCAAATCCCACCCCTAGATTATTTCTATCCCTAGAACTCTCTTTGCTCAATTGTATGAAAGAAATGTGACAATCTGTCTCCATGTCTGCTGGGCAATGGAAGTATACTGGATCAGCAGGCAATCCTACTTTTTCTCATAGTAATCAATATTAACAGATAGTAGTAATTTCAGCTATTTCAGCTGCAAAGTGGTGCTGCCAGTTATAATGGTGATGGGTCCCTATCTAGAAACCTGATTAGATAGATCAGAGACAACTTTGGGAAAAAGTTAATGTATCAATGCATGCAGCAATTTGACAAAAATACTTGTCATAACTGTATTAGTCTTTAATTTTTTTATTATTATGATATTATTATTACCCTCTCATGCAGGTAAGTGTTGAAATGTTTCTTACTTCATCTAAAGGAAATGGGAAACTGAGGAGGTAGCTTTGTTGCCAGAAAACAGCTTGACAATTCTGAGTATAGAGCCCAACGGAACAGACGTTTTGGTAACCTGAATAGAGTAATTTGAATATTGCAGCATGGTTCTTGAGAAATAACCATACAGTGATTTTCTAAATTGCTGTACTAATAATGAACTGTCATTTAAAATGTGCATTTTGTATGGATTAAACAGAACAATAACAATAAAGCAATGATGCAAATAAGGCATGGATAACAAATTAGAGTGCAGGGAATTGCACAATTTGGAGGGAAAAAGTTCAGTTACACATTAGAAACTGTGCAACATTCTTTCTAAGCAGCTGAAGCAACTCTGGTTTCACACACATGCAAACACAAAATGCACACACAGAGACACAGAGTAATTAAAGCAGTTTTTCAAACTAACAAAGTCTAAGTTGTATAATAAAAACATGACATCTAAAATACACAGGACTTTATTTAAAGGCACTGAACCATAATACATATTATTGCTATTTATTTTGGTGTGGATAATGTAAAAGAACTTTAATGGTCACTACATAATATTCATTGACAGCAAGGTACCCACTTTGTTATAATATATCTTGGTGTAATCTTCATCCTGTTGTTTCTAGCTATGAGACAGAATGGGATGCACAGAGAAAGGTGTGTAATGGGAGGGCATTAATAGTGTACAGTTGTTCCGAATGAAAGATTTTTGCAATAAATGAAAAATAATGGACCAATTCAATCTTTTCAGTCATATTATTCAAGTTAAGTGGCAATGCGAAAGGGGTGCATGGGCATGCAAGTGCTCCCCTGAGAGCGCTGGTGTACCCCCTGACTGGCTGCGCTCACCGCTTAGGTGATGGGCAGGGTGGGCAGGCAGGAGTGCTGGTGCCCTCCCTACGAGTGCCAGCCAGGGAGTGGAGTGCTATTGCACTCCTGGAAGTGGTCGCAGCCACTTTTGGAAATGGCTGCAGCAATCAGCTGGCACGATGGGCCATGGGGGGACGCCCCCCCAGGGCAGCAGAATCTGCCATGGGGAGACTTGGCTATGGGGAACCCCCCCTCCCAGGTCACTGATTGGTTGTTGGGGTGGCATGTGTGTCCCATGACTAAGGCGGCACCAGTTGTCCATGGCCAAGTTTACTATTGAAATGCACTTCTTCTAGGGAATTAGTTCATGGTTAGCTTGTCTGTGACTTCTGCTCCATGTATGAGAAGATTTTTTTTCCTCAGAAAGATGATATTGCAGCAGCCCAGAAAACCTCAGTGGAAAAAAACCCCGCATTGCATCCATATAATTGAAGAGCGGGGAAATGAGTCTTATCTTGAACAATCTTGAACTATCTTTATATTTAAATCACACTTTTGGATCACTTCCCAAAGGCAGTACCTGTGCTTTTGTCTGTTAATTTAATGCATCCTAAGTGACCCCTGTGCCTCAATGAATACGGAGGTTGTACTCTCAGCTAAGTCAGCTCAGACTAGAGAGACAAGGGGGGGCAGGGTAAAGGGCTCCGCTCAAACACTCCCCAGAAAGTTCAAGACTCTTGTCTCAAATATTGATAATCTGTGAAGGAAATCAATTATTCTTTCTGGTACAGCATAAGTGATCTTTCCTAACTACTTTAATCTCAAATAATGAATTTTTCACTTTGAAATCATTATTACTTTTAAATTCCAAAATTGCAAGACAAAGGACAGCTACAGGGCTTTACTAGTATGTTCTTTATAAAACTGAATTCATTTGGTTCAGATCAGAGGTTAATATCCAAGAAAAAGACAGAGGCTTGCCCTGCAAAGCTATAAAATGCCAACTCATAATCACTGGCGCTAGATTGTTCATATTGCACATAAAAGGGGTGATATGGGGTCACACTGTCCTAAAGGAACCATTGGAAACCTCCTGGAAAGTCCCAGGCTGTAGGGAAAGTGCCTCTTCTATGTCCCTTCATGCAAACAGCAAAATCCCTTCAACCTAGCTAATCTGCTCTGCTAACTAATATTAATGAAAGGTGATACTATGTTTCCTCTTTCTTTCCATGTCAAGGACTGTGGGAGGGAACAATATGAATGCTCTCTCAAGCATGGGAACTAGATTTCTTTTTTAACACCTTACCATCAGTTACGCTGAGAGGGAAAATATTATTATTGCCCCCCCCGCCGCCCAATGCATGTGAGCAAATTCTTGAGTTATAGCAAACACACTGAAATCACTGCAGAGGTGACAGGAGAACTACCTCCCAGTTTACATACTGGTCATGTAACTAGGGGTTTTTGAGAGTGGGTCCTTATTTCTGGATCCTATGAGATATGTTGTATTCTTCTTTCCTACTGAAGGTAAGGGACTTTATGATGCTTAGAGTCACTCAGAAAACAAATGGTGCTTAGACTCACCCAGAAAGCAGCCTGACCCTGACTCTGGGACTAATTCATGCCTAAGTGCTTTGTCAGCTTGAGCCTGAGAACCACGAAGGATTGGGTCTGCCTATTCTTTTTTTCTTTTTGATCTCTCACAGCTCTTTCTGCTGATGAAACCCTATTTACTAATTAGCTACAACCCATAGCACAAGTATGTTCTATTGATTTCTTTATAAGCATTTGGAGGGAAGAACACAGGAAAAACTACAGGAAAATGAACAGTTAAGAAAAATAGAGATCGAGTATATTTCCTCTTGTGCATGTAAATAGGTGAAGTCTGAGATGATATGCATATTATCAGACATTTGCTGTTTTCTTTTTTTCCGTATATAAAGATTGCACAAAACTTCCTTGGAGGTTTCACCAACAGCCATGATAACAACTCTAAAGCTGATATGTAACACACACAGAAAAATCTTTGAGGTAAAATAATACTGCTAAGCTTCAGAATATATTTCTGCTTTCAAGGGTTCTTTGTAAACAATGCTTCCAAAACATTGTCTTTTTTGAACATTTAGGGCCATTGAGATATCTTTAAAATGACTACATTGATCAATTATTTCTTGTTCCTCCATCTAGCCTTATGTATATGGGCTTTAAAAAGACAAAGTATTTCAGGTTTTTTTCTGTTGCCTGAAATCGAGTTAATTCTGTTGATTTGGACATTACACACAAGTGAATTATATTTGGCCTGCAGAAGTGAAAGGTATGTATAGACCTAATTATTATAAACCAGAACTGATCAGGCTAAATAATTATACAGTGCTGTTTAAACCCTGTCCCCCGTGTTACTTATTATGGAGAACAAAACTTTGAGGTTGCATATTCCATTTTTTGTTTTTCCATTTCCATTTTTCTTGTTTACCATTTAAACTATCAGGACTTTGAGACCTGAACTACCATGAATCCACCACCTCTGTAATGAAACACATCCATCTGCTGCAGGAATTTTATGCAACCACATCCGAATTATATGTAAAATAAACAAACCTACCCTCCAAGCACTCTTAAAAATGTCAGAAAAGCTGTGCCTTTAACATTATGCATTATGATAATCTTTATACCAAAACTGCTTGTGTACTGAAGGTTCAGGGTAGGCTGCAATGCTGTTCATTTTGGTAATGTATTTGTAGAATTAGTTAGCTTCATTTGAAGTCATGTTCTTCTGATGGTCCTCCCAGCATGAAAAGCTACTTTAGCTTCAAAATGCCAGATAAGTTAGAAAAATACAGTTTGTTATTACTGCATTATTAACCCATTGATTAGTAGGGTTCAAGGCAAGGTAGAAAATGAGAGACTGTCCTCTCTTGTCTCACATAATTAAAGGATGATTAGTTTGTACTACCATCACCAGTATTTATATCTTTAGTCTTTATTCTTCTTTATTCTTTTTTAGATTATTTTAAAACAAATCTCTATCAGGCTGTAGTCTGCAGGACCTTGAAGGTTTATTTAATTAGTTTTAACTGAAATTAAAAATAGATACCAGTATTTTATGGAAGGCCCATACTTCTATATTTTCAGTGATTCTGATTTTTCTTTCTTTTTTTTTTAAATGAACTCATCAAATGCTCTGTGTGGAGGTATTCAGATAAAATAGGATAAAATACATGTACAACATAAAAGAAATTGAGGTTTTCTATTTAAGGCTGCCTGTATCTTCTTGTTATTAAGCACCTCTGTTATGAAATGTACCATGTTCTGGCATATTACTTTGGGGCATGTTACACACTTTCTACAGCACATAAACTGCATGCAGTGTATGATCATGTTTTCTTCTAAACAGTGACTGTTGCACTTAAAAACGTGTTTTTAAACCCAGTGTTCTGAGAATTGACACAACACTAGGTTGATGAATAGCAGTACGGCTTGTTTTAATAACTACCAATAAGCTACAAAACTAAATAACAGCAGAAAACTCTTTCCCAATATAAAATGAGCTATGAAATCTTTACCCAATGCAGGCAGGAAGCAGGTCTTGTACAGCCTTGAAGTGTGGATCCTTCATTTTTCCCTGGGTGGCAGGATGGCCTCTTGGTCTTCCCTGGACTGCACATACCTTGCTTGCAGTTCTGTCTTGCTTTATGCTGTTTAAATTTATAGCTTCAAAGCATTTTTCCTTGATGGTTGGCCAATTCAAGTTTGAACAAACAGTGCAGAAAAAGGTGACCATCATACCACAACCATTAAATTGCCTGGGTCCTGTTTCTGGATTTGTCTAGGTGTTAAGACTTGTGTTTCTCTGCAGCCCCTGCAATTATAGATCAATTACATGTGATGGGCCTTGAGTTGTCAAACAGGATGCTTAGAGGCACTGATTACTGGACCTGTTTTTGGCTATTTGTTTATCAATGGGACAAATTTGCAGTAGCTTGTACCGGTGATGGTCTGTTTACCAAACTCCCGACATACATTGAATGGTTGAGACATTTGTAATACCTTAAACACTGAATGCCTGTTTTGAAAAATGTGAGCATGTTAAGTACAGGGAAACTTTTCTATACCTTTTACAGGTTTCTCTTGAGGTGCATATTTAGCCTTTTGTTTTCTTTAGTGGCTAGGTGAATTGAAATGCACACGTAGTGGCCTTGCCTTCACTGGCTACATTGGCCCAGCCTTTTCTTTGGCTTTCTTAGGTGCACACATGTGATGAGCACATTGGGTCTCAGCCAGTAATTTTAACCATTTTTTTTATTATTTCATGGCATGGTGTGTGCTATTGGGTACCACAAGCACTCCACTGTCTTGATACCTAATGGGTTGCAAGCCATTAGCGGAGTTTGATTTTCTTACCACAATCCAATCTTGCCCCAGCCATTGTCTTACATTTTTGTGCAAGACATGCTATCCAAGCTTTCAGTTTTCATATGCACCAGTGACCCCTGATTTTGTTTCATCAACCATGAATGCACTGCAGCCTTTGGTGATATTGAACAGTCCATCCTTTTTGTCCACATCAACAGTGTTTGCTGGCAGTAAGATAAACCATTCTGAATTTGGTAGGAATATAATTTTCTTCAGGGTAGATCTAGAGAGGGTACAGTGAAATGATTGCACCCTCCTTTGGCTCTGCTGCACATGAGCTCTAAGCATGAGATCTGGTGGAGCCACTTCTTTCACATGGCTCTGCAAACCAAAGGGTGAGCACTGCTGCCTTTTTTTATCCCCTCCTTTCCCATCCTCCTGAATTTACCAGGGAGGGAGAGAGGTGGGAAGGGTAAATGGCAGCAGTATTCACCCCATTGGCTCCAGAGCAGTGCCCCAGTCAGCTGATGTGCTCAGAGCTCTTTGCTCAAGTGGAGCTATGGCAGGAGCCTGCGTTGAACAGACAGTGAACTCAGCCCTTTCAGAGTGAGTGCAACACAACCAAAGTGTGTGTGTTGCAAGGGGAGGAGTGGGGAGGGCACACACCTGTTGCCTCATTCCTAGATCCACTGCTGGTTCTCTTCATTCAGGATAAAATAGGACAAAGTTAAACTCCTTATGATGTAAAATAGTTGAAAGAGTAGGAACTGCCACCCAAAGCAAATTAAAATGGGTAAGTATAGCTATGCAGATGGTATTCTCCTTCTTTTGCATGGTTCTATGTCTATGTCTATTATTTTTTCTAATACCTGTATAAGAATATATACTCCAATATGGACCTACAAGCTATATTATTTTCTACTTGATCTCTCTTAGTCATCTATAAAATAAAGGCAATAATAATCTGTCTTTTCTATTCTCCGTCTATTTTTTTTTAATTTAGATTGCAAGGGTGATCCCATACTCAACATTTAAACAAGGAATTTTAAATCATTTTAAGTTTTATACTTAACTCTATATATTTGGTGCCCTGTGCTTCTTTATCTGAGTTTCTTTTAATTAAATATTTCTTAATTTAGACAAGAGTAGATTCTTAAAATATATCTCCAACTCATCTGACTTATTCCTCAAGTCAGAAGTATCAGTTACATCTCCTGTCTGTACCAATAGTTCCATACATGAACCGGAATGTTTTTGTATTCCCTATGTCCTTTAATGAATCAATGAACAGGCCTGCATTTACATCACTAACTTTCCTTTACAACTGATGGAATCCACATCCTTTGTTTCATGTTCTCTTAGCTCCTGCTGTCTAAATCCCAGCTGCCCAAGCTCCGTTATGTACAGAGATGTTTCATGAGTCCAATTAAGCATGGTCCCATCACCCTACTGACAAACTTTTCAAAGAATTTACATTAATTCAGCACCCAAACTCCAGTCCAAAACTGCTTTCTTTGCTTTACAGTCCTTAAGCATTTCCAACCCGTCTCCTGAACTGTCTGTTAGTCCTCAGCCTCTCCCGCACATTCACCTTTACTAATGCAAAAACCTTCTCCTTGATTGTTCCTGCTACCTGGAAAATCTTTCAGTATCTCTCCATTTGTGGGGGGTTCCCCACAGCTGATCACAGCGCTCTCGGGGGGGGCAGTGCTCCCTCCTACCCCCTCTGCCTGTCGCCTAAGTAGGGAACACTGGCTGCTAGGGGGTGCACCAGCACTCTCAGGGGGTGCATATGCACCCCCTATGCATCACCACTGCTCTCTTTGACACTTCATTTCAAGATAAAACTAGATATTTCCCCTTTTGCTTCTATAGTGCTTCATAATTTTTAGATAAATAAGAAATATGTTTTGCTGCTTTGTTCTTAAATTTTTGGGCAATATTATAATTTTACAAACCATTGTGAGTAAACAGCAATGAATGGACGCACTGTTTCATACATAGGTCAGGAATCTGATTGTTATATAAGGAAATTCCAAGGTAATCTGACTGAGAGACCAACTGTAGCAACTCACTTGCACTCACTGCCTGCTGAAAAATTGGTCTGGCAGTTAGATTATTGATTGGCTTGTCAATGCCTCTCTCCAAATGTAGACCCTGATACTCAAAAACACTACATTTTGGAGCATACTGCAAAACGTAGCATAACTGTACACTATTTTGTGGTCAAGTGTCCCATGCAGAAGCAAACAGGAAAATGTTTTCTCAGCCACAATCTCAGAATCACATCAAAGGCAATATTGTCTATATTCTAAGTTGCATCCTGATTCCTTCTTGATACAGGGATGAAGGAATGTATACAGGCATAGTACTGATTACCTCTGTTAGCTGGAGGGATTTTTAGTAGGAGCAGCCCAATTCTACTGTTGCCAATCTGCTGCGATTTGAGATCCTACCTGTTATTTGATGGTAGACAAAAAGGGTTATATATTAGCCCAAGGTGACCAGCACTAACAATACTGGGTATGGTGCCTGCCTCTACTTATTAGTATATTAGTTTGCACAATTCAGAGGTGAAACAGTAAAGGTTTATTAGCACAACAACAATAAATGACTCTAATGCAGTTAAGGGATGAATGGGGGCAACAAGATATTAAGTTAATACAATGCTTTATTTACAAGGAGCAATGGGAGGATACAGGTTAATTTAATACACTAATTACAATAAGTTAAACAGGGGCACTGGAATCAATACATGAGCAGATAGCAACACACTGAAACCACTCTATAGGTGAAGGAACAGAGGACCTTATCTCCAAAGCAAGGTGAGCTGAAGACCATGGAGGCACTAGAGAGTCTTCTCAAAATAACTTCTCACAAGGAGAAGGTACAACCAAATACTCTTTACCTTTCTAGAAGATGCAGCCAGGAGATCACTACTCTCATTTGCTGTCTCAAGCACAGGCACCACTAGGAGCTATTACCTTCCTAGGGTGGGACTGGTCCAACCTCCAGGGAGATTTCTCTGGACTGAGGAATGTACACTACTTTAATTGCATAGAACCAGAAAGCAACCAGACCAGACTGGACACTGAGAAGTCTCTTTCACCCTTTTTAATATTATTTCAGTCATTCATCACCCTACTCATCTTCATCCAATCATGTGCTGCCAGTACCAAACAGTGCGTACATCTACATGAGACACATTACTGTGCATTAGCCTAATCTACATGTGTCTACACATGTGCACACTTGCTGAGCAGTATATTCCCTTAATTGAATTTAAATTTAAGCATGATTTGTTAATGCGTAGTAATGCATGTGTAGATACAACCCAGCACTAAGTTTGGTGCCAGGTCTGCCTGAGGCCAGCCCCAGGGCTAGTGTCTGGGATCTTTTCCTGCTCTAGAGCTGGGCTGCCTCACTGGCAGCCCCTGTTTGCAAAGTATAAAAGTCAGCAGCCGTTTTCTACCCTGGGCCACACTACACAGGAGCCTAATGGCACTGCAGGTCATGTGTGTCCCCCTGGGCAGGTCACAGTCCTGCTGTGCCTATCTCCCATCACCCTAGCAGTGCTGCTCAGCCTGTGGCTGCTTCTTGGTTAGACTGGCTGCTGGCTGGGGGGCTTTTTGCTGCTGAGTCTGTGGTTTTTGCATGCAGTTTTCTGCAGTCTCTGGGCAGGCCTGCCAGTCCGCAGGGACACCTGTAGGCAGCCAAATGCAGCAGGGCCAACACCCCCTCCCTGCTGCACACCTCCAACAGCCTGTTCTGTCATTGCAGGGGCTGCAGAGTATAACCTGAGTCATGCAAATCCTAGTTCCATGAATGCTGCCTGCCCCCAGCAGCGGTGGGCGGTGGGCGGGGGGTAGGATGAGCTTCTGCAGGTGGTGGTAGGGCTGTTGGAGGTGGGAGCATGGCAGTGGCAAGTGGGGAGCTCCTTCAGGTATCCACAGAACTATCAGCAGTGGTGGGGCATGGCAAGCACCGGCCAGTGGTCAGCAACCACCTGCAGATGCCACTGGCAGTGGCGGCAGCAGCCAGCAGCAATCATGGACTGCCTGCAGATGCCAGCAGTGGTGTCACCAGTAAGTATGTGGGGGGGGAGCAGCGACTACCTGCAGCTGCTGCTGGCAGTGTCAGTGGTGCCTTTACACAGGGGGGTACACCGCCACACTCAGGGGGTGCACACGTACCTGTGAGCACTCCCTATGCATTGCCAATGCACAGCTGTGCCCATGTGCTGGGTGCTGCTGGCAGCTGCCCGGGGACAGCAACAGAGGGACAGTAGCATAGGGGACTAGGGAGTAGAGTGGGACCCAGCAGCCTGTTCTCACCATCATCCCCATCTAGACCCAACCCTGCCCATGTGCTGACACCTTTGTCCTCCACCCAGGGCCTCATCTGGAGCCTGGAGGAGGCTGGCAATCTAACGACACTCTGGGGTGACACAGAGGTCCAGAGGCAGTTTGAGTGCAGTAGGCACTTGAATACCAACATTTATAAGGCCCTATCAGGCAGGATGTGGGAGTGTGGGCACTCCCGGTAGGCATGGCAGTACTACATCAAAGTCAAGGCCTTGTGGGCACAGTGGGTGGCTGTGACCAACCATGATCATTGGTCTGGTCATGCCTACAAGACCATGCTCTTCATGTGGCAGCTGACCCAGATTTTGGTGCTTTGGGACCCAGGCCACAACCCTTTGCTTTTTACCAGCAGGGGCAGTCTGGCCAAGCACACGCCCAGCCCTGACCCCTCCAGTGACACATCACCAGAGGAGGAACCTTTGGGCATTCAGTGCCCTGCCCTGCTCAGGTCCCCAGCTGCTCAATCCACTAACAACTCAGGGAGCCTTGGCCAATAGCTGCCTTGGCAGCTGCATAGCCCCAGACCTTACTACAAGGAGTGGCTGGCCATGTCACAGTTGGCCACCAGCAGAAATAGCTCTTCCCCAGGGGGAACCCCTCAATGGGTGCCTGCCTGATGCTCACTGTGGGTCCCAGACATTGTGCACATCCAGACACTATCTGAGGCCCACAATGAGCCACCAGCTTTGCCAGCCCCAGACATGTGGTAAGACCAACACTGGAAAGAGGATACGAGAGCCTCTCACCCCCAGTCCCTGTCCCTGTCCCTGTCCCAGTTCCCAGCCTCTGCTGGCTTTCCCATACTCCCCTGTTCCCCAGTTCTATCCCCTTCCCTCCGCCCCCACAACATGTAGAGAGGCAGGACACAGTTCAAAACTTTATTGAGCAGCCTGTGTCCACACAGCTAGGCAGGTATGAGCCTCTCACATGCCAAAGAAAGTGTTGTTGCTGGTGGTGATGTCCTTCTCAGCAGTGGGGGACAGGGACATATAACACTGCCACAGATAACCCACCAGGTAGCAGTGGAGGTTGAAGAGCATCCCAGGCTTGCCACGTGCACCATCATACCTCAGGGTCCCAAACCAGGAGTGCAGGTGCACCCTGGGAACCTGGATGATCAGCAGAAGCAGGGCATAGTGCACCACCCAGGACATCTGCAGCAGGGGCATGTTTGGGATGCAGTGACAGCAGTCCTGGGGGGCTGGTACCATTGGGCCTCCCTGAAGAGGCCTCCAATGGGGAGGGCAGAGGCATAGCCAGTTCCTCATCCCAGTTGTCTAGGAGTCCCATGTGTCCTGAGCCTGGATGCCATGGGCTGGGCAGTAGTGCAACAGAGCATTTGGCTTGCAGAGGGAGAGGGGAAGAGTGGGGTCTGAAGCCATGGCAGCAGGTGCTGCCAGCAATCTTGCTGGTCCTGTCCTGGGAAAGGGGCAGGGGAGGCAGGCTGCCTGTGGCTAGCACCTAGAGGGCCACAGGCCCCAGTGGGGTGTGTGGGGATGGGGTGCTCATGGTCCCTGTGTAGCTTACTGCATAGTAAATTTAGTAATGACAAATCCATGTGCAGACATGCCGAGTATGATACAAATGTTGTTTCTTTCCTCTGTCAGACACCAATGCCGCCTGCCTTTACCTCAGGATTTTCCTGCTGTTTTCATGATCTTAACTGAACATGCTCATCCCTCCTAACTAGATCACTAATTCCAAAGGTAAACCTTTTGCAGGATTTTTCAGTCAGTTGTTAACGTGCATACACAGGTTTGATTTCAGCAGCATTAAAGTTTTCCCCCTATAATCTTCCCTTCTATATTGATTTCAAGGTGGTGTTGGGAAGTGTTGCAGGGCTACTGGTTCCATTCCCATTCTTGTTCTCCCATGTATCGCCTTCTTCATAGGCAGTGGTATAAATGCCTGGGAATACCTTCATTTTACTATCATACCTTTAGTATAGTCTCTGGTGTGGAGTGTAGGCTATCCATTGGCTAAAGGCAGCTCCCTATGTCTAGCTACTCCTGTATAGATAGGTAGCAGTGTTCGTGGCCAAGTCTTTAATCATCAGAGTTACAATAATTTGGAAGAAATACAGACTTTCATTAATGCTAGACTATATGTTTCCATTTAGATGATGTTCTCAGTTTGTTTACTAAAGTTTATTTGAAGTTTGGAATAAAAAATTTCTTGTTTAGGGTACAATCAGTTGACTTTAACAGACTTTGGGACCATTAGTATTTCTTTCTTTGCCATGCAAGCTGCAGTAGATTGTAGTTCAAGTTCAAAAAAGCTATAGCTTCTAAAGAAAAGTATATTACTCTTATAAGATGGGAAACTCCCTTCATGAGAGCATGGAGGCAGCAAGGGATCTTGGAGTCATTATTGACTCCTAGATGAACATGGGCCAGCAATGTGAGGTCACAGTCAGCAGGGCTAACTGGACCCTATCGTGCATCCACGGATCCACATGCATCTCTAGGAGGGCCAAGGAGGTGATCCTCCCCCCCACTTCAAAAGGGATGTGGACAACATTGAGAGGGTCCAGAGGAGGGCCACCCGCATGATCCAGGGACAGCAGGGCAGACCCTACAATGAGAGGCTACAGGACTTGGACCTATTCAGCCTTCACAAGAGAAAATTGAGGGGGGACCTGGTGACTGTCTATAAACTCACCAGGGGGAACCAGAAGGGTTTGGGGGAGACCTTGTTTCCCCTAGCACCCCACTCCCCGGGATAACAAGGAATAACGGCCACAAGTTATTGGAGAGTAGGTTTAGATTAGACATCCATAAGAACTACTTCACAATCAGGGCAGCTAAGATCTGGAACCAACTTCCAAGGGAAGTGGTGCTGGCTCCTACCCTGGGGGTCTTTAAGAAGAGGCTTGATGCCTATCTGGATGGGGTCATTTGAGCCCAGTCTTCCTCCTGCCCAGGCAAGGGGTCAGACTTGAAGATCTACAAGGTCCCTTCCAACCCTACGTCTATGATTCTATGATATTTGGAGTGTCTGAGAAATCAAATGTCTGTATTGCAGTAAGGAATCCAAGGAAATATAAATGTGTGTGTATGCATGCATGTGCAAGACAAATTTCTTCATTAGGCTACACTAGTCACTCTGCTTTCAGGGCTCCCTCTTGTGCTCTTAAGAGTGCCAGCAGGCACACATTTTAATGTCAAGTTCCACTTCTCTCCCACATCAATGGATAACTGAGATTAAAAGATTGCTGTACAAAACAAAATAGAAGAAATATTCACAGGTTATTTTAGCATGCCAGTCAGCTGCTGCTTTAAAAATTGATCAGAACTTGTTGTGTTGGGACAGTCCTCAGTGATGTCTTTCCAGAGACGTAAACAATATGGTTACTAATTTCCCATGGCTAGTTCCAATGGAGTAAGGAACCAAGTGTGGAAATGAGTTGGGGTTCTTAAATTAGTTTATAGTAAAATTAGTTTATAGGCTTAATTACTTAAGTTCACATGGAGGATAAACGATTGAACACATATTGTATTATGTTTATTTATGTAAAAGATATGAGTGAGTCATCTTTTCCCTTAATTATTCACACAGGTAAGTTGAATGATATTTGATGAATGTTTCCTTATATCCATGTGGCATTTTTTAATTTAGGAAATCCCCTTCATTTACTCCCCAGTATGCTTAATTTCTATATGCCTGGAGGACAGCAATCCTAGGATAATTTGCCCATGAAACAGCTCAAGCATAATAATTTTGACTATGAATTAAGAAGTAAAATAACTGAATTTAAAATGAGGTGAATTCCTCATTTTTAAAATATGATCTATAGGATCTGCAGCTCTGGGCATATACTTTTTCTAAATAAAAAGGTGACCAAACACCAGTCGTGAGAATAAACTATGCCCAGAGTAAGTGACCAAACGTCAGTCCAATGTAAAACACAAGAGTGAATTATGTTCAAAGTGCGAGGGAGTTACGATCACAGTGTTAATGAGGTGTGTGGCTGCACGGCCGGCAGTCACAGTCTCCTGACTGAAAGTCAGCTGACACACAGGGCACATTCTGATTGGCTCTTTAGCTTATAAAAGGGGAGAAATTTCTAGAACCAGCCTGGGACCCACATAACATCGGAGAGGCCTGATCATCCTCACTGGAGGTCCTGCATCCACGGTATCCCTTTCCCCTGGATGCCCCCATCACGACTGAATACATCATTCAGATGTGCGAAGAGCTCTCGAGTTCCCCGTAGGTCTGGTTTTGAGGTTATTGTAAAGGGAACTACCGGTGCGGAAGTGTGAATAGAGCATTTATGTGCTACCCGGT
Organism: Caiman crocodilus; assembly: GCA_030014935.1. Taxonomy (NCBI): domain Eukaryota; kingdom Metazoa; phylum Chordata; order Crocodylia; family Alligatoridae; genus Caiman; species Caiman crocodilus. The sequence goes on from JAGPOW010001296.1 coordinate 98,842,134, forward strand.
GCAACTTTTATGGAAGGTGCCTACACTGTGTACATCGACAGCGCGAGTTCGTGTACTTCGGCAGTGTGAGTAAAGCATTTATTTGTTGCATTGTCTTTTCAGATTTTTCTTGAACAGAAAGAAGTAGAGGAAAAAAGGAAACAAGGTTCCATAACCCTTTCGTCCCTGGCCTGTTTGGATCTAGGGGTTAATCACCCACCCCCTCCATTTCCCTGCCACATACTTCAGAAGTGCAATGGTCTTGAAGTATAGTAGTAGCAATTCTTTCCCATCTTTATACTATATTAGTCTTAGGCTAACTTTTTATACTGTTCAAAAATAGAAAACTTTCAAACATTTGTGTATAGGAGCCTCAGTCATGTTTAAAATGTCTCATTAACTTACATTAGGCATCCTTTGTTTGTGCAGTTCAGGTGAATATTTATTTTGCTGAAAGTCAGTTTTCAAGAACTCTCAAGAAACAGTTGTCACACCTTAAAATATGTGGAGGTATCTTCAAACAGATTCATCAGCTGTTTGTGTGTGTGAATTTAGCGCCATCTAAATGAACAAGTGCTCATGGCAGAGACAAAGAGTCTTCCTTATATAGAAGTGAAAACAAACAAACAATTTAATTGGCCATAAACATGTTACTGAGGTCATAAAAGGGCAACAAACTTCCACCCAATCATCATGATCATCATGATCAGCAGCAGCAGCAGTAACACAAACAAACGGGAAGAGGTTTTCTTATGCCAGTTATTTATGTACCTCAACCTATCAGCTGCTGAAGGGCCCCCGTATGATTTATAGCTATCCGAACCCCCATGACCTTCTTGACCTGCCGTCTTCTCGCCCACTCTCCACCGATTACATCTTCCTAATGACTTTCCCACGTTGTAACCATCATAATTCAATAAATGTTATCTCTACTTTGCTATACAGCAGAACTCTAAGTAATTTACAACCATTATGCTTATTTTACCATCAGCTGGGTACGCGGGTAACAAAGATGAGCCGCGCATGACCTTGTGCCTAGCTGCTTCACTAAAAAAGAAAAAAAATCTCAGCCAGGCACGACATGGCGTCACAAACAGGATCCCTTTAGTCTATAACCCAGCTGATAGAAGCCTGCCTACGGGGACACGGCCATCGTTCAGCCACTTCCAGTGACCACTTATGGGCACACATTGTATATCATCAAGCAGGGGGACTAGTAACCGACCCTGCCCAAGGAATCTCTGGCTATCTGTCCCTTGATTCCACCCAAGCGGCCCCAGGGGGGAGTGAG
>JAGPOW010001296.1:98843503-98877721 GCA_030014935.1 Caiman crocodilus
GCACAGACAAAGAGTCTTCCTTATATGGAAGTGAAAACAAACAAACAATTTAATTGGCCATAAACATGTTACTGAGGACATAAAAGGGCAACAAACTTCCGCCCAATCATCATGATCAGCAGCAACAGCAGTAACACAAACAAACGGGAAGAGGTTTTCTTAAATAACAAGCCAGTTATTTATGTACCTGAACCTATCAACTGCTGAAGGGCCCCTGTATGATTTATAGCGCTCCAAACCCCCGTGACCTTCTTGACCCATCGTCTTCTCACCCACTCTCCACCGATTACATCTTCCTAACGACTCTCCCACGTTGTAACCATTGTAATTCAATAAATGTTATCTCTACTTTGCTACACAGCAGAACTCTGATTAAGTAATTTACTACCATTACGCTTATTTTACCGTCAGCTGGGTATGTGGGTAACAAAGATGAGCCGCGCACGACTTTGTGCCTAGCTGCTTCACTAAAAAAGAAAAAAAATCTCAGCCAGGCACGACATTGTGGAACTGAAAAAAGACAATAAAACATTTTATCTGATGTTTATTACTGCCAATACCTGACAAACTGACAGCTGTTTTTTTTCTTTCAATATGAAAAGTCATATGTACTCAAGTGATTTTTCCGTATACAAACATAATATACTTAATGTTAATAATAGTATATGAACACACACACATATATATGTATGAACATATGCAGGGACATATGACTGTGTATATATTTACTTTTGCTGTTTCTTTTAGTTTATAAATCAAAGGTAGCCATTCCATGCTTCTTGCAATAATTCACATAAAAGTACGCAAAGAAACTGAGCATGGTATTTCCATATACAGTAACATAACATTAAAGTGATTTCCTTAGTTTCTCCAGCAATGTGGACTGTTCTGTCCTCTTCACCTTAGCTACATGGATGTATTTGTTTCTTAAATATCACATTTTATTCTTCCCTCTCAAATTTAATTTTCTCAACCTCTGCACCCACACTCTACTTCAAAAACATTGCCTAAGGTTTAAATCTCAGAGATCTCCTTTTCCAATCTACCTGCACTCTCTTGTTCACCTTTCCACAATCTAATAGACATACATGGAGTATGCAGAAGCTTCAATGGGGAAAAAAATCAAGTGCTATGCTGTAACATCATTATTATGAGATGTTATCAACTCATCTGCCAACTTTAGCAGGCCTGGTTAGAGATGCTCTTGAATGGCTTAGGTTTCAAGAACTAGGCTGAGAAATTTTAGAGTAGTTTGGAGTCATTTATCTTTCTCTGTTCAAAGGCCTATCAATTCTTTCCTCAGTTCACTAGTTGCTATGGAATGATTAGGGAGGCTATATATAACCAACTTTATGTCTCTAATATTCTAGGCAGTTGGTGCAATCAAGTTCCCTAGCTAAGACTGGGCATGAACTAATGGAATATTGTTTCTCTGACACTGGTGATCTGGGGAAAGCAGTTGGGAAACATGCTTATTATATTGGCCCTTCTAAGACAGGCCTTTTATCAGCTGAGTTTGCAGTTCAGAGATTCTGACTAGTTCATTATCTGCTGCTAAATAATAAAGGAGCAGCAACAACAGTGAATGCTTTTTCATTCACACCTTGCCTGGAGATTGCAACAAGTTAGGCATTTCTGCCATGATTTTTGTCTTTATGACACAAGATTAAATTGCTTAAGATAACTTCCTTTTGGATATTTAGGGTGATGCAGAATGTCACAGCCAATTTCTTAAATTGGTTGTCTTGGTCATTTAAAAATTATACAAACTGTGGTCCACATTCCCAGTGTGCATGATTCAACATGTTCAGTTCTTTGCTTTGACTGTTAAAGTTCTAGATGACAATAAGTTCTACCTACAGAAAGACTGACTTTTTGTTTGTCAGATACTCAAAAGTTTTAGTCTGTGGAAACACTGAAGACAGAGTAACCATGATTTAAAAGAAAAGGGAAAGCCTTCTAAAACTGACTCTCCATTAGGGCTTATTGACTTTGAGTTTACTTTGGAATGTATTCCTTACCTGGTACATTGACCATCATGAAATACTGGAAAGCTCATCCAAAGGGTTTGCTGCTCTCCTATGCAGTCCTTAATGTACTTAATCAACTACAGTCTGTAGTCCCTGTTTCTACCACACTTAACACAGTCCACTTTGTGGGTGATTTCTTTGTTCCATAATTTCCCATTCAAACTGTTTTTTAATTCTTATTTTTTTCACCTGAGAACAGTGCAGGCATGTCCAGGGATGGTGAAGTGTTCTACCATAGCTTTTGTGTCTTTCTACAACTGATGTCAGATTGGCATTCATTCATTCTTACATGTAGAGGATGACCTGTTTGTCTGATGCAGACAGCAGAGGGGCTCTATAAACAGTTGATGGCTTGTATGTTGTTGGTATACATTGGAGTCATATTGTCTATATACAAAGAAAAGGAATGAGAGATCCAGCCCGCTAAAGGTCCATTAGTTTGACCTGAATACCTTCATGTCCTTTCATACCTTCTGATGAAGAGACCTTGGGTTCATGAAAGCTTGTACTCTCTATAGATGTTTTATTTAGTTATTCTATAAAGATACATACCTACCCTGTGTTCAATACGACTACAGTCATAGAGTACTACTGTTTCTGTATTGATATTTTTCCAAGGTTTAGGACAAATATTGAAGGAACGAGCAATTAAGATATGGATGCAATTTGTTTTTATCCAAGGAAAATTGCCATCACACTAATCTGCTTTTCAGATAAGGTCAATGCAGTGCACTTAATTTATATAGATTTAAGCAAAGCATTTGAAAACAAAATCCTCATAGGAAATTATTAGTTAAGGTAGAGAAGATAGAAATTAATACTATGGATGTAAAATGGATTAGGAGCTGGGTAAAGGGAAAACTACAATGGACAGTATTGAAAGAGGAGCTACCACATTGAACAGAAGTTACTAGTGGTGTTCAGTCTTGATATAACTTTGATGCAAGTTAGATCAGCTGAAAAACATCATTATCCTGTGCCAGTGGTCATTGGATATAAGCAGCTATTAGAAATGTGGGTGTAGACAAAAGGCATAGGACCCATGGTTGCACATTGTAGATCAGCTGCTGACAGCTAGGTGGCTTGAAAAGCAGTTCTAGGTCATACAGGGGACACATTTGCCAGGCAAAGCATTGCCATGTTAAGCACCCCTTTGCACTAATGAAAGATACAAAGGGACCAGGCTGTAGCCTAAGATTGGGGTCAATATCTTTACAAGAGACTCAAAACATGATCACTTCTGCATTGTAAACTTCAAATGCACTGTAGTTTTAGTATTGCTTGCTGTAATGGAATTCTGGTATTTGAAGCGATGATTAAAATGCTTCATTTCTATTTGAACAAGAATCTCTCTAATCAATAAACTTATTTTATTTTGTTGCTGAATAGAAAAGAATACATGGAGCTTCAGAGAGAAGCTGTTAAGAATCTGTTTTCCAAAGGGAATGGTTTTGTGTGCATGCCTGTGTGTGTTTAAATCTACTTTATTTCTTAATTCTTTTGCTGCTGAATTCCTACTGTACCTTCTGTTAATACCCCAGTAGAAATCAATAGACTATTAGGCAGCTGAAGGATTCTTAGTACAAGAGAAAGGGACCACTTTTGATGCAATTAAAATAAGAAAACATATCTAGGTATTGTTGTTAGAAAGAAATGTATGGACCAAATGGCCTCCTTTCATTTTGAAATATTAAAATATATTTAAACTATATTTAGGGAATATCATATTGACATGTCATATTTAGAGAAAATATTTGACATTGGTCTTGCTTAGATTGTTCCAGATCTGTAAATGGGTTTGTAAAAAGTAACTTTCCCACCTGGCTGCCCATTCTCCGTGATCCATCACTATTTCCTCATCATCTGGGAAGTTACAGGAATTAGGTACAAAGGTCAAAGTTTTGGTAACAAACTTGTTGAGATATTTTTCTTTGGAGAAGACAACTTGCCTGAGCTAAGCTACTTGTGGCTTTCTGAATTATCCTTTAGTGCATTTTACTTTAATAGATCTGATTTCGATAAATGTTTAGGCTTAAACTATTTGAGAAGAAATAAGGCTTCTCATTCCAAGCACTTACCAAGTTCTCTAGCCTGTTATACTGAGGAATGGGGGAGTGTTCTCATTCTAGGCAGAGGTTTATTATGGAAATCTGCAAACGAATGAAAGCAGCCCACACAGTATATAATCAGCACTTGTGAGCTTCCTCTGTGGGTTAAGAATAAAATGATTAGGTTACTGACTGTGTGCTAGGAACAATTGTTCATTTAACCATGCATAAACTGTTTTAGGGGTGTGAATAGGTCTTGTTGCTGAATCAAATGCTTTGCATAAAAATGTCATTAGGAAAGCTTCCTGGTGGGGTATTATGGGATAATAATTTAAGTGTTAGAAATGTGAACTTTGTTACATAAAACATAACAACCCTTTGCCTTGTAGGAGTCCACAATAAGCAAGACTGCTGTAACAGTCTTCTATTTTGCTACCTTTTTATTGCTGGAGCAATGCTGTAGCTAGAGAAAGGTTCTAAATCATCCTGTTAGCTCTGCCCCATTATCTTATATACTTCATGTTGGAACTGGAAATACTTTCAAATAGAAATTTATATGGTAGCATTAAATAACTTCAAACTCAATGTGCTTTTTCAAGGATGAATTAACTGCTCATATATAGTTTCTACTTAATAGTCTATAGAAATATACCAAAGAGGCAAAAACTGTGTGCATGTGTGTGTATGTGAAGGTTGGAAAGGAGAGAGGTCTTTTATAGTTCTTGTATTTGAAGTGGAAGTTTTAACAGCGACTGAAAAAAGTTTTGTGAAGCACACCACGTTTTATGATCTAATTTTTTGTAAGCAGTATTGATCAAAACTGTTCTGGCAGCAGAAACAGAACAACAGAGTAATAGCCAAGTGCCTCCACACAACCAAATAAGAGCATAAGAGTAGTAAATGAAAAGCAAGACAAAGAGGCCCTAAGAGATCACATAAAATGTGGTATTACAGAATATTAAATCCACTGCAGATAACCAGTAGCATATGAACAAAATTAAAATAGACAGGCTGAAGCTGTGAGCTGGGAAGCATTAATTCGTTTCTCACTAATATTTCCCTAATGGATAGTTCCAATGCATGATGGGGATTTATTTTTAAATAATGTTATTTCACTATTAACTGACCTTCCTGTCCAGCCCAATTTTCATAAGGAAGGAGGGTACTTGAAAGACAGTTTTTTGAGGGAAGAGAACTTTTAGAGTCACTCTGAAAGACAGCTTTCAAACAGGATTTGTGTTTTGTTCTTATCTTTGACAACTGTTCGGGTCACAACCATTCTTAAATGATATTATATCAAGTACTGTCAGTCCCTTGGGCTGTGAGATTGCAGTATGTTCCCAGTCTTGGAGTGAGCTCCATGGGGGTTGACCCCAGTGCTTTAGTGAAATGTCAGGGACTTAACAGATCTCTATGCAAATTCAGGCATCCACCTACATAAATTTATTGCAAATGCCTGCAACTAAAAATAATTAGATGACTCCATAAAATAGTGCATTATTAGTCAGCTGGTCAAACAGGGCCCGGGGAGGGCAATTTGCTAATAATACCGTAGTAAAGAAAAAGTACTTCCAGAAGTAACCACAACTAGTGATCCTGCAAAGCTAGAGGCATATGTTTAACTTGACACAGCAATTGTTGTTATTTAGTAATTTGCCTGAAGTAACAACTAGGAGCCCCAGATATGTGTCAGAGCCCCATTGAACTAGAACCTGTGTAACCACAGAAAATAGAACCCAGAAGAGTATAAGTATAGGAGAATTACAGCTGGCACAAAACTCTGGTTTAATTCACATGAAATAGCTTTTAAATAAGCTACTTGTCCTAAACTTACAAAACAAAGGCTGTGATCCTGTCTTAAAGACCTTGCAATTGAACCCTTTTGTGTCTTTACTTTTAAAATAGCCCTTTTGACTTTAGGAAGTCACATGCACAGTTCTCAATTCAGGAAGAGGCCTCAAGGAAAAAGGGACACATTGATTTTATGCTTGGAGAGAATCTCTAGATCAGCTAGCCTTTTCTTGGCCTCATGGTTGGTGCATCACACTATTAAAGTGTTATTAAATAAACCTGGTACTTATAACAAGTAGCTTCTTTCCCATTAAATAAGAGCAAATGGGAAATATTTTCACAAGAGCAACCCAGTGATTACCTATCTGAAATGCAGATTTCAAGTTCATTTTCTAGATTTATTGTTTTCTGCCAAAATTGATTTGGGAAAAAAAAATTGTAATCACCTAATGTGTGGTTAGCAATTTTCCATTTCATTACACAAACCTTGTATCTTATTGCCTATTTAAATGAATACCTGTTAAATGAATAGACCTGTACAAGACATACTATTTTTCGATCCATCAAACCAAAACATACATAGTACTACAGTAAAACTTTAGCAAATTCGTGCTGAACAAAGCCACTTGTTAAAAGATTAAAGTGACAATATATCACGAAGGAAAAACAATAGGAATTAAATTACTTCATGTGATAGATCTGTTAACTGAAAATGTTGTTCTCCAGAATAACTTTGCATGACATATATGACTACAGTATAACCCTCATTCTGCAGTCATGAACTGGTCTAAGGAGATTCTCTGCTTCTTGCACGATCAAGCCTTTAACATGATTGTGTGAATATAGCATTCACAAGAGTGAGGGACTATTTGCACTCAACACAACTAAGCTAGACACAAAACCTGTACAAAAGTACACAGTACTTCCCACATCAGTCTTCACTTCCGTCACCCAGAAATTGCAGGGCCATGTCTCTAGAGAACAAACAATCAAAGTATAGTGGTGAATCTGATGTGATGGCATTCCAGAATAGACTAGGATTAGGCCCTAAAGATAATGTCTTCTTTGACCCAAACTGGAATTTCAAACTCAAGAATTCAGAGGTGAAAGCTAATGCTTTTAACAACTTTTTCTTTTAAAGCCAGAGTCAGAGCCCAAAGCAACAGACCTGAGGCCCTCTTTTAGTGCATGTGGGTTGAACTTTGCTATAAGACTTACTGACAAGTTGATATGAAAAACAGGAAATAAAATTTGAGAACACTGGCAGCATTTTTATAAATTATTTATTTGCTTTTTGGTCTGAATTTTTTTTATTTCAGAGAAAGCAGGAAAAACAAAAAATAACTTCAGATTTTGTGTATTGGTTCCTAAGTAAACCTACAACATTCAGAATAGTTAAACCAAGTCATTTTTATATATTGTCCCCTGAAGGAGTGGCTGGTTCTTTGCAAGAGGCTCCAAGTTGCTTACAGTATAGCAAATATGCGACAGGAGCCAGGGAGAATAAAAATACTGTGTTTTAAAATTTAGCAAATTGTATTTTAATATCACTATTGCCATCAGTGTTTTTATTTCCAGAGTTATAATAACACAGTGAAGTTAGGAGCAATTTACAATTTGGGCCATGGCTTAAAAATGTCATCCAAATCCCTTCTGCTGCCACATATTGATGTAGAATATTTCTTGTGACACCTGACTGTTTTTTTAGTCACTGTGTTATAAAATCTAGTGCATTAGACTACTACACTGGTAAAAGATACACCTGAGGATGTTGTAGACAAAAGTGAATGATTAATAATGGCTGTAAGCCTATATCATTGTCCTGAGGGCTGTACAGTCCTTTGTGCTTTCATCTCAGATTAATGTGGATAAATTAAGTTTCTTTTGTCACTTCTGATAATATTTTCCAGGATTTTGTTTCATAGCCCTGGAATGAAGGGTGCTCTCCTCTTGCTAATAACATAATATCAATTAGGCACTCTGACCTTGTTTGAGCTACTGTACAGAGCTGTTCTTTCTAGGGTTAGTGATGCCAGGCATAACTGTATGTTTTCCAAGGGAGAGCTAGTGGTGTGACTTGGTTTGGTTTGGTCTGGAAGACAATCAGAGTAATAGAAATGAACTTAAATGTCCTTGAAGAGTGAGGTTTTCCTGAGCATGTTCATTTGAAAAAATGTCTCTTGCAACAGAAGAGGAAGGAGAAGAAAATAAAATGTATATTCAACAAACGCAGAAAACAGGTTAATATTCACTGCAATGCAGAAATTGTTCTGAGCAATTAGTATGAAACGTAGAATGTTCAAAGAGGAGTCCCAAAAGACAAGGAAAAAATGAGGTCTGGTTGTTTAGACACAGAACTGAATGCCAAGAAGTCTTCACTTCCAATGTTTTCCCTGAAAAAACCTGTGTTTGAATTGCCCTACATTTGTTTCCTCATCTGAAATATGACAATAACAATACCATTTAACTGGAATGATTGGACTACAAACATTGACATCCAGCTACAGTTTTTATGAAAATTAATTAATCATTGAAATTCATCATACATTGCTTTTTATTTGTTTGCATTGTCTTTTAGTAAAGTAGAGATTGAGAGCTTTGACATCCAGATAATATGCACAATACTGACACTTTAAAATGGCAGAGATGAGATGCCAGACTTCGCTATTCAGTGATTCCAAGATGGTAACTACTGTTTCAATATAACAACTGCTTTAGTACTATCCTCAGGTAGTAACTGCAGCTCCTCTGACAAACTTAATAGCATGCATTTTACAAAGAAAAATTGTTAAAGGAGTTTTTGCCTTTCCCCGTTATGTCCCTTCAGAGAAACAACCCTTTCTAAATGGCTATTCTGATTATTTTATTCTTCTCTGTAATTGACCTGAAGTGGGGACGCACCATTGTGAAACCCTTCACGTAGGATTTTATAGCTCCCCCAGATTTCACCTTATCTGATTGTAACACCTCCTAGTACTGACAGACTCAAACCAAAAATAAAAAAATCAGAGATAATACTAATAAAATCATAACTGAAAAAAAATTAAATTAACCCTCCAAGCCCTTGCTCAATAAGATTTGAATCCTGAAAAATGAGATAATCCAGAAACTTACAAAGTCTATTAAAGACTGCTGTTACTATCTATTTCACACAGAAGACAGTCAAAACTGTAGGGATAAGCAGAAGTATAAAACTCTTAGCTAACTATCTGTCTAGGCAGATAGAAGTACCTGACTGTTAATACAGCAACAATTGACTGTGTCTATGTAGATGCATTCTCCTCCATTTTGGAACTCTACTATTTCCTCATTTACTTGGCAAGTTTCCCAGTATGTGCACTAAATTCTGGTGACAACAATACTGATGCTTCTTTACTCCAGTGAAAACTGCTACATTTCTGTCTTGCTTAAATGACAGAAAAGTCTAGACACAAAATATTCTAAAAGTACAAGTAAAATCAGAGAGGGAGAAAGTTGTGCATGATTTATTGTCAAAGATAGATCTGAAGTGTATCATAAACCTATGATGTCCATTTCTGAGAAAATGAGCAGCTATCTTGCTATCTTTTCAATGGAAGATCTATTTCAACTACAATATTTAGGGGGGGGAAGGGGAAGATAAATCAAAATCAGAATTTTAATCTTAATTCTGAAGTTTCTGGCATTGGCATGTGCAAAGCAAATCTTATAGCCAGCCCTGACATAGATATTGTGATAATGTTTCATTTGAAGTTTTACTCCTCTGGCAAAGTCTGTTCTGTTTGTGCTACTTATGTAAAGTAACTGGATTCTACCTGTAGGTGGCCAATGGAGAATTTCTCTTGCAGAGGGCTGTCATGAGATGGGGTCCTCAAGGATGGCTGTGTTACCGCTAGGGCCCCTCAACTATGCCAATTCAGCCCAATGGACATCCTCTATTCTTGTCTGCCACATCTTGATGTATTTATAATATAGGGAGGCTGCCTTCACGTCTTATTGGACATGGTCCTGATGGATTTCCTTGAACCCCATTGATTCCTGGACCTCTTGTGGGTCCCATTTCAAAATAGATGTCACGGGACACCCCAGCCTTATGGGCTATATGTGTGGCTCCATAGACCCTTTACCATGCCCCAAACCTTGCAGATAGCTCCGATGCTGTCGTGTCTAGGCCTTGCTGTGATTTGCCCCCCTTGTCCTCTCTCTGGCCTCTCCACAGCCTTGTTGCTACACCCCAAATGCTGCGCCCTCTCTGGCACCAAGGTCCCCACCACACTATAGCAGGGCCCCAAAGAGGCCTCTTCCTTTCTCAATAGCCTCACCCAAACCACCGTTCTTATACTACAGCAAACAAAATATAAGACCCTGGGCTATAACATAATACAAAAGATCAGGGTGTGCTCTAACCCTTTAAAAGGATCAGGTTGCATCCTTGGCACTAAGTGTCTAGTAGGTAAGGGTTCCTGTGGGGCTCATGGAGCCCCTTTAGCCCTAGGTGCAGCATACCACGCAGTTGTAGCATCACTGGGCACTTCCTCTCTGGATGCTCCTTCCCCTCTGGCTGCTAGCAGGAAACCCCCTCCCTGGCCTCAGCCCTTGGGTTTATATACATGCCATGCCCTGGCCCTTCTGGTCAGCGGCCCGCTGGCAGGTGTGAGCCAACTATCGCATTCTGGCTGCCATGATATATTGAACATTACATCAAAACTTGAAAATTATTATTTGCATTTTGAAATTAAAAAAAAATATGCCAAACACACCACACCCCTCTGTGTTAGGAAGGTATCTAGCCTTTCAAATGTATTTTCTCTTGCAAATACAAAAGACATTAATATCCTATAGGGAGTAATGGTCTGAAAAATTGCAGTTAAAAAGATTTTCAGACACACTGCTAGGAAAACATTACAATCAGTATAATAACTTGACTCCCCCCACTCCCTCATTTTTTTAACTGTCTCATTACTTAATATGAACATATTTTAAATTAGAGAAAAATATGTTTCAGAGCAAAAACTTGTTTTTAGTCCTGAGCAAATTCTTACTGCCTAATGATAAATTTCCAGGAGCAGGAAATTGTGATGGCAACATTGAGACTTTCATAGCTATAGAGTACAGTTATTGGGCACTAATCCATGCAGCTGTTCACACATGTACTTTAAAATAAATGTAGTCAATCAGAATAAAATACATTTTCTAAGTACAGAAACTGAGTTAAACATTGTAATGTAAAAGTCAGTTTGATTAAGGGATCAGACCACCCACTGTCTGAAGAAAAATGCTTGTACCATATATTATATATCTGCATTGTCCACAGGTTGATTTGAAGCATTTCAAGGTGGAAACTCTACTAACTCAGTAATGAAAACGATGCATTAAGACAAAAAAATGCCAAAAAAAATTATTAATTTATGCATTTGTATTCTCTGCAGCCTGAAATTTTCCTGGACAGAAGCCTTTCCTGTGTTCACAGGAAGGCCTCAAAAAATCAAGACACTTAAATACATGCTATCCTAATTCTATCCTAATTTATTCAAGTCCTTTAGAGACATGCTAAACTACTAAGTGTGTGCTTAATTGTTTGGTGAATGGGGATTTACACATTTGGCTTAAATCCCATCAAGAAGGACCTGTAGCTGAGGGTTGTATATAAAGACTCAGATTAGCAAAAATAGAACTTTTACTAAAGCTTTGTAAAAACCAAGAATGTCTTAAAACATAGAAGATATTTTACATCTTACAAGCATTAAGAACATGTAATACATTACTTCATTTTTTTTTTTTTGCTGTTGCAGGGATCCTTAATTATTATTAATGCTGTTATCATTAGGGGTCTACTGAACTTAAGGGGGTGGCCAGCGATTTCATGGGCAGATCCTGGGGCCAGTTGCCATTCTGTAGGTTGAAAATGGTGCACCTCCCCATCTCTGATTGGGCAAGGGGTCACAGCAGTCCTGCTTCTATGCAGCTTGCCACATGGCCTGAAACCATGGCTTAATGACCATGATTAAGCTTTGGGAAGCCATTAATCCATAAGCAGTCCTACTCTACCCTGCCCTGCCCCAGCCTACTCTGCCCCCTGTCCTTCCTACCTCCTCCTCCCCTCCTTCTCTTTTCCTTCCCCACTTTTGCCTTTCCACCTCTGCCTTTCCCTCAAGCTCCAAGACTTCAGGGAGTCCTGGCCCTTTCTCTGCTTTGTGGTATGCTTTTTTTTCCTCCCTTTTCAGTAAGACCACCAAAATTGCACAGTTTATACTTTTTTGCTAACCCCATGCTTTTTTTGCAGAGCTCACCCAGAATTGCAGTTTCCACAGAAATTATTCAATGGTAGTTTTAGTAGGTCCCTAGTTGCCATAAACAAAAACCACATTTTTGATTAGAAGGTGAAATGCATTTCTTGTAAAATGATAAAAGAAAAACTGATTTAATTGTGGTATGTCCCTTTGCATAAACAAAACTAATCTACTTGTTGACTAAATTGCTCTTTGTGAAGTGTCCAGTTCATGCTATATAGAATCAGCACAGTTTATATGAATGCCTTTTCCTAGACAGTAGCGAGGGTATTTGCTAGTTTCATACCTGTTGCAAGAATTTTCCCAGTCTCTTGTGATCTTATTTACTGGTACATATGATTTCCCAGAACTACCATCATCTTCTCAGAGGGGAGATTCTATCCACAAGATAGATCCACAAGCTAGAGTCTCCATGCCTAAGATTGTTGAGGCCAGTTGGCATGTTCAGGCAGGCCTAATGTGCAGTAACAGATCATAGGGTCATAGGATTTTAGGAAAGTAGGGCTGGAAGGGCCCTCACAAAGCTATCCAGTCCAGCCACCTGCTCAAGGCTGTACCATCCCTGATTAAAATATCCCAGCCAAGTGTCCATGTAGCCTGCTCTTGAAAATGTCCAGGGATGGAGATTCCACAACTTTCCTAAGTAACCTGCTCCATGTTTGACCAGCCTCACAGTAAGAACGTTCCTCATGATCTCCAATTTAAATTTATTTTCCTTCAGTTTTAGGCCATCGCTCCTAGCTCTGTCTCCTACAATCGCAGAGAAAAGTCTGTCTCCCTCTTCTTCATAATTGCCCTTCAGGTATTTGAAAACTGTCATCAAATGTCCCTGCAGTTCTTTTCTTTAGACTAAACAACCCCTAGTTTTAGTCTTTCCTCATAAATCTTGCTTCCCATGCCCATGATTATTTTTGTTGCTCCTTGCTGGACTTTTTCCAAACTGTGTATATCATTCTTGAAGCGCGTGGCCCAAAACTGGAACACAGTACTTAAGGTGATACCTCACCAATGCAGAATAGAGTGGAAGAATTACTTCCCTTGCTTTATAAGTGGCACTCTAGTTATTGTAATCCAGAATGCAGTTGGCTATTTTTTTCCAACAAGAGAAACTATTGACTCATGTTTAGCAAATGTAACTCTCAGATCCTTCTCTGCAGTACTGCATCCTAGCCATCATTTCCCTGTCTGTGTTTGTGCATGTGATTATTTTGCCCAAGTGTAGAATTTTGCACTTGTCTATCTTAAATCTGATTTGATTGACTGCAGACCATTTTGTGGTCTACTGAGGCCATTCTGGATCCTAGCCGTACCCTCCAGAGTATCTGCAATTCCACCCAACTTGGTATCATCTGCAAATTTGCTAAGTGGGTACTCAATCACATCATTCAATCATTAATGAATATGTTGAACAATACTGGATCCAGGGCAGACCACTCTGGAACCCCACTTGATAACTCCTCCCATCTAGATATTTAGTCATTTGGTGCATCTACATATTGCAAAAGGAAGTACTAAAGCATGGCTCAGTACAGGTGGTTGCTGTACAGTGTGTGGCTCACAATTAAATTTCACCACTACATTGCTGTAGTGCACAATACTGATGGAGCATGCTGTTACAGCAATGTAGCTGGCATTCATGTATAGACCCACATGATTGCTACATTACTGTAGCACGCTGTATGCTGACTTAGTGCATGGAGGTGATGTAGATGCTCCCATTGAGGACTACTTGCTGAGTACAATGATCTGATCAGTAATGTATCAGTCTTACAGTGCTTTCATCTAATATGTATTACCGTAGCTTGTTCATGAGAATGTCATGGGAGATAGTGTTAAAAACCTTGCTAAAGTCAATGTATATCACATCTACTGCTCTAACTGCATCCACAGAGCCTTATCATCTTATCATAGAAGGAAATCAAGTTGGTGAGGCATGATTTGCTTTTGCTGAATCCATACTGGCTTTTCCTGATCACTTTGTTCTTCTCTTGTTACTTTACAATGGATTCCTTGAAGACTTGCTCCATGATATTCCTGGATATTAAGGTCAGGCTGTCTGGTTTGCAGTTCCCCAGATCCTCCTCCTCTTTCTTAAACATGGGAACTATATTTACTCTTTTCTAGCCATGCAGGACCTCATGTGACCTCCATGAGTTCTGAAAGAGGATAGCCACTGACTCTGAAATTACCTCAGCCAATTCCTTCAGTACCCTAGGGTGCATTCTTCCCAGCCCTGCCAACTTTAAAGTATCTAGCTTCTTTAAGTAATCTCTAACCTGTTGTGCTCTAGTCTGTTTGTCTCCTTCCCTACCTCTACTGCCCATTGTACTTGTAATCTGGTTGCTACCCCTATTTGTGAAAATTAAAGTAAAAAAGGTATTACATACTTCAGCTTTTTGTATAATTTGTAACTACATTGCCTTCTGCAAGGGACCCATAGTTTCTCTAGTCTTCCTCTTACCTCTGACATACTTGTAGAATCCTTTTTATTGCCTTTTATGCCTCTTGCCAGATATGAGTTCAACACATGGCATAGCACTCACAGATGCATTCTTTCAAAAATATGACCAGAAGACAACTTGCCACTGCCTACCTATTGGTTAGATCACTTGTCCAAGAGTGGTTAGACTGCTTGTTCACATGGAAATCTGGTGTTACTCCCTCCACACTTTTTAAATTTCCAACTGGCCTGCTCTAACCACGAGACTAGAAACTATCTTGGGAGGGAGAATACTCTGAAGCCCCTCTTTCCCCTTATTGAATTTGTGGCAATGAGAAGCCAAGAAAACAACACTTACAGGGAAGAAAGCAATCAAGTAATAGGAAGTCTAAATCTTCAAGCCAGTAATTAAGACAGTCCCCTGGGAAAAGAGTGTCCTGAGTTCTGGTCCTTGCTGGTAGTGCTTAGGCATTTTGAATTAAAGACTTAAAAGACTCGATGTTACTTGAGGTGCCCAACTGCTCAAATGTTGGAGAAAGGCATAATTTTAGAAACACTCATCTCTTTGGTGTGGCCTACTCTCTACCTTAGGAATTCTGCCATGCCATTTGGTTGTTGCTGAGAATTTTATTCTTAGGGAACTAACCCTCTCCACTATTTGGGAATTTAGGTATCTACTATGGATTAGGTGGTATGATGTTAAACATAATTAAATCTCTTTGGATCTATATGTCGCAGTTTCCTGCCTGTAAAACGAAGATATTAACATCTCTCTATCATACAGACCTTTAGTGGGGCTATATTTAGGCCACACCTATAATAGATAAATAAAATAGAGAAGTGATTGTAATGATTATTTGGTTTGTGTCAGTTGTTGGCAGCATAAATTCTTCTCTATTTCTACAGTATGCACAGATCCTGAATCACCATAATGGGTATAATACAAATCCATTAAATAAATAAATTTAATTGAATTGGCTTTCTCATGAGGGGTGGGGCTGGGGGCTGGTGGGCTAGGAGGGAACCAAAGCTGCTTTTCCAAATCTAATAAGGAAGGGTTCTATGCTGGTATACCACTACTACCAGTGAGTATCCCAGTATAGTAAACTGGTAGTATTGTGGATGCGACTTATATTGTCCCTTGGATAGTATAGGTTATCCCATCCCTACACTTTTTACCTATCTTGAACAACATAATTCATTCCAGCAAATACCCTAACTAAGGGATGCTCAGGTGTGCTCTGGCACACAGCACCATGTCATCTGTCCTGTGGGACTTCCCATGAGTCCAGCAATTTGGTGGCAGGAAAGCAGTGGGACTGCTCTTTTTTGACCAAATTTCCAGATTCATATAGATCCCCACATCCTGCACTCTGGATTGAATGAGCAATCCCATGGTGCAGGGCCAGGTCGGGGTGCTGTTGAGCCCCAAGGCCCAATCCTGACAGTAGTGGGCAGTATGAAACCCCTGGGAGAGGGCAGCTCCATGCTTCAAGGAACCAATCCTGATGTGGGGGGCTGGAAGTACTGGTGCCAGGATGTGCAACCTAATCTGAGAATACTGTAGTTGATGCCAGAATGCTGGAGATGATGCCAGGCCCTGGGGGACCAATCCAGAAATGTCTAGGTTGGATGGGGCAATATTACATGCAGGGCCCAATCCTGGTGCATGGGGCTCCACCTAGTCTGTGGGGCCAAAAATTTGAGTACCACAGCCCTAATTAACTAGGGACTTTTACATAGGCAGCTCTCAGTCAACAATCACCCCTCTGCATACAACTGACTCTCAGACTGGCAGCTAGAAACCACAAAAGTTTGCAGCAGATAAGGTTGTTTGGGTAAATCTGATATCTTTTATTAGACCAACTCAAATACTTGGAAAAAAAATTATTTGCAAACTGTCAGGTATAAGTACCCTTTGTCAGACCAAGGAAACATCTGCAGTTGGTGTGTGCTCTTGCACACCTGGCCTCAGTTGAAGAATACACAATGACATGAAAATATTTATTAGAGCTCCATCTAGAATTGTATGCTAGCACACTTCATTGAATAAGGATGAGGTTCAACATCAGTTTAAAGGTAGAGGCATATTCTTAAGTAATTTGCTGAATCAGGGTAAATATAAGTTACTTCAAAGTAAAAAAAAAATCATTTCTCTAAGTGGTCAAGTTAATTAGAGTTCATTTAATGCTACCTCTCTGGACAGCAATTTTAAATTAACAATCAATAATTATCTTTTGAACCCCCTCTCCCAGGCCTAAGATAAGTGTATTTAATCATCCAATGTCAAATACTTTTTTCTTGTTTGAGGAATTTCCTGCTTATGGATTCACTTTCATAGTTACAGTATAGCTTTTTAAAATACAAAAGCTTTGTGGAAACCTTTCATATTGAATACAAAACCAACTGTCATGTATAGTACCACATACCTGAATATAAAATAAGAATTTAATGTCTAAATAGGCTAAGGGAATGAAAATAGAAAGTGTTATTTGTGATATTTAATTTGTATTTGCTAAAAGTGCCATTAGTATAAAGCAACAAGTCCATACCTTAGATAAAGCATTAGCTCAAGTCTATTTAGAGACTGAATCCATTGTATATCAAACACTAATATAACAATATCTCTGACCTGAATGGAATTTGAAACATCTTATATTCCTAACTGTACCCCTATGTAATTTGCTTACATGAGTTAATTTATGTAAGGGATTTTGTGATGTGGTTGCCTGCAGTAGCAGGGAATTGAATGAAATGACTCAAGAGATCACATGCACCTATTCTCCTAGTGTTCAATCAACATCATCCAAAGCTGGACTGCCATTCTTATGAATTCTGCATAATAAATACCTGAAGGAAAATATAGGATCTACGGGGTGATATCAACCAGTGCAAGTATGCATGATTCAGACAAATGTGAGAATTATTACTCTGATGGTCTCTAATCACACTGATGTATGTTTTGCTTAAGCTTTACCTACCATTCAGTGACAGCATCACGGGTAAATTTCAGTCTGGAAGTCTGGCCAAGCAGACCTCAGACAGTAGTATTAGTGACCTGACATACCTAGTTAGAATGTGCCAGATAACAGTTTTGAAAAAAAAAACCCAAACCATTGGCCATTTATACATGTGCTCTGAAAGTCAGGGGCAGGAGGGAAAGTGCTTTAATTAGAGCAGCTCTGAGAACCACTCTAATTAAAGTGCCTGGAGTGTCTCATGTATCAACATCCCCATGCTTCAAAATGGCAGCAGGGGCACTTTATCTAAAGCTCGTCCAATGAGCTTTAGATAAAACACCTCCACTGCCATTTTGAAGCATGGGGACACTGATATATGAGACATGGGAGGTGGCTGGAGCATTGTAATTGCCATGCTCTAGCAGACTTGATTAATTGAGTGTTCTCTGACACACTGGAATTACAGCGCATTGAGCAGCACCCCTGCTTGTGTATAAGCATTGATTGTTCTTTTCCCTGTCATATAGACTAGGGACAGACATTACACATAAACCATTTTAAGTGATAACAAACTTGTTTAAATCTGTAACAGAACAGATGTTCAGTGCACATATATCAGTTTGAAAATGGCTGAAACTGATTTGAGATAAACCTGGTTGAATGTAGTATCAGACTTAACTGATTTGGGTCAAACTGGTTTATGCAATGTCAGACCCCTTGCTAATTTAAGATAAATCAGGCTCCCGCAGCATCCTGGCATGGTGTCTGGGTAGGATGGGGCTCTCTGTCCCATATTGGGGCTGGCCTCTTCCTTCTGCTCCCTGGCCAGAGCTCTGGCAGAAACTTGAAGGCACAGTGTCGCAGGGCACCTCGGTGCTCCGCTCCTAGGAAGTGGAAACTGCCAGGGAGAGAACCCCAGCAGGACATAATGAGCACAGCTGTGGGTTGCCTGGGGCAACCAGGAAGTCAGCTGACTGGAGGGGGCAGGGCCTGGCCCTCATAAAGCCCAGGGCTGAGGGCAGCATGGGCACAGAGAGGTCCAGAGAGGGGGCACTAGTATTAGGAAGCTCCAGGGAGGGCCCTGCAAGCCCCAGAGAAAGGGAACTACTGAGCAGCCCAGTGCGGGCATGGCAAGCCCCTGAAGAAGGGTGGAGTGGTGCGGTGAACCCTGGTGAGAGGGGTAATGGTGCGGTGAGCCCTGGGAGAAGGGGGGTAGCAGTGCGGTGGCCCTGAGAGTCAGGGGGCATGGCCAAGAAGTCCCCAGAGGGGGTACAGAAGTCTCTAGGAAGGGGGCAACATTGAGAAGCCCAAGTGTGGGTGCAGAGAGACAGCCCCAGAAAGGGGATATTATTGAGAAACCTTAGCGCGGGTGTAGCAGGCCCCAGGCGGGGGCGCTATTGCAAAAGCCGCAGACGGGGGAGGTGACATTACAGAGAAGGTGCCAGAGAGGGGTGGCATTACAGGGAGGCCCTGAGTGAGCTCGGAGAGCCCAAGAGGGGGCAGCAGAACAAAGGAGGCCCCCGAGAGCGGGCGAGTGTACACAGGAGGCCCCAGAGAATGGGTGAGTGCATAGAGGAGGCTCGAGAGACGGGCAGTGTACGTATAGAGAGACAGACCAATGTCAATCCCATCTGCGAGGCTTGGGGCGTGGTATCAGGGGTGGTTGGAGCCACACATAGCCCATAGGGCTAGGATGCCCAGGAAGCACCCATCTTACAGGAAGACACCCGGTGGGTCCAGAAGAACACGGGGACAGAGGTCCCAACTAACCATGCCGAAGGAGACATGAGGCAGCCTCCCAACTCTAAATATCAAAGACGTGGTGGGCAAGAATCTGAAGGTGCCCTTGGGCCGACTTGGCATGGAGAGGGAGCCTTAAGGAGATCATGGCCCTCCCATAGGACACTGCCGTGACACACAGAATTGTCTGCTGGCTTCCCTGTGCCCCACTCACTTCCCTTTCCCCTCATACTTGCTGCTGAAGTAGAGATCTTTTCCTCCTCTCTTCCACAGCATAGACTATAGTCAGCATGTGGTATGCTAGCTAATGCTGTGCAAGGCAGACAGGACAGTGTCCACTTAGGGCTTTTTGGAGGTAATCAACAGCTCATCTGGTAATGCCCCTGCATTCCTTCCTTTGAAAAAAGCTGTTTAAGAAGAGCTTGTAATGAGCAAGGTTTTATTTTCTGAGAAGGTGTTAAATGCTGATAACAGAGCTAATAAATGCTCTGTTATCCAGGGTGGGGACCCCTCCTTTATCACAGTGCCCTGCCGGTAGCACCTTCACGGTGTCCTGCCTGGTCATGCCACCCTCAGTTTAGCCCTGTGGAAGCCAAGGAAGGGCTGCTATAGCACCCTCAACTTCTAGCCTTAGCCACTGCAGGCTTGTGCCCACAAGTATGGGATGTCTGTCTGGTTACAAAACTGATATAGCCTAGCCAGGTTAGACTAACCTGCAAATATTGAATCAATTCAGGCTCAGGCTTTTTGAATGTGCATCCCTAGTTATGTTGTTTATATTAACAGTATGTTGAAAACCCTAGCAATTTTTGTTGACCAATGAGACTACAGAACTGGGGCTAAGCAATAGGCCTGAAGCCATCTTGAAGCTCTGGTAAAGCACTGTGTGAATCTTCTAAACATGACAAAAAGCATGTCAGCAAGATTTTTAAATCAAACAACCTGCCAGGCCAAGTAAAAGGGAAATTACATAATTAAAATAAAGCAAAAGAAAGACCAAGGCCAAGGAAGGTGGCCTTCAGTGTACAGGAGCCGCTGGAGGGCCTGCAGCCAGTAGGTGGCCACCTGGCTGACCAGGTCGATCAGGCCTTGACCCCCTTTCCCAGTAGGCAGGTAGAGGGCAGCTCAGGGGAGTCAGTGGCATCCGTCCCACAGGAAGTCGACCAGGAGCTGCTGCACTCTCTCCAAGAGCTCCAGCGGAGGGTCCAGCACCACGCAACGGTGCCACAGGGTGACAAGAACCCAGCCGCGGTATGAGAGGGCGAGAAGGCACCGGCACCAGCGCCAGCGCTGCAGACAGGCCTCCACTCCCTCCGCCAGGTTCTCCCAGTTGCGGGCTGCAAAGGCCGGCAGCCCCAGGAACACTGCCAGGGCTTTGAGGCCTTCCCGGTGCCAGGTGAGGCCTCCTGGCAGGTCCAGAGATGGTGTGCCGGCCCCCGGCCCCAGCAGGAAGGCATCGCTCTTGCCCCAGTTGATGTGGGCTGAGGCAGTGAGCTTGTAGGCATGTTGGCAGTCCATCAGGACCTACACATCCTCCTGGCTGCCCAGGAAGACGGTCACGTCGTCCGTGTACGCCGTCAGCCGGAGTGGGGGGCTGGTGGCGGGGCCTGGCGCTGGTGGCAGGGCGAGGCCAGTCAGGTGACATTGCAGAGCGTGCAGTAGTGGTTTGATGGCAAGGGCGTACAGCATGCCCGACGGGGGGCAGCCCTGGAGTATGCCACAATGCACAGGGAATGGGGAGCATGGCACGCCGTTCACCTTGAGCAGGCCGGAGGCATCGTGGTACAGGACCCGGAGCGCCGCGGTGAAGAGTGTCCTGAAGCCAAAGGCCTTGAGGGTGCCAAGCAGGTACCTGTGGCCAACCCGGTTGAAGGCCTTCTCCTGGTCCAGGGAGAGCACGCCAACGTTCAGGCCAAAAAGCTCCGTGGCTGTGAGCAGGTCACACAGCAGGAACAAGTTGTCCTGGATGGTCCTGCCCGGCATGCAGTAGCTCTTCTTGGGCCTGATGACAGACGCCATGACGGTGCGGAGACAGTTCTCCAGCACCGTGGCCAGGATCTTGTAGTCGGCACACAGGAGGGAGATGGGCCACCAGTTCTTCAGGCAGCCGAGGTCACCCCTCTTGGGCAGAAGGGTGAGCATGGCCTGCTGGCAGCTGGTCGGCAGAGTCCCATCAGTGAGGCTCTCGTGGAAGATGCAGAGGAGTCTGGGCCCAAGGAAGGGCCAGAAGGCTCTGTAAAATTTCACGGGCAGGCTGTCCAGGCCCGGGGCCCTGCCTGAGGTGAGTCCCCCCACCACAGCCTCCAGCTCTTCCAGGGAGAGTTCGTGCTCCAGGGCCTCAGCCTGCGAAGCGCCCAGGTGCGGCAGGTCCTGATGCAGCTCCTGGGTGGCCTGCGGACAGACGGGCTCAGCCGCAAATATGTCCCAGTAGAAGGCAATGGCATGCTCCCACACTTCGCCTGGGTCCGTGAGCAGCTGGCCCTCCAGGGTCCTGAGGTGGTCCAGTGTCTTCGCCATGGCCCGCAGCCTCTCCAGGCTGAAGAATAAGCCGGTCAGGGCATCGGCCTCTGCCAGCTCCTGGCAGCAGGCCCAGGCCCAAGTGCCACGGGCCGTGCCCTCCACCAGCTCTCGCAGGCATTTCTTGCAGGAGCGGAGGCTCTCAAGGAGTGCCATGTCGTCCGTGCAGAGCAGGGCTGCCTCAAGGTCCATCACGTCCTCCTCTAGCTCCTGGATGTGGCAGCGGAGCTTGCTCATCACCAACTGGCTCTACTGCTGGCAGAATGCTCGGATCTGGACCTTCCCCACGTCCCACCACAGGCGCCAGGAGGGGTAGTCTGCTTGTGCCGCCTCCCAGCTCCTCCAGAGATGGGTGAAGCAGTCCCTGAAGTGGGTGTCCTGCAGCAGGCTGATGTTGAGGCACCAGTAAGGGGCATGTGTGCATGCTCTGCCAGGCAGGCTCAGCTCGCAGCAGACTATGGTGTGGTCTGAGAGGTCTGATGGAACGATGCAGCTGCCACGCAGCAATGGCAGGTGGTGCTGGCCGATGTAGAGGTGGTCAAGGTGGGCCATGGTGAGCCTGCTGGTGCTCATCTTTGCCCAGGTGTTCTGTCACGCGCCACCTCCATCACAGTCTGCAGCTTGTGGGCCGAAGGCAGGTGTGGCTTCGGCCCCGTCTGGTCCAGCAGCACGTCGATGGTGCAGTTGAAGTCCCCGCCCACGAGAAGCAGGTTGTCCTTCTCGCTGGTGTCACGCAGGAGGTCACCCAAGGTCTCTAGGTAGGCGACCGTCTCTCTCCCATCAGTGGGTGCATAGACATTGATGAGGAGCAGGCTCTTGTGTGCCAGGGTGACGTGGACGGTCAGCAGCCAGCTTGGGATGACCTCTCGTGCCACTGCCAAGTCGTACTGCAGCTGTGGCGAGAGGAGGGTCACCACTCCTGCGCTGAGATTGGTGCCATGGCTCAGGAACAAGCGGCCTCTCCAGGTGGCATGACAGTCGGCTTAAACGTACCCGTTGCTGTGTGTCTCCTGGAGGAAGGCGATCGCCAGGTGCTTCTGCTGCAGGCCCTCCAGGACAGCCGTCCGCTTCACCAGGTCTCTGCAGCTATTGGTGTTGAGCGAGGCAATTGTGGTAACTGCCATGAACAGGAGAAGAGGGAGGAAGGGTAGGCAGGGTACCGGTGGGAGAGAAGGTGATGGACGCCAGGCAAAAAACCTGGGGAGACAAGGGAAAGGCTTAGTGTTGCCCTACCCTATTCCGCGGGCCAGCCTCAGCCCCACACCTCCCTCACCCAGGTCACCAGCTTCTTGAGCTGGAAGGCATGCTGATGCATGCCCGGGTCCCGGCTCATGAGCCTGGCCGCGTCGCTTGTGGCGCGGACAAACTGAGCAGGGTCCAGGCACCATTGCTGGATGCTCTCGGCCATGTTCCTCTGGCCCTTGGTCTGGTCCAAGAGGTTGAGGAGACCTCCATAGCTAGGGGCCACCCAGGGTGGTTCCTCCAGAAGGAGGTGGATACTGCTGACCAAGAACCGGCGAGGCTGGGAGGGGACTTCCCAGTGAGACCAGTGAAAGTGCCCTCAATGGCCAGGCTCCCTAGCAGGCCCCCTTTCTATCCGGGTTGAGGACCGTCTCAGGGAGATCGATCTCCATCTGCTTTGGATTTTTTGTCCCACTCCCGGGGCCTCTTGCGGCACTTGGAGAGCAGGCACTCCATCTCGTCCTCCTCCTCATTGGCCCCGGCGGGCAGGGGAGCAGGCGGCAAGGTGGCAAGACCCTCTGCCATCTCTCCTGTCTGCCGCTGCTCGGGAGGCAGGCACTCTCCCCCTGCCTTGCCACTCACAGGCCCCACTGGCTGGGATGAGGACGAGGGATTGTTGGACGTCTCCGGGACACCCTCAGTCCAGATGGCAGGGTTTCTGGGGAGGCAGGCAGAGTGGGCTCAGGTTCCCTGGCTGCCTTTTCCCCAGTGCAGTCTGAGACAGGCCCCGAAGGGGCAGGAGCTCCTTTAGACGCTCCTTTATTCTTCTTTTTGTTCTTTGCTTTTTGGGGAGTAGCTGGCAACTCCCCCATAGGGGGCGGGCCAGGCTGCTTGGGTGTTGCCACCTCTGAGTCCACCACCTCAGTTGGTGGAGGGAGGTGGAGGGGGGGGTCTTGGGTGCTCCACCTGATGGGTTCCCAGCGCCTGAGGCACTAGCTACCCAGGGGGAAACTGGGACAGGAAGGGACTGGGAGGACTCCCCAGCTCTTCCACTGGGCAGGGCATCTGCCATGACAGGGACGGGAGAAACCTGGGAAGGTGTCACAGGGCCTCCCCCCCCTGGGTGGCCTGCCACTGCTAGAGGGGTCGAGCCTCTCAGATGGAGCAGGGGTGGAGGGGGGCTTGGCAGGTCTCTCAATACCACCCTTTGAGGGTCCTGCACCCGAAGTGGATGCACCATCCTCCTGGGCAGGTGCAGCAGCTGGTGCCCTGGCTGACTGCCCTAACGGGCACTGGGCAGTTAGGTGGGAGCTGGAATTCCCACCCAAGGAGAAATACACCACGTAGGACCCCTCTTGTGAGGCAAAGGTCAAGGAGGGAGTAAGTTTCTGAGTTCCCCCTTGAGGATCATGAATGCCTGCCTCTGGAAGGACAGGATCTGCCTCAGCTTGGGCTCCCTACTCCCTATGGTCAGCCTGCGCCAGGGGCTGATGAGGACACCATAGTGCTCAACCGTGTTGGTGAGGTCCCAGTCTGGCAGGTGCGGGGGTACGTTGGAAGCCGTCACCCACACCACCAGGTTCTCCAGGGGCATGACCAAGTGGTGGACCCCCAACACTTCCAGCCCCGTGCACAGACCTCCCTCACCAGGTTGTGAGAGTTCAAATAGATAATGGGCATCGAGTTGACCCGGGAGGCATACCGGATGCTGTAGCGCTGGCACAGTCCTCCATTGTGATGTGGAGAGGGGCATGCACCCACATGCCATGGCTGAGGGGAAGGTCTGCAGAGACATCCCAATGCCAAGCACCTTGGCTGCTGGCAGGCATCCTGGCAGGAGAGGGTTAACTCTCTCCTGGGAGGGAGAGGGGGAGGGAAAAAAAAGCCTCAGGCTGATGCCAGGGACTGGGAGTGGGAGAGGGCTCAAAACACCCCAAAATCAGCCTGAGTGGGGGCAGAGTGACCCTGCAGGGGGCTCAAGGCAAGCCCCAAGGCAGGGGACGATGGTAGGGACCAAGGTAAGGGGCCTTGGGGGAGGGAGGCAGCAGGAATCAGAGGGAGAACTCAGGTGCGGGGGGGGGAGGGGCAGAGGCAAATGAGGCTGCCAGAGCCCAGGGGAAAATCCCCCAGAAAGCGGGGGAAGGGGCAGGGAGAGGGTCCCCAGGGATAGGGTGGGTAGAAGCAAGGTTTTGGTGGGGGGACAGGAAAAGGGGGGCACAGAGTGCAGGGATTGCACAAAAGGCACCTGAGCTGCAGGAGCTCAGGAGGGCTTCACCTGTCGGTGGCTATCTTGAAAGAAAGAAAGAAAAACTTTGACTTTTAAGAGGCACTTATTCCAGGGAAGGTGACAAATCAGGGCCAGTAAAGAGTATGTACAGGTTGGTCCAAAGGTCTGGGACTCAAGGACAAGGCCTTGGGTCATGGCCTGCAAGGCCTGCCTGCACACTCTAGAGAAAAATAAAAAAACACCAGGGGACAAAGAAATATCTATAACTGTATATATATATAGTTCTGCCAGCAGGGACACCTGGGGAGGGGTGGCCTGAGGACATCAAGGGTCAGCCTACATGGCTCACTGGACCCACCCCTGCACCCTAAGCAAGTGGTGGCAACACAGTACAAGGAGCTGCACCTGGGCATGCTGGATGCACGCCATCCATGTGTAGAGTCCCCTCCAAGGCAGTGTGCCAGATGGGCAGCCTGTGTTGCTTCCAGGGGGCACAGGGGGCCTTAGCCACATATCGGGCCACTCAGCTAGATCATTGGCCACCACTGAAATGACCAGCAGTGGAGGGAAGGCATTGCCTGCAACATTCATGGTAAGGAGGGCCTGGTGGGCCTGGAGATAGCCTTCCAGGGAAGTCACAACCTCTGCCAGGAGGGCAGCCCTAATGGCCCACAGAAGCCAGCCTGCAGTGCAGAAGGAGCACAGGGCCAGCTGGGCAGCCAGGGCCTCAGCTGACAGACAGTCCAATTAATTAGGATCCAAGAGCTGCTCTAGGCATGTGGTGTGCACCTTGATGAGTGCTGCCATGAGTCTGGAAAAGGTCAGACTTAGCACAATATGCTGCACAGCTGGATTGTAGACCAGGGGCTCCTGAAGTGGCTGCGGGAACCACAGCACCTGGCCTGGCACCAAAGGTGGAAGGCAGCACACCAGGCCCATACAGTGCTGCAGTAAATGGGGAGGGACCACCCCATTTAGAAAGGTGAGGTCCAGCAAAAGCAGTTCCTGGTCAAAGCCGAGGCCCCCCACTCAGTGCAGGAACCAACATGCCAGCTGCCACCATGGGAGGTGGCTCTCTGCATACAGGAGCTGGTGGAGGGCTTGCAGGTGGGTAGGCACCCACCCTGCTGACCAGGACAATCAGGTCCTGGCCTCCCTTGGTGTTGAGCAGGTAAAGGACACTCGTGGGAGCCAGTGGTGTCCGTCCCAAAAGAACTCCACTAGGAATCACTGCAGCCTTTTGAGCAGCTCCGGTGGGGGGTCCAGCATAGTGCAGTGGTGCCACAGGGTCGCTGAAGCCAGGTTGTTGGTGATGAGGACCTGGATACCGTAGGAAAGGGCAGACAAGCACCAGCACTGCAGGTGGGCCTCTAATCCCTCTGCTAGGTCCTCCCAGTTGTGGGCTGTGAAAACCAGTGGCCCCAGGAACACTCCTAGGGCTTTGAGGCCTTCCTGGCAGCTGACAAGGCCCCCAGGCAGGTCCAGTGGGCATATGCCAGCCCATGTCCTGAGCAGGAACGTGTCACTCTTGCCCCAGTTGATGCAGGCTGAAGAGGCAAGCTCATAGGTGCTCTAGCAGTCCACCAGGGCCTGCACATCCTCCTGGCTGCCCAGGAAGACTGTCACGTCATTTGGATATGCTAATCAAAGGGGCTAAGCCAGTTAGGCGACATCACAGAACGTGTAGCAGCAGTTCAATGGCCAGGGTCTATAGGGTGCCCGACAGGGGGAAGCCCTGGTGGATGCCCCAATGCACCAGGAATGGGGTGCACAGCACACCGTTCCCCCTCAGCAGGCTAGAGTCATCATGGTACAGGACCCAGAGTGCTGTGATGAAAAGGGGCTCAAACCCAAAAGCCTCAAGGGTGCTGAACAGGTACCAGTGGTCAATGTGATCAGAGGCCTTCTCCTGGTCCAGAGAGACCAGGCTGACATGCAGGCCAAAGAGCTCTGCAGCCATAAGCAGGTTATGCAGGTTGTCCTGGATGATCCTGCCTGGCACACAGCTCTGCTCAGGTCCAATGAAAGAGGCCATGACAGTGTGGAGTTGGTTCACCAGCACCTTCACCAAGATCTTATAGTCAGTGCACAGAAGGGAGATGGGCTGCCAGTTCTTAAGGCAGCTGAGGTCCCCCTTCTTGGACAGCAAGGTGAGCAATGCCCAATGGCAGCTGGTCAGCAGGGTCCCATCAACAAGGCTCTCACAGAAGACACGGAGGAGGCTGGGGCCAAGGAGGAACCAGAAGGCTTTGTAAAATTCCATAGACAGTCCATCAAGGCCCAAGGCCCTACCCGAGGCAAGCCCCCCATCCCCCGCCAGCAGCCTCTAGCTCTGCCAGAGAGAGCTTTTCCTCCAGGGCCTCAGCTTGCAAAGCACAGAGGCACAGCTGGTCCTTAGTCAGTTGCTGAGCAGCTTCCAGGCAGGTGGGGTCAGCCACAAACAAGTCCCAGTAGAAGAGGACGGCGTGCCCCCACACCTCACCTGGGTCAGTGAGCAGCTGTGTCTCCAGGGTCTTAAAATGGTCCAAGGTCTTTGCTGCACCCCGCTGCCTCTCCAGGCTGAAGAAGCTGGTTGGGGCATCAGCCTCTGCCAGCTCCTGGCAGTGGGCATGCACCCTCGCATCACATGCTGCACCCTCTGCCAGCTCCTGTAGGTGTTTCCTGCAGGACCAGAGGCTCTTGAGGAGTGCCACATCATTGCTGGTGTGGAGCAGAGCCACCTTGAGCTCTGCCACATCCTTCTCCAGCTCCTTACTGCAGTGACAGATCTCGCTTGCCACCAGCTGGGAATACTGTTGGCAGAACGCCCAAACTTGGATCTTCTCCATGTCCCATCACAGCCACCAGGAGGAGGAGTCTGCTCACGCAGCCTCCCAGCTCCTCCGGAGGTGGGTGAAACTGTCCTGGAAGTGGGCGTTCTGTAGCAGGCTGATGTTGAGGCATCAGTAAGGGACCCATGTACGTGCCCTGCCAGGCAGGCTGAGTCTGCAGTAGACCAGGGCATGGTCCAAGAGGCCAGATGGGATGATGCGGTTGCTGCTCAGTAACAGCAGATGGTGCTGGGCAATGTAGAGGTGGTCAAAGTGGGCCATGGTGATTCCACTGGCACTCATTTTTGCCTAGGTGTATTGGCATGAGTCAGCATGGAGAACCCGCTAGATGTCAATGAGATCTGCTGCCTCCAGCATGGTCCGCAGCTTGTGGTGATATATAGGTAGGTGCTGTTCTGGCCCTGTCCAGTCTAGCAGCATGCCAATGGTGCAGTTGAAATCCCTGCCTGTGAGGAGCAAGTCATTGCTTTCACTGGTGTCATGGGTCACCTAGGGTCTCTAAGAAGGCTACCCTCTCCCTCCCTTTGGTGGGTGTGTAGACATTTACAAGGAGCAGGATCTCATGTGCCAAGGTGATGCAGGTGGTCAGCAGCCAGCTGGGGATGACCTTCTGTGTCACTGCTGAGTCATACTGCAGCTGTGGTGACAGAATGGTTGCCACCCCAGCACTGAGGTTGGTACCATGGATCAGAAAGAGGCAGCCTGTCCAGGCAGTGTGCCAATCGGCTTGATCATACATGTTGCTGTGCATCTCCTGGAGGAAGGTGATTGCCAGCTGCATCTCCTGGAGGAAGGTGATTGCCAGCTGCAAACCCTCTAGGATAGCCATCCACTTCACCGGGTCACTGAAGCAGTTGGTATTCAGTGAAGCAATTGTGATAACAAACATGAACAGGAGAATAGAGAAGGATAATCAGAGTACAGGTGGGAGATAAGGTGATAGAGTAAGGCAAAACCACAGAGACAGGGGAAAGCCTATCCTTGCCCTACTCTATTCTGTGGACCCACTCTGGCCCCACACCTCCCTCACCTGGGTCACCCGCTTCACAAG
This sequence comes from Caiman crocodilus, assembly GCA_030014935.1. Taxonomy (NCBI): domain Eukaryota; kingdom Metazoa; phylum Chordata; order Crocodylia; family Alligatoridae; genus Caiman; species Caiman crocodilus. The sequence continues at coordinate 98,872,590 of JAGPOW010001296.1, forward strand.
CCAGAAGGCATGTTGACGCATGCCCAGGTCCTGGCACATGAGCCTTGCTGCATCACTGGTAGTGTGAGCAAGCTGTTTGGGGTCCGGGCACCACTGCCAGATATTCTCTGCTATGTTCCTCTGTTGCTTGATCTGCTCTAAGAGGTTGAGGAGGCCTCTGTAGCTGGGGGCCACCTAGGGGAGGTTCTCCAGCAGGAGCTGGATGTTCCTGACCGAGAATTGGCAGGATCTCACCCTGGAAAGGGACCTACCAGTGAGATTGGTGAAGGTTCCCTCGATGGCCAGACTCCCTAGAAGGCCCCCTTCAGCATTCAGGTTGAGGACCGTCTCTGAGCAGTTGATCCCCATCTGCTTCAGGGGGGAAAATGTTCCACTTCTGGGGTTGCTTGAGGCACTTGGAGGGCAGGCACTCCATCTCCTCATCATTGGCCTCGGTGGGCAGGGGAATGGGTGTGGCGGGGTGGGTCCCTCTGCCATCTCCTGTGCCTGATGCTGGAGAGGCAGGCACTATCTCTCTGCCCCGCCACTCACAAGTCCCACAGGCTGGGATGTGGGCAAGTGGTTGAAAGACACTGTGGGGCACCCTCAGTCATGGTCTGAGGCAGCAGGATTGCCAGGGGGGTATGCAGGGTAGGGTCAGACTCCCTGGCTATATTCTCCCCAGCGCTGGGAGAGGTGGGCCGCAAAGAAGCAGGGGTTCCCTGGAAAGCTCCCTTCCACCTCCTGCTCTTGGCTTTCTTAGGAGTAGATGGAGCCTCCCCTGAAAAGGATGGGCCAAGCTGCTTGGGGTTCATCACCTCCAGGCCTACCACCTCACTGAGGCAGGGTTGGAGGGGGGTGGAGAAGGGGTCTGAGTTTTTCCACCTGACAGGGCCCCAGCACCTGAGATATTAGTTGCTCTGGGTGGAACTGGGGTTGGGGGACTGGAAGCACATTGCAGCCCCTCCACCAGATGAGGCCCCTGCACTGGGGGGGAGCCCCACCATGTGGATGGAGGGTGGAAGGAGGGTGAGAAGAGGCCACCATCACCGCACCCGGTGAGGTGCATCTGGGGCACCACCCACCCCAGAGGGTGTTGGGAGGAATCCCCAGCCCCTTCACTGGCTGAGGCATCATCCCCAACAGGGTCTGGAGGAGCCTGGGAGGATGTCCCAGGCCCCCCCCCTCCCCCCGGGTGGCATGTTTTTGCCAGAGGTGCCAATTCGGCCAGATGGAGCAGGAGTGGAGGGGGCTGGGAGGAGCTCTCACCCCCACCCTTTGATGAGGCTCCTGTGTTGGAGGTGGACACATCAACACCTTGTGTGGGTACAGCAGCTGGTGCCCCAGCTGACTGCCCCAGTGGGCACTGCATTGGGAGCCACTGCTGCGACAGCAGGATGCAGTCTTTCCCTGGGAGAAATAAACCACATACCGCCTCTCATCCACCTCAAAGGTTATGGAGAGAGGTAGAGTCTAGGGGCCCAACCTGAGGAGCATGAACACCTGCCTCCAGAAGGACAGGATGTACCTGAGCCTGGGGTCCCTGCTCCCCATGGTCAGCCTTCACCAGGGGCTAGTATGAATGCCATAGTGCTCAAGCACTTTGGTGTGATCCTGGTTTGGTTGGTGCAGGGGGACAATGGAGGCTACCACCTGCACTGCTGGGGTCTCCAGGGGTGTAGCCAAGTAGTGGACACCCAAGACCACCAGCCCTACTGCACACACCTCCCTCATCAGGCCAGGCCAGGTAGATGACGCGCTCTGAGTCCACCCAGGCAGCATACCAGACATTCCAGCATTTCATCAGAGCGCCAGCACAGGCCTCCACCCTGACGGGGAAGGGGCATGCATCTATAGGGCCATGGCTGAAGGGCAGGTCTGCAGAGACATCCCCATGCCAGGTATCCTGGCTGCTGGCAGTCATCCTTTTGTACAGGCTGGGGAGAGGCAAGGTTTAAGTGGGGAGAGGGCAGGGAGAAGCGCACAGAAGGGACCTGAGGTGGTGGAGCTCAAGGGGGCTTCACCTGGCAGCCAGCATCTTGAAAGAAAGGAAGGAAAAAAGAAAGGATCCTTTGGTCCAGTATAGATGTATATATGTCTGTCAGCCCTCCTTCAGCGAGGCTACAGATGGAAATCTGTGTTCTTCTGTTATAGGCAGATAGCATGGCTATTGCCATGTGGAGAGGCTGTTCCCATGCACCGTAATTACAGCACTTCAGAAGCCTCCACAGCTCATGCATCAGCACCCTGTAGCTTCAAAATGGTGGCAGGGTCACAGTCGAAGTGCCCCCATCTCCCATTTTTAAGCATGGGATTGCTGATACATGAGATGCCACTAGTTGGCCTACCTCTAGGTAAGAAGTAAATCAAAATTATCCTGGCTGTTGGACTTAACATTTCTCCAGAACTGAGTGGAATTACATAATACATTTTAAGCAGGAACCCTAAGAGTTACATGAATGAAAAAGTCACAAACCAGATAAAAGACCAAAGAAATATGATCTAACAGCTCTTTCACTGAATGATTCTATGTTTATATGGTACCACACTGCCAGAAATGTTGCAAATCAAAGACATTCCTTATGATCTTTATTCTTGCTGCAATTTAATATTTTTCTCTCTGCATTGACAAATCATATGATTATTTTTATTTTAAATAACTTCCTAGGGGCAAAGCAGTAAAATAAATGAGTCCTTAGGAAAGACCTAAGCACAGAGAATTTGGTTGTCTGATAGACTTGTGCATCGTGTACCTGCTTCTCTTGGATATTCCAAAATGCCAGTCAGGTACTGCTCAACATCAGAGAAAGTGGCATTAAGAAGAATTTGGATTTCCTTCCTGTCTTGGTTTTATTCTTTATTGCAGTTCTCATCTACTCTAGAGAAATGGATGATAAAAAAGTAAGTCTATTCATGCCCAGTGTAGGGTATTTTCATCTAAACAGACGATCCCTGCAGAGAAAGAAAACACCTTTCTCTAGCATGCACAAATATATGGTCTCTCAGTTCAACCAAGTGCTGTGTTTCCAACATGTCTTTTGTCAGCGGGAACCAGAGGGGCTTGTCTCTCATTCTCTTGGCAGATAAAATGGGTGTTTTGGAGAGAGCTTAGAGAGGGCATCTCTAGACCTGCATGGGTCTGAAATTGTTCACAATGCCAAAATCAACAATACGTTCAGCATTGTTTATGTATGCAGCTATCATGATTACTAAACATCTAATCTTTTTTTTTTGTACTAAGATACTATTGGTAATTAAGACACTGATCTTTTTTGGGGGGAGGGGAAGAAAAAGTTACTCTAGCATTCTCATTGGGCAAAGAAGCAGTTTATACATTGGCATCTTTACTGACAGTAAAACAAACAAACCTTCCAAACAATTTCATCAGTTCTTTTGAGTATGTCAAATTCCTTATATAAACCCATGCAGTTAATAGCATATTTTTCTGAAATTTTGTAATGCATAGCATTTTGAAAATTGACCTTTTCCATTCATGAAGCAGCTGTGTTTTTCTACCATAATTTTGACAGATTTACCAGATAAGTTTAGTGTATACTGGGAAACATTTCCATAAATAATTAGTTTAATTCTGAATAGATTTTTCCTTTGTATGTGTTTTGAACTGTTTTGGTCTGAACATGTAAGGGGCATTTCTTTATTCAATAAGAATACTTACAACTGTTACTTTTAGATTGACTAACTAGGGCTAGGTTGATCAGAATACAGGAAACCCTTGCCATTTGCAGGGGAAATGTTCTAGAGATCCCTATGAATGGGAAAATCTGTGAATACTGGGATCAATGGCAGAATCATGGCAGTGGCAGAAACCTGGAGCTTCTCCAGCTGCCGGTGGCACTGTTGGTGGTGGTGGTGGGGGGTTGTGGAGACAGACTTTTTTCTTAATATATTGTAATATTATTAATTTGAATTTAATTTATTTAATTTATTATTAATTTTCTTAATATATTGTAATATATTGTAATATCTTAATATATTGTAATATTTCTTAATATATTGTAGAGTAGACTTGTTAATGCTGTACATTCTACCTACCGAGCCTGCACTAAGTCCACTCGCAAGCTTACTGTATGTAAAATGTATCACCAGAGTGCACCATGAATATTCGAAACCGCAAATTGCAAATCCGTGAATAGTGAGGGTTTCCTGAACCCATTTGTGCAGGCATTCAGAGGGCTTAAATTGGGCAAAAAATGGCAGGCATGATCTAAGTTTAACTCTAGGCAGAAACAGAAGCACAGCCTCCCAATGTAACTTATAAAGCTTCACAGGTAGCATTATTAATTATAGCAATACCCCAATCCCAAGACGTGTTCGCTTTTGGATCCTGGGGATTGGGGGATTCATCGGCAATTTGAAGTGGTTGTAAGTCTGCAGATGCTCTCCCTTAGCCATCACTTTCCCCCGTACCAGCCCCAGCTCTGTCTTTAGAATGGAAAGTGGGGAAAGGAGCAGAATGGGTTTGGAGGTTTTTTGCTGGTGCTAGAGAGGTGGAGTGGGTGGATTGAAGCCCTCTCAAGCTGAAGGGGGCTCCAATCCATCCAACCCCATCCTCTAATGCAGGCTGAAAACTCCTGTACCAAACTCCTTCTGCTTCGTTCTCCACCATCATTCTGAAGACAGTGCTGGAGCAGGGCTGAGCTGTGTCAGTCAGCCCAGCCCTGCTCTTGGCACACACAGACAGATGTTAATGAATGTGCTCCATTTTGGAGCATCTTCATCTGAACCCTCATGCAAGGAGGTTTCAGATAATCATGGGACTGAGCCCTTTTAAAGTGTTCTGCAGCCACACACTTGTGTTTGGTCATGGCTGTATAATGCTTTCAGGTGCCAGATCAGACCAAGATTGTAACATCTGTATGCACTTTCTAAGGTAAAGAGGTGGACTAACTTAGATCAGAAATACATTAACTTTATCTATCAAATGCCTGTATGCATTTAGAGCCTAGCATCAGGTCTCAGAAACCCAGCTGATCATACCAGACCTATTATCTTTCTACTTCCCTCAACCCAGACCAGGCTTATTTTAGTGGGGGGGGGGGGGGGGGGGGGGGGGGGGGGGGGGGCGGGGGGGGGGGGGGGGGGGGGGGGGGGGGGGGGGGGGGGGGGGGGGGCGGGGGGGGGCGGGGGGGGGG
>JAGPOW010001296.1:98877821-98897075 GCA_030014935.1 Caiman crocodilus
CATAAGGTCACAGTAACCCAGCTTATCATACCAGACCGTCTTTCTTTCGACTTCCCTCAGCCCAGACCAGGCTTATTTTCGTCCCTCCCCCCCCCCCCAACACTCTGACCCATAGACAGATCACCCCATCTGTGGACCTACTAGTCCTCTACAGGCTGCTAAACCCCCCTCTGGACCCACCGACTCCTCCCTAATGGATCTGTTAGCACCCCCAATCCTTCTTCCAGCCCCTCAATCCTTCTTCCAGCTCTGAATTACACAAGGTTTTCTGTGTGGCTACAAGCACTAGATAATAGCTGTACACGCTGCTCTTGGCCTATGTTCACATGGCTTAAAGTAAGACTCATGAATGTGGACTGGGTGTAGCAAATAGTCGTGCACACCCTATATGTTTGAGAGAAGCTCATATTTGTGTGGATATTTGTGTTATATTTTATATTTGTGTTATTCACACATGAACAATTGTGTTCACACAGCTGTCCTAAGTGTAGGGCCTAGTTTGAGTCATGGGTCCAGGTCATGGTGCTTCAGCACCCTTAATTTTGGATTCCCTCCAGGCTCCCTTGCCACTGATTAGCAGAAGGGCCCCATGAACTCCACCACTTGTGCTCAGTCCGGGGGGGCTGGGAGGCAAAAACTACAGTTTTAAGTTTTTGCCTCCCTTCTGGTCAGCAGCAAGCAGTGGGAGGTAAAAACCATAGCATATTTAAAACCATGGTTTTCACCTCCCAGGCATCAGGAGTGAGAGGAGAGCAGGGGGGCTGATGGGGCCTCTCTGTCAATAAGTAGCAGGGGAACACATGGGGGAGAACTCCAAAATTAAAGGAGCCGCCACACCACAAGCTGGGCCTATAATGTAAACAAGGCCCTAACCTTGTTAAGCACCTACCCTTGTGGGTGCTTACTTAGACACATACAATTTTCATATCCACAAAGAATATATATATTGTGTGTCTGCATATATATATGCATATACACACAGAATTTTGAATATATATAGATGTGTGTATTCCATTTAGTTTTGGAGTATGGAAATTAGAATGGTTTGAGATACAGTCAGATTAGAGAGTGAAAAAGTAATTTTTCTTTTTTTTTTTAAAAAGTATATGAATATATTGAGTAGTTAGTTACAGTCTTATGCTGAATGATTTCATTCAGATCCTGCTCTTTCTAAGTGTTCTACTGTGGTGCTGCTGGCTCCTTGTGCTGGATATCTCCAGCAACCTCATTATTTTCTGCTCACTTCTTGGTCTATTGTAACTTCTTCTCTCCAGTTCCTTCAGGGAACAAAAAAAATGTAGATGCAGTTACCATCAGTAGTGACTTTATGCAGAATTCATAAAATGTCTATTCATACAAAAGAATAACTGGAACATTCTGAATCAGGAACTAGGTATATATATTTTTTATAAGGAGATTGTAAAAAGGCTAAAGACATCGTGGCTACTAGAATTAAGGAGGTATCTTCTCTCCCCCTCTGCCATCTGGCTTGGAGAAAAAACTGCAGAGAGGAACCAGTCAGAGATTCCAGCCAGCAGGAACATCTGCAAATGCATCCAAATCAAGATCTTCTGGCATTTAGAGAACTTTCTGCAGTTCTGAATGAGCTTTTTCTGCCATGTGCTGATTGACTGTTTGCTTCAACGCTCTTCCTCTGCCATTCAGTCTGTTCACTTTAGGTCACCCCATGCTTGCTTCTCTTTTTCCATGCTCTGTTTCATTTTCCTCACTTCATTTCCCATTATCCTTCACTTGTCTTTCCATTTAGCTTATCCCTTCTTAGCTAACCCCACTTGGGAAAAGGTCATCATGGAACTACCTTGACATCTGGTGCCATCATGTTATCCCCTCTGCTTGTGTGTTATAGCCTTTCCGAGACCTGCATCTGTCTTGTCTATTAGCTTATAAATTCTGTGGGATAGGAACTCTGCCTACTATTTTTTTGTAGCAAACTGTAGAACGGGGTCCCATTCTTGGACAGCCGTTAGGTCCTAACATAATAAACACGATTAATGACAATAATCATTGTAAAGGCATTCCCTTTGGAAAGTTTCAAGAGAAAGTAATACCATAAAGACCTTTGTGCTGAGGCAAAATAAAAGTCATTGTAAGGATTTTAAGTACTTACTGGACCTGGGCAATGTGGTTTCTCTCACTGGCATTTGTCTTTAAGCATGTGGCACTCCAGTCCTTGACAATTAATGATACGGTCTAGTTTCCAGCGATAGTAGTCAGAATATTTAGCACCAGCAGCTAGGCCGGGAAGTATAGCATTTTAGCTACAGCACAATACAGGCTGGCAAAGACTACTGAAAAATTCAATTCAGCTAAATGGCTAAAGACTACATGACAGACTTTAGTTAAGTTTTCCTGGTATATGCAAGTCAATTTTCTTGGATATTCTTTCTGTATATTTATAGATCTTGCCTCCAGACCAGATAGTTTAAATAATTTAAAATACTATCTCTTTCTCACTTTTAACTTCTTATTCTCTTCCTTATAAGCCTGACAAAACTATTTAGAGATTGTATTTGCTGGGTGTTCATTGACTAGTTTCGGAGATTGTGGAGCAGGGAGAAGAAACTAAGGAATAAATGAGAACATAATTGATGCCTGGATTGCAGGATCTTGTTGTCTCACCCTGTACCAGTGATAAATCCACATTTCCAAATGCATCCCAAACTTCTAACCTGAAACCCTTTATCTGACACACACACACACACACACACACACACACACACACACACAGTATTTCTGTTCATTTTCAGGTGATTTAATAATTCTCCCTGCCACACCTTTTACCATTTGCCAAAAGGTGTTTTTTTTTAGAGGTCATGTCTTTAGAAATCATATGTTTCTTATTTCTAGGTGATACACTTCGTTGTTATTTTTTATATGAGGAAAATAAGAAGTGAAAAATCTGGAAAGTTGTGACCAACACGGGAACCTGGGGAGCCTGTGACTGTGGTCTGAAAGGGTTTGGCATAGTGGCTAAGATTGTTGTCACTATATTTATGTGGAAATATTCCTTAAACTGTCAGAATGAGGTTCCTTTCAGAAAGAATTTACAAAGGCCACACAATAAGATATATACAAAAATGCCACACATTGACATGATTGCTTTATGAGTACTCCCTTGGGGGAAATGATTTATCACAACAAATGTGTTGAGATATGAATCACTGTTAACCCTTTGATTTTATTACCCACTTGTTATTTCCTTGGCTATCTTCCTGGTTTCATTTTAAAACCTAAAATACTTTTCATTAGGATTGGGGAGGGGATGCAGGGGGGTGCAGATAATTTATAAGTAACTTAATATTAAACTCAAATGATATTTTTGTTACAATTTTAGGAATTTTCTTTTTCACAAAAAAATGAAAATACACTCTTAACTACAAGGAACTTATTCTTTTTTATATATGTAAATGGATTCTTTGATCACTTTGCTGTACATTAGGTACAAATGAAATGCTGAATACAGTTTCTGTTAGGCAGAAATCCCACTAAATTGGTTGTTACAGATCTAGTTACTGCTCTGGTTAATGATTAGTTACTTCACTGACAACATATTACTTTTCATAAAAAAAAATTTTCACAAGGATTTGTGATGAAGGTGGTGTCATCTTTTTGATTTTGAAATGTTACTGAAATTATAAAATTAAACTTCTCTGGAACTGCAAATGTAAAGGGTTTTTGCCACTGTAATTATATGGTATATTTCTCTAGCAAATGATTGTAGATAATTGCTGTATTTGTACTTTTACAGGTGAGCTACAGAATGAAATATAGAGTATTATTGCTGAACAACGTATAACAAAGGATTTGAGCAATAAATTACTGTATGTGTTTCAAGCATGTACAAGGGCAATACTTTTCCCAATCACTGTTCATTCAGCAGTTTTCCTGTGGACAAAAGACATTTTTACACAATAAAAAGAAACAACAGAGATATATTATATGAACCCTCCTTGGTTATATGCTATTATGATCCTTATTGCCCACATGAATGAGAATGCTTCCCTCATGTATAAAAAAACCCAAACCTTGTTTTTATACCTCAGGTATGAGTATTACCATTTTCAAACCTCTAGCTCAGGAGTCTGATTTGGGGAATGAGGAATGGTTTGCCATTTCTTCAGGTCTAATGCTTGCTTCAGCAACTTTCTCGAGAGTCCACCAGCAGAATCACATTATTAGAGGTCATTGAAGAGACTGCTCCTGACAGTATGTATTACAATGGAGACTCAACATTGTTGCAGCCATAATTTTTATTAACATTACTCACAATCTCTAAGTGCCAAGAGTATTCAGACCTTACCCTCCCTCCATTCAGATTCCTTCCAGTTTGCTTATCTCCAGAGTTTTACTGAAAAACTGTCCTGCTAAATTAGAACAGTGTATTCTAGTAGATTTATTTAACATTGAAAGCCTTGTTGGCAGAGTCTTTTCACTTTGCCAAGAGGTAACTTGTGCATTTGAAGAGTGTCTTGATGTGATGCTATCGTGCTCATCCCTTTGAAACATAAGCAGCATTCCATTCCATAAAGGGAAAAGCTTTATTTCATTAATTGTCAATTTGATAACTTACTCTACAGCATAATGAACATTAACTGAAATATTCTGATGTGCTGATTTTTCTGCCTAGTGCTCAGAATTTATTACTGTCAAAGCTGTAGTTGCTGAATAATAAGAACATTTTGCACTTAAGCATTTTCTCCCAAGGATTTCAAGTTGCAGTACACAGGCAGGATTCTCTTCTCTGGACTTAAATTGGCAAGAAATGTTTGTCCCCTGCCTCAATTCTTGCATTAATAACACCCTACCCATGGCACAGGGGAAGTGCTGGGAGAAGCTGAGGACATGGAGGGGCATGGCACAGTAGCACTGAGTTATAAACTCCAGCAAAATGATGACAATGGATCTTATTTCAGTGGTAAGTTAAATCTACCAACCCTAGGATGAGGCAAGTCTTTCACTGCTAGCCTCACTGCCAGTTCCCTCTCCTGTCAGGAAAGGTAAAGGATCCAATCATAATTCTTTTAAGTTCTTTGAAAAACATATTCCCATTTATTTTAATGAAGTTTAGATCAGGTCAGGCCTTTAGTATGTATATAAGTATGCCATGTTAACACAGAGAAAAGCTGCAATAGAGAAAGTGTAAGTGGCTTATCAAGGATAATAGAAAGTATATGATAATGGTGTGAGCTAGAAATAAATTCTCTAGCACACCAGTCTAGTATCTTTTTATGGTCATCTTATGCTAAAATGTAAATTTTGGTATTTCCTATGCATGCTATCCAATACTTAGTTATTATAAAAACCATAGATATGTATACACAAAATAATACACCACTAATGAGATTAGAGAAGCTCACAGAATTCAATTTGAGTGGTTTGCTGCTAACTAAAGACTTTCTTCATAATCATTTTCTATTTTTTAATTTTAGATACTTTTTCTAGATATTTGACTGGTACTGTCAAGGCTACGTAACAGTCAGAAACTTTATTTCTTTTAGGCCATGAAGGATAAAACAGTTTTAATGCAAAGGTTTCCACTTTCACCACATATGTTAAACTTCTGATGATGGATTTTATAAATTAGAGATTATAGAATGACAGCAGAAGAGATTATATTAAATAATTCTGATCTATTCAAAATGTTTAGTATTAAGTTTCCTGCCATAAAATAGTTTATTATTGCTTTTATGTCTTCAACAAACACTCAGATTTTAATCACTATTATTTAAGTACTTGAGTCACTGAACCTGTCTGTTTCTATTTTCTGTAAATGCTACAGTATATGACCTACCTTGACCAATATATTTTACAACCTGGAGCTATCCATTAAACTTGTGAAATGACTTTGCCGATATAGCTTGTACAAAAAGTCAATAAGTAAAAAATGGTTCTCCTATGGGCTATCTTAGCATTTCTTGCCATGATTAATACAAGCAATTGTCTATGTTTGACTCTTCAAGGAACTGATAACTAAACAGAAATAATGATTCTAATGGAAGGCAAAGATTTACTTCTAGCTTATACCACAGCCTGGAGTTTTCATGCAAAATATGCTTAATACATGTATGATTTATTACTTTGCTAAAAGACATTTGAAGGTAGAGGGAAACAAATATTAATGCCACTTACAAAAAATACATCGTGCAAAAAGCATGTTGGCAATTCATGATACTAGAGTGATGCATCTTCCTTTCCAAATATAATGAATAATCATAGTCTGATCTTTTCACTGGATATACCTCTACATCTAAGCAGTGCCTTAGAAAAACAAAAACTAGTTCTCCTAAAAGTGTATTACAGTTAATAATAATCATTGGTTATTTAAAATGTATTGGTGTGGATTTTACAAAACTCATGTTTAAAATTCTCTAAAAAAGGCTCCTATGACTTACCCTTATTTTATCTTAGAACCTTGGGCTTAGAGAAAAAGACTTTCTGGACCCAAAAGCTTCTGGAAAGAGAGATTGTATTAGTATTCAGGTGCTGTGGATTTGAGGATGCTGATACCCTCCATGTAGTTTAATTCTGCCTTTTTTTTAGACAGCGATTGTTTTTTTTTTTCCTTTCTTTTTTAATTTCAGCATTTGGTCTGGGAAAGGAATTGGATAATTAAAGCAATCTCCAATAGAAGATCATGCCTATTCACTGCTGAAAAATGTTCTTCCTATTATTAAATACAAACTATTCTGTCTTTCTAATCTAGAATTAATTTGTGCACTGTTTCTATTATTTACAATTTTCCATGTCATCAACTGCTCAGCAGATTAACAATACTTCTTTTCTTTCAGAAAGTAATTATTATGGGAGAGCTTTTGTATTCATCACACTTTTTAATGAGGTTATTAATACTTACATCTCATTACATCTGCTGAATCATAATTTAATTTTTAATTACTGGATGTATTTATGGGTTTTATATATCTGAATATGTACACTCTGATGATCTGAATTGTTTACATCACAGAAGACCATCACTAATGCAATTTCCACAACACAGTTATTATACCGTTGTTTTCAGCACAGTTAATATATTATAAAGATGTAAGATAGTACAATACTATGGTTAATGACCAATAGAACTTTATATGATTCAATTAATTAATTATATTAGAAACAGATGCAAATCTCATTGTAGTTAGTGGGCAAAATCCCCTTGATTTCAGTGGTATTGGATCAAGCTGTTTTAGAGAAGAAGACTGCACAGCTACTTTGGGATGATACATCTTAGGAAGATGCAGAAATACACAAAATTTTTCCAAGCTTTCTGGAAGGTGGTCTGACCTGACTGCTCAGCAAAGTTGTACTAGAACTTTAGGGCTCGATACAGGAAGCTGATGAGTACCCCAGTCTTAGTTAAGCAAAGCCCTTAAGAGTAACCACATCAGAAGTCTTACTGGACTCAAAGAGGAGAACTCAACATGAATAGTTACTCATATTCTTGGTTCTCCACACTGCCTGAGCTATCCCTTAAAAGAGTGAAGCAGGGATCCAGTTGTGGCTCCCTGATTCATAGCTGTTTCAGTGTCTGGGACCAGGCTGAACTTATTCTGTTCTTGTACGTTTCATAAGGAACACTCCAGCAGTGAAGGTGTGGTTTATATAGGAGGTCCATGTCAGCATGCCCCCTCAAGGTCACTATCTACTAATAACAAGACTCTTTCTAATGATACAGCAATAAGGAACAATAATAGAAAAAAACAATAGACTGGTAAGTAAAAGTCACAATAAACATGATGCCTATCATTAACAGATAGAATCAAAATACTACTGTCAGCTGTCAAGAACAAATCACCTTTCTTTATAATCATTAAGTTTAAGGATTTATATGTCATATATTTGATATTATGACTATGGCATATGCTCTAATTACAACACAACTATTAAATATACATTTGAAATGCTTACTTTTCTAACCCCAGCTATCGTTAGTAATAATTGCATATATTAATGCCTAACTGATATGGTAATATATGCCTAAAAGAGCTAAATAACCTTAATTCATACTTTCAGCATTCATTTGGTATACCCTACACAAAGAACAGTGTAAATGGTAAAGTTAGATTTTCTAGATATTTCAGGAAAAAGCAACTAGTAAGAGTGATCCACGTAGCTGAGTGAATATTTAAAAAAAACAAGTACATTGTTTAGATAAAAAAAAATCACAACTGGGGTATAAAGAAAATTTATGAACACAAAAATTAGAAAAACAACAAAGGTGCTTCACTTAATTATGACTGGATTTCATTAATTTTTATTAAGGTTACTGTATTCTAAGTAATCTAATAACACTCTCAAAAAGTAATAGGAGCTCAAGCTAGATTTGCTTCTGAGCAGATTACTATATAGGGAAATATTACCTTAAAGTGTGTGGAGAATGTGATAATAAATAAAACTATTTATATTATAAATAAAATAAATAAATAAACTATTATATTATTAATATAATAGTTAAATGTACCTACCACCTAGACTGAATAATTAGCAGATACGTTTTTAATTAGTAATGTGGCTTACACAATTTGTATTGCTTTCATATTCTAATTTTATGTTAAATATAAAAAAATACCATAAGCCGGGAAAAACTACAACAACATTAGTGAGGAAGAAGCAGAAGGGCCTGATTCCAAGTTCCTTAAAATGAGTAGGGTTTTGTACAGCCATTAAAGGGTTTTGAAGAAGGCCATTTTTTTTGAAGGCGGCCCTTCAAATATATCAGTTTCTTGTATTTACAATAATTTAAGAATTTAACTTTGATTAGAATCAGGGCCAGACATAGGCATGGGTGAACTGGGCAGCTGCATAGGACCCAGACATACAGGGGGCCCAAAAATGGTAACTTTTTTTCTCATTGTCCAATTATTATTATCATTATCTCTGTTGAAGGGGGGGCTGATAAAAATAGTGTGCATCTCTGGAGGATGATATTAGGCACATAATGGGGGCAAAAGGGGACAATACAATCACTCCTACACAATAGTTAAGTAACTGACAGCTAGTCTTAAGCTGCACTTTGATCCATTGGCTGAAAAAGAATTCTGCCCTTAATGTGTATCCATAGTGCCCAGGATTCCTAGATTGTTTCCCATCCAAGTAGTAACCAGAACCATGATGGCTTTGCATTCAGACGTAGGTACATTTAGTTCATTGTTATTAGTAAATCATGTATTTACTTACTATAGAAAAGTAACTGCAGCGCAGCAACCAACTTAGGGCACCTTTACATGTGCTCTGTGGATTGGAGGGTGGGGCAGCGTTTTAAGTAGAGCCACTCTGACATCCACTCTAATAAAAGTGCCACAACAGTTCATGTATTGGCATCCCTGTACTTGAAAATGGCAGTGGGGGCACTTGAACTAAAACTTGTTCAATGACCTTTAGTTCAAGTGCCTCTGCCACCATTTTTAAGTGTGGGCATGATGATACTTGAGATACAGGAGGCTGCTGCAGCATGGCAATTGCCACGCAGCAGACTCAATTAATCCAGTTTGCTCCGATGTGCTAGAATTCCAGGGTGTTGGAGCAAGCTCATTGCTTGTGTGTAGGCATCCTCAGGACTTGCCTTGGATGAGTAACTGATTTATTATAAACTACTAAAATAAGTTATCTTTAAACCTTACTTTCTTAATTTGTCTATCTGGCAACAATAATGGTTAAAAGAAAAAGACATTAGGGTTTTGAAATTTTGCAACCCCAGTCTTGTAATCCCTACTTTTGTGTAGTTTTGTTTGGTGCTTGAAGGCTGCAGGACCCTTAGCCATTTTTTGTTTCAAATCATCAAACCAGCAGAGTGTCTCTATATTTAATCCTGGCGCAGAATCATAATGCCTAGCAGATGTGTGCCTCGTAATAATTCAGTTAGCTGAAAGGAAGGAAGTTTTCACACCCTCCCTCTATTCCCTGCAAATAAACCCTTCATTTCCATGGGAATGAAAAATCAGCCCCTGATTTGGCAATACCAGGGCCCACAGATTAGTTTCAGGCTGAAAATCTTCTCAAGCTTAATGGTATTTTACTAGTTTCAGATGAGTGGTGAAAATTGCCACAGAGCCTGACTGCTATTGCCTTCATTTCACTGCTACTTTGAATCAACATTGCATTCTTTTAAATAGAATATGTCCTAGATCTTGTAAACAGACCCAGGCAAGAAGGACTCTTGTATTGACTTATTGATTTTATAAACAAGCTTGCAGATGAGACCTGGAGGATCAGTGTGTAAATTTGTAGATGAAGGGTCTACATTTGTAGATGGTTCATTATAATTATTTTTTTAGAGCAAGGATGTCAAACTCATCTGGCCCTGTGTGCTGGATGAATGGTGCAGGGCCAGTCCAATGGCTAGATCAGGGTCATGGACCCCTGTCCCTAGACACCAGATCCATTGCAAGGAGAATCCATTCCAGTTGGTCTAGGATTGTCCACATGCAGCGTCCATGCAGGGTGTTCCAGGAGGTGCACCATTCATGTACAGTGTGTGTCTCAGTTGGAGTGGGTGGGGTAGGCACAATAATCAGCACAGGTCTTGGACTAGGTGGAACAAGCCCCACTTATGAGGTTGGATGTGGCCCATGGACTGTATCTTTAACACTCCTGTTTTAGAAGATTTCTTGCTCCTTAGTTCTGTGTATGGTAGCCCAAAATCAAAATTCATATTTTATTCTCAAAATGAAGATATGAAAAATCTCCATTAAAATTATATCCAGATTAAAAGACAGTCTTAAAATTTCTTAAACCAAAACAATTCTTGAAATTAGATTTCAATAATAGGGCAGTGGTGCTTTAATTTTTACTTGACTGCAGATTTGCTCAAAATAATAATAATAACAACAACAAAATCAGAAAAATACCCAGAATTTTTTTCTAGCTATAATTACTCTGGATTCTTTAAAAAATATTTTTAATGTTAAAATATATGAAAAAATCCTGAGAGCAATATTTGGGTTGACTGGTATATACAGTACTGTAGTGCTTATCCAGTTAATTATTTCACTTGTAATTGTATGTAAGGGTTTAGTATGCCTTTTTAAAGATTTTTTACAAGTGGTTTTTGTGTTATTTTAAGCCATAGAGAGTCTGAGGCTTGTGTCAAAGAGCTGAGATGCTTGTTTTATATTCAAGTAGTACAGAGTGGTTTAGGTCTGAGCTCTGCAGTGGCAGGTTCCAGGTCTACTTAGAGAACCGGTAACCCAGGAGTCCACAGGCTGAGGGTTGAGCCCAGTAAGGAGTTGAGGAGCCTAGGGAAAGGCTGAGACCAGGACCAGAGGCTCCACGTGCTCAAGGAAGGGCTAAGTTGGGCCAGAAAGCCCACAAGCCCAGAGAAGGGGTTAAGCTGGACTAGAAGGTCCAGGAGCCCAGATGAGGGGTTGTCTGAATGATGAGGGCTCCAAAGGCCCAGGGGGCCTGAGTGTGTCAATTGAAATAGACAACATCAATAGGAGAGAACATCTGCAAGGCTTGGGGCGTGATATAGGGGAGGAACAGTGCTGTGCAATTAGCCCTTAAGTCAGTAGTTGCCCAGCAGAGGTACAGGCAGGCTGAGAGAGCCTACTAGCCTGGGGACGCAGGACTGTGACTCAGGGGACCCAAGAGGAGCACAGTGATGATTGATACAGACTCAGGCTCACTCAGAGTCCACAGGCAACCTCCCTTTCAACTTCCATTAAGAACAAGGTGTGATGGGTGAGTGAGCAAGGGAGGGCTAGAGGCTGTGCCAGGCAGGGGCTGCCTGGCTACCAGGGAGCATCGTGGCTACCCCTGTGGCCATAGAGCTGCTATGGAAACTACTGGAGGGTTTGTTATTTGTATAAGTGCAAGGAAATTATGTGTAAAAGTAGAGTAATCCTTTTTTATTTCTGGTGATAGAAACAGAATAAACATTAACACCCTAATTAATAGATTCCCCCAGACATTAAACTTTTTCTCTTATGTGTAAATTGATTTTGAAATATTTTTGTGGGTTCAACCTAGTAATACAGCAATGGAGGTCTGGGGTGCCATGAAACAAGTTTGATTTCAACATCCAATGAGATCAAGTAGAGAAATGATCCTCTGAAGGAAAAGTATATTTAGTTCCAACAGGTGACAAACCTTGAAGTATTCCAAAGGTGAAAATAAGATCACTAAATTGCTTCATTTGATGAAGTATTGTTTGAAAGATTTGAACTCCACCCTCAAGGAAAGAAGAATGCATTTACTATGTGTGATACCCATAACAAAGAACAGTCCCTTCATTTGAAATACTTTCCTTGATGATAATCTGAACTTTACAAATGTTTCTCTGTATTTTCCAAATGTTTCCTTATTACTAGAAGTACTTCCCAGCATGCCTTTCTGGGTTTGGCAGATTATGTTGTAGAACAGAGAATTATTTCAGGATATGCAAATAGTTAGGTAACAGAGCAGATGCCAGTAGATGGTGTTAAAAATATGTAGATTAGTTCCTGAATTGTTCAGGATCAAAACTTATTTGCACATGATAGGAGCTGCAAAGAAGAAGCATTTTAGCATTAGCTTTGAAGAGTTTCAATTATAGGCATGCACCACTCTGTCCTCCATAATCCAAGTTAAAAATGCTTGTTAGTTTTTTTATTAGCTTGTTTTTTGATCCCCTGATGTCAATTCTAAGTTCTGGCAGCAGACTAAAGCTCTTACTACCTGTAATTTATATGAATAATTGAAACCAATGAGTTTCTTGAGGAACACTTAGCTTTTGTGCCTTTTTCAGCAAATATGCATACAAAGCAGGCATGTTCAGGCACTTGATTTGGCAGGGTATGCTTATCTCCATTCTCACAAATGCATACTTCTACTTCTGTGGTATTGACATGCCATTGGTGTAACAGGTTGAGAGTCTAGAATAGGAAGAAAGGTTAATTCTAAGCAATAGTATGCTTTTTTCCTCCTCCATTTTGTACTGCTGGTGCTATTTCCCATCATCGTAGTGTAAAGAATTCATCCACCCATACCAGTTCCTTTCAAGTTTCCACTTGCTTTGAGTTGTAGAGATTTCACTCTTAATGCATATGCTATCACAGATCATTCAGTCCCTCTACATTGTACCACAGCATGCAAGGTAGACATGCCTGCAGAGATTACAAAGTAAAAGCACTGCTGTTGATTAGCAGGCAATTTCCCTGAAAGTGTTTCCTGCTTTCTTTCCCACCCTACGATAACATATACTTTTGAAAGGAAATACGTAAATAGCCTGTTTTAGCAACAGAAATGATTTCAAAACCATCACTTGCAGTATTAAGAAATGATAGTTGTTACCTGAAGAAAATGTTTACAGACTTATTTGCAGCCCTGCACTTCCAGTTAATATCTAATTGTAGTTAGTAATGTAGCAATAAAA
This sequence comes from Caiman crocodilus, assembly GCA_030014935.1. NCBI lineage: Eukaryota > Metazoa > Chordata > Crocodylia > Alligatoridae > Caiman > Caiman crocodilus. The sequence goes on from JAGPOW010001296.1 coordinate 98,891,191, forward strand.
CAAATCTGATCTTCAAATACAAGAACAGAATAACATCTAAAATTTTCCAACAAAGTTGTAGCATACATTTATTTCCTAATACAGAAGCTTAAGGAAACCAGAATTACAAAAACCTAGGAAAAATAATCTAAATCTAGCCTTTAAAGCTATTAAAGATTTCTAGCAGGAAAGCAGCATTATTTTTAAGTGGAAGAGACCAGTTACTGCTCTTTTTATGGAGTGAGTTACAGTTTCAAAGCTTGCATGTTTCCTTGTTGTAATCCAAATAAAACAGGCTAAAACTGGTCCAAATGTTGTTTGACTTTAGCTAGGGACAGAAGTTGTATATCAACTGGTTTAAGTGCTCAGAAACTGGTTTAAACCTATAACAAAAACAGACACAGTGTGCATGAACCAGTTTCAAAATGGCTGAAACTAGTTTAACATAAACCTGGTTAAATATAGTATCAGGCTTAGCTGATTTGGGTCAAACCAGTTTATGAAACTTCTGTCCCAGAACCCTTACTTGTTGAAGTTAAAGTACAGTCCCCCAGCATCCCAGCATGCTTTTCAGCCTTATGCTGCTCTGTGCTGCCTGCTCTAGCAGAGGTAGGGACTGTTCCTCCTCCCTACCAGTGGCAAACTCCAGCTGGGGCCAGGGAGGGTGGTTAACCCCCCTCCCTACTTTCCCTATGTACAGAGCTGTCCTGCCCTGCTAAACTTACTGCTGGTTGAGAATAGGGACTACAAATCCCAGAGGCCTCTGGAAGCAGGAAAAGGCAGTGATGAGCAACTCTGCAGAGTCCTGCTGCTGTGACTGAACTGAAATCCCATAGACTGCAGGGGCAGCAGGAAGAGGAAGTAAACTCACAGCCAGTGTTGGCTATGTGCCAGAGATCCATAGTCTAGTCCCCCCCGGTTTATGGCCTGAGTCACTCCAGGCATGTGACTGCAAAAAATAAGTATTTGTTCATTTATTAGTCAGCCAAATCTCTGCAGATTAACCTGCAAAGGCTGAATCGATTCAGCCTTGGGCTTTTCAACTGCCTGTACTTAGCCTTCATGTTATATTTTAGGATTCTGAACTGAAAAAGTGGACCTACCATTGCTCCTATCACAGGAAAGATATTAAAGCAGTGCATTTTACTTCTGCTACTCTGTACTTCAAAATCAAGTCTTTAACTTATTGTATATTACAGTATTTCCTGGAGGCTAGTAATGGTATGATGTCCAAAGCCACTTGGAAAGTAGCTTGAACCACAGAATAGTAACATGACAAAGTTGTTTTTTGTTATGAAATTATTGATAAGTTTATAAAGAACTGTGGTGGATTTCAAATATACTGCCTTCTTCACCTATGGGGGCCAGCCCAGGCCAGTACCTGGCCATGACCCTGTCACTCAAGTGATGAGTGTGGTGGGGGACACCTGACTGAAATTGGTGTGCCTCTGCCAGCCTGACCCCTGCTGGGTTCTGTGCTGGAAGGAGAGGGGATTGAGGGAGGTTTAAGCCCTGCTTCCTCCCTGCTTTTGCCTCAGGGTGCTGGCCCCTGACTGGACTCTGGCTGTGCCCCTGCCTTTTCCCCCTGCCACTCAAGGAGTGAGTGGGGAAAAGCCTAGCAGGGGCTGCTTACTCCTTCAGGCACCAGCCTGGCTGGGGACAGTGCAGTCCAGGGTGGAGGTTTTTAACCCCCACAATCATACTCAGCGGCACCCCCTACCCCCACCTCAGCTAGAGCAAGGAGGGAGGAAAAGCCTGGAGGCCTTCTCTCCTAGCTTCCCTCCAGCCTTCCTGCAACTGCTAAAGGGAAGGGAGGGCTTGCTCTAGTGCCCCCCAACTTCTGGCCTCAGCCACTGCAGGCATGACTATTTACTTCTCAGTTTAATTTACACAGTTTGGACTAACTTGCAAAGATTGATTCTATTCAGCTTTGGGCTTTTTGGATGTTTGCACTTAGCCCTAGTCATAATTCCACTTGGGTAAATAACTATAAGTATTTTCAGTATTGTGTATCTCATTGGACACATCTACACTCATGCTTTTATGTACTGTAGACTATTTTACTTTTCATTAAAGCGTCACATAAAAAGTGAGTATGATAATTCTCAGTAAAATAATCTACTGTGTATTAAGCATCACTAAAAACAGTGTACAAGTGTGCCACTGCACATTAGCGCAGCCTAATGCACATTAATTTAGTACCTCACACCGGAGGTACTACATTTAATGTGTATTAGAAAAGGTGCATTAATGCACATGTAGATGTGCCCATCATGTATTTGGGAGTAGGAAGAAATGCTCTAAAGGAAACTATATTTTGAGGGAATAATATAGCACAAAGTATAGAATTTTATAAGAAGAGCTGAGGTTACATTCCACCCTCCCCCCTTCTCTAAAGCTAGGTACACAAAAAAATCACAAGAGAGAATCTATCTAAGTTGCCTGGTTTTCTGTAAGTGGTTTAGTTTAGTTCAGCAGTGAACAGAGCACATATTCGCCCATTGGTGGAGGGGGGGGGGAACCTTAGAATGGGTTCTGCCATTTTTAAATAAGCCCATGTGCTGAACGACTGTTCTATTACAGGTATAGATTGGTTTTGTGTGACAAACATCTGTTCTGTTATGGGTATAGACCAGTTTCAAATCACTTATACCAGTAAAAGTTTAATGTTTATACTTGGCCGAAGACCCTTTACCCTAAGAAAGCTCATTTTTGTCACAATTTTTTTCTGTTCCACTGCAGTCTGGCTGTTAAAACATGCATGTGGTTTTTCTTTTAAAATGAAAGTCTGAAAGATGACAAAATCACACATTCCTAGTTAGTTCTCATTAGAATCAGAAATGTTTTTGACTATTGAATGGAATCCACAGGGCACTATAATGTTCTTAACACTAGATTTAGCAAATCTAGTACCTACCTGTGCTCCACTGCATTTTGCTGCCTTTAGATTGATGAAAGTTATTGCTCATCTACAAAAATGCATGGCCAAAAGCCAGACATGCCTATTAGAAGAGGGGGAAAATGCACCAAGAAAACATCAGAAAAGTGACTGATGTGATGATATGATACATGGATGATGAAAAATGGCTTTAAAAATAGCACCTGTTAAAAGCCCCAAATTGATTTCAAATCAAAACTAACTTGATTTACATCTTGAACTAATATAGGAATTGAAGACATTTCAAAGCATATTTTGAAGTACTGTACAACTTAAATTATGCCTCCAGCAAATAGGGAAAGCAGATAATATAAAAACATAGAAAGAAAGCTGTCAAAACAAGAAAATCAGTATGTCAAAGATTTGAAAATGAAGACTGTCAGACATCCTGGTCTTGGTAAATGTTGTCCTGACCTGGCTTGTTAATAACAGACAGATAATGCTAACACATTCAGATGTCAGGAATAGGGAAAATAAGGTCCACGCTGAGAGTAATGCATTAGAATGATAGGGACTCATGTAGTACAAAAGATAGCTGAACTATGGTGAGACAAGTAATAGCATTACAGCAAAGCAGATTCTCTTTGGCTGTTCAAGGTCTACAAGTAGTCTACTTCTCTGTTAGCTAACCCAGAAGAATTTAAAGCAAATTAGGCAGTTACAGGGGCCTGTGAATAGACCAGGGGTGGCAATACTTTTGGGCAGAGGGCTGCTTATCGAGTTTTAACAAGCTGCCAAGAGCTGCATGGGTAGCCCCACTGCTTGACAGGTGTCCTGCCCCCTAGTGATCATCTTGTGACTGGAAGTCCCTCCCTCTACCCCCTGACCTTTGCCATAAGAAGTCCCTCCCCTTGCCCCCAGAAGTACTCCTTTCAGCATGGGGTTTTACCATTTCAGAATCAGAAAATTACCAAGTTATATTCTGAAAAGCAAACATCTACAACACTCATTAATTTGATTAAAAAAACATTTTTGTCCTGATTTAAATGTGTTTGTGCAGTGTACATAGCAGTGATCAGCACTTCAGCAAAATGAAGTTTTGCTCATGTATATTATGAGGGGGTGGGTATAAGTTTGTGGGGGGCTCTGGGTGTCTGGGAATGTGGGGTGAGGGAGCATATGTGTCTGTGTGTGTGGATATGTGGGGTGTGGGTGAGTATGGGGTATGTGGGAGAATGTGTGTGAGGGGAGGGTGGCTGAAGTGTGTAAGGGGCTGTGGGTACGGGGGTCTGGATGTATGGCAGTGCAAGGGGGTGCAGATGCATGTGTATGGGGGGGATGTGTGTGTGGGACTTGCCCTATGAACACACACACACATCCTGCCCTGCCTACACACACACTGCCCCTGCCTGCACACGCACCTCCCATACTGGCATGGTGCCATGCTCTCTGGTCCGGCCCTGCAGCCAGGAACCATGTAGAGCTGGAGCAGGGTGAGGGCAGGAAGCAGGGAAATGGCCGGAGGTGGGTGCGTCTGGGTTCCTGCCTCCTGCTGCCAGCTCCCTCTGGGTCCTACTGTCCCTGGCTCCTGTCATCTTTGACAGGCAGCCCGCAGCAAATAAATATTAATTTACTAAATTTTTGGGGGGCCCCATGGGCCAGATAGAATGACCTGGTGGGTCAGATCCAGCCTGTGGGCTATATTTTACCCACTCCTGGAATGTATAGACTTCCCAAAATTTACCTATCTGCTGTGGGAAGTGGAATGGGCAATTTAGTTGGGCTACACTACACCTATAGTCAGTATTTCCCGTGCTGTAGGATGCTGTTAGAAGAAGAGCTTAGTAGGAAACAGTCTCCCCTCTATGAACATCTGTGAGGTTATTTATTTATTCAATCATTTATTTTTAATTATGTTCTATTTTGGGATGAAATCAAAACTTTTCAAATTTTTATGGAAAGTAAAAAAGGAGAGACCCATCCTAGGGTATTCAATAGCCAGAGAGTTAAGATACTCAAATGGGATGGTCAAGACCAAGGTTTAAGTCCATGTACTGCCTGGTTAATACCAGGGACCTATGTCTGAATTTTCTATATCCTAGGAGAATTCTGAAATCATCAACCTTAGAGTAATCATCGTTGAAGTTGGGGATTACAATAACTCAGAAGGAGCTATTTCTCTTTGCGTAGATGAGGGGTATCAATCTCATTCAGCCTCACGTGAAGGGCTGATCTGGTGCGTGTACTGGATGTATGTGCATCCAGACTGGCCCTGTGTACCACATGCAGTACACGCTCTGAAATGGCCCTGTATGCTGTATGCAATATGCTTGGCCAGACTGAAACCCACAGGGAGCACTGTTAGAGATATCATAGGGCTCTGTTGGCTGGATATTTAGAGAATTAAATATTAATTAGGCCAAAGCAAAAGAGACTGACCTGACAGACCAGAGGCCAGGATACTCACATGGGATACAGGAAAATTGGAAGAGAAGGTACATGGATTTAGTTCAGGTTGTTCATTTCAGAGGAAGAAAACTAGCTATTTTAAGATGTCACCTCTCTGGTTTGGACCAGAAATTCTGTTCTGGAGCTGAGAATTCCTTCTTGTTTCTGTGAAAGCGTTAGTTCCAACTAGTCAGTAGTTTCCAATGAAAGATTCCTATTCTGTCACCTATTCTGTCAACAAAAAATCCATTACTTTCTAGTTAAGTGATCTTGTCTTATGGATGAGTCACAAAGCATTTTGCATGAGAAAAGTATAATCAATTGGTAGAATTCTCTTCACTTTTGTTTCAATTGCAGTGTTATGGAATATTCATGGTCAAGTTGCTGCTGCTTTCCACTCAGAATTGCTATATTTCATTGTATAACAACAGAACATAATTTCTGGTCCAAACCAGAGAGGTGACATCCTAAAATAGCTAGCAAACACTACTTCACAGTTAGGGTGGCTAGGATGTGGAACCAGCTTCCTAGGGAAGTTGTTCTTGCTCCTACCTTGGGCATCTTTAAAAGTAGATTAGAT
>JAGPOW010001296.1:98897175-98909519 GCA_030014935.1 Caiman crocodilus
TGTGACCCTGGCACTCATTCCTGCCATTGGCTGGGGGTCAGACTAGATGGCCTGCTCTAGGCCCCTTCTGACCCTAGATACTATGATACTATGATACAAATCTGAGTTGTGCTGTCAGCCTTATTGTTCACCATATATATACTTCAGTAAGGAATAGTACACTATACAGGCTAAAATTTGATTGTTATAAGTTTTAGAGCTATATATTGTTTTTTAACCCACATATTTCTATGTTTGCTATGCTTCTCTTTGCATCTAGTTGGCTATGTACTTTTAATCATAATTCTACCTTGTCAGATGTGAAAAATGATCAAACTGGAGCTTATCAGTAAAGGTAAACTTTACTTTCTGTAAACATCCACACATTTCATAGTTTGTAGGGTTGGATGGAACCTGAGCAGATCATCAAATCTGATCCCCTGCCATGGCAGGAAATAGTACTGGGGTCAAACAACCCCAGCAAGGTGTTCATCTAGCCTTCTCTTAAAGACCCCCAGGGTAGGAGCCAGCACTACTTCTTTTGGAAGCTGGTTTCAGATCCTAGCCGCCCTGACTGTGAAGTAGTGCTTCCTGATATCTAGCCTAAATCTACATTCTGCCAGATTGTGAACATTTCTAGTCACTCCTGGGAGTGCTCGGGGAAACAGGGACTTTCCCAATGCCTACTGGTCCCCCCTGACTAGTTTGTAAATGGTCACTAGATCCCCCCTCAGCCTTGTCTTGTGCAGGCTGAACAGGTTCAGGTCCCTTAGCCTTTCCTTGTAGGGCCTGCCCTTCTGCCCCATGATCATGCAATTGGCCCTCCTCTGGAACCTCTCCATGTTGTCCACATCCCTCCTGAAGTGCGGATCCCAGAACTGGATGCAGTACTCCAACTGCAGCCTGACCAGTGTCGCATGGAGGGGGAGGATCACCTCCTTTGACCTGCTTGAGATGCATCTGTGGATGCCTGACAAGGTGTGGTTGGCCTTTCTGACCACGTCCCCACACTGTTGGCCCCATGTTCATTTTGGAATCAGTAATGACTCCAAGATCCTTTTATGCCTCTGCACAGGTGAGAAGGGAGTTCCCCAGCCTATAGGTATGCTTCTGCTTCTTCCTCCCTAGGTGCAATACCTTGCACTTCTCAGTGTTGAAACCCTTCCTGGTCTCATCCTCCCACCCCTGTAACCTAAGTCTGATTGCAGCCTCTTTTTCCCTTCTAGTGTGCTCACTTGCCCCCACATCTTAGTGTTATCTGTGAATTTGAACAGGGTGCTTTTTGTCCCCTCGTCCAAGTCACTGATGAAGTTGAACGGTGCAGGCCCAAGGACCGAGCCCTGGGGAACCCTACTGCTCACATCCCTTCAGGTCAAAAATGATCCATCCACCACCACTGTTTGGGTGCAGCCCTCCAGCCAGTTAGTGACCCATTTGACTGTGTAGGTGTTGACACCATAGTCCCCTAGGTTTTTAATGAGAATATGGTGAAAGACAGTGTCAAAGGCCTTCCTAAAGTCAAGAAAGACTATGTCCACTGCTACCCCTGCATCTAAGGATTTTGTGACCTAGTCATAGAAAGCCATCAGGTTGGTCTGACAGGATCTGCCTCTAATGAACCTGTATTGGTTGCCCCTAAGCATAATCTCCTCTGCTGGCCCCTCATGGACATGCACTAAGATAAGTGTCTCTAAAAGCTTCCCTAGGATTGAGGTGAGACTAACTGATCTATCATTTCCTGGGTCTTCCTTCCTCCCTTTTTTGAAAATTGGAACCACATTGGCCCTTTTCCAGTCCTCTGGCACCACACCAGAGCACCACAAGTGCTCATAAAGCTGTCCCACAATGACCTCACCTAATTCCCTCAGCACGTTGGGGTTGAGATCATCAGGACCAGCTGATTTAAATACATCCAGTCCCTCCAGAAGCTCCCTGACTAGATCCTCATTGACCCTAGATCTGGATGCACCTCCCCTGGGGCCTACAGAGGTCCAGGTGTAGGGGGTGACCCGATCCCTGCTAAGGAAAATATAGGCAAAGAAATTGTTAAATAGGCTAGCTTTGTCATCAGGTGTGATGACCAGATTTCCTAGTATGTCTTGCAGAGGGCCCATGTTACCTGGTACCTTCTTTTTACCTGCTTTGTATTTAAAAAAGGACTTCTTGTTGTCCTTGATCCGGGTTGCTAGTCTCAGTTCCATCTCCGCCTTTGCCTTCCTGGCTGCCCCACTGCAGCCCTGAGCAACCATGGTATAGTCCTCCCTGGTGTTGGCACCACCCTTCCATTGGGTGTACGCCTCCCTTTTAGCAAGGAGATGTTCCATATGCTTTTGGTGAGCCATGGGGGCTTTTGTACTCTCCAGCCCCCTTTGATCTGCATTGCCATTACCTCCCTTTGGCCTTGGAGGATTGTCTCCTTAAGGAATGACCACTCTTCTTGGACCCCCAATTCCTTTCCCCTCCAGGACCTTAGTGCCTCCTCAACTAGTCTTCTTACCTCATTGACCTCCTCCCTCCTGAAGTCCAGGGCGGCTGCCTTGCTGGATGTTTATCTGGTCCTCTGCTTTGGAAGGAAAGGTAAAGGGATGTCTTCAAGAAAAAAAACTTTCTTGCAAGAGTTTCAGTGCTTTTAGGTTTAGCTTGGAATGCAAATATTTTTAAAACAATGGTGGGCAAAATCATGAAGTGCACAGAAAGTTTTAAATCATGAATTGCATTACATGTTTGCAACAAAACAGATAATATTCAAGGGAAATTATGTTCCAACACACAAAAAAATATATTCTATGCTGCACCTAAGGCTATAAGGTGCATGTTACTAGAAAATATATACTTCTGAAAAAACTGAAGGGTTCTTTTAATTCTATATTTTGACAGTGAATACTTTTTAAATAAAATGAACGAATGGCTGTTAGAAAGATACTCACAGTCTCTTTAGAGACTGATTTGTGCTTTTTTTAAAACAGGAAACTCACAGTCTCTTTAGAGACTGATTTGTACTTTTTTAAAACAGGAAAATACCAGTACATTTCAAGCAGTGCTTCTGAAAAGGTGGAAAACACATGCATTTAGTTCTGTGATAACTGCTTGTTCATGTTAATTACTGTGCTGTGGAAATCCCCAAAGTTGGGCACATAGTTGAAGGTAGAAAGGGATTCCCAGGTATATTTAGAAGGTGGAATCAAGCTTGTTTATAATACCATACCTTAGTCATGCCTCTCAAGTCTGGGGATGGCTTAGTTGAGGGATTGATGGTTTAGTAAGGATATCTACATATTTCAGGTAGCTGACTCTTCTCTGGTTCTGAAATAACAGCCCTGGAAAGTAGAATTTAAATATCTGTTGGGAACAGAATACCATAGCATGGTTCTTTAGTGAAGAGACATTGTTTAGCATAGAACATTTCAAAGACCCTCCAAGTTCAAAGGGGTTTTTAAAGCATTTAATATTTGAGCCACCCTGGAAGAAAGAATTTTTTTAAAACACAAGACTGATCACTCTGTGTAATGCTAGGAGTGGTCTGGTGTGTAGGAGGAAGATGTTTAGTGGAGTGCTGCTTAGGGAATTAGCTGTGGCACTCTTGAAGGTGAGAACACTAATTACCAGTCTTATTTCTCCTTGAAATTTATCTTTAGTTGTCTGAGAAAAATTCCAAACATAGGGAACTGAATTAGTTGTTTAAAATGAAATGTTAAAGAGCAGTCATAAAGCCAAAAAAAGTTAAGTAGTCAAGGAAAATGATAAAGTGTGTAGCAGGCTCACCTTTAAGAGCTTGGGTTGAGTCCCAGGATTGAGATACTGCTGTTTTCATTGGTGAAGCCCATCCACCAACCAGGAGGCAGCAAGAGAAATAACATTATGCCCCTTTCCTGAGGGGTGGGGGAGAACAGCTCCCCCAGATCTGATTCAAGACTGCAAACTGTCAAGTTCAGAAGACTTCAAGGGTGGAGCCCTGGAGTGTATAAAAGGAGCTATGTGCCCAGCATGAGGAAGATGCACTGGGGACTGAGAAGAGTGGGGATTAGAAGAGCTGAGGACAGCTGCTCAGCAGGGCAAAGCAGTAGCCCAGGAAGAGCACCTGAAGACTTCTATCAGCGGGGAGGAGGGGCAGTTCCAGCAGTTAGACTTTTGGTATTCAGGAAGGACAGGAAAAGAAGAAGAGAAGGAGTAATTGCACTTCATGTAAAAGAGCCATATGATTGATCAGAGCTTCAGTATGAAACTGGGGAGAGAACTGTTGAAAGTTTCTGGGTTAGAGTCAGATGTAAGAGCAGCAAGGGTGATGTCATGGTGGAGATCTACTATATACCACCAGGCCAGGAGGATGTGGTGGATGAAGCTTTCTTCAAATAGCTAATGGAAGTTTCCCAATCACAGGCTCTGGTTCTCGGGCGGGGGGGAGGGAGGACGGGACACTTCAATCACCTTGACATCTGCTGGGAGAGCAATACAGCAGTGTGCAGGCAATCCAGGACATTTGTTTGAAAAAGTGCTGGGGACAGCTTCCTGGTGCAAGTGCTGGAACAGCTAACTAGGGTCTGTGCTCTTCTTGACCTGCTGTTCACAAACAGGAAAGAATTGGTGGGGAATGCAGTAGTGGACGGCAACTTGGGTGGCAGTGACCATGAGATGATTGAATTCAGGATCCTGAAGAAAGGAAGGAAAGAGAAGAGCAGAGTAATGACCCAGGACTTCAGAAAAGCAGACTTTGACTCACCTGGGGAAGTGATGGGAAGGATCCCCTGGGAAGCTAGTTTGAGGGGGAGAGGAACCCAGGAGAGCTGGCTGTACTTTAAAGAAGCCTTACCATGAGTGAAGGATCAAACCATCCCGATATGTAGAAAGACTAGCAAGTATGGCAGAGGACCATCTGTGCTTAGCAGGGAATGTTTCAGTAAGCTAAATCAGAAAAAGGAAGCTTACAAGAAGTAGAAACTTGGAAAAAACTATAGGTTGGGGTATAAGAGTATTGCTCGGGAATTCAGGGATCAAGTCAGGAAGGTCAAAGTGCAATTGGAGTTGGAGCTTGGGATGTGAATGTTAATAAGAAGGATTTCTACAAGTATGTCAATAGCAAGAGAAGGTTCAGAGAGAGTGTGGGTCCTTTACCGAATAGGGGAGGCAATCTTGTGGCGGAGGATGAAGAAAAGGCTGAAGTACACTCACCTCAGTCTGTCCAGGCAAGGTCAGATCCCAGACTACTGCAACTGCCATCACAGTTTGGTGAGATGGTGAGCAGTCTGCTATGGTGAAAGAACAGGTTAGGGACTATTTAGAAAAGCTGGATGTGTACAAGTCCATGGGGCTGAATAGGATGCTGAGTTGGCCAGTATGATTGCAGAGCCACTGGCCATCATCTTTGAAAATTCATGGCAATTGGGAGAGGTCCTGGATGATAGGAAAAGAGCAAATATAGTCTCCATATTTAAGAGTGGAAGGAGAAGGATCCAGGGAATGACATACCAATCAGCCTTCCCTCAGTTGCTGGAAAAATCATGGAGCAGGTCCTCAAGGAATCCATTTCTAATCACTTGGAGGATGAGCTGATTAGGAACAGTCAGCATGGATTCAACAAGGACAGGTCATGACTGACCAACCTGATTGCCTTCTATGATGAGATGACTATCTGTTTGGATGCAGGGAGACATGTGGATGTGGTATACCTTGACTTTAGCAAGGCTTTTGATACTGTGTCCAACAACGTTCTTGTAGGCAAATTAAGGAAACATGAGTGGGATGAATGAACTGTAAGGTGGAAAGAAAACTGGCTGGATCATTAGGCTCAGAGGGTAGTAGTCAATGACCGGTGTCTAGTTGACAGGTGATATCATGTGGAGTGCTCCAGGGATCAGAATAGGATGTTATTTAAGAAAGACAAGTGCAAAGTGCTGCACCTGGGGAGAAAGAACCACTAATACACCTATAGCCTGGAAAGTACCATTCTAAGTATGGGTGGCTGTGGGGTGTGTGGAGGGGGAGGGTTGGTGGGGCTGCATGTATGGGGGTGTGTGGAGTGTGTGTGGTGTGTGCATAGCAGTGAGTGGGGTTCCTCCAGAGGTGCACAGGTGTGTGTAGAGGGTGCATGTGGGGTTTATGGAGGGTGTAGGGGGTATGGTGCTTGTGGGGTGTATGATTGTGTGTGGAGGAGGGTGTAGTTGTGGGGTTTGTAGGGGAGGGTTTGTGGGTGTGGTGGGGTGTGCACAGGAGCCCCTGCATGTGCCCTCCTGAGCCAGTAAGCACCCAACCCATCTTGCAACAGCCCAGAACCTGTGCGTCTTGTGGTGCCTCCTACCAGCACATACAACCTGCAGCCCCAGCACACCCTGCACCCACTCCAGACTCACCCCTGCTAGAGTGGATCGGTGGGAACCCAGGCACAGCCCTGCCCTGCCCTGCCCTGCTCTGTGCCTGCTCCACACTGTTCACCCATGATATGTCCTTTTGCCCCTGGGTGTGCAGCTTATTCTGGCTGCCACTGCCTCTGGCTTGGGGTCTGGGCAGCTGCAGCAGGAACAACCCCGTGCTGGCAAGGGGAAGAAGCCACATTTCTCCCATGCTGAGTAACAGCTTCTGTCCCATGCTGCTGCCGCCGCTGCTGCATCTAGGTAGGAGAGCCCAGAGTATGTGTAGGGCATGTGGGGTCAGGGCTTTGCAGCATGGGTCCCCACCAGTACTGTGTGGTTGGAGCTGGTGGTGGTGGTGGCCAGAAGGAGCCACCACCACCTAGGTTGCCTAGAAAGGTAGTCCTGCTGTGGAGCCACCCCAGGCTTGCTGTGTGTCCAAGGGGTGGGAGGATTCTCTGTGGCTGTAATGTGCCTGGGCCAGGTGTGACTGAAGGACCCACCACAGGCTGATCTGGCCTGGCCGCTATATTTTTCCCATGCCCAGTTTGGGATCTGTATTTTTCCCACCCCATCTGCACCCTCAGGAAGTTTGCAGATGACACCAAGCTGCTGAGAGTAGTAGATATGCTGGAGGATATAGTTAGGGTTCAGAGTGACTTTGAGAAATTGGAGGATTGAACCAAAAGGAATCTCATGAAGTTCAATATGGAGAAGTGCAAAGTCCTGTATGTAGTATGAAAAAATCTCATGCACTGGTATAGGCTGGGGACTAACTGGTTGGGCAATATCTCTGCAGAAATGGACCTGGGGGTTATAGTGGACAATAAGCTGAATATGAGTCAACACAGGGTCCCCTTGTTGCCAAGAAAGTTCATTTCAAACTGGGCTCCAGTGATAGGAGTGTTAGGAGTGTTACCAGCAGATCTAGGGAAGGGATCTGAGGGAAATCCCTCAGCCCTCCTCTGAACCCCCTCAAGGCAGGCCACATCCTTCTTAGAGTGTGGTGCCCAGAACTGGACACAGTACTCCAATTGTGGCCTGACCAATGTCGTTTAGAGGGGGAGTATCACCTCTCTGAACTGGTTTGAGATGCACTTTATCGTGCATCTTTGGATGCACGATGAAATGCAGTTGACTTTGCTGACTGTGGTCTGGCATTGGCAATAATGACTCCAAGATCCCTTTCTGCTTCTGTGCTCACAAGGGGGGAGCTCCCCAGCTGTATGAATGTTGTGGATTCTTTCTCCCCAGGTGCAGGACCCTGCATTTATCTACATTGAACCCCATTCAATTACCATCCACCCACTTCTGGTAGTCTGTCTAAATCTAATTGTAGCCTAAAGAGAACATTAAATAGTACAGTCATATTTTACCACTGAAAATCTGTTATAAAATGATTCTTTCTTTACATGGAGGAGAAGAAAATTCAGTTTTATCTGAAATCAGAACATAAGGGGCATTGCAGGTTTGCTTACCATATGATCTGATCATTCTCTTTAGGTTCTGAATTAAAAGAACCTTATTTTTCTTCACTGAATCACTGCATAGCCTCATTCATGGGCCATAAAAACCATCTAACTGTTTCAGTATGACTTTGTATTTTCATCTTGAGCACTGAATTTCCTTATCCTGGATGTACTCAGGGTGGCATCCAAAATCATTAATGGAATGCTGGACAACACATCCGATCCAACTTACTTTAATAGTAAGAGGGCTTTGTAATGTTTCTGTTTTAAAAGAGTAGACCTTATTTAACAGCAGTATCCTTGCACCATATGGTACCTGATGTCAAAGAGAGGAATTGCTCTTTAAAAAGATTTTCATTTAAATTATTTTACATTTGTGACCAATCCTCATCCCCCAGTGTGCATTACTTGGTAACTCTAAAAACATGTTATTCATATCTAAGGTTTGTTTCGTAAGCCCACACACTTCATATGTTCTTTAATGATTCATTTGTTCCTTGTATTGCCTTTGTTAATGGGTTGGCCAAATAGTTCAGTTCATTAAATTTTTACTGGCAAATCAGTATATGCATGCTACCTGAGATTGTCCAGTTTCATTCTTCTGTTTTATCTCCATTTCTTCACTGTTATTTCTATTACATTTTTATGTGTCCTCTTGCCTCTTGTATCGCTAGAGAAACCATACTGTTAAAACTCCATTGGAACTGAGATCTAATGAAATTGTAGACTGGAGGGGCAACTGGAGGTGGGTAAGCAATTTCACATATTGGGTGTGTCTGGACAAGCATGCATATGTAGGTGCTCATGTTTCCCATGGGACAAATAGCAGAAGCACAAGTATGTGCCACTGGTACTTGTCCCTGGTCATGCTCCTGCATGCATGTTCCAGAACACAGTGGGGCCAGCACCTGGTTGGGATCTATGCATGATTCACACGATCATGCCTCATGCCATGCCACATATACACAGCAGGAGGCATGATTGTGGGATTTTGCATTAGAAGCCATTGTACCTTATTAGGCGGGGGGGAGAAGGAGTCCAATTCCAGGCTCTCTCTGCAGCTGGGTGCTCCATGCATCCCAGATGAGGGACTCAATCCATTGGAGCACTCTGTAAATCCCAGGGTGGGAGGATTGAGGCCCCTCCCATCCCAGAGGTATTTGAAACTCTTGGGGTGGGAGGATCACTGCTGCAGAAATCTCCCCACCCCAGGGTTACAGGAAACCCCCGGGGCTGGGGGTCTGCTACAGGGTAATTCCCCCCACCCTAGGGGCCCATAGTTTCACATACCCTAAACCCCTAGAGAGTGCAGCTACTGCAATGCCCAGGGTTCAGGAGTTTCCCATGCTTCTGAGCCACAGGTATCACAGCAGCCACAATTCTCAGAGCCAAGGGGTTTTACACTGGGTATAGTGCATCCCAGTGGCTGGGCTCCCTGTCACCTTCTTGGCTTCCCTGTTACAGGGCAGATCTTGTAATATGTGCAAATTAAAGTTCAATTGCAACTACCTATAAACATGAATGACCGGTGCCTCCCAAGACTAGGGGGGCACTGTTTTTAGGTAGCAGTGTCAGTGGTGAATGGTGAGTGGAGACTGATCTCAGATACTGGTGGCAGTGGCAGTGGCGGTGGTGGTGGGGGTGATGGTGAGTGGGGATGGGCAAGGGGTGTGTGGGTGGCAAGCAGCAAGCACCTGCAGACCAATCTCAGGGGGGGCATCTGCCCCCCCATGCCTCCCTTCAAGTCCCCTATGGCTATAAAGTTAATACACATTTTTGACATGTAACTTTATAGAGGGCTGAAGCTTTTTATTGTGTGATTGCTACTTTGGACATGTAGCTGGTCTCCAAGTAATTGGACAATTAAGCAGTTAATTGTACAATACCTGTAACAGGTAGAAGGGGCCTAAGACATCTCTTCATTTTCATAAAATTATGACCTAAACCAGGGGTTGACAATGTACTGGCTGGAATGAGCCCACCAAATGTTATTTGGTCCTGGAAGGCAGGACATTTCTAACTTGGTGTTGTAAGAAATTGATGACAATCAGCAGCAGCTGTGTTGCAAGTGCATTGGTGGCAGTCTGGTGGCACTGGGGAAGGGGGAGAAGGAAGGGAAGGGAATTTGTCATGCAGTTGCAAGCAGTGGCCCATCTTTGGATTGGGCTGCATTAGTTCAGCATACCTCTTTAAAAGATTACCTCCTGACCCCTGACTTAAACCATTTTCCTGGGGATCAGAAGTAATTTCCTCTAACCTCATCCTATGAAATCTGATCTATTGGAGTCATGGACAATACAACTAGAAGTCTTAAGACCTGGCTGCAATTCAAACAAGTCTTTGTTTAGGCAACATCAATATTTGTTCCATTAAAAGCTTACTAGAAAAATTTGTAACAGGACTAGGCAATACCTTCTGTTCTCTCTTTTTTTTTTTTTTTTTTATAACTGAAGCACATTAATATGTGTCTCAGTAACTCACATCTTTGCTGTATATTTAAAAAAAAAACAATAATTATTTAACCTAGAAAGATGTGCTAATTTCTTCTAAAACTTGCTTCAAAGATCTTAATTCACTGAATTGAAGTACCTTCCTTATAGTCTGCAATATTTGTCTATTTCTCTTTGCAAATCAGAGGGAGGCTTTTGAGAACTTCAAATGTAAATAGCATATTGCATTCTTTCTCCTCCACATGTGGTTAATACTGATTTTACTAATTTAATCCTCTTGATCAGTAGGGATGATTCTTTTCAGAGGATTCATGCTGTTGACATCTTAGGGGGGTGGGGAAGTTTGTTCTATGATTTGCCTTGAACTATTCCCAGAATAAAATCCCTGCCCATCCTAGCTAAAGAAATAATTACTAAAAGTCTACATAGTTGCTATACACACAGTTGCAGGAATTTTACAGAACATGATTTAAATAATGCTATCATTTAATTGGGATCTTTGTTTGACTTGTTGCACTCTCTCATAGGAGAGAGGTGCAGACATTTCAATTGTTATGAATCGCAAAAGTTTTGTTCTTGTACAATCTCATTATTAAAACAGAGAATTCAATGGAAATGGAAGTGCAGTCTGCATTTCTATTTTTAGACTTAAAACATTATGATAATGATAAAATAGTCAAAATTAGCTTAAAAATGAACCAATACATTACAGATAAAATATTAAAAGTGTTAGGTCATCTGGTCCATTCCTATGTTCCACTTTAGGGTGTCCTTAATCCTTAGTCTGTTTTTTGCCTAGTCTGATTTTCTTTTTTATTCTTTTTTTCCCCCTATCTGAGGAGATGCAATTCCTAATATATAAATGTATCTGTTATATGGTTGACATTCCTCTTACATTTTTGAGGACTATGCCATAAGTTTTTGCAACTGGTACCTGTGTCTTAGGTTTACAGTACTTGGACATAGAATTAAAAAAAAAATAGAATCAGAATTAATACATCAGCTTCTCGTTTCACACCATTAATTAATTAATGTAAAGAACCATAGACAAATTAACACTTCATGTGTTAACTGGGAACTTTAATTAAATCAAGTTGAGTTTAGGGTGATACAGGCAATGTATTAACTGTATAAACACATTGCTGACTGAAATCTATCTAACCAATACTTCTCAGTTATTTCATGAAAACTAACTTAAATATTTTAAGATACTAATTACAACTCTAATTACTGCATAATTGTATTGCTCTATGCAGTTGTCTAGGGGTTAATACTTCTTAGGGTATCCTTAGTCTGCAGGGTAAAAGAAACTTACCCTTTTCACATCATTAAATGGGCTTTACTGGTTACCCTAGTCAAAAAGGATAACAGTGCATCCTAGAACTGGAAAATGGAAAAACCATTGCCTTCCTTTCTTTTCCAGGGGGTCCAGCTACATATTTGATTAAGGATATAAAATCTGGCATAGTTTGCACCGGAGTCAGCTGCTCCCTGGCACAGTGTATACACACACACCTGGGACCACAGCAGTTTGAGCTGGGGCAGAGCAGCTCTGGGCTGGCAGGAAGCCTGGGGGTGAGTCCTGAGCTCCAGGTGGCAGCATTGGGCAGTGGATGGGTTGGCCAGGGCGCAAGGGTGCTAAAATTTGGGGTTAGGTGGTAGGTAGCCCCCACACTTTAGCACCCTTTACACCCAGCAAATTCCTGTCGTCATCTACATTTGCATTTCAGCAGGGTTAAGTGGTCTACCAAAAGATAGTACTGTTTCTGACAGTACTATCTTACAGTGGAGTTAATTAATTTTACTGCGCCCTAATAACAGTTCATGTGTAGATGGTAAGACTTTACTGAGGAGCTAATTAGTTAACTCCTCAGTAAAGTGCACCTGTAGATACATCCAATCTTACTGTTTTCTTGTTATGTAGGTCAGAAGCAGCAGCATAGGCAATAAAGATAAATATTTTCTTGTAATTGCTAAAATGCCACTGGTGATTCACGTGCCGTGTTGTCTACTGCCTGCCTGGAGCGAAGATTCAGGATGTGAAGGGGGTGCTCCAGTCCATCGTCCGGCCCGCCGATTATTACCCCATGGTCCTTGTCCATGTG
>JAGPOW010001296.1:98909619-98963409 GCA_030014935.1 Caiman crocodilus
ATCTGACCCCGGTGCTCTTTCCTGCCAAGGCAGGGGGTCAGACTAGATGATCTGCCCAGGTCCCTTCCGACTCTAACTACTATGATACTATGATACTAACAGTCACTCCAGATGTAGTGAGATACCACTAACTCTTAAAGAGATTTTCAGTACATCATGTCAGCATTTTTTACTTCAGAAACACCTTTCCTAATTCATAAGCATGTATTTTCTATAGTTAGAATGTCTAACATATGTTAAAATAAAAGACGTCTAACAAGGTCTGACTATTAGATGTAAAAGGAAGATGGAATAGACTTCTTAAATCTCTGTGCATGCAGAGAGGATTATTCTATCTAATATTCAGTTGGCATTCTACTAATGTGTTGTGAATAATGCTGTGGAAACACTGAGTGGAAGCCTCCTGTTGCTTTCATTATTATAAATTACTTGTATTACATTTGTACCCCAAAGCTTGGTGAGGCCAGACCTCTATTATGCTGACTATTGTTCAGTCAAAGACTAAATGATAGTCTCTCCAAAGAGTTAATAAATCAACAACCTTTGTCCTGGATATGACTTTATGCAATGCAATGCTAAAATGGTCTTCCTATAGTAGAGTCAGGTTGGGGACTATGACCAAATCTGAAGCAGCACACAAGGTAGTATAACCAATAAGACTAAGCACAAACATTAAAGAAGGCCCTGTAGAAAGCGATTTTTTGGCACAGGTAAAAACTTAGAACTAAATCTAGTGTCAAGTCCCTCCAGCCCTGCCATGTGCCCTTGTGGCCACCGGGAGGGTTCCAGCCTCTAGCCACATGGCTGCCAGCATTTGGTATCTATGTTGAAGCCAGACCCACCAGCCAGAACTTGGCAGCCATCTTGGAACCAAAGCCCAACCCTTTGATCTTTGGCCATCCCTTTTCATGCCCAGGAGCCATGTGCCCAGTGCAGGGGCAGCACGTGGCAGCTCTCTCCTTGGCCACCCTGCCTCCTTGCGCCATGGCTGCTCCAGCCCTGCCCCTGCTAGCAACAACTAGTTGCTGGCCATAGTGCTGACTCTGCTGGCCCCAGCAGCACCTGCCCCACCAACACTTCAAGCCTCACAAGAGACACATACCCACCAGCAGGGGTCAGGGAACTGGGTGCTGGATATTCTGGCCAAACCCCTCCTCCTGCACTCCCTACACCACCATGCCTGCCCAGCTTCTCTAACACCTCAGATGCCCTGCCCACCCCCAGCACCACTCTCAGGACACATGCATGGTTGAAAGAAAAAAGGCTTATTTCCCTAACAACACCCACCCCATCCCTTCCCTGACCCACCTCAACAAACAGAGTCCCTTCTCCCCTCCATCCCCAACACCCACCCTCCCTCACCCTCCCCCTGTAATCAACAGAGCCCCTGCACCATCTTTCCCATTCACTGACAAGAAAAAACTCGCTTACATTGTGAACTCTATTTATAGTGTGAGAACTATGTAAAATGTGAAAACTACTTACAGAGTTTTTGTTTCTTGGGCCCAGAGTGGGGCTGTGAGGCAGGCCTAAGGGCAGAGCCTGGGGGAAGGTGCCCAACATCCCAGCCTTGGGCCATTCCATCACGGGTCTGGGGGCTGCAGTGACTCCAACAGGAAGCAGCATCATGCTGAGGCCACTTGGCTTGGCACTCCCTGAAGGTAGGAGGCTCCCCCTCCAGCTGCACCAGTGCAGCCCCAGCATCCCAGTGAGGCACAACTGGATCCTTGGGCATATGGTGTCAGGGAGAATGGCAGAGCCAGGCCCAGGTGGCAGGTCCAAGACAGGGGCTGGGATAGGGGGTCTGGTGAGCTGGAGATGCAGGAGGTCCTCCTCTCAAGCCCAGGTAGAAGCCTGTTGTGGAGTGGCAGATGGGAGCCTGGAGCCCTATGGGGCCATGAGCAGGGGCCAGGCAGTGGGGGGCATGGATGCAGCTGCCAAGGACAGGAGGGTGTCCAGGTCCTGTTGGTTGGTGTCCTCAGCCTCCACTGCCTAGGCCTGGATGGCCACCTGCTGCCAGACCAGCAGCACCACACATTCCTGCTACAGGGTCTTCATTCACACCCAGTGGTCTTGCAGTGCCCAGTCCTGTGCCTCATCCTGGGAGGTCTCCCAGAAGGTAGCTTCTGCCTGCCAGGCCTGCACCTGTACTTCCCATGCTTGCGCTTCTATCTCCCACTCCTCTATCACTGCCACTAGCCACTGAAGTAGTGGTGTCTGGTCCATTGTGAGCTGCTGGGGCAACTGGTGCACTGAGACAGGTCCAGTGGTGGGAGGCAGCAACCCAGACCCTGCATCCTTGCTGGGGCTGGTCAGCTTTCCCCCATGTTCAGATGTTGTCTCGCCACAGGCAATAGATAGAAGGGTTTTTTGAAAGTTTGCAACATTTTCCAGATAAGATGCTCTGAACCAGGTGATGTGTGCTGCCCGGCCTCTGATTGGGGGCTGACCATGAACAGGTGCCCAGGGACCATGGTAAGTTTGCTGTGTGGGCCTGGGCTCGGATGGCCACCAGCCATAACCCACCATCTCCACTTATGCTGGTGGTCCACTGGGTGCTGGCTGCAGTCATCCTGCCTCCCCTCCCCCCTTCCCTGGGTGGGACAGGCCATGCTGCTGGCAGCACCTGCTGCTGTAGCTCTAGACCCTGCTCCCAGCTCAGCTGTGTGGACATGGGCTGCTAAATAAAGTTTTGAACTCTGTCCCACCTATCTGCATGCTGGGGTGGGGGGAGCTGGGGACAGAGGAGTGTAGGCAGATCAGACAAGGAGTGGGAGCAAGGGCCAGGAGCAGGAATGAGGACTGGGAGCACCCTCCCTCAGTGTAGGACTTACCATATGTCTGGGGCTGGTGAGGCTGGTAGCTCAGCATGGGACTCCCCATCAGCCAGGGCGAAAGGTTGCACCTGGTGTCCAAGGCTCACAGTGTATAATGACTCAGCACCAAAGCAAGGTCCGCCCCTTTGGGCAGAACTGGTGCTGCTGTTGGCCAGTGAAGATGTTGCTGGCTACTCCCGATGGTAGGGTCTGGGGCTATACCAAGGGCAAGGTAGCTGCTGACCAGGGCTCCCTGAGCTGCCAATGCATGCAACAGCTGAGGAGGAGTGTGAAGCGGTATGCTGAAGGCCCAAGGCCCCTTTCTCTGGTGACATGTCACAGAGGGGACAGGGTGGAGTGGGGGCTTGGGCAGGCTGCACCTGCTGGTGACCATCACGTCTTGGGGTGCCAAAATGTAGACCAGCTCCCGCATCAGGGCCATGGTCTTGTGGGCACAATTGGACCAACAATTATAGTCAGTCATGGCTATCCACTTTGCCTGTAAGGCCTTGACCTCAATGTGGCACTGCCTTGCTGACTGGGAGTACCCTCACTCCTGCATGCAAATTGATAGGCCTTTATAAATATGGGCATTTGAGAGCCCACCCCACTTGAATTGCCTCAGCATGTCAGCACTGCTCCAGAGCACCATGAGGTCACCAACCTCCTTCCAGGTCCAGCTGGGGGCCTGGGCAGTCAGTACAGGTGTGCAGATGGAGCCAGGGATTGATGGGGAGAAACATGATGACATGATGTCCCATGCCAGCACTCTGGATCTCCACATGGTATTTCCTGTGATGCCAGCCCTGGATACCAACCAGCAGTGCTCAGAGCAAGAACATGGCCAGGTACTGGGACTCATGTGGCAGAGGCACTTCACTACAGTGCCTGCAAAGACAGGAGACACTGCTGGGGGTGAGCAGCAGCAGGGAGCAAGTGCTAGCTCTGCTGCCAGAAAATCCAGCCAGCAGCCCTGGAGGTATATCAGGGCTGAGAAGGGATGCAGCAATCACCTGTGGTCAAGCAGAAGCTGTGGAAAGGAGATGGGCCAGGCAGAGGCAGCCTGTGGCCTGTCTGGGGGGGACATGAGGCCTACCCTGGTTCTAGGAAGTGCACAAACTCCAGAAGGCTTCTTAGCAGTGTGCCCCAAGGCACACATTGCCTGCAGACCTTTATATTCTGCAGCTAGGGGCTGCCAGAAAGCAGCCCAGCCCTGAAGCATGAGTGGCACCCAGTCAGGAGCCCTAGGGCTGGGTTCAGGTTGGCCCCATAGTGGCTGGGCAGACCCAACACTAAAGTTATTATGATAAAGTTATTTGATACGTGCATTTGCACGTATCAAATTTCGTCATGATTAGCCGTTTTTAATGCACAATAGACATGCACCTGTACTATGCAGCAAATTAGGCTAATGAGCAGTAACATGTCTTGTATAGATGTGCCCTCTGTGTATTCAAATGCACGTTAAGTGTAACACCTGTATCTATCCTAAATGGATAAGGTTACATGTGATAGGCACACAATTTAGTTCAATTCTTTACATGACTTAGTATCAACTTATTTCATGAAATTCTGTTTAACAAACTGATAACTCAGCTGACAGACAGAGTGACTCAGTCTAGTTCTGTTATTCCTAGATCTTTTCTTTGAATAATGCCGGTTAACAGTACTTCACTATGATCCCCAAATCAACAAATCTCTCTCTGGTATTGGTACTGTATCTTTAATTACATAAACTTTGGAAAGAGGCAGTAGGAGGAAAGGATACAGAATTCCATGTTCTGTCATGAAGTTACAATAGTGAGTAGTCTCCGAATGAAGAAGATCATTCAAGTACCTTAGGCCTGAAGCAATTCCTGAATAACACATAGTTCTGTGAGTATTAAAGAAAATAACCTTAGTGGGAGCATGGGCAACTGGTACCTTGCGAGTCAGGGGGGCACTTTTCTTCCCCAGTGGCCAGTCAGAGACCAGGGGTGGGGAGCCCCCATGATCAATCATGCTGACCCAGAAGTGCCAGCGGGGAACCACGGGGATCACTTCTGATGTTCCCACACCCTGGCCAGAGATCTCAGGGGGACACTAGTACTTTTGCCTGCCTCCCCTATCCCCCCCGTCTATCATTTAAGTGGGGAACACTGGCTGTCAGGGGATGCACCAGCGCTCTCAGGTAGTGCATGTCCACTCCTGTGTTCCCCCTACGTGTCGCCACTGAGTGGAAGGGTGGAGCAGCTAAACAATTCATATTAGCTGAAATTCTCTAGAAATACAGAAGAAAATTGGATGAGATTTAAGCAGTATCCTGGATTTGTAGACATGAGTGCAAACACAAAGAGAACGTAACTTTATTTCTAACCACAGTTGTTTTTGAAGTACTGGAGGTCTTCAGTAGAGTGCAGTTTATTCATGTGAAGAAGGTTAACTATGAAAGTACGCTAAAGAACCATGAAGAATACTGCATTCCTGTCATAAGGAAACATCTGATACCTCTTTTTAACCTTAAAAAAATGAAATTATGGAAGACTCTGTGACTGATCAGGGCCAGTAATGCATGTTTCAAATCCCTGATAAAAGACCAGATTGTTACTGGAAACCAGAACAAGATAAAAAGAAAAAGAATAAACAAACAAACTCCTAACCAAAACCTTCAGAGACAAGGCAGCTACTGAAGAAGTTTGTAGCTTTATTAGACTCATCCATATTTAGCAGCCTTTACTTACAGGACAGCATTAATGAAACATATTTTGCTTGACAAAATTGAATGTTAAGATTCCTTTAATGTTCAGAGGAACTGGGGATTTGCAGAAATATAAGAAGGAATCTGGAACTGAAAAAATAAAAATCAATACAATTTGGGTTTTGGGAGCTGCCATCAGTTCAGAAAGGTGATTCATATTTATGTCTGATAGTAACCAATGGTTGCAAACAGAAGGGGTCTCTTTTGAGGCTGTCTTACAAGGTTTTCATGTCACATACAGAGAAAGGACAGATGAAATTCTCTCTGATTTGTGGGAGGGAAAGCAGTAATGGACAATTTGCTCTTTTGTCCATTGCTGTCTAGGTATTTTATCAAATGACTGTTACATTAAAAAAGACCCAAACAGTTGTGGGCAGGAGTTAGTATCCAGGGTGTCCTCTCTTCCAGAGCAGTGGGCAGCTCACTGAAACAAAGAACCAGGTTCTCTCTGGTTAGCTATCCTTCTGGTACCATATATCTTCAGTTGGGGGTGGGAGGAAGGGCAGGTGTGGATACTGATCTCAGGCCTGCCTAGGTTTTGGTAGTTAGGACACTTAATTCCTCTGGGTTTTTTATGACTGATACAGAGTTGCATACATTTCCAGTAGGTAAAGCATCTGCCTAAGTTGCCTGAAATGCCACTTACATGGCTAATTTTAGTCAAGTAAATACTATTTACCCCTGAAATGAGAAGCTCGGTTTGGGACAAAGTCTTAAAGACTTTTTTGGATTGTCCTAAAAAGCAGATTCTGACTTCAGTGTCATTACCGTCCTTATTCCTTTACAGATGATTTCAAATATTAATTACATTGTATATATTTCCCCAATATTTCTAAATGCATTATGCTTCATTGCATTATTCCATTTTCACTGGCTTGCGATTCCTCTCAGTTCTTCAGAAGTGTGATTAATATGCACTTATCCACTCCTTCCAGAATATGAATGATAATGTTAAATGAGAATGGACCTTGTAGCAGTCCCTGATGTACTCAGTGGATCTCACCAAAAACAACACACTTCCATTTATAATTATTGTGTGTTAACAGTCCTTGAACTACTAGGCATTCCATCTGACAACATTCTCATCCAAGACAATTTAGACTAATTTGATTAGTGCAATTTTGTGAGAGACTATATAAAAAGCTCTACAAAATTCAAATTATTCTAGACTGACTGTGTTCTGTTCATGAACTGATTTTACAATTGTATTCAATAGGCAACCATGTTCACTTAACAAGTTTATACTCATAAGCCCATGTAGCATAAGTAGTCATGATTTTTGCAGAATCATAGAATCAAGTGCACCTATGTGTGTGCTTGATGCCTGCCTCAGTGGAGCAGACTTGATTGCATCTGCTGGAGTGTGCTGATTGGCATGCTCTGGCAGCCTCGGCATCTCATGTGTTCAGAGTCTCCATGCTCCAAAATGCTGTTGGGGGCATTTTAAATAAGGCTTATCAAACAAGCTTTATTTAAAAGCACCCCCAACATCTCTTTGAAGTGTAGGATGCTGAAAACATGAAACACTGTGGGAGCTTTAGAGTGGCTCCTGAGCGCCACTCTACAGTGTCCCCTTTCCACTCCAGAGCATGTGTAAAGATACTCATAGAGGTTGGACAGGACTGCAGGAAGTCATCTTCCTAGCCCCCAGATCAAAGCAGGATCATCCCTGACTATAACATTCCGGCCAAGGCTTTTTCTACCCAGGTCTTAAAAACTTTATTTTGTCAGCTTTCATTTAGATAGGAAAAGGAAGACAAAGGGAAGGTAACTATCTTCAACTAGATAGTCACAGATACTCTTTTTTTAGTGTTTGTTCCATTAGTTCCATTGTTCTTTTAGTAGGGACTAAATTTTTCTATCCCTTTTTTGGTTTATTCCCTGTAAGTCATGTTCCCCTCTGCCCCCCTCCAACTGCTTCCTCTCGTAGCAAGTGTTTAATGTTTTCTATGAAATCAAGTTAAGTTATACTATGATTTTGGCCAAAGTCAGAGGGCCTGATTGTAAGCAGGCCCTATGCAGCTAGACAGAAGTGAGCAAGAAACATTGATGCTAACAGTCTCTATCTATAGATCTTTAAAAATGACTTGATGTGCACGTTTGCTGGGGTCATCTGACCCCAGCAGTCTTTTCTGCTCATGTGTAGGGACGGCTGAACCCAATGATCTCATGAGATCCCACAGAAGCTAACATCTGTGAATCTATGAAACACCACAGGGTGCTCTAGGGTGATTCTCTCAGTTCCCGCTGGAGACAAGAATGCTGAAGCATGTAGAGGCATTTATTTGATAGTGGTGTTGGTCTGACAAAATGAAATGCAAAACTCTAGAACAGTTAGTTCAGAGATGATACTTTTTATTAGACCAATTAAGAAATTGCAAAAAAAAAGTTATCTTTTTCTGCAAGCTTTCAGGCACACACACTCTTCCTCAAGCTCAGGCATATTAAAGATGACAAAAGTCCCCATGGGTAGAAAATAAACATCGTTTTGCACAGAGGACACTGAAGGTGGATGCCTGTTTGTCTGGATCCATGACAGTTTCTCTATGTGAGTTTTGCTCTTTGATGTGCAGATAAAGCAGTATTTCTTCCTTGGTGGTGTCAGAGGGCAGAAAAGCAGGGAGGTGTAGAGATCTTTCTTTGTTGTTCAGCAATGAAGTTTCTAATTCCAAAACTGGCTAAAATTAGGCATCTTCCATGTTTCAGGGATATATTTGGTAACCATATAGAAGCATAACGATGGTACTTTTTTGCTCTGTTCCAAAGGTATCTATGGACTGGGAAGCAGCAGCAGGAGAAAGCAATTTGCTCCAGCCTTCTCATGACCCAGGGTTGAAAAACTGTACCAAGAGAGGGTCTGTGTCTCTGGAGCACAATCTCTCCAGGACCACCTCCTACATACAAATATATCTTATAAGTCACATTTAGTTCATAATTAAGATGAAATTAGTTTATTTAATAGCACTATTTCAATTATTTCACAGGGCCTAATTTATTCTGAATTGTTGTGAATGACCAAATGGTGTGCTTTACAATACTCTCTTAACTATGTCTTTCCTTTTGCAATTCATCCTTATTCCCTCATCTGCATTCATCTCAGTCTTTGACTTCAAACTCCCTTGATCCAAATCCAGAACATCCTTACTACTTCTGGTCTGGATCTTTCCTGAACATGATGGCAATTGTTTTAGACCAGATCTTACTATGCAAATTTAAATGCTTAGCTTCCTTAAGAGTTAATCTGGGTTTCTAAAAAAAAATGATGGGTGTCTGATTACATTTTTGTGTCCTTCGAAGACATTGAGAAAATACTGAGAATATGAAGGTTAACAATTCCAATTTTGTGTTAATGAGATGCTGCAGTCTTGAGAAACTGTTGAGATAAAGAGAGAAATAACTACAAAATAAATGAGAAGAAGCAGAGATGTAAGTGAGAGAACTGGGAGACAGCAGACACTTTTCAGATGAAAGGCTTGGGGAACAAGCTGTGGGAAATAAAATGAAGAACAGTCAAAGGGAACGATCTCATCTTTGTCTTCTGCTTTTCTATTTTTGTAAGTCAGTGATAGTTTGTAAAGGACTGCTGTGTGATTGCCATTTGGTTCTGGAGTCAAATTGTTGTTACACAAAGCATAATGCTGTGCAATACAGCTGAGTAAGTGGATCAAAAAGCTGCTTTCAAACCAGTTCCCTCCTCACTTTTTCAAAATGGAAGTCACATTGGAGGTATAAAGGAGATTGTCTTGGTCCTTCCTAGAGATTTGGCATCACTAGTATAACAAAGAAATTCCACAAAAACTTTATAGCCACTGATAATCCCTTTGCCCTAAAGGGATTATCAGTGTAAAGATTCACATATTTACAAACAAGATAATCTATTCATTAAAATTGAAGGGGGAAAAACACCCCTGGGAAAAAATAAACAAAAAACAAACCTCAAAACCAGAAACAAGGAAATTGACAACACTAGCACTTTCCTTCTTTATATGAAGTACTTTTACTGGAAACACATTTTCCCTTTTCTTTTATTATCGAAGGGCAGTAGTTACTCCATAGTCAAGGTTGACTGTAATTAAATACTTTGTGTCCACCATTTCATAGCATTACTTCCTTCCACCAATATGCCTCATGGAAACACCCCGTCTCCAAATTTTACTAGTCACATCTCTTTATGATGACTTTTTCAGGGAAGTTCAGGGGAAAGAGACCAAAAAAAGTTTTGAAGTGACAGTATTAAATATGTCCTTGTTACATACATCTTTAAAACTATCCAGATGATTTGGAGCCCATCATGTCTCTCAATTAGCTTAGCTAATAAGCTTTAGAATTAATTACTATCTAGTGATAAGTCCTTCTTTTGGGGGTGAATCAGAGAGAAAATGTAGTAATTCATAATTGCTATTAACACTAGTATAATATTTAAAGATTTATTTCAGTAGAACTATGCTGATTTACACCTTCTGAAGACTTGGTCCAAGGGGTTATATTTTTAACAGTAGACAGAAGACTTTTCTAGTGCTTTTAACCCTCCCAGTCTATCCTGTGCATGGTTGTAGGAAAGGAGCCTTAGATTAGATATCTGAGAACCCTCCTTTAAAACAAGCGATATTTAAAACTCAAACATGGAACTTGTTGAGCACATGCAATTTGTAATGAGGCTGGACCATAAGAGGTGATTGATTATATTCTTTGCACAATAAAGAGTTGAAAATAGCTACCGTTTGGTGCAGCATTCTATTCCAGAGACAGAATATTTTCATTTCAAAGAATTTTATAAGCCTCCTGGGTCTCTGGTAGCAATAATTTACCAATAAACAGAAATGGGAGAGTGGGGAAATCACATAATTGGTCTTTTTATTTGATTGCAGAATTGTATTATTCCCCTCCAGTATGAATTATTTTTCTGTAGGCAACTTCAACTGTGAAACTGGGTGCCCATTTTCAACTGCAACTAATGAAAGATATGGATGGGAGAAAAACATAAGAACTGCTCTCCCCTGGCTTTGCTTTTTGATACACAGCTTCTGTTGTCTGACTCCTTAAAACCCTAGAGAACACAGTACTCTTTGAAGCTGCCAGCTTTCTTGGGAACTGTAAAAAGCCTGTCTTCAGCCACTGCTTCTGGACTCTGTGCTCCTATATTATAACAATTTGATGTCAGCTAAGTACAAGTGACTTTTTCAGAATTCGATTTATTGGTTTAGGAATAATGACCTGAATATTTTAGGATTGTTAGGATGAATTTTATCGTCTTGTAGAAGTTGTAGTACTAAATTGGAAAAGGATGTTGCATATGACAATATGTACATTTTGGTACATGGTAACTGTTCCCATTTAAAAATCCTATGGTGGGGTAGAATGGGAAATATTGCCAGAAGTTTGAATTATAGATGTTTTTGGTTTAATGTATTCTGTCCCTTAAAAATCTTTGTTTGAAATTACATTTTGGATTGTGGAAAAAAAAGAAAATAGGACCATTCTCATGTTTTTGGGAATTAAAAATTGTATCCCTCACCCAAATTTTGGGTTTGGCCACTACACCAAAAAATTCCATATAAAGCTACATGTTGAATTATTTGAATATATAAACCATATATACAGTGGCCACATAAACATGAGATGTTTACTGTGCAGTAACTTGTTACTATTTCACAATAGTTTGTTAGTACTGTGCAGTAACATAGCAGGGCACAAAATGTGATGCAACACTACTGTGCAAGAGTACTGCACAGTAGTAACAACTACTGCACAGTCAACATCAGCCAGAAGGCATGTGGGGATGCTACTGTGCAGTAATGCTAATTACTGTACAGTGATTTAGTACTTAGCTATGCAATTACTGAATGACTGTGGAGTAACAACTGCACAGTCACCATCTTGTGTAGACATGGCCAATGTTTAACAGAGAAAATTGGTGAATCAGATACACTGTGAGGAGAAAAAGATTGCCTAAATTAGGTTAACAAATAACTTCTGGTTTTCCAGGGCCTGATTTACCATTACATAGGGACTAAGAGGAAGGACTTTCTCTAGACACCAAAGAAGGAGAAGTGTCTGTATAAGCTAAAAGATAATGTTACCACAAGAACAATGATGCATAAATAAAATATGAATAAGTTTTAGGATGGAAATAAGATCAGAAGAGTAGGCTTAATGAGGAACCTTCAAATAGGAGTACTTGGGGCAAACAACCAAACTAATTTTAAGATAGACTTTGATTAGTTTAGGAAAGGGATTCTGTGACACGGTTGCCTGGGACTTGGTGATCTGGGTTTCCTTCCATTCTAAATCACTATGTTTCTACACCTTTTTTTCTAAATAATGCCATATGTTTGCCAGAATGACTCCATGGTTCTTGGAGTAACCCTTTTATTACTCCTGTCTCAAGATAGCTTAACTCAGATCAGAACTACCAGCAAACAGGCTTCAGTGCAGCTATGAATTACCCCAAAGGTGCATCCAGACAAGCGTGGCCATGCAGTATATGGTGCCACAAACACGTCTGCAGCACTATATACCGCACATGTAAGTGTTCTCTGAACTGCAAGGGCATGCAGCCCATGCATGAGCTACTCCATTTTTTTTTTCATGTTTTTTTTGTTTTTTCTCTCAGAAAAACAAACAAACCTGGAGCAATACACACACATGGGCAGTGTGTGCAGCTGGAAAGCAGAGCTGGGGCACCCAGAGCTGCACTGTGGATGCCAGCCAGGCTCTGCCTGGCAGGATTGCTGATGCTGCATCACCAGGAGGCCCCCAGGCCCTCCAGGCCCAGTGCTGGCCCCAGCCTTCCTACATGGTAACTTGCCACGTGCCAAAGCACCACTGCTACTTGTCCTGTGGGAACCAAACATCTGTGCTTGTCTGGGTGTGACCCCATAGATTCAGATCTTAATTCTTCCATTTGTCTAGGTTTACTTAACACAATCAACCACATTCTACCCTCACGCCCTCCACAACCTATTAATTTCTATACTAGATTTGGACCCTGCATCAGTTTAGATGGAAAAGACCAGGAGTTTGAAAAGACTGCTGTGTTACAGGGTTAAGAGAGGAGAAATATAGTGTCATTGACACAATCTCATTCCTCAATCAGACAACTTCTCTCGCTGAACTAAATTTGAAAATCTGAAAATTTCCCACAACTTAGATCAGATGAAGGAAATAACCTTAGTATTTTTACAGCCTACCAAAACTCACTTTGGTGATTGCTCACTAAACTGCTGTGCTGAGGCAGCCACATGGTATCCCCATGTGCTCATAATATCCCTAGATCCAGGTAAGACAACACTGTCCTCAGTCTATCTGTTTGTATTGCTATACACCCTTCATATAAAGGGATCAGCTGCTACTGGTCCATCTGGTCTAGGCTTGTAGCCTGGAAGCTCACAATTGCAGTGATTTAATTGTATCCTTTCATAAAGCTCCAACCTTGTGTTCTCTCTGGGTTCACATTTCACCTTTTCAAGGATGTGTGGTTGTGAAGGTAAATACAACCAACAGGTTTTGCAAGACTTTCAGATATCAATCAGTTCTTACTTTTGCCAACAAGAGAGAGATATACAACTATATAAATCAGTGAAGTACCTATATAACCAACACCCCTGAATTACCTATACACATTTTATAGCCTTAGTTTCCTCAGTGCTCTTGAGTAGCCTTTGGAACTTGGTCACAGTCTTTAAGGAGTTCAGCATCCCCATTCCTGCAGGTGGTTTTTCCTCCAAATTATGGAGCATCTCTTCCTCTTTCCTCTCTGGGAACATTCTCACTGAAAAAGGTCTTCTACACAAATGAAAACAAACATTTCTGTTCTAATCTCTGCCCAGGAGGCATTTATCTTTGTTAGTCCTTTTCCCTGACTTCACAGTTTATCAGGCAACCCCTTGATCAACCTTAAGTGATCAAAGTTTCCCATCCAGTTAGCTTCCTTATAGAGCTCAAAATGGCAATACTGATTTGCCCTTAGTGGTAGTGAACTCTTTGTCCAAGTATATTCCAATGATTGAAGTTTAACAACTCTCACTGTTAGGCATGTGTCAGTAACATCAGCCACAAAAAAATATCTCCTATTACCTCCTAAAGTTCCTTTTGGAGGCACAGAACAGCAAAGTAAGCAAACAAAACCCATACTCAAAATCAAGTTTACAATTTAACTCAGCTACATATAGAAAGTTCCCAGTCTCAAATAGAATTCACAAAGCGTATGCAGACAGGTTCCCCAAATCACCACACCTGGACAGGACATTAGTTGGAGTTATATTTGAAAAACAGTACTCATCTTTTTCTCCATGCTTTTTGCAAAATTACCTCAACTTTCCAAGTTACTTTGATATGTAGTGCAAGGGATGTGGAGAGCTTGAACTCTTCCCAAAATGATGAGAAAACACTTAAAATGTTCTTTGCCACATTTTTAGGTTTTTATCTAGTCACTGCAGAATTTTTAAACTTGCAACACAACTTATTGAGAAATTATTTTATGATAATAGAGCATGTCTTTCCATACATAGTACAGATGACAACAAATCATCAGAGGTGCTATATGGCATTGTTCCCAGAAATAAAGGAAATTGAGACTTAAAGTAGGCTCCCCTATCCAAGCAGTATCAAATTACATGTGAATGAAATATTTTACAATCGTTTTATGGAAACACAACATTACAAAATAAAGCTGGTACTTATCATGATAGATTTTTTAAACCCTAGTGAAACTATTAGGATACTTTTGGAGGATTTTTGTTTGTTTCTAAACCATATTTTCTATACCACTAACTTGGTTTTGAATGTTCTAATTAAATCAATGCTTGTTCTTGACCTATATTTGAGATCATAAACTACTGTTTTAGAGACCTGCATTGCTATCCTCCACAATTTTATGGGGGTAGCTTTCTAAATGGCTCAATATTTCAGACAATCAGTAACTCTCAAAGGGTTCTAATTTCCTTTGCTGTTGATATAATAGGGGGAGGGGAAGAGAGGGAAGGGAATGTAGAGGAGATACAGGACCAAAGTCAAAATGATATTAAGCAAATTCTGAATTAGTCATTTCACACCTTGCAGCCATTACATTTTTCCTGCCCTAACATATGGTATATCATAGAAAGGGCTAGGGCAGCACACAGGAAACATTATGACAGCTTTGCTTACTACCCAACTTTCTGTTGAGAATCCCTGCCTTGAAAATTTTGGCATTTTTAACATTAAAAAAAAATCTCATAAATCTTATCATTTTAATTACTAGCTTGTTTCATGAGCCTCACTTGGTGTAGCAGGGTAGGGACAGAATGACAAATTAACTGCAGATTCAGATCTGAACACTAATTTTGCTTTATGGATCAGGGCTTATCTGATCTGTGTCAAGGAAGCTGAAGTCACTAGCAGCATTATTTCCATTCCCTCTTTTCACAAGCAGTAAGTGCAAAGCTACAGCCTGTCCCAGCTCTCTCATATCATGCCTTTTTGAAAGGCAGCAAGCCCTCACCCTCACTCTTTTAAGGTGCTGACCTAATTAGGTTGCAGCTGCACCCAATTAGCTTCAAGATGGTAGTGGCTCTGGCCTTGGTAAGAGGATCCTCTTTATATATGTATATCAGCAATACCTCTCAGCTGAGGATGACTGTCTTCCTTGATTTCTTTATCTGTGGGTCTGAAGATGAGGTGATGAGGCTGACTCAGGATCAAGAGATGCTGTTGCAATTCAGGCACATTTTTCCCTGCAGGGTGGGTGGCTTTGATTTGGTATGCAAAACACTATTTCTGCTGCTACTACTCTTCCATCTCCTGTTGTTGTCATAAGGTTTCAAAGTATTGAGACCCTTGCAGCAGACTCTTCCTCCATTTGGGGTAGTCCTAGGTGACAGTCTCCCAGGAGTTGATGTTACATTTTTTTGCAAGCTAGCTTTGAGGACATCTTGGAAGTACTTTCTTTGCCCTGCTCTTGAGTGTATGCCTTGATTGAGCTGGGAAAATGAAACTTGCATTGGGAGTCTGGAATCGGACATCTAGATGACATGGCTGGCCTAGCTAAATTAATATTGGACAATCATTGCTTAAGGCAGTGTTGATGGTACTTCTCCAGCAACTTGAAGCATCTCCTGTAGGCCTGCATCTAGGCTCCATACAGTAAGCTGGGGATCATGAATGCTTGATAAACCATAAGCTTAGTTGTAAATCTAATGTTGCAACTTTCAACATTAGGGGTCTGAAAGCTGCATTTTCATTTTTGAGATTATGCTGGATTTTTTTTTTGTTGAGCACAGCCTTCTGTGAGAGATGGCTTTTGAGGTATGGGAAATATCCAGTGTTCTCCAGAACTATTGGAGCTGGAGACTGCTCATTAATAACTTGTTAATAGAAGACCTCTGTCTTCTGAATGTTAAGTGTCAGTCCTATTTTCTTGTATGCCTTGGTAAAGATGTTGACAATTGCCTGAAATTCTGCTTCCCAGTGAGCATACACTACCGCATTATCAGCATACTGGAGCTCAATGATTGAGGTCAGGGTGGCCTTGCTTTTGACTCTTTCTTGAGTATACAGTGAATTGGGTGCAATGGCACTTCGAGTTTCTGTACAGGAGTTGCATGTCCCATCACTGAGTAAGTCATTTAAAAACAATGCAAACTCAAGTTTAAATAGCTTTGCAGATTTCCTGAAACCTGTCAGTAATTTGACTAGTTTGGTTAGGCAATGTGCACAGAGGCACCCTGCCAGAGAGAATTTGCCCAGGATATCTGAAAAGCCAAATTCTGCAGGCACAAAGGAAATATAATTTTAAATACACAAGTCTAGGAAAAGCTCTCCATTTATAAAGCAATAAAACATTTGCTATAAACCACCTTCATGAATGTTCTAGAGTTGATAGTATATTCATTTTATATGTCTTCCCATTTATATGTGCAGGGCCCTTTCAACACACTCAGCCTTCCAATTAAAAATATACATTTTTATAAACAAAGCCAACCCCAGATATATGGACTGCACGCATAGCAATCTACCTACTGTAGTGGCTTTTATCATAAAAGCTAATCCTTTAGCTCTTATGCCAGTTCTCTAATATTGGTCCAGTGACATTAAGTTAATAAGCCAGATCCCCTATATTGGCTTGTAAGGCAGAATCATATCTGATGGATCAAGCTGAGTATATGCTGTGCCCACTGCATCACTTCTTGATCTCATAAGCCTTTTTTGTGAGTGGAGAGAAAACAGAAATGGAAAATACAAAGATGGAGGAAAAGTAGTTTTTGTTACCTGCTTTTGCCTCCACATACAGACAATTACTCCCCTCTGTCCAACTTCTGAAAGAGCAGAGTCTGCACGTCCTGTAAGTCATACCAGCAAGGACCACAGGCTACATGGGCTACACTAGGGCATGCAACAGGTCCCCTGTTGCACAGCTGCCCTGCCTCTGCGCTGTGTGCCCTCATCTCTCTCCTGCATTGCACTTCATGTTGCCACCCTAGGACTTACCCTAGGCTCCCCATTCCATGTGTTGCAAAGCCCTGCCTCTGGGGTGGCATCAGAAAGCAGCATCCAAAGTGACAGGGGAGTAGGAGTGAAGTAGGAACCTCATGGGCTGCATGATGGTTGGATGGTCCTGGCTTAGATGAATTTTCAGAATTTTTAGCTGAATTTTACAGCCAGCAGCACAGGTTGTGACAGCAAAAAGCTTGCAGGAGCTATATTATCTGAGAGATCAAGACAGAAGGTCTACAAGGGCTCTACATCAATGTATTTATCTTCTCCATAAGGATATTTGGAGCCCTGTGCATTTTGCCAGATCCCTGTATTCTTTTTTCCCATATGCCAGATAGAGAAGAAATGTGTACGCTAGAACTCATGAAATGCATTGCTTACAATGGAAAATCCATAGCATGAAGAGAAAAAAAAGATTATACAATATCTTGTTCCCAAACTTGTGCAAGCTTTTTTAGTTCAAGCTATGTCTGTTTCTCTCCCAGACCTGAGGAAGGGCAGTATGTTCCAAAAAAACTTGCAAAGCTTCTCTCCCAACTCTACAGTTAACCCAATGAAAGATATCACACAAAAATGAAACAAAACACACCCCACCAAACAAACAAAAACCTTGCCTCTGGCATATCCATAGAGTCATAGATTGTAACGGGCTGGGAGGGACCTCACAAAATCATTGGGTGCAGTCCCTCCCCCCTGCACTTGGCAGGAAAAACAACTGGGATCAGGTGACCACAGTAAAGTGATTGGCCAGTCTTATCTTGAAGATTTCCAGGCTAGGTGATTGTACTGTCTCTGGAGGGAGCTTATTCCAGTCTGGATGCTCTGACTGTGAAGAAGTTTTCTTAGAGTTAAGCCTGAAATGGTCTTCCAGAAGTTTGTGGTCATTACTCCTGGTTTTCCCCAAGGGTGCCTGATGAACAGTTGTTGGTTGAGCTTGTGATGTATTCCCCTGATGTAGGAGTAAGCCAGTCATTTATGTAGTTTCTTTGCCATTTAGGAAACTGACTGTACATGTTATTAAACTGGACATGACTCTTTTTCTCTTATGCATTTCTAAATAATTGTTCCTATGTTTTGGAGGTCCATTAGAAAAAGGATTTGGAGTTTTTCTTTGTCTACACCAAACACATAATAAAGTCTTTTGTGGTTTCTTTTCCTCCCCAACTAACTTTCCCTTCCACAGAAATGTGTGTATGTATATTTTAACTGTTCCTTGATGCTCATCTCCTCCCAGTGATCAACTTGTTTTTTTGAGCACTCTTAATTCCATACTTTATATGATACTGTGTCAGAGGGATGGTCCAGGTTTGGTAGTCTTAACTGCTTTGAGTAAAGTGAACTTTTAAAAAGTCCATGTACTGTAGTTCTAGCTTCCTAAGAATGGTCTGTTCATCACCACTGGAAGTTCAAAGCACTTCCCTTCCTTGTAGATTAGTGCTACTTCTATCTGGCTGTAGGCAGTGATACTTCCTGACAGTTTTATTCTTTAGTTCTTTTTTTCAAGGCTTCCAGAGACTTTTGAGAAACTAAACTTAAAGTAACAATCTCAATCTGCAACTTGTGCAGCTGCTTCATTTTTTCAGGTTAGCCGGTGTTTCTTTGATACAAATTAGATCATGCTGAACTTTGTAGATGATAATACAACTGAAGGGGTAAGAAATATATCTGTGGACAGAAGCAAGTTGGAAAGTTGCTTGACTTGGAGAGGTGAGATTAGTTGCAAGTGTTAGAAGTATCCAGTAATGTTGAAAACAGTTTCTGTAACATAAAGGGCATGGTAGTAGTCTCTGGTTACTCGGGTTACAAATGTAAATGTTTAAAATGGTGAGCCTGCTATTGTTTGCACTGCTGCACAAGGGAGAAGAGGAAATTGTTTGGATTGTTTTGTAGGAAATGAGATTTGGCTAGATCCAAGCACTATTTTTCTACCTGTATAATGAGGACCACACCTTGCTAATGAGGGGATGTTTGAGATAGTTGTGCTAATAAGAACAGTTCTCCTTGTTTTGCATCTGAAGTTTAACTGGTATAAAAAACTGAAAAGCCCAGAAGCTGATGCTTGCTATCTTGACAATGCCTGGCATTCAGCCGTTTCCACAAAAAATGAAAGCTGAGGACAGAACTAGTCAGTTTATCTAACTGCACAAAAGCTTTCATGTCTTGGAAAATCTGGGTTTTGAATATCTGTACTCTGTGTTTTCATAATCATAGATTTCATAGACATTAGGGCTGGAAGGGGCTTTGCGAGATCATTGAGTCCAGGCCCCTGCCCAAAAGGTAGGAAGTCAGCTGGGGTCAGATGATTTCAAGCATGCAAACAAACATTATGTTCATAATAACCAATATTGTGTAAAGCCGTCACCATATAACGATTTTTTCCCATGTAGGCTAAGAAGTGGAGTTCTTGACTCCATAGCAAATACATGCAACAAAATGGGATTTTTCTTCAGTTAATTTAGGAAAACATGCACTTCTGCCCTCACCTCCCCCACTCCCCCCACCACACAAACATGTATGTAATTTTTACTGGAATGGGTACTTTTTATATTCCCCTACAAGATAAAAATGATTGGCAGATGCATAGTAGCTAAGATAATGCTTAGGAGGCTTTGAATAATTTCTGTAAAGGAAAGAAGGACTTTTAAATGTTACAAAGAATTACGTGGGAGAGTTTGTTCAGCCACTTTCTTTTGTAGTAGATATAACCCACTGAAACACAGTTTACAAATGCATAATTGGGGAGGGAGGAGGAATTGGATTAAAGATGAAGAGGGTTTTAGATAAGTGGGAGCCTTTTTGCTTTAATTAATAGCCATTTCTGGGGACATAATCTCAACTTGAATAACAGGTGTTCTATGAGTGAGCTTTGTCTGAGTTTTCACTGAGTATTAAAATCAAAGAAATGTGTCTTACAGGCCCCTCTCCTGATGGTTTGATATCTTGTTTGCTCAGCGCCCATCTGCATTATAAAACTGAAAATTCCAGAGGCTCTTGAATACAGACTCACAGTGCTATAATTTTCTTATACTCCAAAGTTGTGGCTCACCTACTCTTTTGTAAGCCTGACTAATGACAAAGCAACTCCAGCTATACCAAGCTGGTTCCTCCTTGAGTGTTATGTCTCTGTCAAAATGCTCAGCAGAGTACCGTGATAAAAAATTAAAACTTTTTGGGCCTAATCTGCCAGTCTTCATTCATGGAGTTCAGTAAAAATTTTGGCTGTTGAGTTGTTTTAAAACAACTCATTGGTTTTTCATATATAACAACATTAGGTTCTATCATCCACAAACCTCATAACCCCTTGTACTAGGAGATCTAAATTAGTGGACCAGCCCAGAAGAAAGTGCTCATTTACTTATTTTTCCATATTTAGTTCATCACAGGTACTTCAAGCTGCATTTATACTATTTGAGTCAAATAGCTTGAAACCTGCTTTAGTGAACTAATTACTTAATGATCTACCCATTGCGAACACATACAGAAATATCAGAATATGTCTTGCACATCTTTCTAGAAGATACACTACAGTTCAACTAGAAGTTATAACTTTAACCCAGGCATTGCCTGGTGAAATTCAGTGGTCTGCATTGTATAGGTCAGACTAGATCAGTGGTTCTCAGATGGGGTGAAGCAAAACCCTTTTGTGGGTACTGTGGTGTTGGCACTGATGTTGCTGTATCCATGTGGAACCATCCCACGTACCTCATTTCAGGAGGGACATGCTGGGCATATCAGGAAGTGGCTGGATTAAGAACCCTTAGTGCCACAGCCCTTCCTGATCTTCCTGCCATATCTTTCCTGGAAACAGGGGCTCAGGGGACGGTTTTACCTGGCTGGAAAACTGAAGTATGAGCCCCAGGAGTTGACCATGAGAAGGGCACTGGAATGGAGGTTGGGGGTGCTGTGGTGACAGTGAGGATATTTGTTCAGTACAGGCTTACCCAGAGACTCTTAGTTCTGGTTGATCAGATGGGCTTCTCAGTCAGAGTCAGATTGCCCCTTGCAGCCTGATTTCCTCCTTCTCTCTGTTGTACAGCAACAGTTCCTGTGTTAATCCTTTTCAAAGTCACAGCCAAATTAAGGCTTGTACAGCCTCAATAGTCTGCATGCAGATTCCTGGCACCTGAGGGCACGTCCACACATCCAAGCACATACACGTGCAGTAGCTGAAATAGAAGCGCTGCAAATTTGAGCCAGGGCTTTTTGCCTCAGTGCACATACTTGGACATGCACTTTGTTGTGGAGAAAATTGTGCCACTTGGGGCAGTATAACCCTGCCTAACTACTCCTGGATCTGCAGCCAGGGCAAGTTAGAGCCTGGCTGTCCCCAGCAGTATAAAAAGCTGCTCTGTGCTGGCTCCATCAATACAAAAAGCTGCCCTGTTAAGTAGCTCAGGGTTATGCACTCTCAGGAGCTTCTGGGGCCTAGCCAGTTGGTACCTGGGGACACTACCCCTTGTGTCAGCTGGACTGCTGCAGTCCTGAGAGTTCCCTGCACCCTTTACCCACTGCAGCAGTTTGGCAGTGGGGGCCGCTGCTTGGCTGTGACTTGCTGCACATCTGCCAGACCTGGATGAGGCATCTGCCACTCTGGGCCAGCTGCCAGTGGACAGTGGCTGCAGAGTTGGCCTTTGGGCTGCATTACTGCCATGTGTGCCCCTGCCTGGCCATCTGGACAGCTATTGCCTGGAAGATGCTCTGGGTGTGGTGGCCTGCTTTGAACTGTCAAAGCATGTCCTCCTGACCCCAGTTGGCCAGGAGGTCAGCCACAGCCAGCTGGATTTAAAGTGCCAGCTCTGAGCAGGCAGTGTCCTGCCACTGGTCTCCCTAGAAGGAATTGTGGTGTTCCCTATTTGAAAACTATAAAATCCCTGATTTAAAAAAAAAATCCCAAAGTCACTCTGTAAAATACACCAAAATCTATGTTCCTCCACAATTAAAACAAAAGACCACTAGATAGAGAGAAAGAGAAATCAGTTGGGCAAAGTTTTATTGATATATCTACTATGTTCAAGCAATTTGGAAGACTACCAATGTCTCTATCATAATAATAAAGTGAATTCTAAATACATGTTTCATGAATTCATGAATAGATTAATATATGTTTTGCTCCCCCCCCAACAGGGGATATGGCCCCCCCGCAGGGGTTATGCTTCCCTGCTGCAGGGCCCACATGCCCCACCCCTTCTTGCTCCCCCCGTCCCCTGGATTGCTGCCCCATCTGGCCCCATCCCCCGCCAGCTTCTGCATATCCCCCGACCCCTTGCTTACCAGCAGTGGAGCCTAGGTCCAGCTCCCTGATGCTGGCACATTGCCTGCGTGCTTCAACGCCAGGTGAGGGCTAACCATACAGACACTCTGGCAGCCAGAGCATCTCTATGGGGGACCCAGCCTCTGGTTGCCCCCCTCCCCCCCTTTTTTTTTTCCCGTGGGATTTTTTGATCCCTGGATATCCAGGGGTCTAATTTTGCCTCTGTGCTGCAAATTTGCAGTGCGGGGAACATTTTCTTGTTCCTGCACATGCCTCTTGCAGCATCTCAAAGGGGTTTGAGATGCTGCAAGAAGCATGTGTGGGCTCATCTGGACACAAGAGGATTAATGGAAGGAAGTGTGAGTGTGGCTTAGGAGAGGACTCTGCCCTGGCTCCCTATAGGGAGTCTCCAGTCTCAGGGTGAACTCACACCCTGGTAAGAGGACTCTGCCTGGCTCCTTCATCCTTCCATTCTCCTGTGCTCTACACAACCCACACTGCGCCTAGGGTGTAGACATAATTCGCTGTGCTTCTGGAACAGTGGTTCTCAATCAGGGTGTTGCCAAATTTAGAAAAGTGATAGAGTGCCCTGAGTCTAAAAGGTTGAGAACCACTGAACTAGGTGATCACAATGTTCCCTGCTGGCTTTAAAAATGTGAATAATAGTTCTTTGAATCATGCAATTAGATTTTCTATTATAGAAAAGTGCCTGTGTGGGTTCTGTATAGCCTTGACAGGCTTTCTAAAAAAAATACAAGATCAATTAACTCTCTTGATTGCTTTTAGAACAGCAAAGCTATTACAAGAGCTTAAACACCCACTCCTTTAAAGATGGTATATTACTTTACAGTCTTCCTTTCACACTGAAAATGTTCTAAAATGCTAGTTTTATTTTTGTTTTTGGAAAATGGCAATTTTGAGCCACACAATAGAACCATGGGTAGATAAATAAAGTGAACTTCACACAAACAATTAAGTATCCCAGGAAGAAACTAAGCTGAGTAGGGAAGTAATCAGCCTGGATTGGAACTGGAATAAAATGTGCTGAGGTAAGGAAGCTTTTTCTTGGTTCTAAGGCTTGAATCATGTCACTGTAACATTTGTTCCCAAAGTAGCTGTTTTTTCCCGAGAATATCCATGTGCCTATTACCAAATATTGTACATGTAGAAGAGTTCAGATCCATGTAGTATCAAGTAATAATAGTCTAGTCTATATATGCTGTCTCACTGTGCCCATTCCTGTGGTTTGCATGGCAGAACTAGAGTAATAGAGGTAACTAATGTCTATCATATGAGCAGCGCTCTGTAGCAGCTCTTGGAATATTATATTTTGTTTAACAATTGTTGGATGCAATATATGCTATAAGATCAGCAACATAAAATATTAGTTTTTGCTGATTAACCTTAGATCATTACAGACCTAATGGCATTTCAACTTAGGACTATGTTTGTAATATACTTCAAATTTATCATGTTAATCAAAAGATGATATTGGTTTTATGTTATGCATGACAACCATTGTGCTACATTTGCTGTGTTTATTTGGGGTGTGATATGGCCCAGCAAGTGCTTGTTATCCAAAATTTTATTTGCTCAATATCATGTGTCAGTGCAGGAACATAAAAAAACATCCTATGCAAATATCTTATCACAAAACAAAGCATACCTGATGTTGGGAAGTGTTTAGCTGCTGGCTAAGTGGATTTATTAGAAAAATCTAATAAGTGGTTATCCTGTGTATAAAGAAAGGATGAAAGTATAGCACTTTATTATTATTATTTTTTATCCAGCATTTCTAGAAGTGATTCTTGACATTTTCAAAGCCATAGTCTATAAATGTATTTACATAATATTTCCTGTAAGTATATTGCTCAGTGAGCATAAGTAGTTTGCTTGTTAAACTTTTCTATATATTTGAAATAAACTTTGATTTTTTAGATTAAAAAGAATGGCTTTACTTAAAAGCATTCTAGCTTTGAACGCACATATACTGTTCCTAATCTCAAGATAGCCTGAAAATAAAGACTCAAGGCAAGCAGAGATACAAGGAAATTAAATTCTTCAGTTACCTAATGCTAGAAGCCTGGATAAAAAACAAGAAGCATTTTAAGATATTTATATAGACATTTAATTTGATTGGTCTTACTAAAACCTGAGGGGATGATTTGCAGGCCTGGGATATTACATTCCTTAAATACACCCTGATGTGAAACTTATGATTGGAAAGGACCTCCTGAGTATGGTGACTAATCATCCGATTTTTGCCAGGACAGATTTGTTTTACCCACCTCTCTGAGTATTCTATCATTTTGGATAATTAAACCTTTGTGTTCTATTTTCAGGGATGTGTCTACTTCTCTCCTCCCAGCACTCGTGTTCTCTGGCACGCTTAGCTAAGGCCAGAGTTTGGGGACATCCGAGAGTGCCAGAAAGCCATGGGGTGTGCGATCATAGGGGGAGCCGAGTGTTCCATGTTGAGATGCAAGAAATAATAACCCTACTCATGGGCCAGTGAGTCCATTCCTCAGGGTGAGCAAACGGACAGTAAGGGGAGATTAAAAATGGGTATGCCTAGACAGCACTGACGTCTTGTGGAGAGATGCCAAAGCTGCCTTTAAAATAGTTAAGTTGGTACCAGCAGTAGCCTAACTACAGGAGGATGCTGCTCACCATGTGTGAACTTGTCCTGATAGAAAAGAACAAACACGAAGATGAGAGAATCCAAGAAAACAATAAGACAACATAGAAAGAGTTTT
Source organism: Caiman crocodilus (assembly GCA_030014935.1). Lineage (NCBI taxonomy): Eukaryota > Metazoa > Chordata > Crocodylia > Alligatoridae > Caiman > Caiman crocodilus. The sequence goes on from JAGPOW010001296.1 coordinate 98,934,652, forward strand.
CAATACATTGGTATCCTAACCAGTTTAAATTCATTATATTTTTTATAGAGACAACATGTGAAAGAATGTTTCAAGGAAGATAATGTGGCAGGCCTTAAAATTAAATGAACGAGTGACTACAGCTTGGATCATTGGTCAATAAGAAGCAAGAGACAACCTCTTGGTTGTGAATAGAGATGAAATGATGAACTGATACTAAGAAACTAAAGTCACTTGAGATTTGTTAGTCCATTGAAGAAAAACTTAAAGGGTGACTTAACACTTTTCAGATACCTACATAGAAAAGACATTTTGATAGGTGACAGCTGTTTAAGTGAGCTAAAAAAAAGAGACCAGTTCAGCATAGAAATAGCATATACGTGTTTAATAATAAGTGTAATTAAATACAGATATGATGGATTCCTCATTGCTTGAAATCTTTCAGGGAAGAATGTGCATCTCTCTAAGTGATATACTATGGCTAAATCAGCTGCTTTGGGTTTGATGCAGAAATTATTAGCTAGGGCTCCTGTGCAATGTGGAAGATCAGACTGCAAAACGTTGTTTAATCAAGAGGCAAGGATTTTTTGGGGGTGATGTCACACACAAAATCCTACCCTCAAATAATTCCTGGACCATTACAGCTACAACATCACTCCAACACTCCCATAGTGATTATTGTCATCCCTGAGCATGTCTACATGAGATGCTGAGTGCATGGTAGCCAAATACTACTGCACAGTAGCATCGTCTGGCAAATCTGTGACGCAGCACTAGTGTGCAGTAGTATTAGGCAACTACACAATAGTGTCACAAAAAGATGTTTGCCAGTGCTTCTGCACAGTAACTTGGGTTACTGAGCATTTATTTTGTTCTTGTTTATACAAGGATTAAATAAATGTGCAGTAACGACTTTGCAGTAGTGTCTTGTGTAGATGTGGCCTCTGTGACCTTAACATCTATGAATCTAAATGAAAACAAAAAATCAGAGAGATGAGATGATAGTAAAGGCAAAGGGGATTTAAGAATACTAATCAATGGCAAGTAAATTCTGGATTCAGGGTGGTCTAAGTATGAGGGTGGGTAGGTTAAGTACTGAAACAGAAGGGTTATAGAATTTCCATCATAAGCAGTTTTTTTTAAGAGCAGCTGAGACAAATACTTGTTTGGGATAGTTTATACAGGGACCGGTGACCACCTAAGTCCCTTCCAGCCATATATTTTTAATGATTTTATGATTATTTCTGAAGCAAGCTAAACACAATACGCTGAGAGAAAACATAATTTAAAAATACCCTAAACAAGATTTGAATGTATTACTTTAAAATACAGGAGAGAAACTTCTATTTACACAATCTCTGTTTTAAAATTGGTATGAATCACAAGTTTTATTTTTGGCCTCTATAGATCTTTCATAGATTTCTATTAAAGTCACAGAAATACATAGGAAGATTGAAAATAAATGTTTATACTTAGCTTATGTTTGGAATTCATGGAGTTTTGCATATCTGCTCCCAGTATGGTTCTTTGTGAGCTGGGCCTGTGATAAGTACAACATTTGCCTCTATACTTGCAGCTGTAGACCAAATGGATGAAAATCCTATAAGGCAGAATTAATTGAATTTTCTGCCTCCTGTGTGTTGTTCTCCTAACTTGAGAAACTCATTCAAAGAAATAAAAAAGTTCTTTTATGTATAAGTAACTCTTTCTTATTAAAGTTCTGATCTGGAGCTGAATGAATTATTTCTATTGACTTCAGGGGACTTTGGAGCAAGTGTTAAAAAAACTTATCCCTGTTGCAATAATGTTAGTGATGAATGTCCACAACCCAAATGATGGCAAAGAAAATTTAAATATTTATGTAGCCAAAGCAAAAATCATTACACTGTAGCCTTAGTGTTTGAGATACTTACTCCACTGGGAGCCAGGAGGGACATGTCCTTGTTTCAATGACTGGTTTATATTTTATATAAGTTTACCTTAGAGCAGGAACAGGTCTTCTCCCTCCCATGGGAGTGTCCCAGTCTCCAAGGGTACAGTAATACTTCTTTTTTCTTTACTTCTCTGGCTGCATGTATACTGAAATAGTCCATACAAAGTAGAACATCTTTACCAGGAGAGATCAAAAACCCTTAATCTACTCACTGCTAAAGACAGGAGCTAGGAGATGCAGGTTTGATATGATAGTCCCCTGCTGCTGTTTACCTGATCTGAAGTTCTTCTTTAATTCATCTATTTGAACTGTTTTTATATGCAATCTTTCTTTAAAAAAAATGGATGGTTATTTATTTCCATTTTTAAAAAACATGACCCTATAGAAGGTGCACACAATTGGGAATAATGCAGTTTCTCATGACTGCAGACAGCAATGCATCTTCATTTATATGTCTTATCTTCAAAAAAACAGTGTGTGTGTGGGGGGGGGGGGGGGAGGTTGTTTTTTTTCTTACCAGACTTTTCAGCATGATTTTCAGCTTGTTGGTTTGTTTTTTGTTTTTTTTTTTTATAAGTGGTGAATTTCCTGAATTCCACTTGGCAAACAAAGTACATTCTGTGCCTTTTCAGACTTACATGTCCAGTCTATCATATTTAACCCTACGGGCTTCTGCATCATTGAAATGCACAAAAGCAGCCTTCAGCACTTGTCTGGAAGGTACTATCATTTCAGCAATACTGAGAGAAAGCAGATTAGTACTGCAATATAATACAAAGAAATGGGAAGTATCAAGTGACTCTAAGAATCACTATTCTTTTACTATGTAAAGTGTGCTCTGCTGCATTGTAGGTGTTCAAAGATGAGTAAAGAGGCTAGAAAGAAGTATGAATTATGCCCCCTGCCATGATGAAACAGCCAGTATTCTCAACATTACCTGGAGCATGGGTAGACTTCCTTCTGTATTCTCCCTGGGATATGAGATTTCAAAGGAAGAATGAATATGAGATGGGGACAAGTCCTAGAATGACTGACCTTGTAGGGAGAACCAGAGAACTCCAGAAGGAATGCACCCTGGGCACATTTACAAGAGATGTTTACTGCAGAGCTGCCTAATTAACTCTGCCGTAAAGTCTCCATTTCTACATATGTGGCCTTATTAGGTTTCAGTAAACTAATAAATAACATTGTAGGTTAGTACTTGTAAATACAAGTACTATCCTATGGTAGCGTTATTTACTGTGCAGCAACACACATGTAGACACTGACCAGCTGGCTAGGGCATGAGTGTGCTTCAATGCCTGCCTGCTAGCTAGCCCCACACTGAAGCACACTCATGCCCCTGCCAGCCCCTCTGCAGCTCATTGAGCTGGGTTGGAGCAATTTGGAGGTGACAGCCTGACCAGCCCAACTCAATATGCTGCAGTCCTAGGTGCACATTCAAATACAGCCCATAGGAACAATAAACTTTGTCATGATATGCACCAGAGTTTATTGCTTCATATAAATTGTCCATGTAGATGCACCCACTGAAGCCAAGTTCTGACATAGATTCCCTTCAAGTGAAGAACCAGCCTTAGCAAAGGCTCTGTCTTTTGATCCACAGACAACGCCACTGACTTGAATGGTGCTACTCAGTAGGGAGTACAATTACTTAAGCAAGTAAAAGTTGTTCAGGATCATCCCTTATCTGTTATCGGGTGCTTTGTGTTTCATTTATGTGTTTGATATCAAGTTGTTTGTCTAGTGATCTTAGGACAAAAGTTAAGCCATTATATTCCTTGCTATTCCTATACCTATGTTCGTTTCAACTGTTGCAGATAAAATACTCCAGCTGTTCTTGAAATATTTGTTATATCAAAATGTCAAGATGCAATTTCCATAATAATATTTGTATTTTGTGTGATGATCCAGTCTGATGTCACCCCATGAGACAGACAGGTTCATTTACTGAAGTGTTTGTTCCATCTCCACTATCTGCAGAACCCCAGGCAAATAGTTCAGATTGTGGATCGTATCCCAGACCCAAGCAAGGGCTGTCACGTCTGGTGATGTCTGACAGTTTGCAGAAATTGCTTAGGGGAAAGGGTCTTATTCTTCCAGTTAAAATGGCCAGCTTGTTCTAAAATTCTCAGATGTACACATTCTTATGATTTATTCTCAGTTTTGTTATATCACTTTTGCAGATTAGCTGGTACTCATCAGATTACCTACCAAACATATGTGGCACAGTCAGTTCTGACACATGGAGTTTTTAACACAAGCTTACTACTCTGACTGACATAATCCTAAAATGGCATCTGTTTTGAGGCTTTTCATTTTGGCTTTTATTCAGAGGTGAAATGGTGGTTCTTGGAAAAGATGAAAATTGCTTTCTAGCATTTACATAAAGAGACAAAGTGTTCTTAGGTCACTCACAGCACATCTGTTAGCCGTCCACTGTTTCCACTCGATTTGAGTGGAAACATAAAACACAAACCAAAAATTGTATTTCTTACACAACCTGGCATTTTGCTTTCTCCTGGGCCACTGCAAACATTCTGGAAGTGCCAAACCAGTGGTAAAACAGGTTTTCCCTTAGTTCTGTTCTACTTAATTATCAGTGACTCAATGCTAGCCTTTCATTTTCACTGTGTCAATCCTGGGAACTCCCCAGGCTCCAGGACCAATTAGTGACAAGGCAGTGAAGGCACTTCAGCTGTCTTGGTTTAGAACTCAGCTTAGCTTTTACTTACTAGTGTTAACAGCCTCATAATTAGATTTCTTTCTAAACTTAAGATGGATTTGGTAAAAGATCCCAGAGGTTTTATGAGTAAGATTCCATTTTGCTAGTATGTGATGTTGCTCTTTGTTCTCTCTCACTTTTAACTGACTTCAATTACAATGTGCTGCTTTGTTCGTGTTCATTCATCTAATATTAAAGATAAAATACCACATTTTAATTGTAGCATTGTATTTACTGCAGTGTTGTACATTGCTTTGGTAGTAAAAAATGACCATCATTGGTGTTTTGTGTATGAGGAACATGAGCGCCAAATTGCTTGTATCAGTGGAAGACAGAGTAGATTTGCAGTACATAAACTAACCAAAGTATGTCTGTGTTACACAAACACATGGCACATGCTTTTGTGGGTTAAACTTACTTCATCTGCTGCTGTGAACGATTTTGTATGAAATCTACTTTCTGACAAATCTGTAAGATACAGATCTACTCTGCCTCCTACTTGACTTTAGACTAACATGGTTAACTATGTTTCTCTGTGCAAATGAAGGCAAGTGTAGGAGGAGAAGAAGGGGCAAATGGCAATCAGATAAAGGATGCAGACAGAAGTGCAGTTCCCAGCCATAACTTGGAACTGTTTCTGCCAAGTATTTTGAGTCATGTTACCCCAGACAAACAGAAGTTCACTCTTGGTTCCAGGGGGAGGGAAATCTAGCTGTGGGCTGGAAGCCTGAAGCCAGGCTCCCATAGCAATGCCCAAGTTTTCTGTCAGTGCTCCCTGTTTTCAAAATTGGGGTGGAGAGAGGAAGGCAGTAGAGGAAGCCCATTCTTGGGACTCCCCAGCTGGTGCTGAAGGCTGGAGTGGGTGAACTGGAACCCCCCCCTACTGGGGGGGGGTCCTCCAAAATATGCACTCTGCCCTCCATGGAGGGGACTGAAAACCCCCAGATGTAACCCTTTCCCTCCCTCCCATTCTGAAAACTGACAAGCTGGGAGCTCTGCAGACACAAGTTATAGAAGATATTACATTTTCAAATGTCTTTATCTGATACCTCATGCAACAAGGGGTCATATGTTCACCCCATTGGCCATTTTTTAATCCATTTGCAGTTGTGCACTTGCGTTTAGTCACAGCTATAAACTGCTTTTCTGTGGCAAGACTGGGCAAAAGATGTCATTTCTGTCTACACCCAAAATGCTCTTCTTGCCCTCTTTTCCTCCTACAGATGTACATACATGCACAGTGTATCCCATCCATCCTGTGGCAGAAAAGTAATATAAGAATGATGACTGTATGACCTGCGCGAAGTGGGGGAACAGTTGATAGTGTTTTCTTAAGGAAATAGCACAAAATGAAGCTAGAACATTATAACTGGCTGTTGCTTATGCTATAGCACTGGAGGAAAGATAAATATGCACTCATGTAGGGTGTTAATACTGGGGAGAGGAAGTCTAAGCAATAAACTTTCTGTGGTTCAGGATATGTGGCGTATCCAAAGTTGCATAAATCTCTGCCTTTTTCACCAATATTGAGAGCATTATTTGTGCACATCACAGCTTTGACTACTCTGGGTGGCTACACCTCAGCCTGGAGTCATTTTGTTCTCTTCCACTCCTTCATGAGGGAATGATGCATAATAGCTCTGCAAAGTTCAGAATCCAGGGTTAGCTGTTTCACAGAACAGCTGTTCACTGCTACATACCCATTGCCTGGGTTCTGAAACGCCAGCACAAATGTGCAATAGCACCCTTGGTTCCAGTAGGGGTGAGTGACAAGGGCATGAACCCTGAGCACCAATTTTGAGAGGATAGAAGAAGGGTGACTGCTACTGTTGCCAGTCTGCCTGCTGTTGCAAACCATGGTACTGAAATTGCTTGTTATGCTCTGACTGGTTCTGCTCTATATGGACATTTACTCTTGAGAGACTGGAGTCATGTTAACAGATGACTGAGAAATACTAGAATGACAGAGAGCAATATGGCCAGATGGTATAGAGAGAGAGAATGAAAGGAAAATTTCATATACTATAGATAATTAGTTAGCCGTGCAGTAAATGCCTCATGTAGATGTGCCCACTGTGTTTATGCACAGAACTGGGCAGACGTTGTAGCAGATCACCTAGCTCCTTCCTTAACGCCATTTAGATCTAGAAACTGAAGGCAGAATTCTCCTTCACATTAGTGTTAGTCATCTTGGGTGGCCAAGAGTAGGACATGCACAAAACTCAGAAGGAAGCAAACAAGCTGAAACATGGGAGATAATGCGTGGCCCACAGGTCGAATTAAGCCCACAAAGAGACTAGATCTGGTGAATGGAAGTTCAAGGTATTAGCAGCATGCAGAGGAGGCTTTCCAGGGCCCCCTTTCCAGGGTGTGGGAAGGTGGCCTGTTTGGGGTGGGAGCATGGTGGGGAGGGGTGTATTGCTGGGTTGGAAGCAGCAACCCACAGTGGCAAAAAGATTGCAAGCCCCTGAGATGGGGGATGTAAGGACCACTGAGGAGAGCACTCTGCATTCTAGCCTACATCCTTACTCCCAAAGGGACAGAACCTTCCCCATTACTCCTATCCAATAAATAGATGGAAAGTGCCATGGCCACAGTACAGACTTATTACTTCCAACTGACCATTTAAATGTGTGAGTAAGTTTGGATCAGGAAAGTATCTCTATATGCTGGAGCTAGAAAAACTGGACTTGTTGTCTTCACATTTGAAGAGCTACTATTTAACCCATTTTTAATCTATTTAATATGTGTTTTTACTTTGTATCCATGTAAATATTACATTTATTGCATTGTCCCAGTTTTTTTCAGCATAGATGTCACACATTATCAATGTAGACATCTTACAGAATTCTAAGTATATGACCATATCGTGTTCAAAGTCATGGAGGCTTACCTACACGTGGTGCCAATCTAATTGTTAATCATTAGTTAGAGGCAAATAAACCACTGGTTGGGATACTAAAATAATGCATTCATTTTCACCGCTGTTTTGAAAAATCCTTTATTTTTATATTTTATAATGCTTTCATAGTATATATTATATTTTATAATATTTATTTTTATATCTTGTATTTTATAATTTCCCTTTATTTGTATATGTTGGGGTTATCTCTCTAGCCAGAGGGGATAGGTGAGTAACCCACAAGTGACACACTAGTAACCATTGGATTTTACCTTTTATTGCAAGAGCAGAAAATCACCAACACTTATTTCAAATGATCTTATTACAAGCTCAAGAATTGCAAGCACATCGGGCTGGAGAAAAAGGCACTCCACACCCTTTCCCTTTGTTATTACCTGATGGGTCTCTGGGCTGCCAGCTTGGCTTCCTCCCAGAGGCCTCTTCAAGATGGGCCTTACAGTATAATTCCATATTTTGAGCATGTGTACAATACAGTATATGTAATTCACTATTTTGTGCATATAAATGTACGTGTAGGTATATATTTATAAACTACTGAGTAAATTTATATATATAATAGCCATTAAAGGATGTATATCTGTTGCTGGAAAGAACCTGTGGAATTTAGATTGTATATTCTTAAAATTTATTAGAAGATTGAGAGACAAGAATTTATGTAAAAGGTCACAGAACCACTTACATGTATTGCAATCTGAGGCTGTACTAATTTGATTTTATATAACATTTCATTGATGTCACTGGAAACTCTCTCTGTGGAAACTTGATCTTGAATGCACTAGGGACTATTATCTTCAGTTGCAAATGATTTTGAGAAATGCAGATTATGACACAACACTATTTGAATGCTGATTGTGAAGTGCTAAATGAAGACATATTGGTAAAGTTCACGTAATCAAAAATCTGGATTTATCGTCTGATAATGAAGCAAAAGAGGCACTATAATATTTGTATCTTCTTTTCATATTTAGCATCATTACCATTTATTAAAGGCTTTAAAAATAATGTAGGGTGCTTTTACACTGCTGCAGATGTACCTAAAAATCTGAAAGTTTTCTTTTTGTTGTGTACATTTAGTACAGTAAAATTAATTCAGTATTTTAAATGCTAGCAACATTGTAGCTGAATTGTGATCAGTGTAAGGCTATTTGCATAAAATATCATAAATGTCTTTGTGCAAATTGCAAAAGTTTTTATGAACCATTTGACAAACATAACACTGTTTGCAAACAGTGCCAGAGGGGCTAAAGTAATTAAATTAATGACGTTTTGCCATAATATACTAATCTCTCAAAGTGCAATGCTGAAAATGCTACCTTACAAGTAGGAAGCACTTGGGAATGTACAAGCAGGCAAACTGCTGGATAGGATGAACTTTCTGAACAGATGCATCATGCTGAGTAACACCCTGTTCTTAGACTGTTCCATTTTAACTGTTGGTCTATTCTGTTTAAAGGTTATAGCAAAGGTTGAAATGCATCTTTAGCTTTAATAAAATATGACTTGCTTCATTAGTTATTTTTGTAATTTTATATCTGAGCCAAAATTGTGCACAGGAGAAGAATCAAGTTAGAGCATATACTTTATAACAATAAAAACATGTGATATATATTAAACCAATAGTAGAAAACTGGTTAGGCCAGACTTGGATTGGCTCTCAATCAACATTTATAAAATATTCCTGAAATTAGTAGTCTGGCCCTGACTTTGTTAACATTTATACATGATTACTTCTTTACTCATGTAAGCATTTTCAGTGATTTCACTGGGACTACTCTCCTGAGTAAAGTGAAACCTGGAGTATCAGGATCAAGGATTTAGAGTATATTTACACTGCAGTATAAGGGTGGTGTAATGTGAGTCAACATAGCTTTCTAGTTTTAAAAAAGCTAGTTCAGACAGGTTAGACAGGCTAACCTAGAGCTCCAAAATATGCAGTGCTTCATGGAGGATACCTGAGCGTACGTGGAGCTTCATACTGGTTGTGATCCTAAATGTACTTCCACCAGTTTCTAGTCCCACTGGCTGTGATCCTAAATGTATTCCTGCCAGTTATAGTGGTGCTGTGGTACAATTAGCCGGAGCAGCTGGTCTGCAGCCTGTGCAGGGGGACACAGGGCCTGGATTGGTCTCACAGTGCCTGGTTAAGCTGCCAGGGCTCTTGGTGCCCATAGGCTTTTAAGGGCCTAAGGCTGAAACTGCCAGAGAGCCAGTCCAGTCCTGGGCCAGGAGAGGCTCCCAGTCCCCCAGCCATGGGGCTACCCTCACGTTGGTCCCTTAGGGGTGGGGCTGACTGGAAGCAATTTTTTTTCATAGATTTCATAGATGTTAGGGAAGGGACCTCAGAAAATCTTTGAGTCTAGCTCCTTGCCCCAGAAGAAGGAAGTCAGCAGGGGTCATAGGATCCTAGCAAGATAAACATCCAAATGTCTTTGAAGGCATTCGAAGAGGGTGCTTGAACCACCTCCAGTGGCAGCCTATTCCCAATCTTGGAGGCTCAGACAATAAAGTTCTTCCTTATGTCCAGGCTGAAATGGTCATGGGGGAGTTTGTGACTGTTTGATCTTGTCATCCCTTGGGGCGCTCTGGTGAACAGATGTTCCCCCAGATCCTGGTGAATACCCCTGATAAACTTTTTGGTGGCCACCAGATCACCCCTGAACCTGTACTTTTCCAGGCTGAAGAGTCCCATAGCTCTCAGCCTCTCATCATAAGGTCTGTTTTCCTGACCTCTGAACATGTGTGTCGCTCTCCTCTGAACTCTCTCAAGCTTCTCCCCATCCTTTTTGAATTGTGGAGCCCAAAACTGGATGCAGTACTCTAGTTGTGGCCTCACCAAAGCCAAATGCAATGGAAGACTGATGTCCTGGGATTTGTGTGAGAAGCATCTATGGATGCAAGCCAGCATTTTGCTCACTTTACTAGCTTTTATCCATAATGCTAGCCAGCATAGCACTACCGAGCCTATAAGCACGCTGTGGGTTTTTCTTCCCAAGGTGGAGAACCTTGTATTTTTTGGAATTAAAAAGCATCACGTTCTTGTCTGCCTGTTTCCTGAGCCTGTCGAGGTCAGCCTGGATAACTCTCCTGTTCTCAGGTGTGGATGCTTTACCCCAAAGTTTGGTGTTGTCACTGGTTAGCACTACAAATGAAAGAGACTTGGGCATCATGACTAACCACAAGATGAACATGAACCTTCAATAGGATGCTGTGGCTACTAAAGCGAGCAAAACGCTGGCTTGCATCCATAGATGCTTCCCAAGTAAATCTGGGATTGTCATTCTCCCCTTGTACTCAGCCTTGGTGTGGCGTCCAGTTTTGGGTTCCACTATTTATAAAGGATGTGGAGAAGCTTGAGAAAGTGCAGAGGAGAGTGATGCACATGATGAGAGGTCAGGATAACATACCTTATCGCCGAGAGCCATGGGATTCTTCAGCTTGGAAAAGCACAGGCTTGGGGGTGATCTGGTGACCACATATAAGTTTATTAGGGGTGCTCACCAGGATCTGGGGAAATCAAGGAGATGTTCACCAGAGCACCTCAAGGGATGACAAAATCAAATGGTCACAAACTCCTCTGCAACTGTTTCAGGCTGGACGTAAGGAAGAACTTCTTTACTGTCCAAGTCCCCAAGGATTGGAATAGGCTGCCACCAGAGGTGGTTCAAGCACCCACTTTGAATGCCTTGAAGACACTTTTGGATGTTTATCTTGCTGGGATCCTATGATCTCTGCTGACTTCCTGCCCCTGGGGAAGGAGGCTGGACTCCATGATCCTCCAGGGTCCCTTCCAGCCTAAATGTCTATGAAACTTGCCCAGTCTACTTCTGACCCCAGTGTCCACATTATTAATGATATGTTGAATAGTATAGGCCAAAGGACAGAGCCTTGAGGGACCCTACTGGTCACAGGGCACCACAACAATTGACTTCCATTAACAACAACCCTCCAGGGCTTACCACAGAGCCAATTCCCCAGCCAGTGGATCATGGTGAAGTGGAGGCTGCGGTTGGCCAGTTTTGATAAGAAGTGATCATGGAATACGAGATCAAAAACTTTTTTTTAAGTCAAGATATATGATATCAATCTCCTCTTCCTTGCCCAGGTGATAGGTTACCTGGTCATAAAAGGAAATAAGATTGGTCAAGCAGGACCTACCTGTGACAAACCCATGCTGGCTCTCTCTCAGTATGTTGATGTTGGCCAGTCTCTTGAGAATGATCTCATTGATAATCTTTTCTAGCCTCTTCCACAGGATAGAGGTCAGGCTGATGGGCCTGTAGTTTGATGTATCCACTTTCCTCCATTTCCTGAAGATAGGTACCACGTTGTCCTTCTTCTAGTCTTTGGGCACTTCACCTGAGTGCCAGGAGTTCTTGAAGATCCATGTTAGAGGCTGGGCTATAATGCTTGCCATCTCCTTGAGTACCCTGGGGTGTAAACTGTTAGGGCCAGCTGACTCAAAGGTGTCCAGCCTCTCAAGGTGTTCCTTCACAAAGTCAGCATTGATGGAGGGTAAGGAATCTCCCTCACCCAGGTCTTCCTGTCCTGTAATGTGCAGGGGCGTCACTTGGGGCTGGTGAAAAACTAACACAAAGTACCTGTTTAGCAAGTTGGCTTTTTCCTGCATGTCAGTTATCACTTGTCCCATCTGGTTTAGCAGGGGTCTGACGTTGCCCTTGCTTTTCCTTTAGCTTCCCACATATCTAAAAAAGGACTTCTTATTGTCCTTGATACTTGTAGCCAGCTGGAGTTCAGTTGCAGCCTTGGCTTTCTTGGTTTGCTCTCTGCTGGTCTGGACCAGTGCAGAGTATTCATTCTTGGAGGTAGATCCCATCCTCTATCCTTTGTAGACCTCTCTTTTTAGATGCAGTGGTTCAGCCAGTTCTCTGCAGAGCCAAGGGGGCTGCTGTGCCTCTTTGCTGCCTTTTCTCTTAGATGGGATAGACTTTTCTTGTGCATCCAGGATTGCTCCCTTGAGGAGCAACCACTTTTCCTGAACAACCCTCCCCTTTGGGTTATGGTCCCTTAGGGTCTCACTGACAAGCTTCCTGAGCTTTGACAAAGTCAGCTTTCCTAAAGTTGACTGTATTGCTGACTGACTTGCCAGCTTTATGATGGATGGTGAAGGTGGTCAGCTCATGGTCACTGCCAGCTTCCCTTTGATTGTTAGGTTGCTGATAAGGTTGTCCACTGTTGCCAGTACCAGGTTGAGCAGTGCTTTGCTTCTCATCGGCCCTTAGACTCATTGCATCAGAAAGAGCTCATCCATGCACGTGAGAGCTTTGCAACAGTTTGGATTTGGCCGAGTGCTCTTCACATGAGATGTCTGGGTAATTGAAGTCTGCCATGACAACCATGGGAGAACCATGCTTGTGGTTGGCATTTACATGTGTGTTACTGTGCAGTTTCATAGTTGGTAGGGTCTGAAGGGACCTGAGCAGATCATCAAGTCCAACCCTCTGCCATGGCAGGAAAGAGTACTGCGGTCAAACAACCCCAGTGAGGTGTTCACCTAACCTCCTTTTAAAGACCTCCAGGGTAGGAGCCACTTCGCTTGGAAGCTGGTTCCAGTAACTACTTGCAATTAAATTTTGCTACTTATATTTGCAGCCAGCAAATTTCCTCATAAGTAGTGATTTTTACTGCACAGTAAGTGTGTAGTCAATGTAAATCTGGCTGCCATTTTGAAAGATCTGTATTGTATGGGCCAGGGTTAGTTAACCTGCAACACCCATGCTCCTGGTGGCATGGGCAGATGTTATGTGCTTTTATAGGCAACAAAGCAGCATATAGGGTAGGAAGTAGGGCTGCGCAAATTTTCACCAGCTGTTTCGTTTCAATGCTGTTTCAACTCATTTTGAGCTCAAAACAGTGAAATTGGAATGAAGCAAAGGGCTTTGAAACAGCCTCAAAATGAAATGTGGGAAGTCAAAACATTGCAAATGTTTTTCTAAATGTTTTGAGTTTTGAAGCTGAAGCTGAGCTTGCCTACAAGGAAACAGAAAGGAGGGAGAGAGAGAGGGAAGAGTCAGGAAGGACTGCTCTGATACCAATTGTGTATCTGACCAGTTACTGTGATCCTTCCCTGAGGTCCCTTCCAATCCCAGTGCTGTGGAGGAGGGGTAGAAAAACAGCATAAAAGGCAGCACTGTTTGTTTGAACTGCACTGCTTTGTGCCTGAGGATCAGTTAATGAGCTATCTTCTGGAAACTCAGCAATATTAGACAACAAAGGCTACTACCATTGATTTCCTACTTCCTAGTCTAGCAAGTAGGATTCTGAAATACCTTTTGTTTTCTTTCTAGACCCTTTAATTTTATTATTATTATTCATTTACTGGTTCTTTTCAATTTAATAATTATATTGCATATTACAATATAGAAGTTATATAGGAAGACATGTATACATTTATTTATCCTTATAAAGATGAGAAGTTTCCAGATTATAGGTCCTGGTCTTCATGGGGAAACTCAATCAACCTGATATCTGCTGAGAGGGCAATACAGCAGTGTGCAGGCAATCCAGGAAGTTTTTGGAGAGTATTGCATACAACTTCCTTCTGCAACTGTTTGAGAGCCCAACTAGGGGCCATGCTCTTCTTTACCTGGTTCTCACAAACAGGGATGAATTGGTGGGCAATGTAGCTCCAGTTGGCTGGCAACTTGGGCAGCAGTGATCATGAGTTGTTGTGTTCAGGATCCTGAGGAAAGGAAGGAAGTAGGGGAGCAGAGTAAGAAACCTGGACTTCAGACTTTGACTCACTCAGGGAATGATGGTCAGGATCCGCTTGAAGCCAGTTACAGGAGGAGAAGTGTCCAGGAGAGCGGTCTCTATTTCAAAGAGACTTTACTGAGAGTGTAGGAACAAATCATCCTGATGTGCAGGGAGACTAGCAAATATGACAAAAGACCAGCTTGTCTTAGCAGGGAACTCTTCAGTAAGCTAAATCACAAGATTATCAAAAGTGGAAGCTTAGACAAACTATTAGAGAGGCATATAAGAATATTCTCAGGCATTCTGGGATGAAAGAAGGAAGGCCAAATCACAATTGATATTGCAACTAGAAAGGGATGGATGTGAAGGGTAGCAAGAAGGTTTCTATAAGTATGTCAATAACAATTAGAGGAAGGTCAGGGAAAGTGTGGGTCCCTTACTGAAAGAAGAGGGCAACCTAATGACAGGATGCAGAAAAGGCTGCAGTACTCAATGCCTTTTTCACCTCAATCTTCAGGCAAGGTTATCTCCTAGACTACTGAACCTGGTATCACGATATGGGGAGAAGAGATGAGGAACATGACTTCTGAGAATAGGCTTAGGGAACTGGGCTTATTTAGCCGGAAAAAGAAAAGACTAAGAGAGGATTTTAATAACCACCTTCAACTACCTGAAGGGTGGTTCCCAAGAGGATGGAACTAGACTATTCTTAGTTATGGCAGATGACAGAACAAGTAGTAATGGCCTCAAGTTGCAGCAAGGGGAGTTTGTATTAGATATTAGGAAAAAAAACCCTCTCTCATGTCATGAGTAGTAAAGCACTGGGGCAGGCTAACCAGAGAGGCTGTAAAATCTCTATTCTTGGAGGTTTTTAGGAACTGGGAAGACAAAGCCTTGAGTGTAATGATATCTTTGGGATGGTCCTGTTTGAGCAGGCATTTGGACTAGAAAACTTCCTGAGTTATCCCAACCCTAATTTTCTATGATTCTGTCATTTAGTTGTTTCTCATTCCATTCCAGAATAGAGAGTTTACCCAAACTCAGACCTTTGAAAACAAGGAAATGTGTGTCCATCCTAACACAATCATAACTCCATTTTCCTTTAATATTCATGCTCAAACTCTGCCTTTGCAAGTTGTACAGAACATTTGTGGCATGGAACACATGACCGCTATGAGGAAAAGACTAACACCTTCTCTTTGCTTAGACAAGGCCTATGTTTATGTAAGCTCTACTGAAAAAGCAACACAAGCCCTCCATGACCTGTTACACAGAAATAAGACTACAGCTGCTAAATTCTACAGCCTCACTTCTTTCAGTCCTGTTCTACAACACTTCACTGTTACACACAAGATGCCACTTAACAGTGTACTTTCCAGTTTTCTACCACTAACTGCACTGCTATCATCTAGCCTTGTACTATTCCGTATGTTGTTACTAATCCAGTAAACGTAGCTGGAGTGCAAGCAGGTAATTCCAAATAGCTAGTGCCAACTCCAGAAAGGTAGAGTTAATTTTGTATATCTTAAATTGTATTGCCTTCTTTTCAGAAATTTGCTTTGTAATATCTTGTGCTTTTCCAGAACACTGAGTTCAGCAAAACTCAATCTTAAATCTGTGATAACAAAGCTTGTTGTCAGTAAATTACAAGGGCATTTCAAGAAAGCTTCCACTGGCACAAAACCAAGTTATTGCTTATCCCTGTAGAAGGTCCCATGCAAAGCCACTGTATGCCATACAAGTATGTCCTTGAGAACAGGGGAGGAGGAGAAGTAACTACTTCAGACATACAGCAGCAGTCCTGTGTCTCTTAGCTTAATGACAATAAGATTATATTAGCATCTAGAATGGAATGATTCTTAACTAAGTATGCTTTGCTATTACAACAGTTATACAGTATGGATAAGAGAGGTAAGTTGCATTTTATGTTGTTATATTATTATTTTAAATGAGGATTATGTGGGGACCGAGTATAGCCGGTGGGGTTATTGGTACTTCAACCAATGGAGTAGAATTAGGCACAGACGCGTATTGGTTAACTTGAAATAACTTTACTTACACAGCTGATGTACACGGACTCGTGTGAATGTACACAGTGTAGGCACCTTCCATGAAAGTTGCAATCCAGGCACAGCTGTAAACAATATGCCGATGTTTTCTGAGCATACAGGGTACGGGGTACGTCGGGACAATCAGTGACGGGGAGTCATTGGTGGGTGATCAGGCCTTCCAGTTTGCTCCGAGATGCACGTGGAACTCTCTTCCGAAGTACATGCGGAGTTCTCTGACTTGGGCGGAAACTGCCCTAGCTTTTATACAGCTAGCGAGCCAATTGCTAGTCACCAGGTAGGAATAAGTTTCAATAAGCCAATAGGTAGCATGCATGCAAACAATGCGATTGCTAAGTTTGGTGAGGACTGTTCACTGCACCAAGGTTTTTTCCCACCGTACCAAGAAATTCTTTGCACCAAGGAATCATGTTGTGCTAAGAAATTCCACTGTGTCGAGGCACTTTCAGTCACTGAGTACAGACAGATTAGAGTGCAGCTTTAATAGAAGAAGCAAATGTAAGTTCAGTGACTCTTGTATGTTTACATTCAAGAATGACAGGTAAGTTAAAAAGAAAAACAAAAAAGATTAAAAGGATGTGAGAAATACTATAGTTTCTGAGTAATCTAAATGAAATACTATAAAAAGTACCAAATGTTCTGTTTTGTTGCTGCTCAATAATTAGAAATTAATCAATGTTCTTTTACACAATCAGTCACAGAAGTAAAACTTTCAAAAGAGAATTCAAGGACCAAGACAACAGTATGTAAAAACTTATGCTCCACTGACTCTCTCTTCAACATTTATGTAGTTCTGAAGAGGAATTCAATTGATCTTTAGAAAAACTTTGACATAAATGGTCCACTGCACTAAACTTAAAGTAGGACATGTGTTACCAGACAAGAAAACCTACCTTCCCATATCCAATCTTAATGAGATCCTATAACTTGTTATATTTAATCTTTTATTTTCTTTCTTAAAGGAAAGGAATTGCCACTGTTCTGGAACACTCACACAGACACAATCGGGATGAAATTGCACTATACTGGAACATTGTAAGCGCTGTATTAATTATAACAAAAGTACCAGAAACATTATGTCTAAACTCTCTTAGTCACTTTTTGAGCTCTGCATTGTGTTTCATCTTAGATAAAGTTCCCATCACCATAAAATGGAAAATTAATAAATAATAAACCAAATCCCTAGTGTTCCAGAAATGGCACCAGTATTTAACTATGCCTGTTAAATGCCTGTCCAAATAAAAGGTCTTACAAGATTTCCTATAGGGCATTCACTGTATCTGGTTAAGGTTAAGTCATCTTTAAGCCATCTAAACCTAACCCAGGAGTGGTGCATGCAGGGATTTGCTGTTGCCAGGAGCATCATGGGCAGCCTCAGGTAACTAATTTGGGGTGCGAAGGGAGCTGGTGGAACTGGGGGAGGATGGAGGGTCCATGCAGAGGGCTGGCAGGTTTTGGAGGCAGGGGCGAGGGGATGGTGTTGCTTGGTGCTGGGAAGATAACTGGAGGGATAAAAATAGCCTGGTCAGAGTTGCACGGTTGTACTTTGAATACATATAGGCACCTATGAGATAAGGTTAACCCTTTCTTGACTTAAAGATAGTTTGTCTTCTGAGATGCACCAACTTAAATTATGCATGCCATTTTTGGGGGTGATTTTAATCCCTGCAAACTCCTGCATGACCAGGCATTCAGATCATCCTAACCAAGGTTAGGTCAAGCCAAATGTAATGCTTAGATGTAACCTAGATGTCCAACGTTGGGCTATGGCAGGTTTTGAGCAAGAGGGAGTGAGAGATGTGGAGCAACTACCAAAAATGTCTTTCCCCTGATTTTTGCCAAACAAACTTGGTGTACAGATGGTACTTGCAGGCAGTTTCTCTCAACTGACCTTAGGATTTGTGATATAAAATAGGGGTATTAAAGTAAATGAAGCTATTCTCAAAGTAGAGCATAGATCACGGGTAGGTAAAAGGAACTGAGCTGAATTCTTTCAGCATTTTGAAGGAACAGAAAGATGTTCTAATAATGACAATGTAGTGTACAGCAATATGGTGATCACAGGAGCTGACTTGCAGCAGACACTCAGCACCAGCATTTTGTTAAAAGAAAAAAAATGTTCTTACTACCTCCCTTGCAGAAAAAATGATCAAGTAGCTGAAAGAATGAAAGAAGATAAAGAAACTGAGGAAAAACAGTCTATTTACCATGTTTGTTCTTCCTACTTGGAGTACTTCAGACACTTCCATATGGTGTCTGAAAGAATGAGTTTACATTATATCACAATCATTTTTTCATAGCATATATAAAGACTAAGAAAAGGAAAAAAAGTAATGTGAAGATCATGAAACCAAGCACTCCAAAGTTAGAATCAGATTAATCTGTGCAGTTGTAGTTTGCTCTCTTTTTGTGTATATATTACAAGACAGTCTTCGTAACATGGAGAATTTTTTTTTTCCAGAAGGCCCCTCCCCACCATCTAATGAACTGGACGGACGGTATACACAGAATGGATAATGATTTAATATTTCTTCCTCAGTGTGTGGTGCCATGAATTATTAACTGCCCATCATTCGTATTCTGCATGAATAAAGAATTATTAATTTCCTCATAGATTTTCTATGGCATTTGCATCACAGTACACACAGGACTTAATTGGTACTTAGGAGTTAAACACTGCAATGTCTAACTTTTAGATGCCCTATCATCTAGTGGAATCTTTAGCTTGATTTAAGTGTCAAGGGTCATTCTACAATGCATGGATAGCTAGATGCCAAAACTGGGAAAGCCAGCAAACTAAGCAAGGACTCATGTGAGATAGCTAATAGGACATGTTGAGACATGGGAGGAGTCTGACTCTTACCCCTCAAAGACAGGTGCTGAATTCTGGGATGGAAGGTGTCTATATCTACTCAGGTTTCTCAGCTATAATCCTTCCCATGTAATTAACCTATGACAAATCAGAGTAAGGCTGAGAGCTCTTCCCCAACACTCACTGAGTGGGGAACCCCTTGGGAGATAGAAACTCTCTTTTCAGATTCTGATTGGCTGTATGTATAGAAGATGATGACTGTGTAGTAGCCTGATGCTACTGGACAGTAGCACTGTGTAACAAAAACCATGGTGCGATGCTACAGAATAATACATGGTATTATTGGGCTACTGCAGTCATGGCACAAAAAAGGCATTCACTGGCACTATTGCATAGTAAATCACATTACTTCTCATTACTTCACATTACTTCACATTACTTATTTATCCAAGTACTAATTAAATGCAAAGTGCTTACTGTGTGGTAGCATCTCATGTAGACATAGCCAGTCTGTATGATATGGAACAAGAACTTGAACCCAGGTTTCCCTTATCCTGGGAGGAGATATTGGGGGTTCTGCCTTCTCAATCTCTTCTACTGAAGCTGTTCAATTTTAAATAAATTATTCATATTAATCCCACATCTTTTCTGAGGACACTTTAGCAAGGCTATAGAATCATTTCCTTGCTCTCTGCCTTCCTCTGTATGCCCTAATGAATAATTATTTGCCTCAAAGTGGAACAATTACAATATCAAAGCCTTGTCCCAGAATGTCCAATAAATCAATGGTGAGGGTATGCTCTAGGGCTGTGCGAAGCTTCAGTCCTTGATTCAGTTCAGTGGAGATTTGGCCCTATTCAGTGTCTGAATCTCCAAATCTAAATTGAATCAGGAGACCCTTTAATCTCTCCAAATCAAATCAGAACCCTCCAAATTAATTTGGAGAGATTTGGAAAGATTTGGTGATTCAGACATTTGGTCAGCTTTAAATGTTTTTTTCTGCATACCTCTAGGTAGTGGCTCATAAATACTGTGATGCTGGGGTGCATAGAGTGTCCCACAGAAGCATGGGGGGCTCCCCAGTGTGGTTGGCAGCAGACCTAGAAATGGACTAGAAGCACTTCCAGTCTACTTCCAGGTCTGTCAGGGAGAGTGCAGGGCCCTTCCCCACATGTCCCCTCAGCTCAGTGACTGGTGCTTCCTGGGTCGGGGTGGGGTTGGACAACCAGGGTCTCCCTGCGCCCGATCGCAGAGCCAGGGACATGGGGGGTGGCAGGGCTGTGCATTCCCCAGTGGACCTGGAAGTGGACCACAAGTACTTCTGGTACTTCTGGTTCCAGAAGTACTTCTGGTCCACTTCTGAGTTTACCGCCAAGCACATGGGGGACCCCCTGGCTCCTCCACACTCCTCTGGGACTCTCCATCTGCCCCAACATCACAGTGTTCATAAGCCACACCTGCTACATTGAGGTATCTCAATCTGTGTCTGAATCACTGATTGCTTCGAATTTTCAGATTCTGGTTCAGCCAAATCAAATCGGGGACAGTATTCTGAGTCAATGTATCAAATCACTGTCCCCAATTCGGGCATAATCCATATCTGAATCAAATAGAGCCCACTTTGTACACCCCTAGTATGCTCTTGGGATGAGGGAGCTCTCTGGCTGAGTCCTTATTCAAATCAAGCAGATTACGGATTTGACAACAAACTTCTCTCTTATTTAATGATTGCTCTAACCCTTGTTCATAAGGTAAAATCCCACAAACCTCTCAAGAAGACTTGTCTATGCCTGTCCTTTTAATAATGATCAGTCTCTTATGTGTGTTCCAAAATGCCTCTGGCCCTACAAGAAGGGTAGTCAGAGAAATAGCTAGTTTGAGGATTTTGCTAGGGAGATACTTTTGCATCAGGTGGCATTAGGACTTAAGCGGTTTTACACATGGCCATGTGTAGCACATTGGTGTCCCAGGGCTGATCATGATGCCCCTTTGTGGCTCTGTGACCATGCCTCACCATGCCCCTAGAGGGCATTCCCTTCTCTCCTGCCATGCCATGATGGAATAATACCAATAAGAGCAGGGCTGCCCATAGGCCTGCACATGAGGCCTAGTCTGGATGGATGCCCCACTGAGGTTCCCAGGCCCCTTGCTGGGCCTCTATGGTCCCAGGTCCCTCGTTGGGCCTCTCTAGTTGACCATGTGCTGCTATGCATGTAAAGGCTTAGGGGCTAGCTGCATGGCTCTCATCTTCTACATGCCCCAGGTTTCGTGGGTATTACAGTAATATTGGTGTCTTGTTGGGGCTTTGGCCTCCTTAGCCTCCACCCTTTTACTCTAACTAGATCTTCTAGCTCAGGCCCACTGTGTCAGTCCTGGCTTTGAAGCATCAGCTCTGCTTTGGTCTTTTTTGAGCACAAGGCCCCCCTCAGACACTGGGCCTGTTGCTCCTGTCTGGCTTTGTGGCCTTGCACACTGCCCACTCTGGACTCAACGGTTGCTTGTGACTTGAGCCTGCCCCTGACTGGGCTCCAGGTGACTGCTTGCCCCACAGGCACCAATGGGACCTCTGTATACTGCCCCTAAAGTCCCAACCCAAACCACTTGCATAAACTGTAATGTAAACCATAAGCCCCTGAGCTATAGCATAAACAACAAGAGGGGAAACAGCCATCTGCGCCTTCAAGGGGGAAAACCTTTCCTCATCCCTTGTTCAGGCATATCTCCCAGGCCTGGACTCTTTGTGAGCTCTTGAAAACTTACTGGGGTTTCACGAATAGGACAGCAGTCTGTCTAGCAGTCCCAGGTAGCTCACCTGTCCAGGAGCTCCTGCCCTTGCAGCTTGCAAAGCTAGACTAGCTTGCTAGTTCAAGCCTCATGCATATATCCTCCCAGGGCCCTGCAGGTGCCTGCTAATCACCCCTGAGCTAAGCAAAGCCTTGACCATTAGTATTTCTAAATTATTTTTTGATCTAGCCTTTTATTCTTAACAAAGATTAGTAAATGATTATCATGACATTTCTGAGAGATGAGGTGACATTACTATTTTACTATTTTTTACTATATTTACTATTACTATTTTATACACTGGGAATTGAGGCACAGAGTATAAAGCAAAAGCTGTCAAAAGTATCTATTTAATTAAAAGTAGGAGAAAAACAAAGGGTCCATTACTAAACAATGAATGAGAGAAAATAATAGATGAAGCAGAGAAGTCTGAAGTGTTTGATTATTTTAAAAAATCTGGGTTCATTAAAAATATGAATTATGAACAGAATTAGTTTTAAGCAGAGTATAACAGTGCAGATCAAAGAGGAGAAATAACAGATTAATGAATCTTGAGACAAGACAGATTGGCGGATTCTGATGAAATTCACCCTAAGTACTAACTGAAGTAATCTCTCTATATTTAGTAGTTTTCTTTGAGAACTTGCACAGGAGATGATAGATCTTGGAGAGGACAAAATAGGATTTATCTGTAAAAACAGAAGAAGGGAGGACCAGGGAAGTATAGATTGATCAGCCTAATCATGATTCCTGAAAAGATTATAGAAAAAAAAAATCAATTTGCAAGTACCCAGAAGATAATAACATGATTAAGTGTCAACATGTGTTGCTCAAAAACAGAACATGTCAAACCAATCTAATTTCCTTTTTTGACAGGATAACTGTCTTTCTTTATAAGGAATATGCAATAGGTATGATATATATCTTATTTTTAGTAAGGCTTTTGAGAGGAGTAATCATAGTAAGGAGGATGTACAACTTATTGAAAAAGCATTCTTAAAGAGTTGATTATCAATGTTTCACTGTCAAACTTAAGTACATCTCAAAAAGTGTCCTACAAAGGTTGTCCTGAGCTCACTTTTATATTATAGTTTCATTAATAATTTGCATGATGGAATAGTATGGATGATGGTATGGTGTGCTTATAGAAGTTGCAGATAATACTAAGCTGTGAGAAGTTGCAAGTATTCTGAAGGACAGGTTCAGAATTTAACACAAATTTGACAAATTGGACAGATGGTCTGAAATCAGCAGGATGAAATTTAATAAAGACAAGTGCTATACTTAGAAAGCCAACATTAAATGTAGAAATATAAACTGGGGAATAACTGGCTAGGTAACAAAATAGCAGAAAATCATCTGAGGGTTATAGCTAATCACAAATTAAATGTGATTAAACAATGGAAAGTTGGAAGGAAGGAATCCATGCATGTTTAATAAATAATGAAGGAAGATCTCACTCTGGGATGTATTTACAGGCATATTGTATACAAGAAATAAATGGTAAATCACTCAACTTGACACTGGTATGCCCCGTTTTACACAAAGCGCTTGAGGAAAGTTAGGAATAAATTGCAGAGAGTCCAGGGCACTGATAAGAGGTTTACTTTTTACTTATGAGGCAAGATTAAGGGATCTGGTTTGGTTACTGTGGAGAAGAGAAGATGGTGGGAATACAGATGTCTTCCAGTAAGCAACAAGTTGTTAAAAAAGGGATGGTGATTAATTGTTCTCCATGGCACTTGGATGAAGGAAAAGAAAAAATCAGCTTAACTTGATGCAAAGATGATTTAGGGTGGATATAAAGAAAACTTTCTGTAGTTAGGGTGGTGATCCTCTCCTGGAAAAGGACACACACAGTGATTGCAGAATCTCCTTTGTAGGTAGTTTCTGAGAAAATGCTTGACACAAATAGGCATGGGATGATCTAAGTATACTAGGTAGAGCCTCTGTGCATGACACTGGGTGGATAGTTTCTTGGGTCTCCTTCAAAACTTATTTCTTTGATTCTGTGATATTTTTGGAAGCCTAGTACCAGATACATAGGCCCCATAATTAGAATACTTAGCATTTATATCAAAACTGTTGATATCAGTTACAGTTGTGATTAGTCATAATTTGACTAAAACAACGTGGTCCCCAAGCATGTTCATTTGGGTACCCAAAAAATAAGCATACAGTATAGACCTGCAAAAATTGTTTTCTGAGTGACTTAGCTACCATCACATAGAGCCACTGTGGCAGAAGTGGGGAGAGTATACAATGCAGGACCTGTTTCAGCTGCCTTAATCGTGAAACCATCCTTCCTTCAATTCCTACCTTGCTTACTGCAGAATTTCAAATGTTTACAAGAACTAAATAAAAGGTCCTAGACAACAGCATCTTCAGTTCCAGCAGATGCTTCTTTTAATGTAAAAAGGGTCTTTGCCACTTTCCCCCACCCCTATTAACAAAAACAAACATGTGAAGCAAGAACAAGGTCAATGTGCAGTAACTGCATGATGAAGTTATTACTTAAAGTTTTCAATTCAGTTGAACTCAAGCCAAATTTCTTTATTTAAATCAGGCTCCTGATTTAGCAAAACATAGTCATGTAAGAA
This sequence comes from Caiman crocodilus, assembly GCA_030014935.1. Classification (NCBI taxonomy): domain Eukaryota; kingdom Metazoa; phylum Chordata; order Crocodylia; family Alligatoridae; genus Caiman; species Caiman crocodilus. The sequence goes on from JAGPOW010001296.1 coordinate 98,959,191, forward strand.
ATCCCAGTGACAATATGTATAAAGGAGGCCAGCAGAACTGGAGTCTGTTTTTATAGATTAGTGCTGTTACATTATGATAATTTGCTAAATCTTTGAAAGGTAGAACACACTAGGAATGGGATGATATGTTGACAGAACACCCGTAGGTAAGGAAAACTGGCTGAGTAAGGGAGGATGTGGCTGCTTGTTTAAGGTTTTGTGGGAATGCAGCCAGGAATTATATATAAACTGTTATAATAAAAATATTTTTTATTATAACTGCATATTCTTGAAGGTGCTGTGTAGGTCATAGATCTTAACAAGCTATCTGGTGCAAGACTGAATTACCAAGAGTTAAAAAACTATTCAAAATTAATCCAAAGAGACATGATATGCCATTTAAACCATCAACATTATGGGCTCTATGGCAATGACAGGAAGCATGATGTACACCAACTTTCTAGTAATCAGTGGCCTAACAGTTTCTGTTTTTCTATTATGATTGAGAAAATGTTGCAAAGTCACTAAATTAGAATATGGAACAGATAGTTCAGAGTTCAGACACAAATAATAATGAGATACTCCCCCAAAACATTAATGATCTGTATCAAAATGTTGTAGGGGAATGATATTGTGTCTGGTTTTAAAAGGCCTCATCATGAGCTGTGTGATATCTCAGATATCACCATGACCTTAGCGTCCTGCAGCCATCCATCACTACTCAGCAGACTGTGCTGCATGCAAGTTTAATAAATACAGCATTGTTTCCTTCAGACACCAAGTGTGGTGACTAACAAGTGTGTACAAATCATGACAAAATAGTCTAGGTTCATTACCTTCTTAAACTTCTTATGGCCTCTGCCTGTCTAGTTATTTAACACAGGCATTGAGGGGTCACCAGTAAATTACTGTTCAGCTATAATCACCACTGTTAGTGGCAAAACAAATGATATAAAACAGTTCAAAAGAGCTCAAAGGAATGATTGTTTTATAATGGATCAGATGTATCCATTAAAAGAAAAAATGATCTGACCTTTTTTTGTTACCTGTGAGTAATCAAACAATAGAGAAAGATGATGTTATCATTGGGGCAGTATGGACATGCGCCTGACAGATACTCCACACAGCACACACAGATGCAGGGTATGACATTTTGTAGCATCAATAAATGTCTATCATTTTCTTCCTTTTTTTTAATTTTACTTTTCTTCTGTAACAACTGTTGAAATATGTCAGTGTTATAGATACTAGCACTGGACATTTCTCTGAATTGATGGATATTGTGTAAAACATATAATGCATTAACGTCTGAAAAGGTGCAGAGTTTCCTAAACCAACAATGCTGTTAAAGGCAGGGAAAGGTTGATTAAGTTCGGAAGCATTAAACTTTTAATGATGTCTCATTGATACCCTGCATAATTGTTGCTATATTCAGTGGCTGTATCCGTAAGTGCTCCTTCATTATTCAACAGGCCAAGGTACTCTGTGAATGCCATCAAAATCAATTACAGTTTGGCTACTTTGGTGGGGCCAATGAGGCAGAGAATTAACCTCCAACTAATTTCCAAAGTCATTTACTCACTGATAGCTTAGCACATTTACTTCCAGGGGCATTGTACATTATGGAATGTTTAAAAATAAAGTATACTGTAAGGTGGGGGGCAAACGGGGGAAGAATAATCTCAGATGTGATAGAAAGGCTATCAGGGCAATTGTTATTACAGAAGTAGTCTAGATAAATGTCATCGGCTGAAGGTTTTAGGCCAAGTAGTCATTCATAAGAATTAATCTGCCAGATGTAGTTTCATTCACCCTTTAAAAAATCAGAACTAGTTATTGGCGTAGCTGAAACATTTATAATTGCTTACAAGACATGGTGATCCAACTACATAATTGAATCCATTACTGTTGAATATCAAAATGGGACTAATTGAGGTTATATTATGGAAAGAAAAAGAGTATAAATTAGAGCATTGCTCAAAATACTTTGTTTCTATTGTCATTCATAAGCCTTCCTTGGGCAATCATTACATTCATCTTAATGTGAAAACCTTGGAGAAAGAACAAGGCTGGAATCCAGAAAGGCAGCCTCTTTTCTCTTCCCTGAAGGATCTGCCCATACAATCTATGAAATATCCATGATATTTTGACAAATGATTCCATAATATTCTTAGGAAACTTTTTTTTATTAAGAACTATCCTTAAAACAGAAGTATAGAGTCATTGGCCAGCTGCTTGTTTGGCAGCTGCTGAATATGGGGCTAGAGTTCAAGAGTTTGAGGAATGTCCTCTCACATCATTCATAAGCACAGACCAAATGTATAGTACTGACAGCCTGTGTTTCCAGAAACATAAGTATTATTGGAGTCTGTAGGTAAGCACACTTGTTAGCCAATTCTCATAGCCACATTGGCCATGAGTTCTATAGAGACCATTTGTCAGGATTGTCATCCTGGGTATATTCATCAAATTCATGAACTTCTAGAATGGTGATGGGAGTTTATAAGATTTCATTAGGGATATTCAGAACCTACTGAAAATAATATCTAGTCTTGGATCAGTATCTTTATGGAAAAAAATACACACAGTTAGGACATGTCACTTGAAAAACTACACGATTTTGTTTTTAATTGGACATTAGTTAAAATATATATTTTGCTAATATTTCAATAACAGAGTACACAGGGATCCAAAACACTGTTTTATGCATTAAATAATAGACTGTCATTGAACACAATGAATGAAGAATAAAATCAGCTGTGCTGAGAGCCACAAAGAAATTTTTATAATGTGGAATATTACTGTAGCTGCATTCCATAAACATTACTAAAATATGACCTATTTGTGTGAACTCAGTTTCTTTAACCCAAGTGACAAGTACTTTGTAGAGATAAAATGTAAAAGATGGACATTTATAAATCTAAATAGCTAAGATGATCAAAAAGTGGAAGGAGAATTTTCGATTAAAATTTGGGTTTACTTAAACAGTGTGCAAGTCATATGAATTTGGGAAAAGTGCATTAGGCTCATGTCCATGTCACTAATTGTCCAAAGTTTGATTTGGAAATCATGGAATATAGTTAGGAGCTCTCCAATGACATTAAAAAAAAATGTTTGCTTTCAGTTTTTGAAATTCCACTGGGTTCAGAAATGTTTGGACCACATTCTGCCCCACCCCAGCAGCTGGATTAATGTCTATGTTTGAACTGAACATACAAGTTTTATAAGACTGGGAATTTTGTTTTAAAATATGCACTGAACTATGGGAAACAACTTCCAACTTCTCTTCAAATAACTAGAAGGTAAGGACATACAACACTTTGAAGCACAAAAAGATAGACAAAAAGAACTATAGGAAGAAGGGAGGACTCGGGCAACTATAGGCCCATCAGTCTTACCTCAATCCTGGGGAAACTCTTTGAGACGATCATCAAGGAGCACATCTGTGATGGGCCAGCATCGGGGTTAATGCTAAAGGGCAACGAGCACGGTTTCATTAGGGGCAGGTCATGTCAAACCAACCTGATTGCCTTTTATGAACAGGTCACAAAAGCATGGATACAGATGTCACCATGGACGTAGTCTTTCTGGACTTCGGCAAGGCCTTTGACACTGTCGACCACCCAATCCTCATTAAAAAACTAGGCAGCTGTGACTTTGATGCCTACGTAGTCAGATGGATTGCAAATTGGCTGAAGGGTCAGACTCAGAGGGTGGTGGTGGATGGGTCATATTCGACCTAGGGGGAAATGGGCAGTGGATTCCCCCAGGGCTTGGTCCTTGGGCCCGCACTGTTCAATTTCTTTACCAGCAGTTTGGATGATGGGGTGAAAAATAACCTGTTCAAATTTGCAGATGAGACCAACATTTGGGGTGAGGTGGGCACGCTAGTAGGGAGGGAAAGACTGTAGAAAGATCTGGATAGATTGCAGGGATGGGCTAACAAAAACAGGATGCGTTTTAATACTGAACAAGTGCAGGGTGCTGCAATTGAGCAACAGTAACCAGCAGCACACTTATAAGATGGGAAACTCCATTCTTGAGAGAACAGAAGCAGAAAGGGATCTTGTAGTCATTATTGACTCCAAGATGAACATGGGCTGATAATGCAAGGTCACAGTCAGCAGGGCTAACCGGACCCTATCATGCATCCACAGGTGCATCTCAAGTAGGGCCAAGGAGGTGATCCTCCCCCTCTATGCAACACTGGTCAGGCCACAGCTGGAGTACTGTGTCCAGT
>JAGPOW010001296.1:98963509-99054754 GCA_030014935.1 Caiman crocodilus
CCACAGCTGGAGTACTGTGTCCAGTTCTGGGCACCCCACTTCAAGAGGGATGTGGACAACATTGAGAGGGTCCAGAGGAGGGCCACCCGCATGATCTGGTGACAGCAGGGCAGACTCTACAATGATAGGCTACAGGACCTGAACTTGTTCAGCCTTCACAAGAGAAGGCTGAGGGGGGGACCTGGTTACCATCTATAAACTCACTAGGGGGGACCAGAAGGGTTTGGGGGAGACCTTGTTTCCCCTAGTGCCCTGGGATAACAAGGAATAATGGCCACAAGTTGTTGGAGAGTAGGTTTAGATTAGACATCCATAAAAACGACTTCACAGTTAGGGAGGCTAGGATCTGGAACCAACTTCCAAGGGAAGTGGTGCTGGCTCCTGCTTCTACCCTGGGGGTCTCCAAGAAGTGATTTGATGCCTACCTGACTGGGGTCATTTGAGCCTAGTTTTCCTCCTGCCTAGGCAGGGGGTCAGACTTGAAGATCTACAAGGTCTCTTCTGACCCTACTTCTATGATTCTATGATATAGTTCAAAAAAGTAAGCTAGCGGTATTCACGATATACCTATGTCTTTTACTTTATCTGTAAATGTAGACCAAGACCGACAGGGTTTGGCAATTTGTGTTAAAGGTTCATTGGAGCAGAGACCTGAACCTAGACTCCTATTTCCAGGGCAGTTCAGGTAATTTAGTCAGGCTCCCTTTCGTTTACTCATTAACATGATGATTTGCTCCATTGGCTGCACAGCTTCAACAGAAAGAATGGTGCATTCAGAGCAGCCAAGATAATGGCATTCTCATCAACAGATCTTTAGGCACTTCAGCAACTTTACTCACACAACCTTAGGCACCTGCTAGCTTTAAGTGCCTAAGTTGGCTCTTCCTTCTTCCCCTCCATCTTTTTCTTAGATCTGTGTGCCTCATTTCTAAATTGCATTTAAGGTGAATAAATCTATGGGTTTTATTTTTATTTTTTTTGAGGGGGGATGACAATTTATTTGCTTCTTACTGGGTGCATCTACATAAGTAATTTACTGTATAGTAGATTAATCAGCTGTGCAGTAAATGTCACACAGCTACAATTGGCTAAAGGGTTGTACCCAGACAGTGGTGGTGGATGGGTCGGTATCGACCTGGAAGGGTGTGGGGAGTGGGGTCCCGCAGGGCACGGTCCTTGGACCAGTACTCTCCATGTCTTCATCAGTGACTTGGATGAGGGAGTGAAGTGTACTCTGTCCAAGTTTGTGGATGATACAAAACTGTGGGGAGAGGTGGACACACTGGAGGGGAGGGAACAAATACAGGCAGACCTGGACAGGTTGGACAAATGGGCAGAAAACAATAGAATGCAATTTAACAAGGAGAAATGCAAAGTGCTGCACCTAGGAAAGAAAAATGTCCAGCACACCTACTGCCTAGGAAATGACTTGCTTGGCAGCATGGAGATGGAAAGGGATCTCAGAGTCCTAGTGGACTCCAAGATGAACATGAGTTGTCAGTGTGACAAAGTCATCAGAAAAGCTAACTGCACTTTATCATGCATCAGCAGATGCATGACAAATAGAGCCAAGGAAGTGATACTTCCACTCTATCAGGCACTAGTCAGATTGCAGTTAGAATACTATGTCCAGTTTTGGGTGCCACACTTTAAGAGGGATGTGGATAACCTGGAGATTCTCCAGAGAAGGGCCACGCATAGCCAAGCCCTACAAGAACAGACTAGGACACCTGGACCTCTTCAGCCTCCGCAAGAAAAGGTTGAGCAGTGAACTTGTGGCTGCCTATAAGTTCATCATGGGGGCACAGAAGGGAATTGGTAAGGCTCTACTCACCAAGGTGCCCCTGGGAGTCACAAGAAATAATGTCCATAAGCTAGCAGAGAGCAGATTTAGACTGGCCATTAGGAGGAACTTCTTCACATTTAGAGTGGCTAAAATCTGGACTGGGCTCCCAAGAGAGGTGGTGCTCTCTCCTACCCTGGGGGTCTTCAAGAGGAGGTTAGATAGGCATCTGGCTGGGGTCATCTGAACCCAGCACACTTTCCTGCCTATGCAAGGGTCAGACTCAATGATCTATTGAGGTCTCTTCTGACCCTAACATGTATGAATCTACACATGCACTCCTATTAGGCTGGAGTAAACTAATTTACTTCAGAGCAGGCTAATATTTGTAAATAAAATTACTATCCTTCTATGGAGTAAAAAACTCCACAGCACTGCACATGTAGATGCTGCCTCAGCTTGTTGGGTCAGAAGGGCGCTTCAGTGTAAGGGCTGCCTGCCAGCTAGTCCTGTGCTGAAGCTCTATGTCCCAGCCAGCCATTATATAGTGCATTGAGCCAGGGGTAGCAGCCCTGGGCCAGCAGGCTGATTCCCAGGGCCCTCTGCTAGCCAGGGTGCTCTGACCTGGCTCAGCATGCTGCAGTCTCAGGCACCCATGTAAATGGGTGCCTGGGAGCAATAACTGGTACAATAGGCACTGAAGTGTATTGTATCACATTAATATGCATGTATAGATGCACCAACTTATTAATTTAATCATTTTGATGTCTGATGAGTAGCACTACTAAAAGTTATCAAAAAATTTTTACCATACGTAACCTCTGAAAAAAATAAACAATAAAATACATTAATAATAAAACTCAAGTGAATTGCTTGTGCATTCTGAAAAGATGAAAACCAGTGATTATGTCACTTTTATTTTGAGAAAAATAAAGCTTTTTTTTTTATCAGTGAAAGTTTTATTTGAGGCCAAGAACCCAAACAGGGATGTTAGCATTTGAAACAAATACTTTTAACAAAATAATCCTGAGCAGTAGAATGTCTTCTATGAAAGGCTCTCAAATTACTTCATAGATATTGTAGAGCACTTTGTTGTTCTGCTGAAATATAACATAGTATCCATTTTATCAGTCTATTTTATTAAAGGCTGATTTCATCATGGCATGTAAGTATCTTCATGAGGAAAAAGGTTTCTAATTGTAGATGACTTTTTAACTTAGGAGAAAAAAACATCATGAAGTCCAATAGCTGCAGGATGAAACTAGACACATTTAGACTAAAGATCAGACCCATATTTTAACAGTGATGGCACATACTTATTGGAGAAACTTGTCTGAGAATGTGGTGAGTTCTTGATCATTTGAAATAATCAGGATTTATAAAAAATATTCTGTTAGTCACACAGAGTGGATGGACTTGATGAAAGATAGCTAGGTTTTGTTCTGTGGCTTGTACTATGCCAAAGGTCAGAAAAGATGCTTATTACAATCCCTTTCATTCTTAAAATCTAAGAATTATGAACTACCCTGAGCCTAACTCATTCTATTTTACCCCTAACAGTTACATCAAAAGCTCAACCACATTTTGTCTTTCCCAGTCCTTGTTCCACCAATTTAAACAGTTTGCTTTAACAATAATCTTTCTTTTACTCCTCTGTCCCAGCATGTGTATGAAAAGATTTAGGGCATAAATAGTTCATCCAGATTCCATGAGTTTAAAAGAGCTGGCTGAATAAGAATGATTGAGAAGGTGGTAGATTTGTGATAAGCATAGGGAACATTCTAACTGGTGATTTTTTGTGGTAATTTTGAAATAATTTATTTGGGTAAAAATACCTATAAACCAAATTGGCCAATTAGGACATTATGTCACTTATCTATAATCTCCAGACCTTCAGCCTTGATAACTATCAGTGAGTCAGCCTCATATTTATAGCTGGGAACCTGCTACTTAGGAGAGCTTCTCAAAAAGTCGTGCTTTTATGAGCTACTTCCTGGTGACTCTATTTTAAGATGAGCTGACAAAACCACAGTTGGTTTCAAGTTTTAAGGCAGCTAGAGCATTGCCTGAAGGGGCTTATTTCCTATTTGTACCAAAGGACTGATCTGGTTCATGAAACCAACTGTACATAGGCACCTACTATATTTTGAGAGTCTGCTTGTCTCTTTCTCCTCCTGGGATGTCATTTGTGAATCCTGATACACAAGACACAATTAGACTCTTACAGCTGAGTTTAAATCAAGCCTTGAGGGCAGTCACCTACTTCCTCATATCCAGACAGTTTGACTACCTCATATTTCTTTGTGGATTGTGCCTGCTATTGAAGACTGTAGCCAAGCGAGAAGCAGTTGCCCAAAATATTGAGATGAATTTTTGCAAATGCTGGGGGTCTTTAAGAGTTGAGGATGCAACACCTGTATTAAGCTGTGCACATCCACTGTTTACAGGGATTACTTTTTGGTGGCAAAGTTACTGGATGTGTCAACACATGCAAATGTTGTGGAGTTGGTTTACTGTAGAGTAAATTACTTTCAAGTAAAAGCACCCCAGGCAGCTGTTTACATGTGTAGGGATTGGGGATCAGATTTGCTGCTCATGGCAGAAGTATGCTTCCAACCTAGAGGGCCCTGTACTGGCCTCTGCAGGGACACCTCTGGCTTTTAAGGACCAGGGTCTGGGGCAGGCAGGTGAGGAGCCCTGGGGTCAAACTGCAGGTAGCCCCTTGGTGGTGGAGCTGACCAGGAGCATATTTGCTTCTTGTCAGAGTCTACCTGTGTGTTACTGTGCAGTAACTAATCACAAGTCAATTTGCTACTTGTATTTACAGGTAGCAAATTTAGTGACAATTAGAGCAAATTACTGTGTAGTAAGCATCTGCACATGTAGACAGTGATGCTTACTGTGCAGTAATTTGCTCTAGTTGTGAGTAAAGCATCTTGTGTAGACATACCCTCTGTGACTGAAGTATTCAAATATTTAAAAAAAACAGAACAATATCACTACAACCCCCACCAGTAACCCAAACATTACTAATGGTTTCAAAAGTTAAGCTAAAATTTGTTGCAGCTTTTTCTTTCCTGTTGTTTTGCAAATCATATTTCCCATATTTACTGAATACAAAGAATACAGGGAGAAATGATCTAGATCAAAAGCACAGAGTATTTTAACAGCACGTCTTCAGAAAAGCAGAGACTATTTTAGCAGTACATTGTCTTCATTTAAAAAAACTACAGAGAGAATGAAACTACAAGATATCTTCATATTAGGTGATTTAGACATGGCTTCTCCCTCCCTTACTACTCCTTGCCCCGTCTTTTGTCCTTGTCTATTTGATACACTGATCTGTGCATGTCATTTCATAGCTTCTAATGAGGTGAGCATGGGCTTATGGAAGCTCATGCTATACATCTCTGATTTAGTTAGTCTATGAGGTGCAAATCTACCATGTCTTATACAACCACCTCTTATTTCATTAGTTCAGAAAACCAGTTTATCTTTTGCAGATACTTTCCAAACCAGAATAAACTTACATAGGATAAAGGCTTGTTTAAAAATATACTGCTACATTTTTTATTCTTTTGTAGAACAAACTAATATTAACAATGTACAGGGTTGGAGCTCAGCCCACTGAAGATATAAAACTGTGAGTTCGGAAATTGTTTTTAATTGTGCACGTGGAACACATTCACGCAAAGGCATACATATGTTTCCCCAAGGACAAAGAGCAGCAGCACATGTAGTGCGGCTGCTACTTATCCCCGGGGAATGCCCATGCGTGTGTGCTCTGGTGTATGGCAAATTGTCCCAGGTGGAGTAGGGGAGGCTGGGACCAGGACCTGGACTGGGGCTCCTGGGGGTCTCCTGGGGCTCCAGCAGTGGTGATCTGGGCCCACAGAGCCTGGCTGACAGCTGGAGCATTGCTTTGGCCAGCCAGGAACCAGTTTGGGGGGGCACATGCTGCTGCCAAGTGAGCCACCCTGCTTTTTTATTCCATGGATTTTTTTGACACTGGGATATTCTGGTGTCAAAAACCCCCACTGTGCTGCAATTTAGCAGCATGGCAAATGCCTGCTTGTGTGGCACATGTGGTTTTCGGTGCTACAAATAGGTCTGCAGTGCTGCAAACCGCATATGTGCACTCTCCTGGACATGTCCATGATGCCTGGATACAATGGTGCTAATGTCCAAATTAAGGATGCACAGACTAAAGAAATGAATGTCAAAATGGTATAAATATGCATCTCTAGAAGAAACATTATATATACATACATATGTGCATGTGTACATGAGTGTGTACAATGGTTGTCCTATATGAGTGTGTGTGTGTGTGTGTGTGTGTGTGAGAGAGAGAGACAGATTTTATATATATATATCACCCTTACATCAATTGCCATCAGTCATCAATTACATCAATTACATCCAAAAATTGCTGGATTCAAGTATGTCGGGTTTCCTTCTGAGACAAAAACAATTTGAGGTGATTTTATTTAAATCATCACCTAGATATCCAAGAAACTAAAGTACCTTGCCCAGTCTCCCTTACTAAGTGATATTTGTAAATTAGTATTCACTGAGTCCAGGCTTTTAAAAACAAGGACAACTTTCAGGAGGTGGAGTAGGGAAAAGAAGGATGCAGTTATACTTGGAACACCAGCAATTAATATACCATCATCATTATTTAATAGGTAAGATTTGCTGGCCGTGGTGCTAACTTTATCCCTCCTCTCACAGGTGTGCATGGCTAACGGCTAATGAGGTAAAGCCTTCTCTTTTGCTGCCATTCAGTCCTTTGTTCAGGTCCATTCCTGGGGTGATTCAGGGGCTCTACTTCCCAGCTGAAATGGTTACACCTTGGATATGTGCTAAGGATAACCAAATTGGAGTCCTTTTACCCCAGAGTTTGCTTAGGTAGCTATACTCTGGGGCTTCAGCAGAAGCACACTCAGCTTTACTTACTGCCTCCATTCTAACACAACCGTCAGAGACATTTCAGGAATATAATAGAAAAAGAGAGATGTCAGAGTTACTCTCTCAGCCTTGTCCAAGCTCCCATATCTGACTACTTTGAGATAATGTGGTTATTTTGAAGGGGGAGTAATCTCTTTCCCTGGGCATGACATGGTTAGTTTTCTTGTCATTTTAGTAATAACAAGATTAATAGATATTTTATTACCCCCATATTCAAAACATAACTTTATTTTAACCAAACTGCTGTAGCTTGTCATGCACCTAAATAATTAAAACAAAAATAAGAAATAAGACCTGGCCTATCCAGCCATTCCCTTTGGTTAGCAGATGCTGTAAGAGGGCTGTAGTATATATCGGGCCTCTGTCCATTTTGAGCTATGAATATTGAGCTGCTTTTTTCCCTCTTCACCAACAAGTGTCAGTGATGAGCCTCCTTCTTCCCCAGAGTTATGGGGCATTCGACATGCACATAAACAGGCTCTTTGCTTTGGGCTCTTTTGAATTACTTCACAACAATATAAACTAATGTGCCAGCAAACAGAGGTATGGAAGAGGGGAAAATATGAATAAGTTAACTCTATTGAAAGTGTCATGAAATGAAGTGTCATGAAAGAGAGTGTCTTCATGAAGACAACAGAACTTTGTCTGAAATTATAATTCCACCCTGAAATATAAATGTTTTCATGCTCATCAAGGATATTGGTGTAGCTGTGTTGGTCTAAGGACATAGGAAGACAAAGTTCTTTGGGTAAATCTGATATCTTTTATTAAACTAACTCAAGTAGTTGGAAAAATTATTCTTAGCAAGCTTTTGGATTTAAATACGCTTTGGCAGATACTTCCTCAGCTTGACGAAGGATATTTAAACACGAAAGCTTACTAAGAAGATTTTTTCTAACTATTTGAGTTGGTCTAATAAAAGATATCAGATTCACCCAAACCTTTACCTTTACACCTATTATATATTCTCCCTATGTGAACTCCATTATATCTTTTTGCTTCAGTGACAAATAAAGTTTTATATCATTTAATTTTTTTAAGTTGTAAAGAATCAGCTTAGTAAGGAAGCAAAATTAATTCTGTTTCTTCTTGTGTATCATCAGTATTTTTTTAAGTTTCAATTAAAAGTATACAACTCTGTTGCAGGGATTGATTTATGCCAAGATCCTGTTTGTTTGCTAGGACATCAAAGTGGCCCTTATGCAATTTTTAGGCATCTAAGTCACTACATATTCCACACCATTCAACATAAAAAAATCTTGCTACCATGCCTGCATTTTAGCCTGAAAGGTCCCTTGTATGACCAGACTTGACCTACATCACAGAGAAATAATTCAATGTGGTCACCTAAACATCTAACACCACCTATGATCTCTTGTGATCTAGTTCCATTGTAATGTATATAAATTTGTCTTATGTCCCCATATCCTATGTCATTAGAAAACCACATGTAATGGCTGTTAGACACTGAGGCCTTCTGCAGACATTTAGTTTCTCCTGGAAGAGTTGCTGCAGGACTCCTCTTCTCCAGCTAAGTGTTTAATTAATAGGGCAGTGCCACACTCCCTCTTCCTTGCTTTCCTTCTGGTCTCATTTAAGTGACAGTTGTGTCACTTCCATTAGTGGAGAAATAGGATCTGGAAATGAGAGGCTTTACTACTAGTGATAATGCTCAAGAAATAAGGACCAACTTGAATTTCAGATTCCAGGCTAAGTTTACAGAAATGGCAGTTTACTTTATTAATTGAACTGAATATGCTTGATCTGGGATTCAGTGAGCTACATCAAAAATAGATACTCATAGGCTATGTCCACATAAGTATAGATATTTGTTTCTCTGGGGACAAGTAGCACTGGCACATCCTGTAGTGCCATTGCTACTTTTTCCTGAGAAACACCTGTACCACATGCCCTCTGGCTTATAGCAAGTTACCCTGGGTGGGGTAGGGGAGGCTGGGGCCAGCACTGACTGGCCCCATCAGCCTTACCTGGGGTCCTGTGGGCCTCCCAGGGTTGCAGCACAGTGGTCCTGCCGCTTGGAGGCTGGCTGGCAGCTAAAATGTGGCTCCAGCTGGCCAGGCTCCAGTTCTGAGTGGCACACACTGCCCCCATATGTACTGCTTCACCTTGCTTTTGTGAGGTTTTTTTTACACTCTCACGTTCCTTGCAGTGCAGAGAACAGCTGAACATGCAGTATGTGGTGCCACAGACGTGTCTGCAGCGCCACATGGCTGCACTCACCTGAACGCAGCCATAGAGTCTTTTCTACAGCAATTTCTATGGAAGAGAGGTTCTGGGATTTATGTACCTAAGGGACTGCCTTCTCCCTTAAGCCCCATGTCTTAAGGTAAGTTGAGAGCAATCTCCTAGAAGTACAACGCGTACGCCAAGTCTTCTTCATAAAAACATGTGGGATATTGTCCTGGGCAGTTACTTGTCAGCTCTGGAACTCCCTCTCGAGCCTGCTAGAGCCCAAACCTGGGCATCTTTCAGAAATATTGTAAGTGCCTATTTGAGCAGGCCAAACAGCTAGGCTCTGTGTTTTATTTTGAAATGTTTAGGGGCTCTCTGTTTTATTTTGATATTTTAGTTCTCTGTTAAGGTTGTTGTTGTTGTTGTTCTATTCTTGCTCTCCTATTTTAAAGTTATTTTGTTTTCTTAATGTAAGCTACCCTGAGCCTTTGTTAGGAAGGATGTCATGTAAATTGAACAAATTAATGAATAAACAAATATATAAATAATTTTTATGGCCCTAGGAGCAATAAACTGCACCAACCTCAATTTGATTATCTAAGAAAGACAAATTGGATCTTGAAACTGATTCTTGGGACCCCAGGATTCACAACCTGAGGCTCAGCATACTCTGGCAGCTGGGGTGCCCTTCCTGGGTGGCAGTTGTGATGTAAACAATGAATTGACAGCTTCAGATACCATTAAAATAGCTCTGATGATCATATATCTCTTCTCTACCAGAGGTGTTTAGAAGGCAGATTAATTTAAGCATTTTACTGAGACAGTCGCTTATACTGAGAATATATATATATATGTGTATATATATATATTTCCTTTAGTAACCAAAAGCTATTTCATGCACAAAGGTAAAAACAGCAAGCATATATTTCAGACATGCCCTAGAAGTGTAACTAATGGATAAAATTGTTTGCTGCCAGAAAATGTTGAATTGCCCCATTCATTATTTCTAAACTTTATCATCAAGACAGATTTATATGGCAGGAGTCAGGAGCTGTTCTGTGCCACCAAGAGCTAATATATATTCTGCTATCAGTGTTTTTCTAGTTTATTCTTTTCCAATTAAAAGCAATTGAAGTGAAAAAGTTTAATTCATGATCTAGTCCATTCACTATCCAGTTATATTTTAGTTGTAGATACATTTATTTTCAAGTTTTGTTATGTGCTACTTTAACTGGTCACTTCAAAATATATAATGCAAGTGAAAGTATTTGTTGTGGGAGATTTCAGACTTTTGGTATGGTAATAAAGTAGTAATTGCTGGCTGAACATGTTTCCATAAGTACAGATGTGAAGATGAACAGAAAATGTCCACATTCACACTGCTATAACTTTCCTTTTCACTTTTACCACAATCTGCCAAGTGTCGGTGTAATTTTATGATTAGCCATTATTCAAAGTGTGGCAGACAGCCAGAGAAGCACTCAGTAATATTTCCTGTTCACCTGTCTATCTATGCCTTGCAAAGTGAATAGTTGATATACTTAAACAAGATATTTCATCAGCCACTGAATCTGTCTGCTTTGAATTTACATATCACCCCTCCAGTCCAAAAGATAAACAAAAGTCTCTTGGATGATGCTATTTTTTGTTCTCTCCTTATTCATAGTTTTGGCATTATACTATGCCTCTCTTAAGAAATGAAATATAACTAGAATTTTTGTTTAGAATTTATGTTTTTTTTAAACTGTTAATTTCCCCTTCTAGGTCAATGTAATTCATGCTAATCCCTTATACAGAACAATATGATATTCTTACTTAATTATTACTATTTCAAAAATATTACTCTTTCCAAAGTATTATTTACGATGCACAGTGTATATGAGAATCTTAGTAATAACATTGCAAGCACTGATCCATAGTGCTTGATGGGTCATTAAGACTCTACAGAATGATAAATAATCACCACTGTGTTTATTTATTGCAGTAACAAATATGGTACTGCTTTGAAACAAGGCTTGCTATGCAGTGAACATTAAGAATTTTGTAGAAAAAGATCTATGCAGTAGTCTTTCTGGATTAGACTATTTACTATTTTAAGGAATTACTTAATTTTTCTTCCAGCTTTTTTCTGTTTACACTCATTGATGATTCATAGGCAGTTGATATAAACTTCCTTTTTATATTATCTTCATCAGGATTCCAAAAAAAGCATTATTATAACAATAAGATCATGTTCTATCTAGAAATTTGCGTCCAGGAGGTGAATTTGTGGCATTTACGTAGTTTTTATACTGGTATTTCCTCCTAGAGAGGGCAAATCATCTTGTGGTTAAGCCACTAAACTGGATTTATAAGATCTAATTTCATAGATTCATAGATTGTAAGGCCGGAAGGGACCTTGGGAGATAATTGGGTGCACCCCCTGCACAAGCAGGGAAGATAATTGGGGGTCAGGTGAGCCCAGCAAGGTGACTGTTTAGTCTCCTCTTGAAGATTTCAGTTACTGATTCTGCCACAAAATTCCTACAGGGCTATACAAGTCACTTAGGGTGCTTACAGACATAACCCCCTCCCAAAACAAATGGCACTTCACTTTAAACTATGCACACCTCCACACTGACCCTAGCACATGCACTGTAGAGGCATCATATTAGTTTGATCCTGTTCTCCCAACTTTTGTATAGATTGGGTACTTCAACAGGGCTTTTTTGGTGCATTTATCTACTAGCTAATTGAATTAGCTTTAGGTAACTGCCAAAAAGCCCTGCTGAAGCGTCCAAGCTATGCCGATGCTGCAGAGCCAGGCTGAACTGCTTCTTCTGGTAAAGAGCCTCCATCTGTCAGCAAGCCTAGTTTCTCTGGGCCTCTGTCTTCCTTCTTGGGAAAGTTGTTCCTTTTTAGTTGGGTGTGGTTAGAGGTAACCTTTAAACCATTTTAAATTTGTGGAATTTTAGGCAGTGTTAAAAGTACAATGGTTTCAGAGCAGTCATAGGTTAGGGTTTAATGCCATCTCTGACCTGCACAGCTATGACTTGCCATGACTACCAAGCAGGGGTGTGGCCAGAAGTCAGGACTCTATCCCTCCCCTGGGGCAGAGCAATGGGGGTTAAGCACAGTGAGAGCATGGTGCCCCAGGAAGCATGCTTTCACAGGCTCCATGCTCTCACCATGCTTAGCTTCAATCAGTCCTTCCCCCTTTCTCCACCAGCAATGTGGGAGGCGAGGGAGGGAAGCTATGCCCTTATCCCCCACACTCCCTACCACAGGTTTTTCTGGATATGGGAGAGGCACCTAGTTATAGGGCAAAGGCTTAGTGCTCTGAATGGAGGTTTTAATTCCTGAGACAGAGTCTCCATGGGTCCTTGGAGGCAACAGCATGATGCCATGTGGGCTGGGGTCATACTTACTGGGGAGTCCCACTGGGAGACCTTACCCACTGGTGGAATGGTTATGTGTTGGCTTGGGGCCAGTATCACCCTCTGGGCAGTAGACCTTGGGAGAGTGGAAAGTGCCTTGGGGTAAAGGGCCTGGGTGCCAAGTACCTTGGGATGCTGAATGAGTGCAAATTGATCACTTTGGCTGCTTGCAGACATTAACACCCCACCCTACCCCACCCGGTGCAAAATTGTGCTTTACTGGAAGAAGCAGCATGTTGTTTGACCTGACTCCACAGCATCTCTATAGATGGGGCACTTCAGTGGGGCCTTTTTCAGTAGGCACATTTATCTAAATTTGATTAAATTCAGCTATTAGAAACAAGCATCAAAAAGCCTCACTAAAGCTCCTGATCTATACAGATGTTGAGTAAGTCAGGTCCAACTAACATGCTGCCTCTTTTGAGCATGCATTGGGCTCACTGCAGGAGCACACTGAGTTTAAAGTAAAGCTCCATTTTTTTTTTTTTAACAATACCATATCTTGGACTGAATAGAATGGCTCAAAGATAACCCACATCTGAAGTAGTTAACTTGAAGATGTTTAGAGGCTACCTAGCACAATGCAAACCCCCCTTAATGAGTGAACACTTTTGTTTTGTGTTTAGAATTGTTTAAAAGTAACTTATAACACCACCCTAAGATAGGTGTGGCCAAGCTGGAGTTATTCTAGAGGACAAAAAGATAAATGAGTAGTGGAAAGCATGAGACATGGGAAAATGTTAGAAGAGTTGGATTATTTGGTTTGGAGAAGAGAAAATGGATGGTTGGGGTGGATGGGGGCGGGAGGCAGATCTTCAAATGTAAGAGCTGTTATACAGAGGATGCTGTTCAATCAGTCCCTGTGGCCACAGGGCACAGGACAAAAAGCAGTGGGTTGAAATTGTAACAGAGGAAGTTTACTTGGATATTAGGAAGAACTTTCTGATCATGAGGGTGGCAAAGTACTAGCATGGACTACTTGGAAAAGTTGTGTTATCCTTGTCACTGGAAGGTTTTATGTGCTGGATATGCAAAAATTTCTGAGATAGTTTCTCACTCTATTCTTCTTTGATTCTGTCTATAAAATAGAGATGATGAGACTTCCTCTGTTGCATTAGGTAAAGTGTTTTGTGCTTAAACAATCTAATCAACTGGTGCTTACCTACAGTGCCAGGCACAAAGTGCTTGGAACTTGAACGTGGTCCCCAGGAGCTGCTGTACTATATAATGAATGGGACTGAAATATTCAGAGGTTCAGATATAAAACATATCCTGCAAGGAATATTATAGGGAGGTATATTAGTAAGGAAATGTACCTCTACTCTTCTTGTTCCAGCCACTTTAATTAACTCCATCATTTGTCATTTCTCTCCTTGATATGGACAAAAAAAGGAAGGGAAATCTAAAACTCTTTTTTAGTAGCAGCTAAGCTGCATCCATGGGTATTAGCTTACTCATCCCATTACTGTGTATTAAGCACAGCACTTCCTTGAGAGAAAGAAGTTTGTGTGTATATTGTGGAGACAGGATTGGAAAAGAGGTCTGGAGGACTGAAAGAAGGGAGTCTAGGCAGCTGAGCTATTACGTGAGGGGATATTGCAAGGGTTGTCCAACTCCATTATAACTACATGAACTGTACAAGAAAACCAACCTGAAAATATTATGGGAATCCAGACTAAAGTCATGAATAATCTTTAAATGAATTTCTAATACTGTGAAAATACTCTAGTTCAGTTTCTTTGTTTCTCTGACTTAAATCTAAATCATACATTTGTGGTTCAGGTCTATCAAACATGAAGGGTTCAATTGCTGCATATTTTAGATGATGAACAGGAAAGGATTTGAGGGGAATGTTATAGTCTTTGTTTTGTCTGTGCCTGATTTCTGCTTTCAATTATTTTAGAAGCAGGCTATCATACCAGTGAACATTGAATTAAACATGTATTTCCTATATATACCATGTTCCCTGCAGACACTGACTTGATAATTTTTTTCATCGTCAAACATCATACATGCAATTTAGTTCTCAGAATGTAAATTTTCTAACTCATACAATGATAACCCCTGAATATAAACTGGTTGCCTTGGTCAGAAGTTAACACTTCCCTAACTGGGCCCAGCAGTATGTTTCACAAACAGTTACAGGGAGAGAGAAACATTTGCAGATTTTGCATCACGTATTAACCTGCCTCAGTTCCATTGCACTAGTTAATGGGGAAAAATGCAATAGATTTTAACACTGTTACCTCAGAGAACGTAAGTGACTTGATTTTATTGTTATGTCAGACCTTTTCTGGGTGGGATTTATATATATAGATATCTATATATATAATAACTATATATTATAGTTGCTATTGGGTAGGATGAAAATATGAATAACTGCATACCTATCCAATCACCAGGCAGGAACATTTTAATGTTTCTTTTTCTGAAAGGTTGACGCAAAAAGTGGCTGGTGTTTCCTTTTTTGCAAAACGCAGAAGCAACATAAAAAGTGCTAATAAGGAAAAGTTTTATCTTCTTCAGTAGAAAGCTTTACAAGAATGTTGTCACATTAGGTAACTTCCATACAGCATGGCTGCTGGTCACTTATACAAGCAAACAAAATATGTTCTTTTATTTAACCTTCCAGGCTATGATTTCTGAATTAGGAGGAGGTGAATTATGCATTATTAAATTGTGCAACAGTAGCATATGAACATGAGAGCCTTTTAAGCAATGTTTGGATACTATGATACTATGATCTGGAGTTGATGTACGGTGAAGACGCTATGCACTTAGTTAAGAGATTAAACTTCTGCCCAGCCCTATCAAAGGATACAAAAGAAGATAGAAGGGGAGAAAAGAATCCTTGCTCCTTCACTCTGAACCAAGCAGGATGGCTCTTTCCCCCTCTATTATGTATATCGTTTCAGTCCTCTAAAACAGGACTGTCCAAATGGCAGCCTGCAGACCACATGCAGTCCATGAGGGAGGGCAGCCTGTTAATAGGCAGCCTGTGGGCTCCCTCTTGGCCACTACTCTGCCTGTAGGTCACTGCTCTACTTGTTGCTCTAGTAGTGGTGGTAGCTCTGGTGTTTGAGGTCTCCTTCCCTCCTCTGGCTTCTGGTTCCTGCCCCTTGCTCCTAGGGGTGGGTCAGGGTGTCACAGTGGGAGGGGCAAGGCTTCCTATAGTGGGAGGAGGCTGCCTGCATGATGAACATGGCCAGTAGGAGAGAGATGCCACTCTGCATATGGCAGGGAAAGCTGGGCTGTGCACATGGTGGGCAGGAGAAGAGGGGAAGGCAGCCTCCGTGTCTGTGCTGCACACTACGTGGGGCCTCTGGCTTGAGTTGTTTACATAAAAAAACTCAAGATCCAATTGGCCATTCATATAACCAAAAATCACAAACACCATTCTAAATGAACTTGTTATTCAAAGGCAAACAAGAACAAATTAAAAACATGCTTCACAAAGTTGATTAAAAACAAAACAAAACAGGATGTCCATACAAGAAAAAATTGATAGTTTGAAAGCTGATTTTGAAAACAAATGGGGAAAAAACTCAACTTAGTGTATGTGTGTGTGTATGTATGCGCACACACGTACACATGTGTGCATGCATCTAAAACAAAAGGTCCAACGGAAATGAATTTAAAAAATTTACTTTATTAATCAAAACAAAAAATCTTAACGTTCCATAAATTGAAAAATTTTAATTTTACAAATCATTTAATTTTGGCTTGTTAGACCTCGTTTTTAGACAGGTTCCATGTTTTTTGTGATGTGTGTGTGCATGTACCTGTGATGCATAAACATGAATGATTTCCGGCTGCTGACATCTGACATTCAAGAGGGAACCTCAAAGTGAAGCTCATGTTCTTATCTGCTATCTCTGTGTATCAATAAAATTTGCCTATTATTGAATGGAAAGATCGTGTTCAGTCTGAGGGTATTAAGTCCACCCAGAACAAGGTATCTGAGTCATAAATCTAGTGCCAAGAGATTCCAGTTCCTGTCCCTAGGGTTATGTCCATTTCTATTCAATGACAGCATAATACACAAACAATCATGGAAGCAGGGACCAGAAACCAGCTCTCCCCCTATCCAGAACAGTGACCTCCTCCCTGAGGTACCACATCACAGTGCTTCTTGCTTATTCTTCTGCTGATCTCTCTCTCTCTTGTTTTCTTGTCTACACACTGTCAGCCAAGATATAAGACAATGTGCAGCCAAGAATGCAGAAATTCTTGACTGATTCGATCCAAAAATGCAAAGAACAAAATATCGAAAGCCTGAATCCCCTCACTTCTAATTTTTATTGCAGTAATAATTAAAGATCACTACATTATTAGTGTATGCACTGCAGGATGCGTCTTATGGCCATAACATATGAGACATGTAAAGAGACAGGACTTCTAGATATTTTGGTTTATTTATACAAACAACTTTGTAAAGAAATTGCAATATTTAAAAATCATTCTGGAGACATAATGTAACCTAATAAAGCAGTTACAATATTTGAGAATTTTGTTCTGTGAAAGAAGTAAATACCCTGGACCAACTGTATGCACAAGATAAAGCAGCAAGGAAGATAACACAAAATAAGAAAATGTAATAATCAATATAGAAATAATGAAAGGCTACATTCTAAAAGAATCCCTGCATGTATAGGCACTGTGGAAGCCAGCAGAAGTCACACACACAAG
Organism: Caiman crocodilus; assembly: GCA_030014935.1. Classification (NCBI taxonomy): domain Eukaryota; kingdom Metazoa; phylum Chordata; order Crocodylia; family Alligatoridae; genus Caiman; species Caiman crocodilus. The sequence goes on from JAGPOW010001296.1 coordinate 98,980,559, forward strand.
GATCCAAGGGCACACAAGGGTCAAATTTGACCCAAATTTTTAGTTTAATTTGCCTAAACTTTGCCTAGCAATGATCTTAATCTTGCAATACCACTGTGAAAGTCAGAGGGCAATTTGGATTTTAATTTGTTCTTGTTTGCCTTTGAATAACAAGTTCATTTAGAATGGTGTTTGTGATTTTTGGTTATATGCATGGCCAATTGGATCTTGAGTCTCCCATTTTGGATCTCTAGATATTAAAGCAATACAAATAGTAAATATTCCAACATTGCTTTTTCACAGTATTATATGAGGGAAACTTTACAATAAAACAAAAATAGTTATCTCAGTGCATTGTACCAAGAAAAAGGTCAATTTTTTAAAAGTAAAAGTTTTCTGAAGGAACAGTTGACTATATGCTTTGGTTTATTGTCTATGTGTGCAGCATACTGGGAAAAAATAACATACTAAAAGGAAACTGAAGTTGCAATAATTTTTAATTTCTCAATGTTTTTAACTTTCAATAAGTCTCTGTTGTTTTTATATAGTAAAAATAGTTTGTCCTAGGATCGCAAATCAATACCCTGGAAGCCCATTAAATCTGTGGCCTTGTTGCACAAAAATTGTATTTTTAAAAGCATTTTCTGGTTTTACAGGTATTTACTAATACTTCTGTGTCTATAGGAAGTATTTAGATTTGTACACAGAGGCTTTATTGAAAATGGTTTCAGAAGTTTATTTTATATGTACTTTACCTTATTTTATTCCCTTTGGTTTAATTCCATTGTAGCTGTTAGCACACATTATAGTCCAGGATGCTCTCTTTGGGTTAGAGAAAATATTGGTATCTTCAATGTGTCTGTTCTGACTGGCTCAAAGACATTATTTGTGAACCAGCTGCAACATAGGCTTCATTCTGCATATCCTAAGCTTTCTTGCAAGGTGTTCTAATATTCATTGAAGTCAGAGAGAGATGAAGTTGCTGAACACCTTGTAGAATATAAACATAAATTAACAAGTCAGTACTGGTTTTCCATTTTAATTGATATCTGAAAACAAAACGTCCTCACAAATTGGGTAGGCAGAGAGGAATAACAGGCAAGAGTCAGAAAATGTCAAACCTCAAGTAAAACCTAAACTGAAATCACATGTTAATGATAGTTTATCTACTCTGTTTATTCTTGTCACATGCATCCTGGTTGTAGTCATTCTCTGGATTTCTGGATTTGTTATTATCACTGCTTCTTTTTAATAATATAATACCAAGCAGCAAATCACTTTAATCACAGTACTATAACCTTATAAATAACAATGAAAAAATAACACTAAATGGAAGGAAAAGTATTCAAGAATCAAGTAACTGTGCAGAATGACTGTAAGCAGATGCAATTGAGTTGTTTTGTATATGTTACTCTTTGGCAAATAATAATTCCTATGTTTTCTTTTAAAAAACAATAACAATAACTCCATTTTTGTGTAAATAAGAAAATAGTATTCACATGAATAAAGCAGTTTATTTTTTATTTCCTTTCCCTCGTGAAGGAAAAGATGGGGAAAAGATCATTTTTATCAAATACTAATTTGATATCATACATGAAATTGATGGTTCCTGATGAAAAATGCTTAGAAGAAAAAAAGAAGACTGGTCATGTGATAGGTGTCTTACAAAGTCAAAGACAAAGATACTTCTCTAAGAGAGAGCTCACATGAACTAGGAAATTTTACCACTGAGAAATGACCACAACAAATTATTTCAGATGCTTGTAATGTGTTTGAAATTTCTTAAGGTCTTTTGAGCAATCTAAGGCTAAAACAATATGACCCACCCTACTTAGGTCACATGATGCCCTTTCTTTGACAAGTGAACTTTAATTATTTTCCTGAGTATTAGAAGTTACATCCTCGCGATGCAAGGATGCGAGTAGCATGCGAGTAGCATCCTAACATGCGAGGATGCTACTCTGACACACTGTAGTTACAATATGTGGGAGCAGATTCAAATAATTAGCGCACACTGGCAGCCTCCACATCCCATGTATTGAGCATCCCTTCCCTTCAAAATGATGAATGAGCTTTAATTAAAGCACCCCCACTGCCATTTTGAAGTATGGGACAATGAATACATGAGATGCTGTGGATGATTTAATTAGAGTGGCTCTTAGAACCAATCTAATTGAAGTGCCCCTTCTATCCTACCCCACCAGAGCATGTGTACAGATGTTCTTTATGCTAACATCACAGTCGAATTAGTTAGTTCATTCTACGTCTGTCCCGTATGCCATGTTATGGAATCCAAGGAAGGGACTACATCACATACATTATATCAAGAATTTAGAATATGGCTAGGGTGAACGTATGTCCTTGTTTGGCCAGGACACTCCTGGATTTTTTTGGGCCAGTTCCAGTCAGCTGGTAAAAATTAAAATGAGTGTTTCAGGCACGGGGTACAGGGTAGAGAAGCAAAGTAGCAGGACCTGTGAAATAGAAAGCCCTGGTGGACAGCAAAATTTCTCTAAAATAGGCTAGTTTGATTAGTGGACCTATAATTAAAAAAGGAAGATGATTGGTAACACCATAAAGTAAAGAACAAGGAATCATTAACCAGCCATTGACTCCCTTAGATTCCTGAACAGTAATATCAGAACTGCAACATGCTTCCCTGCCCCTTCCTCTGCCTGCAGCAATGCCACTGACTGGGGGAGGCAGGGGTGGGAGAGTGGGGGAGTGGGGAAGGGTCCTGGAACTTCACATTGTCCCATATGGTCACTATAAGCATGGTCAATCCAGTAGTGTATGAAGAAACATTACATTATTACACAGGGTGACTGAGTTTCAAACCCTCTTCAATCAGTCATGGACATACAGTGGCGAGGAACTTCTTTCCTAATTCAGTGATGACTCATCTGATTGACATGAGGCGAGGTCTCCAGGTGATAGGATAGCTCTAACTTTTTATGGACTCTTTATGTCAATGATTTATTAACACAGAATTTATTTGTTCTTTAGAGCCAAATTCTGTTCCTATTAAAGTCAGTGACAAAACTTCTATTGATTTTATTGATGCAGGATTTAGCTAGTCATTATTGCAATTCATAAGCAACACAAGTCTTTTTCATTTGCCTGTCATTTCTTATCTTTTTCATATGCCACTCATGTTCATTTGATCTTGTTTATTTTCTTTAAACCTAAGCAATTTGTAATCAATATCTGAATCTTGTAGCTATTCCTATGCAATGTAGGTGCTGTAAACCAAACACTTGAATACAAATGTTAAAGCAATTTCCTAAGTGGACTCTATAGGTGTTAATCTCTCATAGGATTTCATGAACCCATAGATACAGTTCAAATTCATAGATTGTAAGGCTGGAAGGGACCTCAGAAGATCATGGGTCTAGCTCCCTGCACCAGGCAGGAAAGACAACTGGGGTCAGGTGACACCAGGAAGGTGACCATGCAGTCTCCTCTTGAAGAGGAGATAAATAAATAGAAAAATAATTTATTCAAGCTGGCAAGTACACCAGGGCTGTACAAAACTGCACCATTTCGTTTTGACTTTTGTTTTGCTAGGACAGTGTTTTATTTTGAGTTTTGTTTCATTTCAAAAGCACTGTTTCATTTCACTTCATCTAAACTGTTATGCTGTTTCAACACTGTTTCTATGTTTTGCTCATAAGCTATAATGCTGAATGTAGCCGCCGGGCGTCGAACATCCTACCTCGGGCTTCCTTGCTCCGAGGATTTGCAGATATCTGGCTTGCCGTTGCAGGTAGCTTTGAGGCAGGTCTCTTTCTGTGCCATGATCCACTCCTTCTCGCCTTCCACGACTTCGATCTTCCAGTGGGTGGGGCTTCCTGCAGTGCAGTTACCTTCTTCAGCTACCTATGGTACAGGTCTTCGGCAAGGCTCTTCCTCCCCTTTCACCTCGTCCTTATCATGCCCGGCGGATCTTGGTGCTCCTGTTGCTGCTCCCTCAGGCACGCCACCAATGAGCTCACCTTTTCCTCACTCCCCCCTGTCACCACACCTCAGCCCCTTCAAACCTGGGGTAACACAATCAAAACAAAATTCTACTGAACTTAAACACGGCTTGCTGCCTAATGATGTCGGGACCTCTGCCCCTTTGTCCCTCTATCAAGTCACTGCCTGTGACTCAGACTACTAGCCCTCACTCTTCGGGCTAGCTACCCACCACCCTCTGCCTCGCCCCTACTGGTGTAACCCTCTCTCTGGGTTTTCCCTGATGCAGATCTCTCTCTCTGGGTCTGTACCATCTTGCCGTCCCTTCTCCAGGTCTTCCCAGGGCTGCAGCCTTTCTCCTGGATCCACCCCCGACCGCAGTCCTCTCCCTGGGTCTTCCTTGGGTCGTGGTACTCTCCACACTGCCGCAGTTCTCTCCCCACTCTTCCCCAGCTCACCCGCTGCGGTTGCACCATCCTCCGGCGTCCATTCATCTCCGGGCTCTCTCTCTCCTCCGGGGTGCACACCGGCAGTCAGCTCCGGCGTTCCGTGCCTCCAGCAGTCTCTGTCAGCCTGGCCTACTCCCGGCAGCCACGTGCGCACCCCGTTCTTTGCTGCAGTTGTCTCTTTTATCTCCATCAGCTGATGGTCTCTGCTGACATCACCCGCCGTCTACAGGTGATTTAAGTCTTTGTTTTGGTCGCACGTGGGTTTCTCCAGCAGCCCCTAGGCTCCTGCAGTAAGTAACTTAAATTTTTCCTTTTCTTTTCCTTTTGTTTTGTTGCCCTTTTCTGCCTCCGCGGTTCCTTCCGGGAGCTCTGGAGTTTCCTCAGAGCTTCTCCCCCTGTGAGACTGAAGCACAAAACTGCCTGTAAGTTTGTCATTTCTTGCCTGATTCAGATGCGAATTGCAGGGATGGTAACCCCTGCTGAGGCCACAAAGCTTGCTAAATTTAAAGAAGATTTTGAGAAACTCCACCTCAAGCTGCTAACAAGCAAAACTCATGTCATTTGTGTGTGTAAAGGTGCAGCAGGGTGAAAACTGCAGACATGAGGCCATGAAGGCTGCCAACTTTCAAGGAGATAGGTACAGGGTTTTTGGGGAAATTGGACCTCAAACTGTACAGAGCAAAATGTGTGTCATTTGTAAGTGTGAAAGCACAGAGAAAGCTCAGTTCAAACAATTCTTTTTATGCTGTTTTACCATCCATCCCCCAGACCACTGGATTGGCAGGGACTTGAGGGAAGGGTCACAGTCACTGGCCGGCTACATAGTCAATATGAGAGCAGTCCTTCCCCCCTCTTCCACCTCCCTCTCCTTAATTTATCTTTATGTGTTAGCAAGCCCAGCTTTGAAACTTGAAATGTTTTGAAACTTTCATAATTTTTCGACTGCCCTCAGTTCATTTCAAGGCTGTTTCAAAACCTTTTGTTTAGTTTTGATTTTGTTGTGCTGAGCTTGAAATGAATCAAAACAGCATCAAAATGAAACAGCCAGTGAAATTTTGCACAGTCCAACTATACATTATTGAGTTAACAGTATTTAACAATGAAGAAGCTAAGCCTTTTTCACTTTTGTACCTGGAAAGTGATGTTTCTTGACTTATACAAGGTTTCTGATGTTGCTTCTGATGACAATTTCACAATCAAACCTAAGAAATAAGGTCTAGACAAATCTTCAATAAATCATTTATATAACTGGTCAGATTATTATAGTTAAATTTAGTCATTGATGGTTAATTGTCAAACTCAGAGAATGTATCAAGTAAGGTCCCAAAGGGGAGGATTCAGTCCTGTTTAATTTATTTATTAGTACCTGGGGGTTGAGGTGGCAGGGAATAGAATTGAGTGTTAATTTAGTAAATTTTCAGACAACACCAGGTTTAGAAGGATGAGGGATACTTGGAGGACACATACAGGACAGGGCTTTGGAAGGATACTTAAGAGGGTATGGCTGGGTTTTTACATAACCTTGGTAAAAATTGGGAAAATGTTCTAAAATAAATAGGATGAAATTCATTAGACAGGTGCAAAGTACTACACATAACATGGAGCAATCAGGTGCACAAATACAAAATGGGGAATGACTAGATCAAAGGACTTGGGGGTTATATTGGACAGCAGACTAAATATGCATCATGGTAATAGCTAAGAGCATGTATTAATATAAGTGTCATATGTAGGGACCTACCAAATTCACAGCAGAAGTGGAGTGCATGGCAGCTCCTTCAGTTTTGTAGGTTTCTCTGTTGCTGATTGTCTGAGGGGTTCCAGTGCCCCTGCTGCTTGCTGCTGACTGGCTGTGAGGCAAAAATGGTGCTGTATTTAAAACCACAGTTTTTGCCTCCCTGCTGAACAGGAGCGAGGGACGGGGCCCCTCTGCCAATCAGCAGGGAGTGCTTATTGGGTAACCTGCAAGATTCAAGGAGCTATCATGCAGCCCACTTCCACCATGATTTTGGCAGGTCCCTGGAGTTGTATGCAAGCCACCGGAAGTGATTCATTCACTCTTCTCAGCTGCGATGAGGTCTTCCTTGTATCAGGTTTTATACATCTCATTTCAAAAAATACATGGAAAAATGGAAAAGAGTCCAGAGAAGAGCAACCACAGGGCTTACAGGTGAGAACAATATGACATAGAAGGAAGGGTTGAAAGAACTAGAATCATTTAGTCTGGAGAAGAGAATACTGTGAGATGTTTTGATAACAGCTGCTACAAAGGAGAGAGTTGACCATGATCAGCTATGTTTATGTCCACAAGGGACAGGACAGGACAAGAGGAAATGCATTTTAATTGCAAGAAGATACATTTTGATTGGATATTTAAATGAACTTCCTAACTGTAAGTATGGTTAAGTACTGAAATGCAGTGCTTAAAAGTTGTGGAATCTGTGTTATATGATGTTTTTATGTACAAATTATATAAATGTTTTCTGAGATGGTTTAGATAGGGATGACCCTTTCTTGAGCAGGGAGCTATAAGGGCTGTAAGGCTGTAAGGTTTCTTAGCCTTATTTTTCTATGATTTTATGACTTTTAAATGCCATACTGTCATGTCACAGGACCTGCTAGTCCAGTATTCTGTGTCTCACAGTAGCAAAGTGGATGCTAAGGGGAAACGTATGCAAGGCCTATCCAAACAGATTTGTCCCTTTCTCATCTTCCCCAACCACTTCCCAAGTTCAGACACATACAATGTTCTAATGTGTAGCTTGGAGCCCTTCCTGTTATGTTTATTTTACTTCTGATGAACTTATTTTGCATGATTTATTAAAATTTTCATTTGAGCCTAGTTACATTATCAATCTCCATCAAAGAGTTCCACTAATGAATTACATGTCATGTGCAAAAGAACTTCCTTTTGCCTATTTTAAATCTGCTTCCTAATAATTGCATTATATGTCCCTTTCTCCAGAATTGTGAGGTATGAAAATAATATATCCCTATAGTTTATCCACACTGTTTATGATTTTATAGCCGTCACTCATATCCCCTCTCAGTTGTCTTTTCTAGAATCTGAAAAGTTCTATCCTACTTGATCTCTTCTTGTACAGACCACTCTCTATACTTCTGATCATCCTCATTGCTCTTTTGTATTTTTTCTCCATCTAGTGTATCTTTTTTAAGTTAGGGGACTAGAAAGCATGAATTGTGTGGACATAGATTGATGCAGCAATTTAATAATATTTTTATTTTTTTCGATTCCTTTAGTAATTCCTAACATTTCATATGCTCCTTTAATTGCTGCTGAACACTGGGTTAATGTTTTTGGAGAAGTATTTACAATAACTCCAAGATATATTTCTGGAGTGGGAACAGCTATTGTAGAGCCCTGGGCTATGAAACTGGTGGCCTGTGAGCTGCATGCAGCCCTCAAAGGATTGTTTATGGGCTCTGTGTTCCCTTCTGGCCGGTGCTCTACTCATAGCTCTAGGCTCCCCCTCACTCCGACTTTTGCTTCCTGCCCCTTCCTAGGGGGCAGGGCAGAGCAGCATGGTACAGCCTGAGGTGCTCCAGGTGTCAGTTTTAGTCATTTCAGATACTGTCAGTTTCAGCATGATCAGAGAACTCCAAAGAAGCTATATCCCTGGGTCTCTCTGGTCTCACTGAAACTGACATGGTGGTGGGCTTGCCCTCTGCCTAATGGGAACAGAGAGAGGGTCCTGCTCCTAGCCCTGCCTCCACTCACCAAGCCTCTAGTGGCAAGTCACAGCTGTGCAGGTGAAGGATAGTTAGAGTAAGTTTTTTGCCTTATGGTATGACTGTTCCACTCAGTTGAACAACACTAAGCTGTTTAACATTTCTTTGGTTTACAGCGTGAGGTCTAGGAAGGCCACAACTACACAATACCAACTGGATTGCCCTTTTTACATACTTTTGATGCCTTTAAAAACTCTAGAAATTTTAAGAGATAATTGTTAAGAGATAATTCAGTATTAGGTGCGAATTCTCAATCCAGATCCAGTTTCACAATACATCTCATTAGATATCTTCCATATTACTGCCTTATGGGCCATGGCAGTTAGTGTCAACAGGCTCTTTAAAACCCTAGTCACCAGCACTTACCTCAAAAGACTGCAGTGATCCTGATTCCCAAGATGTCCTGCCTGACCCACAGCTTGCTTGGTAGGACACCTTGCTGTGAGTTTCAACTTACTGAAAATCATTTCTATGGCTTCCCATTTCTTGCTCTATGTACTAGACTACTTGAGAGGGAAAGAGGTGGAGGAGATCCTCTATGTTGCTTGGTAGGTAGATGCAGTTGTCTGTGTTGCTCATTTTTCTGCTTAAGTCAGAAGTCCTACTAAGATAAACATGTCTTGCACCCTCATGAGGATGTAGAATTCTAGGTAGACACATTTGTCTTAGTAGGTGTTAAGATTCCTCATTGAAATTAATGCAAAACTAGGATAACTGAGGATTCAGATCTTGAGGCATTAATAGCTTTCAACTAAAATAAATAGAAAGCTACATACATTTTCAGGGTAAGGGAGAATTCACTTCCCAGAGGACACAAAGTAGGTACTTACTCCCCACTGAAAGTATAGAAGAACTGTGTGCTTGCACAGGTAGAGTAGAATGCTTGTATTATCCTGGTCATGTAAACCAAGGCTTTGCCAGCAGCTGTGCATGTATAGGGGTATAAGTAGAATTTAGCTTTAGGTACCATATTTACTTGAATAGAAGATGAGGTTCCCACCAGCATTCAATGTAGGGAATAAAAGACCCCTTTTCTTGGATTTGAGTATAAGACGGGAGAAGTGAGGATTGTGCAGATAGATGCTGCAACTCTATCTCCAGTCCTAGATATGAGCAAAGTCAGCTAGTGGCATACTTAAGCGGGGGGGGAAGGCATGCCCCCAGGCCTGGTGGCTGTTGGCCTGGGAGATGTTGGCTGGGCCATTCAGGGGTACTCAGTCCCTCAGTGGCACTTCTAGTTTTGCTGTTGGCATTTCTGGGCTCAGCGACTGGCCACCATGGGACCCCCCTCCGCTTGGCAACCGGCCGTAGATGTGGGGCGGGGGGGGTGCAAATGGAAGCATTGGCCCCCGGGCACTGGAGACCCACAGTACACCACTGATCAGGGCCTCTGCAACCATCTCTCTACCCCACACATAGAATCATAGAATCAAAGGAATGAAAGGGATCTGTAAGATCATCAAGTCTGGTATCAAGTCCAGAGTATCCCAAACTCTGACCTGTTTAGGACTGATTTCATGTGAATTGTTGTTTTTCCCATATTCCCTGGGCCTCTGGACAGGTGAGCAGCTCCTATCTGATTTCAGGAACACTGATGTGAAGTAAGTATTTAGGAGGTCTGCTTTTTCATAGGGATCAACTGTGGGCTGCCCATCCCAAATTCAGTAGGGGTCCCACAGTGGAGTTTGATTTTTTTTTTTCTTGCTCCCTACCTACCTATGGATGGACATCTTCCCCTAAATCCTCTGCCCTCCTCTGCCTGCAGAGAAAAGGCAGGAGACACAAGTAGAAGGGACACAAACAGTGGGGGTGGGCAGATGACAGATGGTGCAGGTAGAGAGGGGGTAGGTGGCAAGGAATACAAACATTGTGGGGAAGGGAGGGAAGGCTACAGGGGGATAAGTGGTGGAGGATAAGGGATCTATCTGTTCCCCCAGTGCATGCCCCCCAATTGCATGTCCCCCCACTGCTGCTTTCCCTGCTCTAGCGGTAAAGGGGATGGATTTAAAATGACCTCCCAATATTTATATTCTATGCATGGCAAATTGTAACAGTTTTTTTCTGTATATAGAATCTAATTTTTGGTGGGTTGTCTTAAATTCAAAGTAGTCTTAGATTCATATAAATATAGTATCTTATATAAGAATTAATTTCCTGTATTTAGGGCAGGCCCAGGACTTTCTAAAGACCCTGTATCCCATTACCAGTTTTCTAAGATATTTAACTTCCTGTATTGTCCTGATATATTGATAATATTAGAGGATAAATTTGCTTTCACTTGCTTTCATAATACCCACTGGAGTCTGTTGGTTTGCCTGAATATAAATGAGAGCTGAATTTTCAAGCTGTCTTCATAATTAATTGATAGCACTTCATATACATATTTCCAAGTGACTGATGTTCTAGTCACATTTTCTGTGCTTATTCATTTTAAAGACCTTTCCTTTTACAACCCATTTTCAGCCAAGATGGGCAATAGCAATAATTGTATGTTTATCCATCAAGAGTGGGCTCAGGGGATGCAGCAATATGTCCAGCTCAGGTTATCATTGAACAAGAAGAAAAACTGCTGTCAAATTTTCATTGATTGTATGACAATAATATTTTGCTTAGTAACAGCTTTGCACAGAGTGAAAAAGATAGATCAAGTGTTCTGGAACTGTAATGATAAACTCATAAACAAGCTGTGTAACCAAAGGAAGACACAGACAAATGTGGAACAAGGAAAGAAAACTACTGCAATCAGTCTTCGTGATACTTCATATTAAGTAAACTGATAATTTGCTGTGACTTTTCACATCTTCCTGTCACTCAAGTCCTGCTTTGTCAATATTCTATTCACATTGCTTGAATTACTAAGCTTTGGAGGAAAAGCCTCAGTTGACCCAGGAGCATGTATTGACCTTTTCCCATGTTTTAAACTAATTGTATCCCTGTTAATGTTTAATTCACCTATCCATGTAATTAAAATACAAGGGAGTTAATTTACTTATGTGGGTGTTTTACCTGAGGAAGAACAGATATTTACTCTAGCATTTTAATCTTGTGCTTTCAATATTGAAGTTGAAGAGCAACATGATGAAAATGGAAAATTTAGTGATTCAGTTTGAGTAATATTGAACTATTCCTTAATAATTTCTATAGGTACTGTGGCTACCTTGTAACTTTTAGTTGGGTGATTTAGTATTTTCTCTAATAAATTTCTAATTGCTAAAACATATATTATAGGCATACTTTCTCTAGTACTCATTTTTACCTAGTAAAATAGCTGAAGACATAGATTATGTTGTTTTGCAATTTTTCATTAATAATTTCCTATGACAATACAACCCAAAATTTAACATTTTAAAAAAATGTGAGCCTCAAATTGTGATGTTTTTCTATTTGATGCAGAAGCTTTCTTATTCAGTAGAGGAATATATTTCTGAATGGCAAAGTGTTCTGGTGTTTTCCCCATAGATCTGTGGTCCAAGAATTCAGGTGATTTCTATTTTAATTTCTGATACTAATTAGTCTTAATAACAGAAAACTTGTGTAAAACAATTTCCCTAGGACAATTTATCAGTATGATTTAGTTGTGTCCAATGAAGTAGAAAAGTAAATGGCATTGTCCTCATTTCAGAGATGAGAACTTGGGGTGGACAGACTTCATTTTCAAATTAATTTTTTAAATCAGAAGATATCATTGATTGTAATGAATTCAGCATACTTCATCTATCAATAGCTGAGACAAGCTGATTTTTCCTTAGATGTATGGGGTAAAATGATATCATTCCTAGCTTCCATTTTTCCAGTCAGATATGCTATATGGATTCATATTAATAAATCTGGTTTTCATGTAGTTGGTATGTCTATTTTGGCTGAGATTTTAAAAGGGATTTTCAAATATCAATTGGATATTGGACACTTAATTCATTTAAGTACATGTAAAAATGCTATCCTTTATGTCTTCTTATACATCCTTTATGCCTTCTTATTAATATGCATTATTTTTATAGAGTCTAAAATGTGGTAGATACTGTGAAGGATTAGTTTTACCTTAATGCCTAAATTGAAGCATTAATTATTTGCATAATTATGTTCACATATTGGCTGTTCAAAAGAAATTATCATATGTTATAGTGAACAGGACAAAGAAACAAATTAGTTGAGTATACTTAGATAATCTAATTCTTAGGTACAGAGCACAGACAGAATTGACAATATTCGTGCTATACGGCTACAGGAATCTGTGACCAAACACAAGTGCACAGTTGCAGACAGCTTAAAAAATGTCTGACCAAGCGAAAATCAAACCCATTGCATGAGAGGCCAGATAAAAATGTTTCGAAACATAGCATCTTCTGTAACTTCTGTCTGCAATGCCTGCCAGCCTGTTGCTGTTTTCAGAATGGGAAGGGGAGAAAGGGAGTAAAGGGAGTTTAGTTTGAGAGGTTTTCAGCCCCTGTTGGAGGGTGGGTTAGGTATATTGGAGCTCCCACTCCCAGTACACCTGCCCCACCCTCCAGCAGGATGACCAAGATCCTTGGTCATCTGTGGGCACGCCCATGAGTGGCTCGTGTCCCTGGGTATTAGGGTTCCTGCTCCCTTTTGCACTCCATCCACACACCAACTGGGTCTCACTAAGGTCCAGGCTATGGAACTTCACATGGGAAGGTCCCAAAACAATAATGTGGAAAGTAAACAGCCTGGTTGGTTGTGATGAGCAAAGACTGGCAAGGACCACGGGCTAAAAACTTCATCTGAGTCCTTTTAAATTCACAAAAGGGACCATGTAGACTTATGGTTGTTCTATTCAGGGGTGCTCCCTGAGGACTGTGGCTTGTTAACTACCTATCTGCTGGCTCCGGTGCAAGGGTCCAATAAATACACAGTACCACTCATTGCTGAATAATGAATTTTGGGGAGCTGGTCCCCTTTTGCACCATCTGTTGGCACCAACACATTCATCATTCCCAGGAAAATCAGGTAGGTTGAGTCAATTTAACATAAACAACTCATACTTAATTTATTCCAATGGCCCAGGCTTATTATCTCATTCCCCAACAGTCTTTAGTTTTAAAGTCCTCGACCAGTAGGCCAATACAGACTAGTTCTATTCAAAGTAAATGTCTCCCAGGGTATTATTACTCCAGCCACACCCCATGAGCTGCTTCCTAATGCAACACTTACCTTCAGGAGCCAGCTGGAGAACTCCTAGAATGAGTTCCTTCTGTTCCTTTCCTCCTTCCCATTCTGAAACAAAGACAGGCTGGGAGAGAAAAGGGGTAAGAGGATACTAGCTGCAGGCTGCAGCCAGCAACTAGATTCCCCACCCCCTTGGAACCAACAGTGAAATTTCTGTTTTTTTCGGGAGATCATTGTAACTCCAAATGTTTCCTGCAAAGTGTTCTCTATTATAGTGGAGAGCTGCACTTCTCTGTGTCTATGGCCTTTCCAGTTTAGGATCTGTGGGTAATAAAAAGTGACCAAACACCAGCAGAACTGTGCTCACTGCAAGGGGAAGCAGCGGGTGCAGCCCAATCCGCCACATGAAGCATGCATGCTGCAAAATCCCTGGCTCATGCAGCTCAGAAAGCGCGCAAGTGAAAAACCCGATCTGATTGGCTGCTGGGGCAGTATAAAAGGCAAAGCCCAGGAAAGGAAAGGCGGGACTACACACAGCATTGGGAGGACTGATCACCCTCATCGAGGTCCTGCACCCACAGTTTCCCTCTTCCCCAGGGCGCTGCCATCGGATAGTTTGCAAGCAGATACGGTTAAATAGCTCTCGAGTTCCCATGGTTAAGGTCTTTTTGGTTGTGGCATTAGCTGCGAAGTTTAAGGGAACTGCTGGCGCAGAGTGAGGTACACAGCGCTGAAGTACCTCACGGTGGAGCGGGGCATTTAGGTGCCTCATGGTGTGACTTCACACAGTTTGTCTACGGTCTATTTAAGTTGTAAATAAAATATTTCTTTTCTATATTGGCTCAGAGTTTCTCGTGTGGGACGGGAAAGAATAGAAGACAGGGTGAAACGTTCCTGAACCCTTTCATCCCCGGCCTGTCCAGTTTGGGGGTCAAAACCCCTCTCAATTCCTCTTCAGATGGTGTCACGAACAGGATGCTTGGGGAGAAGGGGGAGCAAAGGAGACCCCGATGAATTGGTTAAGCACTGCCCATGGGGAAACCATCATTGGCCCCCGACCACAGATGCAAGCACCCTGCAGGTTCATGTGACATACCATCAGAGAGGGCGAGGCAGAAATATGAGGGGCTATGTGTCCATTTGCCCAACTGAGAACAGCGAGGAGCCTCTAAAGGAGTGTGTTCTATTTGATCTCACCCCTGCAGCTTTGGGATGCATTTTGTCTAGTCCTGCAGTTCTTTACCACCCGCCTGAAGTGAGGTCTGAAACATCGCTCAGATGTGTCAAGCCCAAGGGTACAAGTGAATATGACCCTGAAAAGGAGTATGATACAGTCATACCTTGGTACTTGACTGCTTTGAAACTCATAGAATTTGGTACTCAACGCATTTTGACGCAAAAATTTTGTCCCGGTACTTGTCGTTTGTTTGGTACTCGACACGCAAGCTAGAACTTGTTGATGTTGGTTGCCTCATGACTCGCTACCCTTTCCAGCCGAAACAGAGGGTCATGCATTAGTCACGCGGTAACTCTTGCCCTGTGCACATCCCCTTGTGGTCTTATCTTAGCTTCTGTGGTCATTTTGTGTATTTGTTTAGTACTCGTCATTTTTGGTACTCGTTGCGCCTCCTGGAACCAATTAACGATGAGTACTGAGGTACCACTGTAAGTGCCTACAATACTTAAAGGAGGGGACCAACTGCGAGATAATCCCCGATAAGATTAGATGCCCTGATCTTGAACCAGGAGGTGTAGAAAATGAGATCTTGATATCCCTGCAAGACGAAGGTCAATAACATCTTGTAAATGAACTGAGCTTCGAATACGGCAACTGAAGAAGAAGATGGCCCTGTTATTTTTTCAGTTTTGTGGCAAGTTCAATTGTTGCCATTTTTCCTGTTTGTTTGTGTTTTTGTTTGTTCATTCTTTCACAGGCTCGACGGTGATGAAGTGACGATCTATAACCGTCTGATCGTGAAGACCCTGAGTGCCCGACCACGACGTATACAAGTCTGTTATCGGCGGATTCCTTGGCCAACAGAACTGACTTCAAGACCTTTGGCTCAGACTGGGACTTTCTGTCATTCAGATCCAGAGCTGTGACTGGTGGCTCATCAACAGATAGCCTTACCGTGTGCTTGCAATTCTATTTTTCTGTTTCTGTATTGTATTAGTCATAGTAATCGGGGTTATATATACAGATTGTTTTATTTCATAGTTTAAAAGGGAAATTCTTGAGCTCAAACATATCCGAGCTTGGCATTTGGTCAAGGGGGCATGTGGGTAATAAAAAGTGACCAAACGCCAGCAGTACTGTGCTCTGCAAGGGGAAGCAGCAGGTGCAGCCCAATCAGCCGCGCAAAGCATGCATGCTGCAAAATTCCTGGCTCATGCAGCTCACAAAGCGTGCAAATGAAAGACCTGATCTGATTGGCTATTGGAGCAGTATAAAAGGCAAAGCCCAGGAAAGGAAAGGTGGGACCACACACAGCATCGGGAGGACTGATCACCCTCACTGAGGTCCTGGGCCCATGGTTTCCCTCTTCCCCCGGGTGCTCCCATTGGATAGTCTGCAAGCAGATACGGTTAAATAGCTCTTGAGTTCCCACGGTTAAAGTCTTTTCAGTTGCAGCGTTAGCTGCGAAGTTTAAGGGAACTGCTGGCACAGAGTGAGTTACGCAGTGCTAAAGTACCTCACGGTAGAGTGGGGCATTTAGGTGCCTCATGGTGTGACTTCACACAGTTTGTCTATGGTCTATTTAAGTTGTAAGTAAAATATTTCTTTTCTATGCTGGCTCAGTCTCTCGTGTGGGATGGGAAAGAATAGAAGACAGGGCGAAACGTTTCTGAACCCTTTCATCCCCAGCCTGTCTGGTTTGGGGGTCAAACTCCCTCCCAATTCCTCCTCACAGGATCAAAGTGAAATGGTGGGAAGGTTTGGCAAAGCTTGCGCTGTGTTTGTGTTTTTCTGTACCTTTGCTATGATTTATATTTAGAGCATTATAACTGTGTTCTTCACCCAGAAACTCTACCCAGGATTATATTCACTGCTAAATAACATTTTTTTTAAATGTTCTTATCCAGCATGGTCTCCTCAATCATTAAAAATCTTTTATGGAATATTTTTTCACCATCCTAGGAACACATTCACTATCTGTCAGAAGAGGCAGATATTACAGATGGCCCAATACTATCAGCTAAATGTGTAAGAGTTCACTAGTCCTTTCAGAGATATAGATTTCTTTATAGAACACGCTGGATGCATCTATAGGTGCAATTAATGTGACTGAATTTACTTCTGGGCAATTTTCCTGGGTTGCCAGAGTTATGAGGACAGGCTAAAGGTGGGGAGCACACTGAGACTTCGCACAGG
The DNA here is from genome assembly GCA_030014935.1 of Caiman crocodilus. Classification (NCBI taxonomy): domain Eukaryota; kingdom Metazoa; phylum Chordata; order Crocodylia; family Alligatoridae; genus Caiman; species Caiman crocodilus. The sequence goes on from JAGPOW010001296.1 coordinate 98,997,194, forward strand.
AGCCCCTAGGTGTCCTCCTCCAAGAGCCTTCCTGGCCCACAGGCCCTGACTCAGCCTCCAGCAGCCTACTTACGTTGCAAAACACATGCTGGGTGTTGTCAGTGTTCATAGGGTCCAGGATACTATCCAGCTCCTGAAAGAAGGGCACAGATTGGTGGGCAGCCTGAGACCAGCTGTTCTGGTCCCAGATGTGTGCCCACTGCACCCTCAGGGGCTTGGCCTTGATCTGGCACTGTTTTCTGATCTGCAGGTGTCCACAATTCTGCTATCTCCTCATAGACATGGGCATTGGCCCTTGTCACCTCTCCAAACTGCTGCCGTACATCAATTTCTCCCCAGATAGCTATGTGGTCTGCCAACTCCTCATGGCTTCAGTTGGAGCTCTGTCCCTGAGTGTCAGTGGGGATCCAGGTGGTGGTGTCCAGGGGCAGGTGCCCACAGTAGTGGGGCATGACGCCTGGAGGATACAGTGGGGTCAGGCCTGGGATCTGGGTGTTTCCATCAAGTGGTAGGGGAGCTGGGTCTGCCATGAGGCTCCTTTAGCTAGCTGCCAAGCCACGTGGCTAAGGAGCAGGCAGGAGTTTGCCCCCCTGCTGGCTCTGTTGACCAGGCACAGTTTACACCTGTGTCACCATCTACATGTGTGTTTAATTGCACTAATTTACTCTGTCATAGGATAGTACTTGTGCTTGATGGGACTGTCGTATGCTGGAATAAATTAGTCTGCTGCACCTTAACTGTGGTGCATGTATAGACTGTGATGCTTTCCTGCAGAGCTTATTAGTTTACTCCTCAGTAAAGTACATGTGTAGATGCACCCACTGATTATCAATATATTTCCTGTATTGATATTTTCATATTAGGAAATGATCATTCTGAGGGGAAAGAAAAGATAGGAGCATTATAAAAATACTGTAATTCCTTGATATTTTTTTTCACATTAATTTCTTATAATATTTAGGTGAAGAAAACAGGTAGAATGTTCCATTGACTTTATTTAGATGGAATGACAGAGTTGGGAATGGAGATGTTAAGAAAAAGCTATATTTTTCATGCTGTGCTTTTGTGCTTACAATCAAAGTAGCCATCAAGCTGAATCCACTGGGGATCAAATTGATGACTGGTCTTGTCATTTTGTCATTTCCCTCAACAACGCATCTAAGTTGCATTGAAGTATAAAAAAATATTAAAAAATCTTTGGGGCTGGAGCTCCTGCCATCAAGCAGTAATGAATGGTATGTGGGCTTCTTTATCAGAGATACTTAGTTTTAAATAGTGTTAAATACAGCAGTTTGCATCATTCTATTTTGCATTGTCATGACATGAGATTTGAATGCTATGTACTTAGAGCAATTTGTTGCCAATTACTAGAAAAGAGGAAATGAACAGGTTATATTTTATCTAATAAAAGTATTCATTCCAGTTGTTGAAATGTTTCCCTTTTTTCACAAGGCATAAGGCAGTGACGATTAAAGAGGACTGCCTGTGCCATGTGATGTTATTGGCAATTTTTTTTTAAGTAACACATTATTAAGCAAATGTCCAACTTGAATAGGAGGATAATTCAGGCAAAATAATGTTTGCTTGTTTATTTGATGATAACAGAGGAAGCTACATACACACCAATGCAAACTGCTAAATGAGTGTACTCAGTGCTCTCACTGATCTTGGTGTAATTTGCATTATGATTCTGTAGGGAGAAGGAGGAGTCTTCCTACACACACAGGCAAAGAAAATATGATGAGACATATCAAGAATATCAAAATCAACTTATTTACCAATCTCCCAGCAGCATTTTTCAAATAATTTTTAGTAATATAACTAAGCCATAGGGAATAGACTGTGAGTTTGTCTATGGTTTTATTTTACTTAAACTTAAGAATGATCTAGTTCCCTTGAAGCCAATGGAAACAAGATGGGGTTCATTATTGCCAGCTCCTGTCCCTTAACTGTGTAGTCAATTCCCAGCACTGAAATTACCTTGAGACCTTAAAAATAATTCCTTTTCTGAACATTTATATATGAAATATTGATGAAAGAGAAATGTGGTTGCTTTGTACAAAATATTTCATATTCTTGCAGTGAGAGAGTATAGACACAGACTGAAGTGACATTTTTAAGCAATCTGGTCCCTGAAAATGCACTACAACTGTGACTTAACACATGTGCACAGCTACATAGCACTTTTTATATGGCCAATCATGCAAAATAGTCTAAACCCTAGTTAAATCAGGCATTACATTAAGGCTCTCAAAAGCAAGGTGCCTTAAGCAACTTGTGTTCCCTCCAGGGCTAATTTTTTGCATGACTGTGCTGCCAGGGGGAAGGAGAAGGAACTGCTGATGAATGGCCAGAGCTGAAGGGGAGGAGTTCACAGGCCCCTTGCCTCTCAGATGCCCCCCTGGCTAATCCATATATTAGCTGGCATATTGTGGGAATCTGGGTCAGGCACCCAAAGTGAGGAGGCTACATTCTCCCCTTTCCCCCTGAACTCCGGCCATTCAGCAGCTAGAGGCAGCCAACACAGAGCTGTTGACTGCTAAATGGCTAGAGCTGATGCGGAGGCATGGGAGTGGAGTCCCTCTGCCTCACAGGCCTAACCCAGCTCTCTCAATATCTCACCTGGAGTAACTGGTGTGTGACTGTGAGGTGAGGAGGTCCAGTTCCCCACTAGAAGCTCCCTTGCTGACAGCTATGGAGCCGCTGGGGTGAGGGGAGGAGAGTAGTGCTGGTGAGAGGGGTGGTTCAGATGCTAGAGCATCCCCACCTGCTGGCCTGGGCTTGTGTAGTTAGGCTCTAGCCTCCCCCCAAGCCAATCAGCAAACATCTGTTGGGTTGAGGAGGGGCTTTCTACTCATAGTGCTTTATGTAAAGTACCATGAGTTAGATCAGAACCCTAATGTCTGTCTGCACTCTGTGTGGCATCTTTAATAGGCACAGAAAGACTTAGACCCTCTGGTGTTGGCCAGGCTCAGATTTATGTCAATCACCATCCATGACATCCTGATCCTATGCCATTCTGGGGACTGAAGAGGCCTCTAGTATAGATTGGGCCATGAAATGGCCTGTCTCTGTTAATGCATCCTCTTTGGGTATAGCATTGTCCAGAATGTCAAGAGTGCTCCACACCTGAAATAACCCTGGCTATGGCAGAATCCCTATAAAAGGGCTTTTGAAGAGGAACTTTAAAAAGCAGCAATAGTCTATTATGATTCCTATGCTGGTTGAAATTTTCTTTGGATTACTCTAACTCTTTTGCACAGCATAAAGGCAAATGTTCAGGAGTCAGAATTCTGGGGTTGGAATCTCAAAATAGTTTTCTGGATTCCTCAGCACTGATTAAAATGGAGTAATTAGGATTTGTGGAGGTTCAACATCTCAGAACATAAGCCCAGTTATTTACAAAGTAAAGAATTTGTTAAGAAACACAATCTATTTTCAAAAAATAAATAAATGGTTGAAAACGTTTTTCATTTTTTGAATGACAGTCCTGCTGCTTTCTCCCTGCCCTCCTCAAAAAAACCTGCTGAAAAGTGAAGAGCTGTTAAGGTTTGGGTTTTTTTCATTCTGTTTCATCATTCATCCTATTTCCTTAAAATATTGACTTTTTTTTCTTACCAGGTCTGTTTAATATGGATTTGTGAGTCTTATTTAGACACTGGATTTTGAAAATTGTAGACTATAAATATACAAACATACAAAGTCATTGTGCCCAACTTGATATAATTGAGAGGGATCAGTTTGTCTGAAAATCAGGCTCATTTTAGGGTTTCTCAGGTTGGGTAGCTAGATATTGAAATACTTTAATATTACTAATTAATCATGAAAATCATACACCAGGAGGCCAAACACCAGACACAAACACAAGTACACATTATTTTCTATTCTAGTTACTATATTACCCTTATCATCATAGTAGCTGAGCATTGTTCAGAAAAGTATTAAAGGAGAAAAAATATGCAAATTATTTTTTTTTATTTAGTTCAGTGTTTGGTAGTTGTTTTCCTCCCAATTATTTTTTATTTATATTATACTATGTGATTATATTAGAGAAGACAATGTTAAAGCTCACTTTGTACTTGGAACAGAAGGTATGTAAGTTTGTGATTTTTTTTTATTTCTGTGGGAATTTGTTCTGATTTCACACTGGCCCCCTGAGTCCTATGCAACTAAAAATTATCTCTGGGTATAAAGGGGCTAATCTGACCCAGGAGTGGAGTTTTTAAAGATGCTCTTCATCCTGGAGTTTTTACTGATCTTGAAGTATCCCTGGTCCAAGCTGTTACATGCATACATATATTGAAGAATATATGCAGTAACATATGGAAGAATTTATGCATATCACACTTTATTACCAGATGAATTGAATAATTTGCACCTGCACCATCATTTAACTCCATTCCAAAGTACCAGGGAATGTAAAGCAAACAGGATCTAATAGAAACAAACACACTATGAGAGTTCTGAATTTGGATCAAGCAGTGAGCATGTGAAAGTGTTAGATAATTATTTCAGTTAGGTCTAATGTAGAAAAGGTATGGACATAATCTTTGTGTAACAACCAATTATGTAAAATATGCACAATCACCTTGTTATTGACTTACACATGTAAGTGTGATCAGGAGTACATGTATATGTACGTGATCATGCCTCTGTTGAATACACTAACATATGACAGTTCCTTTATTTACTGATAATAGGAATAAGATCTATGAGCTGGAGAGAGTAAAATACATTTAAGCTAGCTCCAAATCATTTTGCCATTTCAATCTGATATGAAAGATTCTATATAGTGAGTCACTGCCCACAGACCTTACCCAGAAAAAAAGATCCCAGTAACCTGAAGATCAGTTCCAACATCAGCAGCAGCAGGATGGCACAAAATTTTGGTCTTACATTTCAGCTACAGTAGGATACTAATGAACTGGCTGAAGGTTGCAAATTCCACACTGAGCTCTTCAGTTGCCTACTCATATGATCATAAAAATCAGGAAAGTGATTCTAAAAGACAGCAGTTTCAAATGCCTACAGGTGTCAACTTATTCTATTTGCTTGGCATTAAACAACTTTTTTGCTCCAGCAGCTCTTAGAACATGCAAAAGGAAGACTTCTAATGTGTTGCAATATTGTTGATTGTCTTTGACATTAATTTGACCCCGATAAAACATTATTTACAAAGTAAATGTCAGCAAACATAAAACTCATATTTTGACTTTAAATTGCCCAGGTACATTCCTATCAGTAAAGTAATTAGCAAATGTATATCTCTTAATAATTGTTACTAATGATTCTGTGAAGGAGACACTGATTGATACTAATTAACCTGAATATCAGATTCACTTTAGATTTATTATTAGACCTGTGCGAAGTGGCTAGTATTCACTTCAGATTTAGATTCAGCTGATTTGGGGGACAGGGATTCAAATCACTGTCCCAAATCAATTTGGCCAAATCTGATTCAGAGAATCTTTCTGAATTCAGAGAGCTTTTAATTGGTCCCTTGATTCAATTCAGATTTGGAGATTTGGCCACCAAATCAGCCCAAATCTCCTCCAAATTGAATCAGCAACTGAGGCTTCACACAGCCCTTTTTGTTATGTATATAAAAATAAAGAGTACCTATTGTAGCAAGAAGTAGTTGCAGCTACTCTGAGCCATTGACAATCCTGTTTGAGAACTCAGAGGGGAGTTACAGACCAGTTAGTTCAACCTTGGCACCTGGAACAGGTCCTCTAATAGTCTGTTCTGAAGTGCCAAAATAGGAGAAAGTGATCAGGACCAGTCAGCATGGATTCACGAAGAGCAAATCATGCCTGACCACCCTGATAGTCCTTCTACAATAACAAGCACTGTGGATGTGATATACCTTGATTTGAGAGAAGCTTTTTGGCACTGTCTTGTACAATGTTCTCATTAACAAGCTTATCTCCCCAACAACTAATGTAAAGTAGACACACAAAAGTTTGGATCATCATGTTCAATGAGTAGCCATCAACAGCTTCATGCTTAGTTGGGAGGAAGTAAGTATCAAGTGGCATTCCCTGTGTATCTGTCCTAGGTCTGGTATTAAATCTTTTCATTAATGATCTGGACAATGGAAATGAGTGTATGCTTACCAAATGTATGTCCAACACCAAGCTGAGTGGAGTTGCAGACACTCTGGAGGTTAAGGCTAGAATCCAGAATGACCTTGATAAACTAGAAAAATGGTTTGCAATCAATCAGATCAGGTACAACCATGAACAGCATGTGCCCTCAGTGGCTAGGGGGACACAGCTACACCAGCGAGGGCAGAAACACAGTGGCGGGAGCCTGGTGGTGGTGAGTGGGGAGCTCCTGCACATGCTGCCGGCGATGTTGGCAGTGGGGGGAGGGGGTGGTGAGCACCGACCGTGGTTCTGCAACCACCCACAGGCACCACCAGCAGCAGTGGTGGCAACCAGTGGTGATTGCTGACCACTTGCAGATGGGGTGATGAGCAGTGACTATTTGCATGGGGTGTACCGGCACACTCAGATGGTTGCACCCCCTACGCATCACCCTTGGATACAACATGGGGAAGCGCAAAGTTCTGAACTTGGGCAGAATAACCACACTGGGTAATGATTGGCTTCGTAGCAGTACTGCGAAGAAGGACCTGAGGGTTACAGTAGATCATAGGCTGAATATGAGTCAACAGTGTGCTACTGTTGCAAAAAGAGCCAACAGTATCCTGGATTGCACTCCTGGACAACAGGAGTGTCACTTGCAAATCCAGGGAAGTGATTCTTCCATTTTATTTAGCACTGGTGCGGTCTCACATTGAGTACTGTGTCCAGTTTTGGGCCTCACACTTCAAATATCATGTGGACAGTTTAGAAAGAGTCCAGTGCAGGGTAACAAAAATGATTAGGTGCCTGGGAGGCAAGACTTATGAGGAAAGGCTGAAAGAACTATGATTATTTAGTTTGGAGAATAGAAGAGTGCAGAGACATTTGATAGCAGTCTTCAAATACTTAAATGGTGATTACAGAGAGGACAGAGACACACTTTTGTCTGTAGTTGTAGTGGACAGAACTGACTCATAATGACTTCAAACTGCAAAAGATGAAATTTAGATTGGAAAGTCTGAAGAGTTTTCTGACTATGAGGCTTGTCAAACATTGGAGTAGGCTATCTAGAGAAGTCATGGAATCTCTAGTCCTGGAAATTTTCAAGATCAGTCCAGACGGAAACTGAAACTTGGTTGGGATGGTTTAGTCAGGGATATATATAGATTAAAAAGATGTATACAGATTAGAAAGATCCCAGTGAAGACTGATAAATATGGTTTAATCAGGGATGATTGTGGCAGGGCACTTGAGGTGCCTGCCACTTTAAGAGGTCAGGCATCCTGTGAAGCCATGAGAAGATGCAAGCCAAGGCTATTTAGGAGTCAGCTGACCCAGGGAGCCACCAAGTGAGACTGAGCCTGATAAAAGCAGTCACCTGACTCAGGAGAGAGTCCTCTGACTCAGGAGGAGTGCTGGGCTTAGAGCAGGTATAAGTTCAAGTCCTGAGAGGAGCTATCAGTATGATTTAAAGTTTATGGAGAGATCACCAGCCTAACAGGAGGCCTGAAACTCTGAAGCACCAACACAAGAGGGCATCTGGATAAGTTTGGAGGTTTGGGGAGGAACTAAGAGGAGGAGAAGGTTTCTAAAAACCCAGGGAGGGCTTGGAGCCCAGACTGAGGGGCTGGGAATGTGGGGTCAGAAATGGTCTGGGAGCCTCAGAGGAGTGACTAAGTGAAGAGAACATCAAAGAGGATTTCATCTGTGATGCATGGACCATGGTGTAGGGGAGGAACAGAGCCATGAGATTAGCTCATAAGGAAGGGACTACCAACCCTGGGTGGTCATTTGAGAGCAATTTGGGAAGCCCTAGGGCAGGCTCCCTCATACTAAAGTAAAAGAGCATGGCATGGTGGGTGACTGAAGGGGCTATTGCCCAGTAAGTGAGGGTTGCAGGGACTCCAGGGGCTTCACAGCCACCCCTGGAAAGGCATCCTGCTCCAATGATCCTTTCTTGAGCTGGACTAGATGATCTCATGAAGTTGCTTCCAACCTTACTTTCTTATTATCCTATGATGTATTGGCTGTATACTCCATGAAATATTAAAACATAAATAAATTTAGAGGCAAGGCTAGAGAATGGAGGTAAGATGGACAGTCTGAAATTGCAGAAAAAGTTCATGAAAAATCCCCATAACTTTTATGCTATGTGATAGAACAGCATGTAAGTTCTTACCTGTCCAATAGAAATAATGTAGTAAATATCTAAGATAGATCTTCAGATCTTGTAAATTATGTTAGTACCATTGAAAATTCATGGGGCCAGGGAAATTTACATTCAGTAAGTATGTCTACACATGTAATTAATGCATATGGATAAACTCCAGTGCATTTTGCTCCACAGTTTATTGCTTCTGGGCACCATGTATTCATATGTACCCTGGACTTCAGTACACTGAACTGAATCAGTACACTGATTGCTTGTGTTACAGCAATCCTGTCTGGAAGGAGGCCCACTGGGTCAGTTTCCCCCAGCTCAATGTGTTGTGGAGGGGCTGGTTGGGGTATGATGGTGCTTCAGCAAAGGGTTAGCTGGCAGGTAGTTCCTGCTTTTAAGCACCCATGTGCCACAGCCAATCAGGACAGCATCTACACATGTGGTGCTGTGGAGTTTTTTATTCTGAAGGAGGATAGTACTTGTGTTTAGTTTACGGTAGCCTAATGGGGGTGCCTATGTAGATGTATAAAATTTACTGACCATCTTATTAGTCTATTGTGCAATAAATGTCTCATGTATTCACACCCACTGAGTATTAATCCAATTTATATCCATAGTGATAGAATCAGGATGGAAATATTAAGAAATCACATGGTCAGATATAGCATAGTTGATTGGCTTTCATGTAGCAAGACAACAAATCTATTGCCTTGTGGAACAACACATAGAAGATGTCTGTAGCTTTAGCAGAACCTGACAGTAGTGCAAATATACTGGAAGAACAGTGTTATTGAATCAAGTTATCAAAACTATTTCTTGAGTTCAGTGCCATTTAATAAACAGTGAATCTCTGTATACCATTGTAAAACAAATATCAATTATATATATTACACACACACATATATTTATATATATCAGTTTTCATAAAAATTTAAAAAATATAATGAGGTTAAAGTGCTGAAAGTGAAGATAACTTATTTTGATAAAAGTATAACAAACACAGAGATAACAGGTTTTTAATGCTAATTTATATTTTTAATTATTTTAAAATTGTAACTTTTTTGCATTCCACGAAGCATAGTTTTTTAAGTGTGTATAGAATTGATTGCAAACCTAAATGGTGATAAATATTTTGCTCAATGTTTGACTGCACTTACACATGGGATAGTTAGACAGAAGAATGGCATAACATAAAAATAGAGACTATATTTAGGAATCTTTAATTTTGCCTTTATGTTGCACTGTGCTTTCAACCTTTAAAACTAGTACAGCTCTGATCTTCTTTACTAAAGGCTAACTATATGTATCATGAGCAGTGTGCATATCCAATTTTGCATTCAGGTTTTGGGGAGCCTTTTTTAAGAAACAGTAAATGGATAAGATGACTATACATAATATGAAAGCTGTGGCAGTAACTTTTAACTTCTGGTGCAACTAGAAAACCTGAAACAAATATAACAGAAATTATTCTTGATTCCAAATATTTCTAACCACATGCAAAGAAGGAACTATTGACTCATAATTAGTGAGTCTACTAATCTCTTAATGAAAAGGAAGCTTGACCCTGAATTTTCTTTGTAAACAGTTTCAAATTACCAGTACAATTCCATTGAGCTTTACAGTAAGATTTAACATAGAATTAACGCTCTGTGAAAGGTTTCTTTAAATGAGCTCTGCAGCATTATGAATGAGATATCTTTGGCTCAATGTTATGTATAATTCAGAAGCGTTAGCTCAGACTGAGAATCAGGTCACTTCATTAATGCATTAACAGAACCCTAGTAGACTGAGTTCTTTTTTTAAACAGGTGAACAGTAGGAATGTTGTAGGTGGTCTCTCAGATGCAGAAAGATCTGAGGGGAAAATGGGTACATAAACTTCTAAATAATATGGTTCCAGAGGAAAGAATCTCAGTGCTTCCCAATCTCTTTGTCTTTTGTGTTAGTAAACAGGCTATAAGGCAGCATATTATAGTTAAGGTTGCTTGATATTTTCCATTGTAATACTCAGGTTTCAGTTGTTTATAACTCTTCCAGGCATTAATTGTTGTCTGAAGTTTTCCACAAGTGTCTGCTTCAGACTTACATTTTAGAAAAAAATTCCAAAAATGATTCTCAGAAAAAGTTCCAAGAAAATATATAGGTTTTCCCATGTTAAAATTCTAGTAGCTATCTTCTAAAGAAACCCTAATATTTCCATGTTTAAAGTAGGGGCTTTAAATTTGGCGGGGGGCTCACCTTGGTAGCAGAAATGCATCTTTTAACAACAGAATCAACCCAAATTTGGTCAGCTTATGAGTTCCGAAAAATCACTTGCACATGCTCAATACAGACTTTCAGGTTTGGCAGTTGCAAATTCTTAATATTTCATCTGCACTCAGCATGTTCCATCCTAGAGTCCAATAAGAAGCCTTATTGCCTCAGAGTGTGTAAAGAATTCTCATGAATAATGCCATTGGTCTCGTTGGAAGTATTTACAACATTTCATGTGCAAGATCTGGCCTTGCATGTTTCATAGATCTACAGAGAAAAATTAATACCTTGTATATGTGGTGGGCCAGTAGGGGGTGCTCCTGCATTGAGCCACCCACCTCACTGTGCCCGATTACCTTTCAGGCTCTTAGCCAATCCCTGGGTGGTGGCAGTTTTTTACCTTCAGGCTAGTGAATATGCTCCAGGAAGGGGGTTGGCCAGATGTGAGATGCCCCCAGGGAGGCACTCAAAGCCTAGAAGGTGGTTGGATGCAGTGAAGTGGGGCCCCACCCCTTGAATGGTAAGGGTCCTCTCCAGGACTGTATCCACAGGTGAAACAAGGTTGGCATTGATTAATGACACACTGAAAACCTGTGTCCAGTTCCCCAACAAGGGTTCTCCCATTTACCGTTATCTTAATCCGGTAGAAGGCCATCACCTCCTCTGGGTTTGTAATCTTGTAGCAACAGGCACACCCCTCAGAGTGGCTTGGGTGTCCCCACTCACTGCTTGCAGCTGTTGCATGTCTGACTGGCTTGGGTTTGTTGCCTAGCTTTGGGAAGTTGGGCATGATGTGGCCTGGCTCCCCGCAGTTACAGCACCCCTTTTTTTCTGAATTGGGTGGTTTTCTGAATCTGGGGCCACTTTGCACTCAGCATGAAGTGGCCCTCTTTCCCCTTTTGGGCCTGGTCCTCCCTTTCCCCCTCTTTGGAACCCTTTCTGTTCCTTCCCAAAGTAGGGAGGCTTCTTGTCTAGCTCCTCATGATTTACCAACAGCTGGTCCACAATTTCAGTGGCCTCTTGAATTGTTTAGGGGGCCCTGACTTTGACTACGGTTTTAATCTCCTTTGGACAGTGCTGATAAAATTGGTCCAGCACTATGAGGTTTAGCACCTTCTCTCTATTGTCAGCCTTGACTCCATCTGCCCATTTAAGGAGTGAGTCCCACACCTGGGCTGTAAACTCAACCATTGTCTTTCCCAGTTCTAGGGTGGTATTCTGGAATTTTTTTTCCAGAAATAATCCAGTTCTAACACGAACCTTGAAAACACAGCACTTTTAAAGGCATCATCGTTATCTGCTGATTCTGAGGGCAGGCTGTTCAGGACCTCGACTAGAGCAGCCATGTGTTTCATGAACTCTTCCTTTGGCAATTTCCATAGACACTCTCGGTTTTCAAAGATGCTTAGGAACACTTCTGGATCGTCTCTGTCTTTGTAGCGAGAGAAGACTGGGGTGTTCATAGATTTCATAGACATTTGAGCTGGGAAGGACCCCAGAGGGGTCCAGCCCCCCGCCCCAGGGGCAGGAAGTCAGCAGGGATCATAGGATCCCAGCAAGATAAGCATCTAAATGTGTCTTGAAGGCATTCAAAATGGGTGCTTGAATAGCCTCCAGAGGCAGTCTATTCCAAACCTTGGGGGTTTGGACAGTAAAGAAGTTCTTCCTTATGTCCATCCTGAATCAGCTGCAGCAGACTTTGTGACCATTTGATCTTGTCATCCCTTGGGGTGCTCTGGTGAACAGACATTCCCCCAGATCTTGATGAGCACCCCTAATAAACTTATAGGTAGCCACCAGATCACCCCTGAACCTGTGTTTTTCCAGACTGAAGAGTCCCATGGCTCTCAGCATCACATGATAAGGTCTGTTTTCCTGACCTCTGATCATGTGTGTGGCTCTCCTCTGCACCATCTCAAGCTTCTCCACACCCTTTTTGAATTGTGAAGCCCAAAAATGGACACAGTATTCCAGCTGCCACCTTGCCAAGGCCGAGTACATGGGAGAATGATGCCCCAGGATTTGCTTCAGAAGCATATATAGATGGAAGCCAGTGTTTTACTCAATTTGCTAGCTGCAGCATCACACTGAAGGCTCATTGTCATCTTCTGGTCAATCATGACACCCAAGTCTCTTTCATCTGTACTGCTAACCAGTGTAGCACTGCTGAGCCTATAAGCATGCTGTAGGTTTTTTCCTTGTAAGGTGGAGAACCTTGTATTTTTCAGTGTTAAACACCATCAGGTTCTCATCCGCCCATTTCATGAGCCTGTCAAGGTCTGCCTGGATAACCCTCCTGTCCTCAGATGTGGATGCTTTACCCCAGAGTTTGGTATCATTGGCAAACTTGGCCAGTCCGCTTCTGACACCAATGTCCACATCATTGATGAAGATGTTAAATGGTATACGCCCTACAGAGCCTTGAGGGACCCCACTGGTGACCGCACACCAAGAGGATTGGCTTCTGTCAACCACCACCATTCGGGTCCTACTGCGGAGCAAATTCCCCAGCCAGTGGATCGTGGTGAGGTTGAGGCTGCAGTTAGCCAGTTTTGCCAAGAGGTGATCATGGGATACCAGATTGAAGTATTTTTTAAAGTCAAGATATACAATGTCAATCTCTTCCCCCATGTCCAGGTGATAAGTCACATGGTCATAAAAGGAAATGAGATTGGTCAAGCATGACCTACTCACAACAAACCCATGCTGGGTATCCCTCAGGATATTGCCTTCAGCTAGCCTGTTATGAATGGCATCTTTGATAATCTTTTCCAAAACCTTCCCCAGGATAGAGGCCAGGCTGATGGGCCTGTAGTTTGCTGGATCGCCTTTCCTCCCTTTCTTGAAGATAGGCATGACATTGACCCTCTTCAAATCTTTGGGCACTTCACCAAAGCACCAGGAGCTCTCAAAGATCTGTGCCAGGGGCTGAGTTATGATGCTAGCCAGCTCCTTGAGTACCCTTGGGTGTAACCAGTCAGGGCCAGCTGAATTGAAGGTATCCAGCCTGTCAAGGTGTTCCTTCATGAGGTCAGCTTCGATGGAGGGCAAGGAATCTTCCTCACTCTGGCCTCCCTGATCCACAGTGGGCAGGGGTGTCCCATGGGACTGGTGGAAAAACTGATGCAAAGTACCCATTTAGCAAGTTTGCTTTTTCCTGGGCATCAGTTGTCAGTTGCCCCATCTGGTTTAGCAGGGGTCCAATGTTGCCCTTGCTTTTCCTCCGGCTCCCTACATATCTAAAACAGAACCTTTTGTTACCCTTGATATTTGTAGCTAGTTGGAGTTCCATCACAGCCTTGGCTTTCCTGGTTTGCTGTCTGCAGGTCCAGACCAGAGGAGAGTATTCCTCCTTGGTTGTGGTTCCAGTCCTTCATCTTTTGTAGACACAGGAGGTCTGCCAATTCAGTCTGGGGGAAGCAGCTAGTGCTGGCTGGGCACCCACTGTTTCAGCTTTTGCCTGCATTTGGAGTACTGCAATGCTTGTGCTTGAGCTTTGTCTCTTCGGCTTCCACCTCACATTGGCCCTTGGTTTCTCTGTCCTCATTCTCATGCTATTCCTTCTTGTGCTGGTGTTGGGCTTTTCTAGCCTCATGCTCATGCTGTTCCTCCTCATGCTAGTGCTGGGCCCCCAGCTCCATCTTTTTCAATGCTAGCTCATGCTTGAACTTGCACTCTCACTCTCTGCTTTGAGCTGCAGCTGGAATTTCTGGAAGTCCCACTCAGAGGGTAGCCCCTTAGTGCCCCCCATGGGTTCTGGAAGGACACACAGAGGCTATCTTGTGGCCTGATCATTATCACACAGGATCTTAATCAGGTCTTCTCTCTTTTGTTCCTTCCTTGCTTGAAAGCCTCTCTCTATCATCAGATCTCTCAAGTTGGCCATCAGGTGGTCATAGTTGTCAGCCATCCTAGCTATCTACACTGTCCAGTTGACCTGACACCAAATTAGAAATTGTTTGCTTAAGGGTTTTCCCTTCAACAACAACTCTATTCCCTTCCCCAGATTATGCCTTTAGTACAGCAGGTTGTTGGATCCCAATTGCCACCACACACCTTCCAGGCTCTAAGTGCCTCCCTGGGGGCACCTCACATCTGGCCAGCCCACTTCCTGGAGCACACCCGCTAGCCTGAGGGTAAAATCGCCACCACCCAAGGATGGGCTTGATTCTGGCTCTGTGCCGTCTTGGAAACACAGACCTCGTAGCCCTCGAGGGTACTTGATTCACTTCAAGAACTTGGGTTGCTTCCCTCAGTTGGAAGCACAAGTAGTGGTCTCTCTTCATCAGCCAAACCAAGGGGACCCCAAGGCATAATCTAGGCCCACTCCCAATAAATCTTCCACACTAGGTACAAAGAAGAACTTTATTGGTTACAAGGGGTAGGGTTGCAATAGGGTACAGGGTAAAGTAATATCAGAGAAATCCCATAGAGCAAGCTCCCATGGCTGGGTAGCCTTTGATCATGCAACTGAGTTACTGCAAGCTATATATCTAATTAGATCTCAGGTGGCTTACTCACAAGTGTCATCCAGAAGCAGATGGAGATTTCCTTTGGAGGCAGGCAGTTCCTTGATCATGAGTTTTGAGAGAGAGAGCAAGTTTCAGATGGTCCAGCTCTTATCTCTAAGTCTTCCTTATGGCTGCTGCCCCTCCTCCTGGACAGTCCTTAACTTATATAGCCCTTATGACCTCATTTCCTGGTCCAGTGGAGGCCAGCACCTGTTGGCTGTCAGCCAACCAATTTGAAATGCATCACTAGTTGCTGGATAGACTGACAGTCTCTAGCTCCCCAGGGAACCCAAGCCCCTCACCGAGGTATGTGATATCAGTCATGTAGGCAGAGGGAGAAGATTTCCCCCCTCCCTCAGGAATGAATCCAGCTCAGGTTACCTAAAGAGATAGGGTAAGGTATGTAGTCCCTGCTGGGCCCATCCTAACCAAATTGTCACAGAGCAGAGTTTTTGGGGAGAAACAGAGGTGGCCTTCTGCCACAGAATATATCTACTGAAATTAATGGACTCTCACCAGGAATGAATAGGATTTATTTTTTATGATTATTCCACTCCTCCCCGCCCCCTTTTTTTTCTCTGCATTACAAAACAAAATCTTTTGGGTATGTCTACAATTCATAGTGCGGGGCAGTGTAGAAATCCCCAAACTAGCTCATATGAAGATATAAACAAACTAGCTCTAGTACCAGAAGGAGTCTCGCCATTCTGGCTCAAAGCTCTGCACAGGTTAATTTGGGAGAGCAAAATTAGCCTGTGTAGACCTGTGCATTTTCCAGTCTAGACATTAGAGCTGGATTGGGGATCTCTTCACTTTGTAGAATAGAGGTGAGAGGTGCTGTACTTATTGGAATGTATCATTCAACTTTTTTAAAACATCTCAAGCCAAACCTGGTTTGCTTAGTTCTCAGAAACAAAGCATGGAAGCCAACAGGATTTGGCACCTCAGCAAATTACTATTGGCCCTTTCTTGGACCATTGAAATCAAGACATCAAAAGCTAAATTCAGAGGGAAGTCCAACTGAACCTTTCTAGAACTTAAACTATAACATTGTAATTGTATAATATGTTAAAAGATAAATACAGTCAAGACTGTGAGACCTTTGGACAAGGGAGTAATGGGTGCCATATAAGACATATGTTTAATACTTGCTTTTGTACAACAAGAACCCTGTTTGGTCATGGCATGTAGTCTTTTTGCCTTCCTCTGAGCAGAACACATGATACAGATAATGGTAAGGCACTGAGAATGTTCATCTTTGTTTCTTAGGCACTCCATATACTTTTTTGACTGAAATATTTTTATTTCTTTTTTTGGATAGATCACTTATTTTAATCTGAGGATTAGAAGATGGAAGATTAAATTGTAGATGGTAAGCACAGTCACCTTCGTGTCACTTTTTCCTTACGGCTGTTACTATGTTAGACTGCTGTTTTCCTGTCATATTTCAGATTTATCTCCTTATTACTTCTATTCTAGGAAAAGTGTCATGCTGTCATTTCAAGACAAAAACAAAACAAAACAAAACAAAAAAGAAAAAAAGACTGATTTAAAATGGCCAGGGCATATTTTATTAAAGTAAATCCTTCTAGCTGCGCTGGTAATTTGCTTTCCTGAGCTACTGCCCTTTTTCACCATATTTAACCATATTTTCATTTTTTAAATCTTGCTATGTCCTCAAAGTTGTGTTTTAGGAATCATTTCCAAAATGTATCCACAATACACTTCAGCCTTCGCCCTTGCAATTTAGCCAGTTTCATTTCCACTGCACATTGTTTATGTTGTAGCCATGAAAGTATTACTAATGAAATCCCAGATGATTTTTAATAATGTTAATGGGAAAATTGTCACACTGCATGGTTTCTTTATGGTCTTATTTTCTGTGTAAGAGTGATGCTCCTTGAATCCTGCTTCCAAAGCAGATACTTCACTGACAATAGTAACATCCAATTTATCTCTTCCTACCAATCTATTTCTTAAAGACTTTGGAAGGTTTGCACTTCTCTTAAACCCTCTTTACTCAATTTCAATTATAAACTGTTGTCTGGAATTGCTTTTTGGCACCAATGTAGTACTGACATTGAAAATTAAGTGGCCCTTACCCCTTACATGACAGTCATTGAACATTAAGCAATTTCCCCCGTCCCTCCCAGTAGTTTATTTTAGTTATTCTACCAACTCTGGCAAAAGCAGCATTAACAGCACATCATTTGTATTCCCATGGTGATTTTTTTGGCTAAAATAGAAAGAGTGGCAGTGGTCATTTTCTGTTATTTTATTTCATTCGTCTATAATTGTCACTTATTGCCAAAAAGTAAGAATAGAAAGAATACCACTAAAATGAGACTCTTTGTCTTCTGGAGTGCATTTTCCCCCTTAATTTTATGTTTTTATTGTTTGCTTTACACTTCCAAAAAAATAAAAGATGCTAGGCCTATGTTTAGTTTTCTGTTCTGTGTTGGCACACAGAGCACAATGTACAGGAAACAGGGTGCTTTACTGATGGTGGGTGTGTGATCTGTTGTTGGAGAGAAAGTGGAGGGACATGGACTGTTGTTGGGGTGGGAGGTGGGGGATAAAGTGCATTTCTGAAAACAGTTCACAATAAGCATGGTGCTGGGGTGCATGGTAGGGTTGGAGACCATAGATGACCATCCAGATGGCTTACAGAGGGGAGTATAGGAGGAGGTGGTCCACCAGTCTTTCTTGCACCCGGTGCCCAGACCCCTGCTACCAAAGTGTATGGCTCACCTGGGGCTTCAATTGTGTGTGTTGTGGGGAGGAGTAGTGATATCACTGTCATTGCAGCTGAAACTTCTGGTCCCAGGCATCCTCCACCTGCTGCACTTCATTCTCCCATGCCACATGGAAAAGCTTTCCCCCAGGTCTCACAGGTGTTATGTAACACAGGCTGTGATGGTGACCAAGATGGTATTAGTCTCTGCAACCTCAAGGCAGGTGGTGAGGATGCACCAGCATCACTTCAGGTGGCCAAAGGCACACTCTACCAGTATGTGGGTCCATCTCAGGCACCTATTGAAGTATGCCTGGTGGGGGTTCAGCTGGCTGCTGTAGGACTGTATAAGTCAGGAGAGGAGCAAGTAGGTAGGTCTCCGATGAGAAGGAGTGGGACCCTCACCTTGTCTAGCTGGCAGTTCAGTATGTCTGTGGGAGTGAAGTGCCCACTCTCCACCAGGGATGGCAGGGCACTGTTGTGGAAGATGCAGGCATCACGGATGCTGCCTACCCAGCCAGTGCTCAAACTGGTGAAGGTGCTGTGGTGTTTGACCATGGTCTGCAGCATGATAGAATGAATGCCCTGACAGCTGTAGTAGGAATGGTCACCATACAGTGGGCAGGTGACTGGGATGTGGGTCCCATCCAGGGCCCCAGTGCACTAGAGGAATCCCAGGGCATGAAACCCTGCCACCGCCTCCAGGGGATCATGTGCACGGTGTTCCCTAGCATATCTTGGAGGGTACTGCAGACCTCCAGGGCAGCATCCCCAGTGTTTGCCTTGATCATGCCAAAGAGGTGACTGATGTAGTGCATGCTGGAAGGCATGGTCACCTTGAGATGGGCAATGATCAGCCAGGTCTCTGCAGGGAGGGGCAGCTGCATAGTGGTGGTCTGCTTCTCCAGGTGCATTGATGAAGTCCAGGAAGGTGGCCTGGTCATGCAAAAGGACTCCAGCAACTGTTCATCATCCCAGGTGTGCTGGATGATGTGCAGCTACCAGTCCTGGCTGGCTTGCTGGCTGAGCTTAGAGGCAGTGGATTTGGAGCCCCAGGACCTCATGAATGGCACTAGTGGTAGCATCCAGGTGAATTTTCTTGGTGTCCCTGCCAGGGGCTGGGTGGCAGCAGGATGGTGGCAGGGGGCCCAAGATGATGCAATGAGCCTGGCCATGGGGGCCAAGCAGCATGGGAGGGCAGACAGATTAACCTGGGCCCAGGGGTGTTCACCATTGTGGCAAAGAGTGGTGAGCAGGGTGCCAAGCAGGAGCCTGGGGTGCAGGTTGTCACTCCTGGGATCTGAGGGCGGAGCAGCCACTGCATGGTGAACACAGGCTCTGGCAAATTCACAGAGGGCTATACCAGCATGCTGCAGCCTGCTCTGGGCCAGCAAGGCAGGTAGCCAGGGAGCAGCATGAAGGAATAGAAAGCTGCTATATATATATATATATATATATATATAATTCTTAATTTAGGATTTTTAGAATTAACCTTTATCTTCATATCTCTTTTCTTCTTTATGGTATAATCACAGTGTTATTGTTATATGTTATTGATGCTAACCTGCTGCACTAACCCATATCATTTTAACTATCTGATCCTATGAGAAAATCTGAAATAAAGTATTAAACATTTTAGGAAAGGAAACTTGAACTTCAGATATTGACATATAACACACAAATCATGACTCTTTGGGAAGATAAACTCTCCTTTAGCTGCCTTTAGCTAAGGCATTAGCTTAGCTAATTCTTTGACTGAGCCAGGCTATTTCTGATGTATCCTTGCCTAGTCAACATTTTCACTTTGAGGGAATATAATGTGCAGCACTACACATTCCTCAGCTGCATTGTTCAGTAATTACTCAGAGCCAAAGACTTTGCCAGAAGTCCACTTCATTCAGTTTCTGAGTTCTAAGTGATTAGCACTAGGTAACATAGGCTTTTGTGTACTATGACAACAGGTTCCAGCTGACTCATGCCAAAGCTACTTAAAAGTACGTTTTCCAACATGTTTCTTTCCCAGCCAAACATAACAACAAAAGCAATTAACAATGTTAGCATAACATAAGATTTTAACTACTGAAAAGAAGTTTATTAAGTACCTTAACTAGCAGTTTCAATTAGTTTCTAAAGTGCCCTGTATTGTGGCATACACCTGAGACATAAGTATGGTTGCCATACATCAGTAAATCCAGTAGTTCTAGCTCTAGAAAGTCCTGGGGGGTACCCAGATCAGCCCACATGTGCCTCTTGCAGCATCTCAAACTCCTTTGAGATGCTGCAAGAGGCATGTGTGGGAATGAGAAAACATTCCCTGTGCTGCAAGCTCCTGGATATCCAGGGGTCAAAAAAAATAAATGCACTGTGAAACAGAGGGGCAAGGCGCAGTCCAAGACCATGCTGAAGGAGTCCTCCAAAGAGATATACTACTATTGGGCCAGAACATCTCTATGGTTCCCCCTTGCTCTAAGCACAGCCCTTAAGCATGATTGAGAATAAAAGTGGGGCAAGACTCAGAGCTTGTTTGTGGGTTAGTTGGTGTGTGGAGAAGTCTGGAGGAGTAAAAAGGCTGAAGACATGGGAGATCAAGGTAAGAAGGGAGAGGCAGAAACTTTCTCCCTAAAAGGGAAACCCAGGTTTCCCTATTTGTAAAAGGCTCTTTGTGGGCTGCCAGTCTCAGCCTGCAAGAGCCACTTACAAACTGGGCAGAAGTAATAGGCAGAAGCTATGGAGGCCACCTGGCCCATGGCTTGTGTGGGCCCTGGGGTGGGGGACTGTATGAGGGTCAGTGGGGTTCTTGAGTGGGTGTCAGGGACCAATCTACAACATGTGTTGGGTCGGGGAAGTTTTAGGTGTGTGTTGGGGGGGGTGGCACACTCCCACCCCAACCCCTGCCATGCACAGCTGCAGAACCATCAGCAGCAAGTTGCAGGCCTACATGTGGTGCAGGGTGCTAACCCAGGCTGATGTCACATGCCCCACCTCACACAGCAGCAGCAAGATCCAGCCCAGTCCTGCTTGAGGCAACAGCATTGGGCCAGGACAGCACCCTTTGCCACGTGCAGTGAGGATACAAGTGGTGGTGAAAGCTGAGGGAGAAAGGTGGGTATTGGTGAGGGGCCCCACAGTTGCCCAGTTCTTGCCTCGTGTGGTCCTGCTCGAGGTGGGGTATGTGGCATCTGGCCAGGTCAGCACCTTTAGCCATATGCAGCAGGGATGCAAGCAGCAGTGGGAGCTGCCAGCTGACATTGCCAGAACTGAGAGAGCAAAGTGGGTGTTGGGGGGGGGCAGTCCACACTGTTGCCCTTGCTGCCCAAAGTCCTGAAGATGCCTGCAACAGGCAGCCATGGGACCCTCCATGCACTGGCCAGCAGCTCCCAGCAATGTTGGCCAGCAGCACCTGCCCCCACTTGTATACTTGCTGCATGTGGATGAAGGTGCCAATCCAGCCCAATGCCACATGCCCTGCCTTAGCCAGGAGCACTCTGGTTCTTGCCCAGTGTGGGCATCAGGCCAGGTCAGCACCATACACCAAGTGCAGCAGGGATTCAAGTGTGGCAGAAGCTGCCAGCCGACATTGCTGGGAGCTGCTGACTAACACATGGCGGGTCCTATGGCTGCCTCTTGCAGGCAGCTGGGGGACTCTGTGCAGTGTAGGCAGGAGTTTGGGGCCCCCCAGCTGCTTGCAAAAGGCAGCTGCAGGCCCTTCCATGCATTGGCCAGCAGCTCCCAGCAATGTCGGTTGGCAGCTCCCATTGTGCTTGTATCCCTGTGGATCTGGCCTGGTGCCACATGTCCTACCTCAGGAGGACTGCAGTCAGTTTCAGTTAAATCCAAACTCTTTGTGGACTAAGGAAAAGCCACATTTTTGATTGAGCACTTTGACCAATTTGTTTTCATGTATGTTGCATAATTCATTCTGTGATAAATAAGTGGTGATAAACAGTGACCAAACGCCAGCAAACTGCTTGCTGCATGGGGAAACAGTGGGTGCAGCCCAATTAGCCGCATGAAGCATGCATGCAGCAAAATCTCTGGCTTGTGCAGCTTGAAAAGTGCGCGAACGTAAGACCCGAGCTAATTGGCCGTTGGGGCAGTATAAAAGCAAAGCCTGGGAAAGGAAAGGTGGGACCTAAACAACAATGGAGAGGACTGATCACCCTTGCTGAGGTCCTGCGTCCACGACTCCCTTTTCCCCCGGACGTTCCCATCAGATAAGTTGCAACAGATAGGTGTTAAAGAGCTCTCGAGTTCCCTACGGTTGAGGTTTTATGGTTGTGGAGATTGGTGTAAAGGGAACTGCTGACGCGGATGTGGATACGAGGCATTTAAGTGCTTCACGGCGGAGTTTACGGAGTTTATCTATGGTGTGTTCTGGTTGTAAGTAAAGTATTTATTTCTTACATTGCCTATGGATTTTTTTGGACAGGAAGAGAAAACAGAGCGAAACGTTCCTGAACCCTTTCGTCCCCGGCCTGTTCGAATTAAGGGGTTAATCCCCACCCAGTTCCTCCTCACACGTTCTACTCCAGTTTTGGCTACACATTTGAAGGATAACTGAGTCACTGCCCTCACTAGAGGTATCCACGGATAGCATTATTTTGTGCTGAATTTCAGAGAATGTAGGGCCTACGCTTACTCTTTCAGTTTCCAAATCTTCATAAAATTAGTATCCCAGGAGCACTGGATATATCATCTGCATAGTAGCAGTCTCAGTGTTAGGCAGCTGGATCAGGTAAAATGTGTCTGATGGTGAGGACAGATATGTGGGTGATGGCATTAACCTTTACTTCTACTCCTTGGTATGTTACTTTAATTGAACGCTGAGGCATTTATTTCCATTACACAAACTATACATTTATATCTGTTTAGTAGGGCTGTGAAAAACAGCACCATTCCTATTTGACTCCTATTTTAACGATTTGACAGAACAGAGTTTCATTTACAGTTTGGTTTAATTTTGAAAGCACTGTTTCACTTTGTTTCATTGAAACTGTTGTTTTGCTGTTTTGACACTGTTTCGATGTTTTGCCCATAGGTTATTAAGGGGAAACATAAAATTCAGCAGGCAGAAAAACTGGGGATTTGTCTGCACCCCCAGGAGGGCTGTGCCAGAGTCCTCCCAGGAGTGTGAGCCACTGATCTGCCTACCAAATGGGAGAAGCCAGGTGCTGCCTCCTGGGACTGGTGTCAGGAAGATCAGTGCTGCCACTGGTTCCAGGTGGCAGTGCCTGCTTCTCTCATCTGGCAGGCAGATTGGGGGCTCGCCCTATTGGTGATGGCGGTGGTGGCAGCGGTTTCTTTGCATTCAGGGCACGCAGGATCAGGGCGGGGGTAGGTCCCTGCATAAACTGATTTACCATTGTAGTTCTTGCATATTTTACTATGTAACCTGACTGGTGTACTTTGACACAGAGCATAGAGTTTTGTGTCACTTGTGCTACTGGACTCCAAGCATGAATTTCATAGGCTTTTTTGATTCAGGTGTCTTTCCTTGTAGTATTTTAGATTAAGTCCATCAGGACAGAGCTATGATCCTAAGGTGGAATGACTTGCTAAATGTTTTTTTGTTTGTCAAGGATTAATTCTGGATCTTCCAGTAGTCTCTCTCTCTCTCTCAGAAAAAAAAAAATCCCAGAACTGATCTGGTCTGTCATCAGGAACTCAATTAGCCCTCCAAAATTGCCAGAATGGCTTTACAGTTTTTCATTAGTCACAGATGCTTCTCTGTTTTATCATCTATTTGTACTCTCTGTTTAAAAACATATTTCTCATAACTTTCATTTTTGCATGGAGTGTACTGCTTCCCAGCTTTCAGTAATAAATTCCCAGAGTCAGTCTTATCTGCCTGAATTAACTGCAAACTATTAATGCCATCAAGTACTTCAGAACCAGTGGCTCCATATGAAGCTACCTTGTTGATGATTTCCTTTTTGTTGGCAAGCATAGCTTCTAAACATAGAGTTTGGCAGTGTTTAAATCTTTGTAGCTATCTTTCACATATCCAAGGAGTTTCACATCTGGTGTGGCTTTTAACTGATCTCTTCTCTCACACAGGGAATTTTCATAGTTTGTTTTATGTCTGGTAACATGGGCTGTTCAGTAATTATTCAAAGTCAACAAAACTGACCTTGGTTCTGACCAGCATTGCATAGCATGAGCATTATATAGTAACCAGTTCCAACTGATTTATGCCAGTCTCTTATAGATACATGGCATGTCTACACATGATGTTGCTATGGTGATGTAGCATCAATGGGCAAAAACCATGATGCTGCAGCAATGTTGCTGTGGCAATGTATTCCCTCATTATAATGCTCTGCTATGGCAACATATTAGCTAAAAATTACCATGTTCAACCAGCACAGTGCAAGAGGGCTCCCCACTTCAAAAGGGGTATTACTGTACTGTCATTTAGTACTTCCAAAAGGAAGCAATAAATGATGGCACAGTAACAATGGCACCATACAGCCATGTGTAGATACACCAACAGTGTCCCACACTAGTAGAACATTACCTTAATTCCCTATTGCATGCAGCCTCTGCCACTGCCGTATAGCTGGGCAACCTTGGTGCAACTCTTTTCTCCCACTTGTCTCCCTGTTTCCTTTCTTTTCTTCTTTCCCTCATTTCACTTTCTGATAAAGTCTCCCTTCTTATTTCCCTGATATGGTCATAACAGTTGTTCCCTTAACCCTGTGCCAATATCTTTTTCTCCTTTCTACCATTACTTATCTCACTGGCCCCAGCCAGTATTCCCTTCACACATTTTCTTTTACTTGTAAATGAACTTGAATGATCCACTTTTTTGTTCTAAACACTGCAACGCTTCTCTCTTCTATTCCTCTCTAGGAGTAGGGTGCTTAGTCTCAGATTCTCCTTTACTTTGCTTTGGTTTCTATTTCTGATTTTTTCCAATCCAGTTTTGTTCTGGTCATTCTAGTGAGACAGCTCTCACTGGCGTTATTAATGACTTGCTTGTGGCTAAATCCAAAATGCTCACTTCTATTCTTATCTTGACTTATCAGCTGCTTTTGACGCCATGGATCACTCTTCACCTTCATTGCCTCAGCACATATGGATTTTCTGACTCTGACTTCTAAGATTTGTTCATCTTTTCCCCATTTTCTTACTACCATGATTTATTCTTCTTTTCATTTTCCTAACATTATGCTTTGCCCTTCTACTTCTAGCCCTGATTCTTTGGAATTCTCTTCACTTATTTTAGATCTCCTCCCAGAATCATTTTCTTTATGTGATGACTTCTCATACTTTAATTTCTCTTTTTCTTAAAAGTCTATTTTTTTGTTTCCTTTCAAGTTCATTACTTATTAATTGCCTTTGTTGTTATTATTTATCATTACCATTGACTTGTTGTTGTGTCCTTCTATTACCCTTCTCCCAGAATATAGTGTCAAAAGGAGTGTATAAATCAATAACATTGCCACAAGTGCAAATTTTGATTTTACACATGGAAAGCAGATAATGTATATACAAATATATTTACTTCTGGGAACTGTAGTTTTCATACAGCTAGCAGTTTTTACAGTTAAATTCAGCTCCCCATGCAGTCACACACTAATATTATAAGTAGCTTACACAAACTTTATACTTGTTTATGGTGGCTTTCATCTGCTACTAAGGTAGGATCTCATACTTCTCTGCATGAACTGCACTAGGCCCAGAGGGAGGGCATCCTGCATTCTTCTTATGGGTAAGGAACCCCTGCAATTCCTGTCTCTGAGAATGTACAGAGATGTTATCCTAACATGGTATCATGGCCAACTCTCAGCCATAAGACAGAAGGCGTCTTTTATTTTGTCTGGAGATAGATTGAATGGAGCTTCTGGGAGAATGTCCTTTGGCTGGGTATAACAGGGGACCCTGTCCTGTTACTAGAGAATTAGTTTTAAAGTAAAATCATAGGGGGCGTGCTTTTAAAAACATGGAGACTGTTGGGAGGCTAGAAGAGGTGAGTCCTGAGGATATAAGCTCAGTTCCTGGACCAGAATGGGGACAGTCCAATCCAGCAAAGCTGGAAGAAGTGGTGCTGGGACTTGGTTGCCAAAAGAAGGTCCAGGGGGGATGTGGTATGGATAGACACAGTAGTTTGGGGTGGAAGCCTGGGAAGATCTGGAAAAAGACATCTGGCCTGCTCAGCTGTAGGGTAGCCAAGCCCACTGGGACTCATTGATTGCAAGGCAGACAAGTCCATTGGAGATAATTATAGGAGTCGCAGATGGCAGGAATTGTGGAAGGTGTCCAAGAGGCAGAAACAATATCAAGGCGACAAGGTGGAGTACCCATGCATCTAATATGTTTTGTTCTAGTCTACTCAAGGAACTCAAAATCGAGGGTTTCTAGCCTGCTATGCTGCTGATTGGAACCAGAGAACCCATAGGTGAGGGGGCATTAGTGGCTCAAAGAAGTGCATATCACCCTGCCTGGTGTCTGTCTGGGAGCTTCCTATGAGTGGACCATTTCGATAACTCACCAGAAAATGCTATCTGTATCTTTAGACCATGTGAAGTCTATGTTAGCTTAGGACTTGTGCTTCATAGATTCATTTAAGCCTTTCCATGGAAAGAAAAGGATGGCTATATGGGTGAAATGTCCCTCGATGCTGGACATTATGGCTCAAGGTGAACAATATCTAAGTCTAAGAAGTGAAATAAGATTTGGGCCAATTATTTATGTGCATATTTTTTCTGTCACAAAACTTTAAAATCCCTATAAAGTCCACACAAGCTGTTTATACACAGATCCATATTCCCTTATAAGATGGGAAACTCCCTTCTTGAGAGCACAGAGGCAGAAAGGGATCTTGGAGTCATCACTGATTCCAAGATCAACATGGGCCGACAATACGAGGTCACGGTCAGCAGGGCTAACTGGACATGTATCCAAAGGTGCATCTGAAATAGGGCCAAGGAGGTGATTCTCCCCCTCTACGCAACACTGGTCAGGCCACAGCTGGAGTACTGTGTCCAGTTCTGGGCACCCCACTTCAAGGGGGATGTGGACAACATTGAGAAGGTCCAGAGGAGGGCCACCTGCATGATCCAGGGACAGCAGGGCAGACTCTACAATGAGAGGCTACGTGACCTGAACCTGTTCAGCTTTCACAAGAGAAGGCTGAGAGGGCACCTGGTGACCATCTATAAACTCACTAGGGGGTACCAGAAGGTTTTAGGGAGACCTTGTTTTCCCTAGCAATCCCTACACCCCCCCAGATAACAAGGAATGATCACTTTTTACTCTGTTGTAGGAAAAGAACCTAATAGATGCAGTGTTCACGGAAACTGTAAGTACATTAGTGATTATACCTTGAATGCAAATTTATTGTCCATTGGCAATTTTAGCAATGCCTTTACTGTTTCTTTTAACCTATGAATAGTTAATTAAGAAAGGTGATATCATTATTACAATAGATATATATATATATATAACTTCACGATTTACAATTCCAGACTAAGATGTGAAATTAGTTTAAAATTCACACAGTTTTTCTCCCCATGAAATTCTCTTACCTTCCAGTAGCAAAAACAGATTAAAATAGCTTTTAGTGAATATGGCCCTTTTTTGGTTCTTGAGGGAATGGAGGAGGTTGCAGTCCACCCTCTACAAATAAAATCAAAGAGACCATACATGTTTGGGCTGATTGTACATCTGTGGAAATCAATGGCAAAACACATATTGATAAACAGTAGGGGTGTGTGAAATAGGCTGTATTCAATGTGGATTTGGCCTGAATCCGGGACAGTGACTTGATTTGTTGATTTGGATCACTGTCCTGATACAAGTCATCCAAATCTAAATCTGAAGATTCAATGCTGATTCAGAGAATCAGCAATTTGGCCATGGACACAGCTTTAAATGTTTTTTCTACATACCATGAGGTACCAGGTGCAGGTTGTGAAGGCTGTGATGGTGGGGCAGATAGAGGGACCCACAGGAGCACGGTGACGGGGGGGGGTGTATTCAGTGGCAAACCTGGAAGTGGACCAGAAGTACTTCTGGGTCTGCCACCAAGTGCACAGGGAACCCTGGCTTGGCAATCGGCTGCGGGAAGACCCTGGGTGTCCTCTTAGACCCAGGAGGCACCAGTTGAAAAGCTGGGAAGTAGGGGGTAGGGTCCCACATGCACTGCCTGGCAGACCCAGAAGTGGACTGAAAGTGCTTCTGGTCCACTTCTGGGTACACTGTTGAGTGTGCTAGGGACCGCCCCCCCTTGCTCCTGTGGGATGCCCCAGCATCTCAGCATTCACAAGCTGCATGGTACCTTGAGGTATATATATAAAAAAAACCCCATAAAGCTGTGTCTATGTCTGAATCATCGAATGTCTCCAAATCAATTTGGAGGGTTCCAATGTGTTTGTAAAGTCTACTTTCAAATGTATCTGCTAATGTTTCCACCTTAGGAGAAGACTAACAGGTATTGGTTCTGAAGTACATTCACCCTTTCTTAATTTAATTCAGTCATATCTAATTATATGCCCCTTTATTATGCTAAGTAATTCCGCTCTTTGCCTTGTATCTATCTATGCCTTTCAAATATTTATAGACTGTCATACATATTTAACTCATTTACCCCTATTACTTTCTTTTGTACACCATTTATTATATATTTTTGTTTTGGGATTTTTTTGCCCCTGATAAGAAGGGACAAGGACTGAAGGGAATACTCTAGTTTTGGTGGAAGGCAGCAGGATAGAGGATGATCATAAAGTGACATGCTGTCTCTTTTTATATGCAGCACCAAATTGCATTGTGTCACGTTATATTACAATTTATATTGCTACTTTTGTGAAATTATGGCTCCTTGATATCAATCCTCATCAATTTTCCAATCAAGCTTTTATACGAATTGACTATTTTAGCATCGCTACTGACAGATCAACAGAAAGCAATTCTCAAGTTTGAAATTTATACATTTGAACAATTATCTAATAATTGAAATGTCAATTCAATGCAAATTTGCCTTCCTAGATGATTATAACACATATCTAACCCTTTTCTTTCTACATATACACATAAAAATATCATTTGTTTGCTCCATGACTAGGGACAGAAATTACACATAAATATCTCCTCCAGATTCAAGTTAGCACACAGTTCCCCAGCATCTGAGAATGCTTTGCACCTACCCCACAACCCTGCTTCACAGGGTGGGCAGGCTAGCCTTGGCCTAAATTGTCTGCTTCAGCCAATCAGGGAGGCATGCTCTATCACGCTTTGGTTTCTGGCCTGAGCCACTGCAGGCATGTGGCTGCATTTCTGGAATGAAAAGTAAATGTCCGTTCACTTGCTTATTAGTTCAGTCTATGGAGCTTAGAATAAGCTGCAAAGACTGAATTGATTCAGCCTCAGGCCTTTTGACTGTCTGTACTTAGCTTATATGTCTGATTAATAACTCAAAAATTTATTCTAATTTCTCATGAAATTCACTAACTTGTGTCAGTGCATTTAGAAACTTCATTTCAAGGTAGTATAGTTCAAAGTAATATTTTAGCTGTACTCTTGTTTGATTATCATTCTGCTTTCCCTTTAGGGGAGCTAGTTTGTAGGTGTTTATATATATATATATATTAAGACTTAATATTAACTGATATAGGAGATCCTTGGTGGTCACCCAAGAGGTAAAGTTTCCGGTCTCCCATCCTGTGGACATCCTTTCTACTTATGAGTTATTAAAGACATGAGATTTTACTTATACAGTTTTGATGGTTTGTTCGTCAGTTGAATCCTCTTTTAAAAAGCAAGCCTATAGGCTTGAAGCAGTGAAATATGGGACGACTATTTGTATCTGTAACTGTTCATCATTATTATGCTTTTCTCTCTTAATTCTATATGAATAATTGGAGACATTCCACTCTATACCAACTGTTTAAGTTACAAGTGATCTGAGTGATCTGGACATGTTCTTAGGGGCTCTTGTTTTGCTGTACATGGTTTTAAAGTCTTGAGGTAGGAGGCATGGCTCATGATCACTGCAATGCGTAGGCACACGGAGCATCCCACAGGAGTGTGGGGGGGAGGGGAGAGGGGTCCCCCACATGCTTGGCAGTGAACTCAGGAGAGGACCAGAAGTAGTCCCAGTCCACTTCCGGGTCTGTCAGGGAGCATGCTGGCCCCTCCTGACCATGCCTCTCCAGCTCAGCAATTGGCTGCTGCTTGACCCTGGATGTTCCCCCACAGACCCAGGAGGCACCAGTCACAGAGTTGGGGAGCTGGAGGCCCCCCCTCATGTGCTTCCTGGTGAACTCAGAAGTGGACCAGAAGTGTTTTTGGTCCACTTCCGGGTCTGCTGCCAAGTGTGCTGAGGAGCCCCCCGCACTTCTCTAGGACACTCCATGTGCCCCAGCACTGCAGCATTCACAAGCCACTGCTACCTAGAGGTATGTAGAGAAAAGATTTAAAGCTGTTTCTATGTCTGAATCTTTCTGAATCTTTCCAAATTGATTTGAAGGGTTCTGATTTGATTCAGGGAGATTAAAGGGTCCTCTGATTTGATTCTGATTCAGAGATTCAGCCACCGAATTGGGCCGAATCTGCACTGAATCAAATCAGGGACCAAAGCTTTGCACAGCTCTAACTGTTAGCATATAATAATTTCTCTTGCTTAACACTGTGTTCTCTTAGGCTTGCCAATGTCACTTCTTTGTAAACTGAATTTTTAAGTTTCTTGCTCTTTATGTAAAGTCAAATGAGTCATCTTTTCTAAATGATAGTATGTTTCAGCATCAGCAGGATAATACCACTTCAGAAATCTTTAACCCCTGTATCAGTATTTGTTATTCTTAGTCTTTGACATCTGCACTTGAATCACTCTCTATGTGTACATATCTGACAGTTAACAAGTCTCTGTGGGCATTCATTTTCACCTGCCATATTTTTGGGGGGATATAGTGCCTTTGGTCTAGATCCAATAAAATATGTAAGTGCTTTAATGACTGGCACCTGGCCCCCAGGATGCAATTCAGTATGCTGTACTATGTGCTTAGATTTCATACAGAAAACATGGGGAGAGTTAAGAAACTCAAAATAGGAATCCTAAAAACCTCAGATGGTGAGCAGAGTGCCATCTAGAGCTAGCCAATAGGAATCACCAAGCAGAGGTTTATGATATAAATTCTCACCTGCTATATGCCTTACTCAGGTATCTAGACTGATACCTTTATCTAATCAGGACCCAGAGCCCCAAAACTTGTAGTCTATTGTCATCCTGAGCCCAGAGACCTACAACTGTTGTTTCAAAGAATCATAGGGAAGTAGGGCTAGAAGAAACTTCTAACAGTCTAGTTTAACCCCCTGCTTGAGGCAGGAACATCCCTATTCAAACCATCCTATACGATCCATAACCTAAATTCTACAGAAAACTATCATCAATCCTGACACAACACAGACCTAACACCCTAACCTGCCACAGGTAAAGCAGGTGAACCATGGCAGTCAATGTCCTGCTTCTATGAAGTGCTGTCAATATATTTTCAAGAGATTCTCTAGAGGGCCATATACCCCCTCGCCCCCCAATGCAAAGGAAGACAAAACTCCCTGCAGTCCATGCCAATCTGACCATGGAGTGAAATTTTTTCCTGACCCCAAACATGGTGATTGGTTTGGCCCTGAGGAGAGGGAAAAGACCCCATATCTAGGAACCTCCAGCTTTGGTCCCTACAGGAACATTGGTACACCCCAGTCAAAGTCCCTAGCCCTGGGACTATGAGGAAGGCTTAAAAACACCATGTCACATGCAGCAGAAATGAGGGTGAGGGAGAACAGAGGCAAATGGTAAGGCCCAGAAGCATATGAAATAGCCACAGTAGAACATAGGCATAGCTATGCCTAGGTCATCCCTGACCAATGATTGTCCAACCACTTATAATAGCTTCATAGTAGTTTGGGGTCAGAAGGGACCTAAATAGATCATCTAGTCTAACCACCCTCCACTATTCAATTCAAGTACTTCTTGAACACCTTCACTGATGGATAGTCCACAACTTGCCTAGGCAGACTATTTCACTGCCTTAGTACTCTAATAATGAAGCTTTTTTCTGGATATCCAATCTAAATTTACTTCGCTGCAACTTCAAGCCATTGGTCTGCATCCTTCTCCCTACAGCAATAGAAAAAAAGCACTTCCCCTTTTCTTTCTGGCAGCCTTCAAGTATTTGAAGACTGCTATCATGCCCCCTCTTATGCACCTTATCCACAAGCTAAACATGCCCAGCTCCTTCAGCCTCTCATTGTCTGACTTGCTTTTCAAGCCCGCAATCATATTTGTTACCAGCTTCTGGACCCTTTCTAATATCTCTATGTCCTTTTTTAAAATGTGGAGCCCAGAATTGCACTACTTCAAATGTGGCCTAACCAGTGCCAACTAGAGAAGCAATGTTACCTCCCATGTCTTGCATCTAATGCTTCTATTGATGCATTCCAAAACCACATTTTGTAAAGCTGCATCACACTGCAGACTCAAATGGAGTCTGTGATCCACCAAGACCCCCAAGTTCTTTCCCACAGTGCTGCCATCCAATCAGGAGCCACCAATTTTATATGTGTGTTTAAGATTATTCCTTTCCAGTCTGTAGAGATCTTTCTGAATTGTGCTTTCATCCTCCAAAATGTTCACAATGTTTCTCAGTTTCATCTTGTCTGCAAATTTGCTTAAGAAGGTATGCCAGCATCCAATAACATGTTGAACAGCACTGGGCCCAAGATTAACTCCTGTGGAACTCCACTTGAAATGTCCTGCCATTCTGACATGGGCCCATTAATAATTACCCTGTGCTTGCAGCTATTGAGCTAGTTATCTATCCATCTTGTAGTAATTTTATCCAGCCCACATTTCTCCAATTTATTTATGAAAACCTTGTGTGGGACCTTGTCAAAAGCCTTGCTGAAGTTCAGATACACTATATCTACAACATTCCCTTCATCCACCCAAGTAATTACTTTGTCAAAGAAGTAAATCAAGTTATTTGAAATTATTTTCTTTTCATAAATGTATCTTGGCTGATTGTGATCAACCTTTTCTCCTCCAGAGGGTTGCAAATTGTCTTTCTTAGGATATGCTCCAATAACTTCCTAGGTATTGAGGTGAGGCTAACCAGTCTCTAGTTCTCTCAATTCTCCTCCTTGTCTTTTAAAGGAGGAATATTGGGCTGGCCCTTTTTCAGTACTCTGGTACCTGGCCCATCTCTCATGTCTTCATGAAGTTCACTTCCCTGCAAAGGGCTATGAGATCTCCTCTGCCAGGTCCTTCACTACTCTGGGTTGAAGTTCATTGGCTCTGCTTGAAACTTAGTGAGACATATTGTCTTTTTTTCAAAATGTAGTGTCTATACATACATAAAGTCCTTATT
This sequence comes from Caiman crocodilus, assembly GCA_030014935.1. NCBI lineage: Eukaryota > Metazoa > Chordata > Crocodylia > Alligatoridae > Caiman > Caiman crocodilus. The sequence continues at coordinate 99,030,306 of JAGPOW010001296.1, forward strand.
TAGAATTATCTGTCACTCCAATGGTTTCTAAAATCTGAGCATACCTAATTTTCATTTCTATTTCTTAGCTGTTTGCTCTTTAAAATCAGCAGATACTGCCATATTACTCTTGTGATTACTACTGTACAATTTGCAAGACCATTCTTGTCATGTTAAATATGATGTTGAAGTACGCACCACCTTTCCAAGAGTGCAGCCAAGATTTTCCAAGAGAGAACTGAATTGACTTCGTAGCTCTATATTTAGGGCACCTAAATAAATGGAGTGGATTTCAAAGATTCTGACTGTAGCTCAGTATTTTTGGAAAAATGCACCACTGACAAGAATTTTATATAGGAATGTTATTTTTTGTTATGACCAACAATGGTAATTTCAGATATGATGTCAATTCAAGTACTTCTGTTAGTAAGGAGGACTATCAGAAATATTTGTTAACAATGATAGAAAAGGTTTCCGGACTCAAAGATAAAAACATAATACTGTGTGGAGCATTCTAAAACTTCATCCGACACCTAATTTAAAGTCTATCTGTTTATTTGAATAGACCTTGGTGCATGTCCATGCAGGGCAGGACCTAAAGTCTTCTGTTAGTTTCTGTGAAAGATAGAATTGACCTTTGAAATGGCAGCAAGGTGAGCTGAGTATGACCATCTTGGCTGAAAAGCTGCTCCAAATATCTTAAAGTCAGATATTTTTCACCAATTCTTGCTAAAGGCACAGGTCTTGGTGGCTTCATCAAAGCCCATAATATGCAGCAATGTTTCATGTTGACTAATTGGTGTACAAAGGGAAGTCTTATTATTTTTACTATTCAGATCAGAGATTCACAGAAGTTTAGGGCTAGAAGGGACTTCATGAGATCATCATGTCCAGCATCCCTGCTCTGCACAAGAAAGACTGCTGGAGTCAAATAACCCCAGCAAGTTGTGTTTCCAGTCTCCTTTTGAAGGTCTCTGGAGTGGGTGCCTGCACCACCCCTGCTGGAAATCTATTCCGGAGTCTGGTCACACGAACCGTGAAGAAGTTTTTTCTTATATCCAGACTGAAACCTTCTTCTAGGAGTTTATAACCGTTGTTCCTAGTTTTCCCCTAGGGCACTCCTAGTTTTCCCCTTCGCCGCTTTGGATTAGCAGCACCAGGTAGAGATAAATTTGGCTTGCATAATGGTACAGTTGTATTGTGTTTTCCTGGATAGACTAGAAACCAGTATACAGGAATGCAGATCAATGAAAATGCACATGTATGGCAGTACTTTTCTGGACAGAAATTCAATTAAATAATCATCACTTCTCCATCAGACTGTACCTTGAATACTCCAGCACCAACATTTTCTTTTTTAGACACTATGGTCACTATCCAGAATGGTAAAATACAAACCACCATATACAAACCCACAGACCAACATATATATCTTCACAGAACCAGCAATCACCTGAAACATATGAAGAAAGCTGTGATACACAGCCTACCCCTCTGACACCATTGAATTTGCACTGAGAACACCCACAATCACCACCTCCATGAATCTCAAAAGGGCTTTTACTCAACAAAGACACTTCTTCAGAGAGAGAGCTTGCACTTTTGAAAGAGCTACCAAGATACCACATGAAGAATTGCTGTAGTACAAAAAGAAAATCCACATGAATCGCACACCATTAGTTATGACATAGCATCCTTCCCTGGAACCTATACAGAAAATCCTCAAACAATTGGAACTCATACTAGGAGAAGATCCAATACTTAAAGAGGTCTTCCCAGAACCACCCATCCTAGTCTTTAAACAACCACCGAATCTTGCCAACCTGATCACCAGAAGCAAACTTCCTATGGCCCAAAATGCACCAAATGGATCCAAACCATGGTAGAACAAGAAATGTGAAACCTGCCAACCACTCCCAAAATAACAACCTCTACCACTCCTGCAGTAACTACACTGCATAACAGAACCATCATAATTACTAGATCTTATACCTGCACCTCCAGAAATATAATGTATTTCATCCAGTGCACTAAATGCCCTGTTGGAAAATATGTAGGAGAAACTGAACAAAACCGGCATACCAGAATGAACACACACTGAAAATCTATCAAAGATAAAAATACACACCTGTGGGGGCACATTTCTCACAAGATAGACACTCTCTCTCCAATCTCTCAGTTCTAATCCTCAAAGGGAACTTACAAAACACCTTTTACAGATGAGTCTATGAGCTTGACTTCACCAATCTACTGGATACAAAATATCACGGACCAAATATAGACATTGAATTCATGGCACATTATAACCTGCCTACCACTTGATAACCTCAGATACCCTCTTTACAGTTTATCAGCTACATTTCATCACCAGGTCACCATTCCCACTCCCCCCTCTGCCACCTCTCTCTCATGTCTTCTCTCCCACCCCCTCTGATTCCTCACTACCATGTATTTGAATTTTCACTGACCTGCATTCTTGCATACTGGCTTCTGTCCTGCCCAGGAGAACACAATACAACTGTAGACTCTCCCTCCCTCTGCCTGAAGAAGAGTGTTGTGCTTGAAAGCTTGCAAAGAACATTTTTTTTCTGACTATTTAGCTGGTGTAATAAAAGATATCACATTTACCCAAATAAACTTGTCTGCTTATATTCTTAGATCAACACGGCTACAGCCAACACCCCTCATAGATATATGGAAATAAAAGGAGTTGTTCATAAAGAATCCTTTCCCAGTTAAGTAAAGGATATATGATAAACAGCAATTATTTAACTAGGATGGCCTTTCTGATGTTATCAGTTAGATTTGGACTCTTCACAATGAGTACTATTCCTTATGGTAATGCGTTTAAATTGCTTTGTTTGTGTTACTATGGAAAAATGCTTAAGTCAGTGCTTTCTTGTTTACATCAGCAAAAACATAGAAGCTGGCCTTGAAAGCTTGTTCCTATACCAGGAGACACAAAGTTTGTTCTAACCTTTATATAATGGAGGATATATACAAGATGGAGGAACTTATGCCAAGCCTCTAATGTGTTCCTTACAAAATTAATCCCCTTTCTTTCAGGAGGGGAGAAGAACATGGATAAATTGTCTTTTGGTAATCTATGGGACCCAGTGAAATAAACAAATATTTCTCATATTTTTTTCAAGATACTAAAGTGATTTTCTAAAGCAGCACAGTGAAACTGCAAATTCCCTTTATTATTAGTGTCCTATATATTTCTACTGAATTTAACAGGCTTGTTCACTCTTATTTTCACATTGTGCCCTGTCAATTATAAGTAATCTTTGAAGTACTTCTCAATGGTCCATACAATTAAATATTTTGGGAACCAAAATTAGGAGAGGAAATGATCTTCCTGAGAACTCTCTTATCAAGTGGCTTTCAACTTCAAGGAGTTTGAGGATGATTCTGCTAATTAAATGATACATTTTTCTGCATATATACAGACATACCCTGTAGCATATTCATTGTTAGATCCATTTCTTAATGAGCCCAATTATATTTTCCAATAATATGTCTATTTGAGATATATATCTATATCTATATAGATATAGATATAGATATAGCTATATAGACACCCCCACATACAATTAATACAAAAATACCCTCTTTGTATTTGTTGTTCAACTATCTAATTTATTGGACAAAACTTAAATGAAAATGTATACCATGCAATAATATCAAGAAGACAGTTTTTGCCCTGCTGACACTGGAGAGTTTCCTAGCCACTACAGCTGCTAAGAGAAACAATGCTGAGGAATCTTATAGTATTCAGACTAGTCAATAATTTCCTTTTCCAGGTGATGTGGAATCCAGATTTTGCAGAGAGTTCTTTCTTTATACGCACTAATATTTGGGTGGACTAGAAAATGTATTTTCTTGAACACAAAGAGATGCTAGCACAGGGGCAGGCAAAATATAGCTCGTGGGCTGTATCTGGTCCATGAGGCCATTCTATCTGGTCTGCGGGCCTCCTAAAAAATTTAGAAAATTAATATTTATCTGCCCCTGACTGCCTGTCAAAGATAGACTTCATAGACATAAGGGGCTGGAAGGGACCTCACAAGATCATTGAGTCTAGTCCCCCTACCTTAGGCAGGAAGTCTGCTGGGGTCAAATGATCCCAGAAAGATAAACATCCAAATGCCTTTTGAATAAATCCTGGGCAGGTGCTTGCACCACCCCTGGGGGGAGTCTATTCCAGACCCTGGACACTTGGACTGTATAGAAGTTTTTCCTTATATCCCGCCTAAACCAGCCTTCCAAGAGTTTGTGGCCATTAGACCTTGTTATCCGTTGGGGTGCCCTGGTAAACAACTGTATTCCCAGGTCCCGATGTACCCCCCTTATATACTTATAGACTATCACCAATCACCCCTGAGCCTTCTCTTCTCCATGTCTCTTAGTCTCTCCTCATAAGGCTTGCTGTCTTGGGCTTTGATCATGCAGGTGGCTCTTCTTTGGATTCTATCAAGCTTATCCACATCCCTCCTGAAGTGGTGGACCGAAAACTGGAATAGAACTCCAGCTGTGGCCTCCCTACACTGCGTAGAACAGGAGAACAGTGTCCCTGGCTTACTTTGAGATGCATCAGTGGATGCATGACAGTGCTTGATTTGCTTAGCCCACCACGGTATCGCATTGGTGGCTCATGTTAATTCTGTGGTCAATCAAGACCTCCAAGTCTCTTCTGGTCATGGTGCTAGTGAGCGTAGCACTGCCAAGCCTATAAGTATGATGCTAGTTTTTCCTCCCAAGGTAGAGCATCCTGAACTTCTCTTCATTGAATGCCATCATGGTTTGGTCCACTCAACTTGTGAGTGGATCCAGGTTGGCCTGTATCCCCAGCCTGTCCTCCAGTGTGACTGCCTTCCCCACTTTGCTAATCCACATCTGATGCCCATATCTAGATTTGAAGAGTACTGGCCCAAGTACTGAACCCTGGGGGCTCCACTGGTCACCTCACACCATGTTGATTTGCTCCCATCAACTAGTACTGTATGGATCTCACTCCAGAGCCAGTTCCCCAGCCATTGTTTTGTGATATGGTCAAGACTGCAGATGACAGAAGCCAGCAGCAGTAGAACCCACGAGGATCTGGCAGCAGGACTAAGCAGCCACAGCAGCAAGGCCAGCCCTGCCTCACCCGGACCTTTCCAATCCCACCCCACACCTAGCCCCTTCCATCTTCAGCCGGAAGTCTCTGCCCAGCAGTGGCCTCTGGCCTGGGACCCTGGAGCTGTTCCTGCTTCCCTGCATCAGAGGGAAATTCAGATAAGAAGGAGGGGTGGAGGGAATCAGGGCAGGACTATGGAAAATTGCCCCAGTCCTTAGGGTCAGGCTGGGCTAGCTCCTGCTGTCTTGGTGCTGCAGCCAGGAACCACATGGTGCTGGAGCAGATGGCAGGCAGGTGGTGACAAAGAGAGTGGGAAAACAGCTTCAGAAGGAAGGGACAGTGAGCAGGTGTACAGGAACTCAGCAACAGCTGGGCAGAAGCATGGGGCCTGTGCTAGTGCACTGAGGCCAGCACCAGTGGGAGCCCAGGTCAGGGTAGCAGCGGCACAAGGCCCAGGCTGGCAGGGGTTCTGGAACTAGGCTGGCTCCCCCCTCGCCCTGCTGGCCTGTGCTCCATCCTGGGGCCCTGCTGGTGCTGGCCCCAGTGCACTGGCATGGGCCCTGTGCTTCCACCCAGCTGTTGCTGTGCTCTCACATGCCTGCCTGCTGCCCCTTCTCCCCACCTTTCACAGCTATTTCCCTGATTTTCTGAATGCTGCTGCCACTGCTCTGGCACCATGTGGTTCCCAGCTGCAGCATCGAGCTGCAGGACTCAGCAAGATCCAACCAGGCCCCTGTGATTCTCAGCTGGCTCTGTGCAGAGTTGGATGGGCTGGTCCAGTTCCTGCTGTGTCCTGTGATCTCAGCCATGCAGCTGGGATGTGGTGCTGGAACAGCAAGAGAAGGGCAGCAGTGGCAGATGGGAGGGGAAGTGGCAATGAGCAGGAGCATGAGGCCTGTGCCGGTGCCCTGGGGTTAGGAGTGGCAGGAGTATGGAGCCTGGGCTTGGAGAAGTGCTGGTGGGGCCTCTGTTTGGTGTGGGAGGGAAGGGGATGTGGGAAAACCCTCCCCCCTCCACATGCTACAAGCCTCCCCAGCCACCCTAGCCCCACACACTCATATCCTCACACAAACCCCATATCCACCCATACCCCATACATCCACACACACACCCGTGTGCTCCCCACCCCATGTGCACACACACCTCCCACACCTATCCACCCCTATATACCCTCTCCACACACCCCCACACCCCACATACCCACACACTCAGAAATGTATACCTACTCACCCACACCCTCCTGCAATATATAAGAGTAAGACTTCATTTTAAGTTATTATACTATCACCTCTATGTACACTACACAAACATGAAAATCAGGAAAAAATATTTTTTTAAATGAAATTAATGAATGTTGTAGTACAAGTTTGATTCTTAGACTATAATTTGGTATTTTTCTGCTTCTGATATGGCAAACACCCTTGCTGAAAGGAGTATTTCTAGGGGCCAAGGGCAAGGACTTCTGGTGCCAAAGTTGGGGGTTACAGTGTGGACTTCCAGTTCCAAGATGGCAAACAGGGGATGGGGAACCTTTCAAGAGGTGGGGCTATCCTTGCAGCCCGTGATGGCTTGCCAAAACTTGGTAATAAAATAACTGCCCGCCTGCACACTAGCTTCTGAAAAACTAGATTGTTACCCACCAGTCTGTCTTTAAGATGCCACCCTGCACTACCTCATGCCTGACTTCAGACTAACATGGCTAACCAACTTTCTCTTTAGTCAAGATGCGTACTGTATTTGGTATTTTCCAGTCATTTGGGACCTCATCTGAACTACTGAGTTTTCAAGGGTGACTTAAGGAATCTATTGGCCTTGATTAAATTAAAGCACATACATAGAAAAAAAGAGATAGGATAAAGCTGTGTGTAGATCACACATTGTTCCTAAGCCTTACCAGATGTAATCAATCTAATAATATATTTGTTCTTAATTTAGTATAATTTGCAAAGGATGTTTCCTAAAAGGTGAGTTTGGTGTGGTGGAAATTATCAGATTGCTGACATTTTCTTTAGGTGATCTTCAATGTTTCCATTCCCTCAGACTTAGGGCAGGTGTCACACACATTATTACAAAGATTGCTATAGCATCCTACAGGCTTTGCAAACCTACACTGCAGGATTGCCCAGTGATTGGCTGGTTTGGGTTTTTTTTTTTTGCTGTTTTTAATGTACAGTGTTATCTGCATTTGCTGCTTTCTAAATCCATTTTAAGCTGGCACGTATGCCCACTGAAATTAGCATAATACCTTCTGAGTGGGCAGAATGCCACCTTAACAGATGGGCATGAATGTAGTCATGCTAGTGGACAACTTATATGAATCAATTTTGATTACTATGGGCAGGAGTCCTGAAACAGAAGTTGCCATAGAGTTTCTGTGCTTGTTACAGGAACAAGCCATCACTAATACATTTCAGAGCTGTGACTTGGAAAAACATGGAATAGCTTGCTTGGCCATGTTAAATGAACTTTTCTCCTCAAGTGGATTAGGATTCATTTTGAAATTGAGAAATGTTGTCAAAACCCTGTATACAAAATTGTTGACCCTTCATATAGGTTGTTCTAGCATTTAAGAAAGAATGGTTCTTAAAGTTTGTAAGTGTTGAGGGTCATACAAGCACTTACTGTGTTTTTTTTTCTTCATTACAACCCTCATAAGCAATATAGACATAGGTTTTAGAAGCAGGTTTTCTTCCCCCCCCCCCCCAAAAAAAAAACAACAAAAAAACAAAAAAACAAACAAACCAAGAAGTATTTCTGTTTTTGCTTCTCTTTGAAAAATTCAAACCATCAGTTTTTTCCGGGTAAAAAGTTTTAAGAATTGCTTTATGTGCACAACATGGTTTTTCTCTAAATAAATGTAAAACTCTAAATGTTCCATTGTGTCTTCTTGACTTCCTGTTTTAATGACAGACAATAATCCTTATTACATTGTAATAAGGATGTTTGAGATCAGTATCAGTTAACCTGGAAGTCTATTTTTACACATAATTGTGGATTAGGGACCACTTGGGAAGTTATCTTTATTCAAAGATTTATATATTATAGGCACCCATATGCACATACTATCTTGTGAAGTACTTAAGCATGGACAGCCAAGCTTGACCTGTCAAAATAAACTTGGCTTTCCAAAGCACATAGCATACTGGGAATGACCTTTATTTTCAGTTTTAGCATTTTATCTCCACGTTCTTTCTTTCACTGAAGAGGCATGATCAGCACCAGAAATTAATTTTATAATTACAATAAATAAAACAAAACTTATAAGAGGAAAGTACCTTTTGATGTGTAATGATAGAAAATCTGCTGGAATGAACTTTAGGAACTTTTCTTTTTTGGAAAACACAAAGAAAAGTAAAAACAATGCTCTTTCATTATAGTAAAATTGAAAATCATAGATAAATATCTAAATCCAGTCATTTTTATTAACATTAAGATGGTTACTAAGTCTATTATCACGATGTAGCATGAAAGCTTAGTGCAGTATTACATTTTGTCCTATTGTTATATTTAAGTGTTTTGTGGAAGTTAGCCAATAAGGAGAGATCATCTTTTAGAAGCCAATTTAATGCTGCAGTATGGAATATGTCAGGCATGTCACTTTGACCTATCACTGATATTTTGACTTCTTATAAATATGTATTATTTAATAACTAATTACCACTTAATAATCCAATGTGTCATTCCTTGCTCACTCTTCCATTGACTTCGGTCCCTTGCAGGATCAGGCTCCCAAATTAAGTTTCACATTGATTGGGCAAGTTTTAATATTACTCTAGTGCCCTCAGAAGATTCTTAATTAGTTAAGTTACAAGTTAAAGATTGAAAGAAGCGTTTTCGACATTTGGCTAATCAACTTAAAGCCTCAATGGCACTTTTCTATTAAGCTAGGTATTAAAGTACATTGAAATTTGTATTGAATTCAAAGTACAGATATAATTGGGTGAAATTAATTAGGAGTCTAACACTCAATCTATAATATTAAAAAAAATTGATGAAAGGTCCCCTAGATTTTTAAAGAGAAACATCTGCACTTAATCAGTTTTCTGTACCTGGAGGTCCCATTCTGCAAATAGGACTAAATATTTTCAATTCCACTGGAGCAATGAAGACAGTAGCAGCTTAGGGTGCTCAGCTTCTTAGGCAAAAACAATTTAAAAGTTTATATACTTGTGACTTCCATATGTTACATCAGAAATATTGCATCTAAAGAAGGAGCTTGATAATGATCATAAAAAAATGAAATCAATGGGAAAGTAAAATATTTAATTGCAGAATCTTTTTAATATGGCAGCTGTTGGAAGCCACTACAGAAAATCAAAGAGTCTTTTTTTTTATAAGACACTATAACACAGAAGACCCCCTGCTGTCACAGCCCCAATTAATGCAGTGACCGCAAGTGAACACATAATGTTTGAGATTCTGAGCTGCAACAAAAAACACAAACACAATATCCAGAAGTAAAAAAAAATCAATTGCAAAACCAATTAAAACCTACTCCTGATCTAAATTAGAAGCAAGAAAGGTAAGTTATAATAACTGAAACACTGAACAATAAAAATTACCTGTTATAAACTATAAAAATGAAAAATCATTTTTTTCCAATAGCAAACAAATTTGCTATTTATTATCAAGGGCACATGCATACACAGGACAAAATCCTTTTCCAGTTCAAATGCTACTTAGCAGTCTAAAAGTAGGCATGGAAGTGGCATCAAGTAGCTGTAGCTATAGCAGATCTTTTCAGTGCCTGCTCAGAAGAGAAGTCTTGGCCCAAAGGTAGTGTGCATAAGTCGCACTAAGTGCCAATTATATGTTTAATTTGAGATGCCTACAGGTGAAATAGGATTTGAGCCACAAAGTCAGTCATGAGAATTGCTTCACTGTAAATGGTAAAATCAATTTACTGGCACCCCCTCCCCCCATTAATGCAAAATTCAAGATGCCCTCTAGTATCTAGTGCACTTTCTAGATTGTCAAGTTCAATGACACTAAAATCCCTGGAAAATAGGAAATGAAGAGATAAGGCATTTTAAGCTTAAACCTCTGAAAACCAGGAAATACAGAATTAAAGGACATACCAGCACCCCTTTAACTTTGCCCCTGTAGAGATAGTGAGAATCACCTGAATTCAGCATACCTTTATTCACTGAGTTTGGTGTAGCTGTACTGAATTGTGGAGGGATTTGTTTGGCAAAGTTATGAGTGTGGCAGAAAAATCTGTTTGGTCCGGAGGGAAATACTTCTGTTCAGCACAACTTACCTAACTACAGACTTCCTCTTAACAAAGAGAAAGAATTAAGAGTCTCTTCCACAGTTGTCATACTCCATTTCCTTCAGTGATGTGCTTCTAAAGGCAGAGTGTAAGTAGAAGTACTATGCTCATACTGAGTTATCACTTAAAGAGAGCAGGGTTAAGGTTATTATACCTTAATTTCACAATCCTAGTTTTTCAGAACTTTGTGTCTGGAATAACTTAATACCCTTGAGTCAGTAACTGGATAGCTATATGAGCTAGACTTTCTGCCCTTTCTAATTTGCTTGTTACAAAAGTATTTGAAGTCTGGGATCTAGAAACACAAACTTTTTCTTTTAAAATCAATTTCTATTTTACTTTCACAAAGAAGCAGTGGATGTCCTGCACTGGTTGGGCTGTCTGCTAAGAATTGAAATAAAATGGGGTCTAGTCAAAGTCATGATGTGAACCCAAAATATGCACAGAAACATATAAGCAGAATGAATAAACTTTTTGTAATATTTTTTTTTTGGAAAAGTATGGCTATCAGGGACACCCTTGTAAAATGACCTCAGATTTGGATCACTGATTCTTCTACGTACACCCAGGAAGTGCAGTAAAGTTCAGACAATCTGAGCAAGGACATGCATTTTCAAAGAGTTATAGAAGTCATCCTTTCAAAAGAGTGGGCTTGTCATCGCCAATCTTAATGATAGTAGGAACTCCAGTACAATAATGTGTGAAATGGATCTTGAGTAACTGCTGCACTATATACGTAGATCCCTAACAGGACATTCTTGATCAGGGGACTGCTTTACAAGAATGACAGAGAAAACAAAAAGGGAACTTGTCACAAAGGAGTATCAGAAAGGTGAATTTTTTTTTTTCAGCTGAATGAGAGCACACGATGAAGACAAATGGAGCCTGAGGAATACCTCTGAAATGAGTGAATTCCCTTCAGTGGATGGTCCCAACTGCTGTGTCAATACTTTGAGACCTCTGACAGTACTAAACATGCCTGCTTTTAATTTGTCACCTATATCTAGGCACAGTGTGCTTAGTGCTTGCACCAAACACATCTGTTTTCTGCTCACCATCTGGAGAGAGTCTGACTTACCAAGGAGCTTAGGTATCTTCATAAGAACAGGGCCCCTCATATAAAGGGCCAGGACCAAGGAAACAGGTACGCTAACATACACAGATATTCCCCTACACTTTCAGGAAGTATTCACCTGGGTATTTTATCTTCTTCTCAGCTAGCTTAGCTTTTTTTGACAAAGAATAAAAATTGGTTAAAATTGCTTGTCTCAACTGCATGTTTTGGGAGCCATGCAATTGTTGAGATAAAAGCTTTGTCACTGGGATCAGTTGCTGGTGGGTTGTAATTCAGAAACCCCTTCCTTCACTCACCCCAAATTTAGATAGATAACTATTCTGTACTGGTAGGAGGTGTGTCAAACAACTTCAAGGGACTCTAAGTGCAGATTTTAAAGTGCTTAGAAAAGTTATCTTTTAAAAGCAAGGACTCCTCAAATTAGCTATAGCAGAGTTGGCGCTCCACTACAAAGGAGCTTTCACATTGCCTCTCATGGGAGCAGGAATTAGTTGTAAATGTGTATAATTATCCTTCCTCTGACTATTAAAACTCAAGAGCCTTTAACTAAAGATTGTGAAAGGTGTGTTGGCAAACAACCATATATAACAAGTTTTGTCAAATTATCTTCCACACAATGTTTTTCTTTCTCTTTGAGAATTTGAAGGAAGAAGTTGTGGTTGCAAGCTGTGTAATTACCACATGGCCAGATCTCACAAATCCTTACTTAGGCAAAACTTTGACTTTCCCTGTGCCTATATAGGGAGTATGGCCCACAGTGGCCAATATACATTTAATATATTGGTTGTGGCTTTCTAACCTAGAATCATTATCAAATAATAAGAGGGCTGGATTAGAGAAATAAATATTGATATTGGATGTAGGGGAGACATGATACAACCCATGCTAATTCAAAATTATTCCCTACACTATATTTTCTAATGCAGGTTCAGTGGCATTCTGCAGAATTTTATCAGAGTATCTTTGGGAGAGGGTGCTCAAGAGAAATGACAGTCATACATCTCTTTCTCATATTTAGCCTACATTTTCCTTTTTATTTCATGCCATTATTCCTTCAGTATGTTTTTGTTTGTATTACCCAAAATAATTCTATGGTTCCTACTTAATGCCTACACCCTCAAAATAGTTATAGACTGTTATCCTGGCCACCCCCACATTAGTCATCCTTGAGCCAAACTGGATGTATTTATTTTACTCATTCCTTTTAAGTTTATCCCTTCAGTAATAACTATTATTGTTGTTCTCTGAACTTCAGATGATCAGAATATTACCCTCCTTGGCTGAAATTTTTATTATTGCTATACAGAATCAAAATAAAACCCACAGGCAAATTAAGAACATATTGGCAGCAATGGTTTGTATAGAAGCACAAATGGCTATATTATATAGGAAAACTACCATCTCAATAAATTCTGCCATTATGTAGACTCTTAGGATGGAAAGCATTAGCATTTATTTTATTCATTGCGATGCTAGTGCCTGCCAAACAAACAGCAATACATTCAATTAAGTTACAGTGGGCATGTCTACATGAGATGCTACTGCATGATGGTTACTGCACATTTATTTAATACTTTTATAAACAAATCAAATACTACATAATGTGCAGTAACCAGAGCTGCTGCACACTAGCTCTGGTGAATGCCTTTTAGGTGATGCTACTGCACAGTAGCCTAATTCTAGGGGTGTCTGAAGGCAGCCCTATTTGATTTGGATTCGGATTCAGCCTGAAACAGGGACAGCAATTTGATTAGTTGATTTGTATCACTGTCCTGGATTCAATTTGGCCAAATCCAAATCTGAAGATTTGATGCTGATTCAGAGAATCAGTGATTTGGACACGGACACAACTTTAAAAGTTTTTCCTACATATTTCAAGGTACCAGCATGGCTCATGAATTCTCCCTGGTGGACCCAGAAGTAGACTGGAAGTGCTTCTGGTCCACTTCCAGGTCGCTGCTCAGCATGCTGGAGAGCCCCCCACATGCCTCCCTGGTAGGCAGTAAATCTTAGGCTTTAAACAAAAAAACCCAAGTGAACTGAAATGTTGTGAAGGTTTCAAGGAGCAGAAATCTGACACCAGGATATAGAACATGTAAGGTGATGTATCTAAATACATCCTGGCCCTAATGACATCAGAAGCAAAATTCCCTATAGTTTTGTATACAGACTGTTGTGACAGCAATCCAGAAAAGATTAATTGAGAGCATGACTTATCTTCACAGCTGTGACTGAGGAGTCATTTAGAGGCAAGTCTTATTAAAAAAATGCAGACTGAACAGAATGGCACAGTAGATGGAGAGGCTGCCATGAAGTGCTATATTTGCATGCTGGGAAGTTACAGGAGGTGAAGAGAGATGCTGTTAAAAGGGATGGTAGGAAGCAGCAGCAGGAGGAAATATTAGGAACAGTCTACTTGGCATAGATTTCTTGTACAGAAACCTGGTGGAGAGCATGAACCTGACATTCCCTGCCTTTTTCTTGCAAGAGGAAAGGTAATGTCCATGTCAATATAAGCCCAAGGACTAATGATTTCTAGACTGAAGAAGGGCTCAATGCTGGATAAAAATCATCCTCTAGAAACTGGCTTAACACTTTTATTACCTGTGAAGTGGCAATACCTAAGTTGTGTGGAGAGGGAAAAAAAGTATGGTTGTGCCAAACCTGGCCACAAAGGATTTTATCATATCCTGACTGAGACATTAAACACTCCCTATTTGAATATTTGGTGCAGTAAAGTAGGATTTCAGAGATAATGCTTCCATTTGTGAAAGTCATACAACAAGAACAAGCTTTGTTGTCTTCTTCATGTTCTTGTCTTCAATGAGACTTTCTTGGAAAACCCAGAGTAATGCAGGGATACCAGTATGGACAATGCTAACAATCCAAGTAGTTTTCAGTGCTGTACAATTACCAAAAAGGTCAGTGATGTTTGTACCTGTGTAAAATGTGTATCTGGATACATATGTACCTGGATGAGTGTCTTCATGCATCACAACAGTAATCTTTTAGTATGACTGAATGTTATATCTTGTTTTGACTATTTTGTTACTAGATTGTTGAATTTGAGGGAACTTAAAGGAATGTTAATAATAAAAAAAGATTAGGACCTATAATAAATGGATGTGCAAGATAACAAAACAAGTAAATAAATATAGGTTAGCTAAGTTACAATTATAGGGAAAAGTATCATAAGTATTCAAAATATGGACTTTCAAAATTATAGATATAAAAGGAGAAAAATTATTTAGCCGTATGAAAGAAAAGGGATAAATAGTCCTGAGATTAAATTTGGAAAAACCTCTCATTGTAGAGTTAGAGTGCTATTGTAGCCATGGTCATCCAGGAGTTGTTTAACAGGAAAGAATTTTTCATTATATCTTTTAATAGAGCAGGTGCATATTTGGGAGAGATGCTGTACAAGCTCCTATGACCTGAGAAAGGACTCGTAATGCCCCAAAGTTTGTCCAATAGCTTTCTGAACTATACAGTGGTCCAATAAAAGATATCACAAAAAAAAAATCTGCCTCTCAAAAAACCTATTTACAACATTATGAATTACTTTATGGAATAATGCCATAAAATGCCGAGTAGACTTTATGAATTGACAAATGAAAAAATTCAACGAATAAACCAATAGTTAACACACAATAGGGAACAATTTTGAACTGGAGAGAAGCAACATTATCTAAGAAGCCTTTGCCATCCTTTAATTTTTTTATAATAAAATCACTGCCTGCCAGTTTTTCTGCCCCTAGAATTAATGGTATCCTCAACGGAAACAAGAAGTAAAGGATGAGACAGAGAAGGTTAAAACTTGATCTAGTAGTTAATAATTTTTCATTTCATTTGAAAGAACTTTGGCTTGACATTTGTTTGACATTTATATTTATGGACAAATAAAATTGACAGTAATGTTACTTTTTACCAAATTTACCTGTTTCATTAACAATAAAAGCAGATGCTACGTACAACATAAAACCTAAAATAGAATGGTTTGTTTTAATTTTCAACAACCTGTCACTTTGGATACAGTAAATTCAAATGACAAGTCTTTGTCAATATGCTGTCTCAGAGGCATTAGAAATAATCTTGCAGAAATTGGCATGATTTGTATTCTGTGTAGAGTCGGTATGGAAATTCATTCAACTCATCCTTGGAGAATATTTTCTTTAGGAAGGAGTTGAAGTGACATGATAGGTATGGCACAGCTGATTAAATCTGCACCTGCTTTGTACTTTACCTTCTTTTGAAACTCTACTATTAATGTGACCTAAAATTAAAAAATCTATTTTATAGAACCTTCTATTTCAAATTTTCCCCTCATTTAACTACAAGGCCCTTGCTAATTTTTGGTCCCATTGAAGAGAATGATAAAACAGCTGCTGACTTCATTGTGCAAGATCAAATTGATGTTATCAGTAGAGAGAAGAGCTAGGGTCAAAAACTAAGAATTGGTCACAAACTTAATATGAAACTAAAATTTCAAAGTTAATGGCACTTTGTTGGTGAAATCAACACATATAAGTCTCTAAGGACATACAAAGTCTCTAAGGACTTTGTATGTGTCCTTAGAGAATCACAGAAAGAGCTGTTTTCTTCTTAGGTTAAAGTACAACTTCACTAGAATAGGAAACAAAAAGTATATCCAAAATATGCCATTGGAGCATATCATGGAATCTTCTAGCCTGATCAAATCTCAAAGATATGGACTCCTGCTTAGCAAATGTAGGACTCTTCTTAACACAGTTATGTTCCATCACTAAACCTATGGTATGAATGGCATGGCTCCCAGGGTCAGAGAACAATTTGACTATACTACAAACCAGATGAAGATGCCACATATTTATTCTATACTAGGCATATTACCATGCTCCTGCAGCTTCCCATGTCTCATGTGTCAGCATCCCCACGCTTCAAAATGGTAGCATCAGTGCTTGAATGAAAGCTTGTTGAATGAGCTTTAGTTCACGTCCATCGACTTCCATTTTAAGATGAGGGGATGCTGATAAATGAGACACTGTGATACCTAATTAGAGTGCCTCTTGTAGTTGCTCTTATTAAAGTGCTGCCCTCCTTACCCCTGAAGCATGTGTAAAAGTGCCCATAGGGTCTCAATGTATAACTAAATTGAGAGAAAACAGCTGGTCCATCAGGCTTGCTATGGTTTAAATTGTTTGTGTTTGGTCATTCTGTAAAACTGTGGTGCCCGACTTTTTTTGTAGGCATACCACAAATTAGCCCTGTACCCTCCCTGAGTACCATTCTGATCCCCTTCCCACACTGAATCCACTGCTCTGATTGTTGCTTCCTGCCTTGTACTCTGCCCAAACTACTGCTCTGTTTTCTTCTTCCTGTTCTCTGCTAACTGCTGAATTTGCTGCTCTACTTTCTGCTTTCTGTCTCCTCTGCTACTATGCTATCTGTCCCCCCACCAATCTGCTGTGTGTGCACACATAAGTTGCCTGTGCCATTTGTGGCATGTGTCACAAATTGGCCATCACTTCTATAAAACAGTCATGAATACATTTTGCTGAAGGTGATAGGCTAAGCTACCCCACTGACTTTTAAGATTGATGCTGATATTTTTGTAGCCTCTAATTGTTTTCATGCATAATTAGTATATTTCCAGAGCCATTGCAAATCTATTTCATTGAGGTAAGCATAGACTTTCTATTTACATTTTGTGGAAGTCATGAGGCAGACTATAATATAGCATTCATGATAAATAATTGAGCCGACTTTTTTGTATGGTTGTATACAATTTCTAGCTATATCAGCAACAGATGCTATTTTCATAATCAGATTTAATTCCTGTGGCATTGATGTCAACAGTACTATGTTCCTGGACATTGAGTAAGGATTACAGAACTACAGAACCTGGGCCACAGAATTAAAAGCTAAAAACAAACAACTGCAAGTTAAGAATATGATAACAAGGTTGGTTATTTTTGGTTAACAATGTGCCAAGGAATCTGCCTTTTAAGGTTAGAATCATGGCTGATAGTCAAAAGGATGAAATGATAACATTTGGAGAGTTTCCAATCTGATGTTATCAAGATTATCATCAAATTTAATCATATTGGCTGATGTAGTTCCATTTTCATAGCTGTCGTGGGACGGGGTCCCTTGAGAAGCCTGTGATGCACCTAGGGCCCTGTGACTGTGTCAGCTTCACCCTGTGGGTGCCTTCTAATCTTGCCTGCCATGCTTTGTTGGTTAAGATCGGGAGGCTGCCCTCAAGTTACTATACAGTCACAGTCCTGATGGACCCCAATAAACCCTGAGGGTTCTTAGACCCCTTGCTGGATCCCGTTCTAAGCAGGTGCCTCAAAACACCCCCAAAATTATGGGCTAGATACGTGGCTCCAAAACCACTGCTTTACCACACCCCATGCCTCGCAGATGGTATTTAGACATTGTCTCTTGTGATGAGGCCTCAGTTTAGTTCACCCTCTTGTCACTGGACCCTTAGCCTCGGTAACTGCACCCTCTGGCACTGAGGTCTGCTTACCCACTGTCGCTGCGCCCTCTGGCATTGTAGTCTCCTCACCCCCTGTCGTTGTGCCCTCTGGCACTGGGGCGCTGCACAGTAGTGTGCCCCAAAAGCCTCAACCTGGTCCACTGAATTAAATAATAACAAATATATGAGCCCCTGGGCTATAACCTAAAAATAATAATATCAATGACACTAGAGGCCACACTGCTTCTGCACCTCTGCATTGCCCCAGAGTACCACAAGGTCACCAACCTCCTCCTCCTGGCTCCAGTTGGGGCTCCGGTGGAGGATATGGGTGTGCACATGCATGCAGTGCTGGGCCTGCATGGGCAGGACAAAGCCATGGTGCTGGTTCCCCCACTGGATCTCTGGGCCCCAGTGCAGCTGTCCTTCTGTTGCTGGCTCTGGGCAGCTGCCAACAGTGCCCAGCACAAGGGCACAGCATGAGACTGGCAGTCATGTGGTAGAGGCTATGCCCCACAGCAGAACAGGCTGCTGGTGTCTGATGAGCACCGTTAAGAGGGCCAATTCCTCCCTCAGAAATGTGTGCCTCTTTGCCCCAGGCATTTTAGGAGCTCCTAGCACCCATTAGTCTTACCAGCAGCTGGCCAGGAAACCAAGCATCTCCGTGGAGCTTTTATGCACAAACTCCTTCCACCCTGGTTGTTGCCAGAGAACTGACTGCCTCCAGCCCCATCCCTGGGGCTCATATGTGCCTAGGGCCCTACCTTCTTCTGTCCAGCTGATCGGCAACCTGCATGTGTGGGCTGTTTCTGCCTAGTTCCTAGGGCCTTCTCTCTAGGCAATTCTGCCCTTAAAGGAGCAGGCATGGCTTAGTGCCTTGCGACGCTAGCCTAACGTTTTTGTATCTGCTCAATGTGAAATACTAATTTCCATACCCAAAATGATAAGCTTTTGAAATAGAGTGGTTTGAAGTTTGAAAAGCCAGGGTTTCAGATTTAGTATGGAACAGGTTTGGAGCTGACAGTGTGAACAGATATGATGACTCTGCATGTGTCCAACAGGTTGTAAATTGTCATCTTGTCATATCCTCTGATTCAAAAATGTGTGTTCTATGCTATGAATTTTTTCATGGGGATTTCATTGTTCTTAAAAGAAAAATGCATGGTACAATTTGGGCTTCTGCTCAGTGGAGTAAGTTTTTAATTTAGCATTAAAATTTTCAGCTGAATGCTTTTATTGCAAAATAATTCCATCCATATTAGCATAACAATGAAAAGAGTGCTTCCTGTCAAAATATCAGATTCTGCATGAAATCCTGTTTTTTTGTGAGACTCAATTGAGAATTTTTAAAAGGGCACCAAATAAAAAGAATGACAAATAATGAATAATGAGCAATGAATAATTTTGTTGTTGCAGGGCACATGGAGAAGTAATGCCCCCTGATGTCCATTGAACCCCTGCCTGCCAAGTTTCTAGGCGCTTCCTTCTTTGTCTCCTGCCACACCTTTGATATAAAGTTTTGAAGGAATAAATGGTGGGAGATGGCCCAGGATCCTAGTGGAACCACTTACCTTGCCCTATCACTCTCTCTTGGAATCTATCTTGATTAGATGTCTTAGGGGCAGCTTGAGGCCCTTACGGCTATGCCCATGCCTCACAGGTGTTACAGTTCAGTTATTTTGTTCTTGTCTAGGGATGAGGTCTTTTCAGTCTCCACCTCCTTTACTCTCTGTCTTATCCATCTCTACTTTGTTCTGGGCTACCTCTCCTCCCACCTTGGTGTCCAGTTTCTGCCTTACCTCTATGCTCAGCATCAGTCTGCTATGGGTTTAGTAACCACTCTACTCTGGGCCCAGTTCTAGTCCAATTCCAGGCTCAGTTAGTGAAAGGCACTGTCATTTTAACATAAGCAGCCCTACTTGGACCCACATACAGAAGAACAGAACTGAGCTATACTTTTTACCAGTCTAAATTCCCTCTGATCTAAGTAAGCAAACCTCCCTCTGGGCAGCCCTGCTGTGGGTCTCACACTGTCTGACTCCAGAAGGTCCATTTCTTCTGCCAGGACTCTCCAGTGATTAATCTCTCTCTCTGGGGAAGGTGTTCCACTTTCTGCAGTTATCCCTTCAGCTGCTGCTTCTCTTGTTGAACTCTGATCCCTGCTTGCTGCTCTCACTTCTGAGCATGGTCTTATTTAGCATTCTTCATTATCACCTGCATCGGGTGACTCACTGGCCCCAGGTGTTAGGCTCTTTTGCTTGTACTGATTGGCTGCACCCCCCTTCTGGGAATGTCTAATCCTTGATTGGTAGTTCTTACCTTGGCTGCTTGTTAACTCACACAGAGGTCATTCTCACAAGCATGCTTCTGCTGCACCTGTTACACTTGTTCACAGACAGAATATTTTTTAGAATATTTGTCTCCAGAACAGTCATTTCAAAATAACTTAAAACATTCCTGATGATAGTTTTCCATTCATATCTGTGTTTGAGTAAGTCTGAGTTTGTAGGGGAGTAAATCTGAGTTTGAGTAAGTTTTTCATAGAGATGATAGCATAAGGAAACATGTAAAAGGGTATGCTGTA
Organism: Caiman crocodilus; assembly: GCA_030014935.1. Classification (NCBI taxonomy): domain Eukaryota; kingdom Metazoa; phylum Chordata; order Crocodylia; family Alligatoridae; genus Caiman; species Caiman crocodilus. Next base: position 99,050,801 of record JAGPOW010001296.1, read on the forward strand.
TGTTATGATGTATAAGATACATTCTTTTTTTTTTTTAAATAAAAAAGAAGCCTGGAATTAATGTATGTCTAATATACTGAACCTACATAACAAAGGATATTTCCCCACAATGTTATTATTTTTGGAGGAGTACAGCTTATACATAAATGCATTTTTATCCGCTGTAAAACACAGTGGAATACTCAAATGTATTTTCTGAACACATCGGAGGTGTTTACACGTAACCCTACAGCAACGTAGCAATGTGCTACATTGCCATACAGCATGCTAAAGCAACATCCCAATCACATGGGTCTACACGTGATTGGCAGCTACAGCTTAGTAGTAACACACTCCCTGGTATAGTGCACCACTATGGCAACATAGCAGTGAAATTCAACTATGTGCTGCATGCACAGTGTAGTAACCACCCTTTCCTTTTGGAAGTACTAAAGCACGGTGTTGTAGCAACATTGCATACATCGTTATAGTGCATCAGAGTGCCGGAGCATGCTAATTAACGCACTCTAGAGTGCCCCCTCCCCACACCATTATGAAGCACAGAAACAAGCTCTGTGTTCAGGGTTTGGAGGGGCTCTGAATACATGCTTTGGAGACTGGAATTCTGTAGGTATTCATTTCCATTTATTTAATTCCTAATAAATGTCATGTTTGAACCTGTCACATGCCACCTGAATCATGTTTTATTAACTGTGGAATTAATGATGTGCAGTTGCAAAGGTCAGTTGCACTGGGCAACAATTTACCAAGTAATGGCCTAAATAGAATTCTGGGAAAGTGGGGAGATGGAGCCACGTGATGATAACTCTCACTTCAGAAGAGAAGGGCTAAAAAATTCAATGGGAATTCTAATATTTTTGACTTTTTATCACCAATTAAAAAGAACGCATATCATCTCAAAGTGGTGGCTCATTTTTGCTACAGACTTCTAATTTCCCCATATGTATCTCTTGCTCTCTTTTTCCTCAGTTGGACAAAAGCAACCAATTTAGAAAACAAAAACAAAACCCAAACATCCAACTGGGAAGAAGCAAAAAGCCTTATACTCTGCCTATATCACTTGAAAGGTTAAATTTGAATTTATATCTCTTACTAAATACATTCATCTGGCTACTTCTGTCTCTCCCATGTAGAGAACAACATAATTATAAAGTGTTCATGAGGAAGTATGAAATGGCTGCTGAGCAGTAACATTCACACAGCCTTTGTGTAAGGTAATGGAAAAAACACAGACTACATTGATAAAAAGCACTCATAAAGTGAAATAATGACTTTCTATATAATGCTGCTTCACAACATTAGTTATAGTGTCTTGTGAAACTGTGTAGGAATGACCCCAGTTAGTTTTCAAAAAAGATGGCTTCTTCAAGAAGGGATATTTTACAAAAAAAAATCACTGAACTGGTCTCTGGGAATGAATAAACTGTAGAGATTCTGAAAATGGAAGATTAGAACATGCTAAATGAGTTCCCTGTAAACAAGAGATCCTGAATTCAACAGCAGCAGCAAAAAAGTACTGTAGTTTTAATGTACCAGAAAAGAATATTTCAATTCAAGGGTTTGTTTTTTCCTCTAAAAAATTTAGAAAGGGCATTTTTAACACTGAAAGACTGCACTCCTGGGGATAAAGCTGTCTTATGCATTATTGTTCAAAGTCAACCTGCAAACATTACATTAAATACAATATTAATGTGAATTATTATTTGATTTATTTAGCAGCAGTACTGTTGCCTGTCTTCTTGTTGATATAATTGCTGCTGTTACTAGGATGACACTGTTCATCACTTAAAAAAAAAAAGAAAGGTTACACGCCAAACAAAGCTTGATGGGAATTAGCAGCCTGGCCAACAGCGTACTTGGAATTCAGCTCAGAAATTCATGGTACTATGGGATGGTGGGTTTATGCCCTTGTTAATATGAGATGGAATATTTTCGTAGCTGAAATGCTTTCTACTCTTACCCCGCTACAAAAAGATAACTTCCTTATCCAAATATCTTCAGAGAACAGCATCAGCTTTGGCAAAGTGAAACTAGAGTGTTAAGAAAATTAAGCCACATTAACATAGTGTATATTTTGTGTACCTTTGTGGAGAAATGTATTCCATCATAGACACTATCCTAGCCTCTGATAGAACAGGAGACATTAAGTGTTGGTATTCTTACTCTCATGCTGTTTCCTCTCCCAATCAGGATGCAGCATAATCCCTTGTGCCTCCCTTCTAGTTAGAGTACTACTCTGGCCTCCTACAGATATTGTTTCCCCTGGGAGAATCACTGCTTTCCCAAGGGCAATCATGAATGTACAGATATTTAGACTTATTCTCCCAGTGTAAAAATGGCCACTTCAGGAGAAAAATAACCTAGGAACAATCAGGGTTAAGTCACTCACAGGAGTGTTTTTTCTGCAATAGTGAATCTCTGTACATGCCATAGCTTCTGTCACAAAAGAACATAGTCCTCCAGCATCCTCCTTCCCCTTCCCCTCCCAGGGAGACAGTGTGTCACTTGCTGGACTCTGCTGTTCCATCAGGGAGAAGAATGTGACTTCTTCATATCCTCACACTGTGTTGCAGAGAAACACAGGCTGACCATAGGCAGCCTGGGTCAATCAATAAGAGCTGCCCTATGCATTGCTGCCATCTGTCACCAGGCAGACTAAAGGATTCTGTTGAGTACACTGAGATGTGTGCACGGGCATAGGCATCAGAAGGGGGAGGAGAAGGCCTAATGGGACTTAGTCCCTCCAAATACAGGGCAGTGGTAGGGCTGCAAGGCAGCCCAGCCATGGGCTTCCTGTGGCTGCAGCAGGGGTGGGGAGGGCCAAGCAGGCAGTGGTGAGGGAGGGAATGAGGCTAAAACTGGGGGAGGGGCAGGTGCTTGGGGTGGGATGGCTGGGTTGTGTGGCTCCTGCTGCTACGTGCACCCTGGGAGGCATGGGGGGCACATGCCCCCAGATCTGCCCAGGGAAGGGTGGGCTGTAGCTGCAGGCTGTGACCGTACTCTTCCCTGCAGGGGAAGGGGCAGGACTTTGCTCAGGGTGCGTGGTGGCAGCACTGGGAGGGGGATGCAGCCACCCCAAGATTCACCATAGCCCACCCAACCCTGCTTATAGCACACCTCCCCACCCCTGCCAGGAAGAGCCTGGTACTGCCCCCATCCCAGCCTGCAGCCACAGCCTGCCCTGCCCTATGCAGATTGAGGTCATGCACCCCCTTGCCTCCTGGGGTGTGCCAGACTCCTCCCGGTGGTGTGAGCCCCTGGATCTGTGCACTGGATGAGAGGAGGTGGCAGCAGCAGCCTCCTTTGAACTGGTGAGCAGATCCAGGGGCCCACAGCCCCAAGAATAGTTCATCACTGCCCTGAAGCCACCCCAGGGGTACAGGCCGCCAGATCTGCATGCTGGATGAAAAGAGGCTGCTGCTGCTAGCAAGTGTCAGGAGTTATGTTTTGAACAGTTTTCCAGAAACCTCTGCACCTATCTCCCTAAAACTTGTCAGGCTTCATGTACTCAGAAGGGGATACCATCCCTGCATTTTCATCCAAATCAGGCAAGAAATTAAAATGTTTTAGGCATTTTCATGAGTCCCCATTATAACCTATACTGGGCTAAACATCAAAACCTATTGAAACAGTGAAGCAGTCTCGATGAAACAAAATGGGACTGTGCTTCTAAATGAAATGAACAATGAATGAAACACTGTCCCTTTGACATGGGGAAATAGATGTCAAAACTAAATGATGGTGTTTTACACAGTCCTAGTGCACAGGCTGCCCCACTAGCTGCATAGTATCAGCATTGCAAGCTCTCCACCCTTCAAAGCCCCAGGATCCAAATGTCTGTATATTCAGCTCTGGCTTGTGCAGATTGCATTGTAGGCGGTGACTCATGACACCACCTAAGAGGCCAAACCCTCGTAGTGAAATCAAACCCCTTGTAGTAACGCCTGAAGCCAG
>JAGPOW010001296.1:99054854-99067010 GCA_030014935.1 Caiman crocodilus
AATAAAAGGGAAATCAAAGCCTAGTGCGGGAAAAAGAAATTAGTTAGAGAGCGTTCGTTCTCGCCCTAGGAGTCTGTGGAAATTAAGGCTCTCAAGGTGTGACACGGCTAAATTTTCCTACAAGGAGAACAAACCTGGAAAGAGTCTCCAAAATTATTTGAATGTACATACACAGCCTTTAATGATCATTTAAGCAAACTTATAAGGAAAATAGTTGTAGCAATGGGAACAGAACTATCCACCATAATTTAAATTTCATAGCGTTTGTAGTGTTTATGTGTGAAAAAAGTTTGACATAGTCAGAATCATATGATTGCCGGATAAAGCAAATGGAAGGAATTGAAAATGCTGGTAAACTGAAGTGACTCTAAAAATGGTATGGGGTTCCATTGTTGGAATGGTTTCTGTAACAAGTTAATTCATGTTGGCCTGAATTGTGAACTGCTTCTGCCTTGCACCTGATTCAGGAGTCTTGTACATCCCAAGTGGAACCAAGAACCTAGGCCTCCTACTTATTGGGCAAGTGCCCTAACCAGTAGGCCAACAGGCGGGGATCTCTTCATCCTCATAATCACTTTTTCTGGCTAAAAAGAAGAAGGTGTTACAAAAGTAGGCAGATTTAGTAGTTTTTTTCTGTGGCTTGAAAGAGAAAAGTAGTATTATGCTTTGTTAGCAGCTACATGTTAGATGTCTATTGGAAAAAAGGATTTAACCATCATTATTAGATGAATAATAGGTGGAATACGTTCCAGCCCCATGTGCTTTAACATAGAAGACAACACATGATTTTTCATGCAACTAATATAACTTGGTGACATTCTTAATTCCTTTTACCTCTCTTGAATTATATTCATGGTTTTTAAAAAGCAGAGATGCTGACTGTCTCAGTGTTGATTACTGATTCAGAGGAGACCTGCATTCACCAGTGTATTGGCAAACTACAGCTAAATCTTTTATAATGCCAGCAGCTGTCTGCAGCTTAACCAAGTTTTCAACTGGAAAAACAATATAAAGAAAGAAATATCAAGGCAGGGTTGCAGCAAGGCTTATGGCAATAGATCCTCCCTTCACCACCCTCAGTTTCCAATTGCCCGTTCCCTAATGTGCACAAACTATTAGTCCACATTAATTTGATAGGAAGGATTTCACTGTTTCAGTGTTACTTTTCCGAATTTATTTCCTGATTAAATACAAATTATACATCTCCCAGTTCTTACCTTCCAAAGCAAAATCTGTGTTCTCTATCAGAATGACAACAGCTACAACAAGTCTAAAATGTTGGTTAAATGTAATTAGGACTTATAAATTAACTTGACATAAGTAAATGTTTACATTATGCATTAGTGATAACACACTGCATTTGGACAACATAATTTATGTGTTTTGGATCACTCACTCAGGTAACTTTTGATTAGGAAGTCTGAACTGAAATAAGACTTTTGAAATATCAAGTGATTCCTGGTATTTGTGTTACTTCCTTGGAAAATTAAATGGGCAACACTATCTCCTTTATATGCTGACTAACCAAAAATATAATATTGACAAATTTATCAATAAAACCTCCCAGATTAAAAAAAATGATTTGTGTGTGATACTGTATAACTTTTCCTTCCCCATCCTAAAGCTGGTATGCTTTATATTGCTATTGCACTTAGCTGTATTTTAGCTGATTAATCTACAATTGATGAAGCCTGATAATATATTTTAATGAGTACTAGGTTTATGGGATTTTTAAAAGCCATCAGGTATTTGTTGAATTAAAAGACTCCCATTTTCTTGTTTATGTACTTACTTCATGGTCTTTGATCCAAATCATTAATATGTTGAACCGCATAAATATCCTTTCAATGACTTTCATATTTATGTTAAGATTCTAAACATGAAGTCTTCCCTGCTGATGTCAGCAAAATCTACTGAACTATTACTGCCGGAGAGACAAATGCTGCTTCCTGCAGCTACAGTCCTAATACTTAGATCCAGGCCTCTATTTATGAGGCTTGCATAAGTTTCTTGTCCTACAAGCTGCTCCATAGGTTTCAAAAGCAGAACAGCATTGGAATTCCAGTTCCTCTAACCCACTCAGGGTTCACTCATCACAGTAGGAGACCCTGTTACATTATTTTATGCTACTTAAATGAAGTTTGGATCCCTTGATTCCTTACTTAAAAATATTCAGAGTTGAATTCAAACTTTTTCAAATCTCTCATTCCAGAATAAGCTTTTCTGGATTAGGTCCTACAGTGGCCAAGGTCAACCAGGCAAAGAGTGAAATAAATCCTGCAGCTAAGAAAGGTCAACAACACACTCTGATACAGGCTGCTGAATACCTTCAGGAGAGTGCCTGTGAAAGAAACATGACAGATTGCACCTTCCTGAGTTTGACATTTTCCTTCAGGTCTCAGTTCTTCCCAAACTCCTTTACCTTGATTGATTCATAAAACTCTAAATGTAGTCAGTGCTTGCATACTTTTGAAACTCTCATGAAACTTTCTTCCAACTTCCCCACTTTCCCTTCCCTTTCTGGTTAGGGTTTTGTCATTTTCCTTCACCCAAAAAGAAAATTGATACTACTTGGCAGAAGCATTCTCCTCCCTCCTTCCTTTGTTGACACTTGTCTCCTCCATTTTTAGATAGATACCATCCTTCATTTGCACTCTTTGTCCTCAGAACATACGCCAGTTCTATGGCACCAAATGCTAGCTCTATTGCTATCAAAACTTTCTTTTCCCCACTAAACATTCTTCCTCAACCGTAAGTCCTCTGAAGGTGGAAGCACTAATATTTTCCCATCTTTATTCTTGTCTGTGGTGGAGCATAAACTGTGTAGAACTTAAAGCCATGGGTACATTTTTTAAAGTGCCGATGTGACTGAGTTCTGTTTTTTTATATTCTATTCTATATTTTTTTTATATAATACAAACAAGTTCTAAATTAAAAGAAATGTGACTGTATCCATGTGGCATTTCAGGTGACTTAACTGGCACTGTCACTCAACAGTACTTGTTACCCTCCTGAAGCATAACTTGAATATGGCTTCACTACTTCCAGTTTACAAGGCAACCCATGTGGAGTAGTACAGCATATCTGAGCATATTACTGTCTGATTCAGTTAGTTTGTTCTATTTACAGATCCAAAGATGTATAGATCCTATTGCCTATCAGTGTTACTCAGGCTCCCAAGCAGACAAGGTTCTTTAGGTAGATATGACACCTTTAATTAGACCAGCTAAAGAGTTGGAAAGATTGTTCTTTGCAAGCTTTTGGGCACAAATGCCCTTCTTCAGGAATAGGAAGTGTCTGGTGTTGTTGTGTGTGCTCTCCTGGGTAGAATAGAAGCCAATATTGAATAGAATATTGAATAGAAGACAATATTGGCTTCTATTCTACTCAGTAAAGTACACAATACAACATAAGACTCCCCTTATGCCTGAAGAAGGATGTTTGTGCCTGAAAGCTTCCAAAGAACAATTGTTCCAATTCTTTCATTGCTCTAATAAAATATATCACATCTACCCAAAGAACTTTGTCTGCCTATGTCATTAGACCAACACGGTCTTCAACCAACAACCTATTCAGGCTCCTTAAGCATATAAGCACTTTCAAAAATTGTATCCTGTGTCTCACTCTAACTTTGTTAAACTGCATGGATATGTAATGTGTTTTATAATAAATTCCTTCTGTACTAGTAATATTAAACCCAGTGTCTTTAAATTTCTCTGATTTAAATCTCAAACTTCCTATTTGGGGATTATTTGGAAAAGGGCATCAGAAAGAATAATTCTCTGCAGTACAGCATATGTAGGTTATTTTCCAGCAAAAAATAATGTTAGGAAAACAAGTCTTTCATCTCAGCTTGTCTACTTCTCTCTTTTTACCCTTTAGCTGTTTGTTTATTTCTGTTTTGACTTTTGACTACTCATTTATAGGTCAAAGTCTCTTTGATGTCGGGCTCTTAGATTAAGTGAAACAATAAATTCCCTGTATGCTAATCTGTATCTAGAGTCAACAAGGATCCCATTCTCCAGGAAGATAGATAATTATATTAAGTTTCCTCTAGTAAACAGAATTTTTGATCAAGGGAAGTTTCCTGCAACAGGCTTTGATATGAGTGTTGAATTGTCTACTGTCAATGTCTTTAATGAATTCTCTTACTAAAGTGACTTTCTGATGGCATTAATTTGGCTTATTTTCAGTATGGATTTATGGAGCACTTTTTATTAAAGGTATGAAAGCCTATTACAATAACATAGAGTGACACAGCATTGGATACATTTTTATTTTTATTTTGTGTTAATGTAGTGCTTAATAAAGGTGACATTGCAGCAGTACAGCTGTAAGTCCTCTGTTTATAGAACAATATCAAAACCTCATTCTTGACCAACATTTTTCTGTAGAATTCTTTGGGATAAGACATTAGGTGTGAGTTTGCAACCCTCTGGACTAATTCATTTTGCAAACGCTACTAAACAATAAGAAGTCCATAATATGTAGTGAAATGCAAGGTTGAAATCTCTGGGATTACTTATGAAGCAGAAGAGCAAAATCAGCTCTATCTATGTTTCTCCATATTCTTCCCCGGGGCAAGACAGAAGGTAAGTGTTTGGCTTGCACTTTTTTTCTTCAGAAGTTTCTTTTTATCCATATCAAAAGATATAGCTAAATAATGTTGCTGATATTGAAGCTTGAGATTCATGAATTCTCTTTAAATGTTATTCTTTATTTTTTTATTGACATTTAAACATCTGATTTAACACAGCTCATACTGGTGAGGTAAAGTGAGACTATCTCCATTTACCACTCCTATTGCAAAGAATTTTCAGCAAGGTTTCACCAGCACCATCCAGTGCATCAACAAAACATTCCACCTCTTGTACCAGGAACTCTTCCATTTTCAACAGGCTTGAACCTTACTGAAGTGAAGCTACTCTTCAAGAAAGTAGAGTCACAAAACTTAAAACTATATCTAAATACTATATAGTTAGGTGATCATATCAAGAAAAATGAAGGGGTTTAATTGTCATATGGGACAAAGACTGTTCTGTTGAATGGCCTAATTTTTAAATCAAATCCATTTAGAATGATCTAAATTTGGAGGAAAAAAAAACCAGAATAAAATAAAACACATGGGCTTCTGATGAAATCTGCTTTTTACAATGTTCTCCCATAATTTTTGTGAAGTCCCCTATATAGAATAAAGTAAGTAGAAGTATAGCCTCTCCATTGTTCACAGGGATTCAAATACCCTTTTCTATAATATATAATTGGGTTTGAGGTCTAGTGGAGTCACAGAACTTAGTGTAAGCTCACAACTCCTTGGTGAACATAGCAAAGTAACTCCCAAAAAAGGAAACTTGATGTACCCTTCCTGAAGTCAGAAGTCTTCCACATCAAAATGTTATCAGTTTTCAGTTATTATTCTAGTACCTAATTACCAATAAAGAATGGTCCTGAATGCACTTAATTCTGTCTAAATGTACAATAACTAACAGTGCTTGTACTGTGAGCAGAGTCAGCAGTCCATATAGACAAGACAAAGCAGGATGAATAGTATAACATAAAAGCAAGAAGGAACACTGAGATGCCATCAAATTTCATGGTATTCCATGATTTCTTGTGGGGTTTAGGTAATTGTGGGCAACTACAAAGAAAGAAAAATGAAGAGGAAGAGGGTATAGGGTCATTGTCATCATCAGCAGTCCCTTACGGTCAAGGACGATCACTCCCACGGGTCAAGTAAAGGGTTGTAAATAAGTCCATTGATGGATAATAAGGCCAGTCCTAGAGCTACAGATTCTCTGGCAAATGCCACAGTTGATGGTTAAAGGGAGGCTTGGACCATGGATTTCTTGCTCTTGTTTCCTTTCTTTCCATTTCTATCATTTTTCTATCTCCAGGGCAAGACAGTTTTCCTCAAAGTAAGGTGTACCTTCTCTCACAAGGTAGCCCTGTCCTAAGTTAATTTTCCCAATTGATGATGTCAGTGCCACACTTCTTGATGTTTGCCATGAGGGTGTTCTTGAAGCATTTCCTCTGGTCCCTGAGTGATCTTTGTCCCTGGCTGAATTCAGAGAATAGCAGTTGTTTTGGTAAACGTACATCGGGCACGTGCACATTGTGTCCTGTCTACTGCAGCTGATAACTAATTCTTCCATACTAGTGGTGTTAACATCAGTGAGGAGACTGGTATTTGTGCAATGGTCCTCCCACTTTATGGCAAGGATCTTCCAGCAGTAGCACTGGTGATGGTACTATAGGCTTTTCAGGTGGTCCCTCTAGGTCACCCAAACTTCACAGCCATAGAGAAGAGTTGGGATTACAACATCCTTATATAGTAGTAGCTTTGTTCAAGTCCTCATACTGTGATCCTTGAACACACAACGATTCAGTTTTCTGAAGGCAGACTGGCACATTGGATACTATACCAGATGTCCTCATCAATGCTGGCCTTCTTTGACAGAAGGATATGAGAGGTGAAGATGGGCAGGGTAAATGTAGGGTAAAGCTGAAATGAAGACACTGTAAGAAGTAGGAACAACTAATGTGAAAAGGGTATGGAAGATTCAGTCAGAATTGCAGAAAGTTCTCAGTGTCTGGGCAGTCTCTGTCTTGTCTCCTTCTGTGACTGTTCCTAATGAATGGGGTCTCTGGCTGGCTTCTCTCTGTAGGTTTTTCCTCAAGGGAGAAAAATAACTCCAGATTCTAATAAGTTATACTGGATAGGGGTTTCTGATGCATCTGCCTCTTTTTATATGATTGTAGAGGTGGTTTAAAATCATGTAAATGTATCCTATGTTCAGTCCCTAAAACTGCTTTTGAATTGCATATCTAAAAATTGTAATCTAAATACTGATCCTTAGAAATTCCTGTGCTATTGTAGATACATGCACAACTACATTATCCTAGCTTGCAGAACGGCACAGTGAAAATATTTCATCTTTGGAAAAAATATTAGTCAAAGCCCTTAATGTTCTTATAGCAAAATGGTGTGTCTTTAGAGACATGTTCTATGATCAACATATTGAGTGCCACATGCCTACCTTTCAATCTACTCTTGGTAAATTTTGGTAGATAGTTTCTTGCTCAGATGTCTTCATATATAATTTCTTTTTTGTCTTTTAAAGAGTTCTTAGTATTTCCAGGCTGGAAAATTTGGTTTTCCATACTTTTCTGCATGAAACAGCAAAGGCTTACTATTATATTTTTATTTATAATCCAATTGCTTATTATCTTCTAAATTTATACTACAAATTTATGTTTTGTTAGAAAATAAAACTTTAATAAAATAAATAAGGTACTAATTTAGCAAAGTGCTATAGGTATATGAATAGTGCCATCATGATGGATTGTGGCATATGTTTTCCCAGGAAAGACAAACAACCCTGAAGAAAGTCACGTTGTTCTTGAAGTTGTCTTAGCAATGTAGTTGATCCAATAAAGGATCTGATTCCTTAAAATATCCTTGCCTCTTGACTGTTTTCTGGACCATCACAGCTACGGCATCACTCCAACACTACCACGTACTGAACCCAGGAATAAACCCCATCAAGCTTATGTCATTCTACCATAGATGACAACCACAAAATGTCATTGGAGGCCCATAAACTGTGTTCTTTGACATTTTAATTTGTAAATGAATATAAAACCATATTCTTAGAAATGGTGTTCTATGTGGTAGTGGACAGAGCAGCAGCTATGTCATTGCTTGAATGTTAGTGGCAAGGTTCAATTTTACATCTACCATGGAATCTTACAATATTGCACATTTTCATATCTGAGAAATGTTATAACCACAAGCCATTATATCCCATTATCTTGACATTCAGTTACCAGGTCTCATGACAGATATGAAATTAAACCCTGTCAGAAGTATATATGGTGTCAGAAATACCTGTTCTCTTTCTTATCTCATTCCCATGATCATTATTAAAACCTCCAGAAGTTTGTTATTTTGCTATGGCCTAACTTTCTGGTTTCCAAGAACTTCCTTATACAAGACAATGTGATGTAACTAAAGTTAAGTATTACCTTCAGCTACATGTGATAATAAAATAAGCTTAAAAATTGAACTATTCACACACACACACACACACACACACACACACACACGTATGTAAGTATCCTTTGTTTTCAATCTTTGTTTTCTTAAGTTACCTAAGAAATGAGGTCCCTCTCAATTGCAGAATGGGAAAGTGCAGAATGGGAAAGTTTCTTCTAGTCTTGCTTCTGGTGACAGTCTTGGTTTATATATCCTGAAATATGGCATAAGCCTGATTTTACATTCCATTCTAGAACTGGGTGAGTGTTGTGCCATCCATCCATGAGCAAAGAAAGGTAGTTATCTGTGTTAATCTGAAATCAGGCAAAAGACAGGGCATGTTGGTGCCAGAGGCCAGGTACAGAAGTTACATTATGCAGTAGGCATGCAGAAAGTAGGATAACTGAACACAGGGTTAGGGCACATAGAGTACTGCAAAACTGGTGGGTCCCATTCAAAGATAATCCTGGGTGATTTCATAGACACTAGGGCTAGAAGAAACCTTGGAAGATCATTGAGTCAAGCCCCCTGCTCTAGGTGCAGGAAGTCAGCTGAATCAAAGAATCCCAGCAAGATAAAAGTCCAAATGTCTCTTAAAGGAGTCCAGAGTAGCTGCTTGCACCACCTCTGGAGGCAGTTTGTTCCAGGCCTTGGGGGCTCGGACAGTAAAAAAGTTCTTCCTTATGTCCAGCCTGAACTCTTGGAGGAGTTTGTGACCATTTGACTTTGTCATCCTGTGGGATGAACAGGTGTTCCCCCAGATCCTGATATACACCCCTTATATACTTATAGGCAGCCACCAGGTCTTTCCTGATCCTATGCTTTTCCAAGCTGAAGATTCCCTTGGCTCTCAGCCTCTCATCATAATGCCTGTTCTTCTGCCCTCTGATCATGTGCGTGGCTCTCCTCTGGACTCTCTTAAGCTTCTCCACATTCTTTTTAAATTGTAGAGCCCAGAACTGAATGCACTACTCCAGCTGTGACCTTACCAAGGCTAAGTACAGTGGGAGGATGACATCCTGGGATTTGCTTGAGAAGCATCTATGGATGCAAGCCAGAGTTTTGCTCACTTTACGAGATGCAACAGTGCATTGGTGGCATATTCATCTTGTAGTCAGTCATAACCCTCAAGTCCCTTTCAGTTGTGGTGCTAGCAAGCATAGCACTGCTGAGCCTATAAGCATCCTGCAGGGTTTTTTTTTCCCCAAGGTAGAGTAGCTTGCATTTTTCGGTGTTGAACGCCATGAGGTTTTCATCTGCTGATTTTCTGAGCCTGTCTAGGTCAGCCTGGATCACCATCTTGTCCTCAGGTGTAGACGCTTTAACCCAAAGTTTGGTGTCATTGGTGAACTTGGTCAGTCCACTTCTAATACAAATTTCCACATCATTGATAAAGATGTTAAAGAGTATAGGCCCAACTATGGAGCCTTGGGGGACCCCACTGGTTGCAGAGCACCACGATGATTTACTTCCTTTGACTACCACTCTCTGGGACCAACCTCAGAGCCAATTCATCAGCCATTTGACTGTGATGTACCGGAGGTTGCAGTTGGACAATTTTTCCATGAAGTGATCAAGGGACACCAGATCAGAGGCTTTTTTAAAGTCAAGATGTATGACGCTAATCTCTTCTCCCTTGTCCAGGTGATATGTCACCTGGTCATAGAAGGAGATGAGATTGCTCAGGCAAGACCTACCTGCAATAAACCCATGCTGGCTATCCCTCAGGATGGTGTCCTCAGCCAGTTTGTCAAGAATGGTCTCTTTGATATTTTTTTCCAACATCTTCCCAGGATAGAGGCCAGGCTGATAGGCCTGTAGTTCCCCAGATCTACTTTCCTCCCTGTGTCTTGAATAGCCAGCTGCGTGCTGCTTTGGCCTGGATGGACAGTGACGGACATAGCAAGGTTTCTTGAAAACCCTGAGGAAGAGACTTATCACCTAGGTGGCCACCTCCAGACTTGCCCGCCATGACTTTGAATGTAATCTCAGTGGGGACAACCACCTGGGGCCCCTTAGTAGTGGATAGTCCGCTAGATAGCTGTCCATGAGGCTCCACCCCCCCTACACCCCAACCTCATGCCAACCTTTGGTGGGTCACTGGATCTTGAGTCAGCCGTCCCTCCACTGCAGCTGTGCTCTTAACCCTAACATTCCCTTGAGTCTTGTGTCCCAAGCACTTTCTTCTCCAGTGGCCCAGCTGATCCCCTGTCTTGTCTAAGCTGGGTCTCCTCCTGCTCCAAGCTACCTCAAACTAGAAACCAAAAGGCCAACAGCAATTGGAATAAGGAAAAAAGAAGAAAGGAAAAAAAGAATGGAAAGAAGCCGCCCTGCTGGCACTTCTATGCTGCACTCTCTTCCTTTTCACCGGGAATCCTCCTTTGGTAGAAGACTTAGATCCCTGGCATTATCTATCTCACCACACAAACCCTCCAAAAGGGGGAAATGAAAAAAGAAAAAAATTAAACAAAATCATGAGTTGGGGGTGATCTGTCTGGTTTCCTCCCCGTCTCTCCTGTTAGGATATGGAGGTGCCTCTTTGTTACTCTCTCTCTCTAAGATTTCTTCGCCCTTGTCCCTACCAGTCAGTATTTTGCACCTGGTACTTATGGACTCTCTGGGCGATGATCCGGTGTCCATCCAGGGGTGGCTAAGGCTCCTCTTCCTGGGCCTCACGCTGCCGAGTGCAGCTTGCAGAGTCCCTCTCCCTCAACATCATCTGTGGTGTTCTGCTTCCAGTGCCTCGCAGTCCTTTCTGCCCTGGTTGGCTGCTGTCTGAGCTGTGGGCTGGTGCTCAGTAAGCTATGGCCCTGACGGGCTGTCCTTTTTGCTGCTCACATCAGCCTCTGCCAGTGCAGAGAGCCTCCTCTGGCTTTCCTGCCTCTCAGATACACCCGACTCCGCCAGTGCAGAAAGCATCTGTTGGCTCTCCCTCCTCCCGAGCACACTGGTCATCACTGGTGTAGAGAGCCACTTCTGGCTCTCTCCCCACCTGATTATTCCTGCTGTCACTGGCACAGCCTCCACTGACTCTCTCTCCTCCTGCTCCTCCTGGCCTCTGTGGGTGATCCTTTTTGTTCCCGCTAGCTAGTGATTGCTGATGACATCACTGGTCAGCCTCAGATCTATAAAGGCACAACTTTACTACCTGCGCAGGTTCCCTCCTCCAGTCTGGCTGTGCTGTGTGTCCTGCTGCAGGTAAGTGTTCTTCTTGTACTTTTATTTATTTATTTTTTTGTGCATGGTGCCTGCCCTAGGAGCCCCCAGGTGGGGTTTGAGGCTCTTTCATTTGATCACCCCTGTGACACTCTCTTTCTTGAAGATAGGCACCACATTGGCTTTCTTTCAATCTTCAGACACTTCACCTGAGTGCCACAAGTTTCCAAAGATCTGGGCCAGTGGCTGATCTATGATGCCTGCCAGCTCCTTAAGTAACCTGGGTTGTAAACTGCCTGGGCCAGCTGACTTATAGGTGTCCAGACTCTCAGTGTGCTCCATTATATGGTCTAGTTTGATGAAGGATAACAATTCTCCTTCACCCTGGTTGTCCCGTGCCATATTGAGCAGGACCATCCCTTGAGGCTAGTGAAAAACTGATGCAAAATTCCCATTAAGAAGTTGTCTTTTTCCTGGGTGTTGGTTGTCAGTTGTCCCATATGGTTTAGTAGGGATCAATGTTATCCTTGCTTTTCCTCCAGCTCTCCACATATCTAAAAAGGACTTTTATTGTCCTTGATACATGTAGCCAGTTGAAGTTTGTTTGCAGCCTTGGCTTTCCTGGTTCACTCACTACAGGTCTGGACCAGTGCAGAATACTCCTCCTTTGAGGTGGATCCAGTCTTCCATCTTGTATAGGTTTTTCTTTTTAGATGCAGCAGGTCTGGTCTACAAGTTCCCTGCAGAGCCAAGGGGGCTGATGTGCTCTTTTGCTGCATTTTCTCTGAGATGGAGACATTGCTTGTGCTTTCTGGATAAATCCCTTGAGGAGCAACTACTCATTCTGAACTCCCCTTCCCTTCAGGTTGAGTTGCGTTCGTGACAGGTTAAATAGGTCGAGAGGCAGGTTGCTAATACAAGGTGTTTATTTAAGAACTGACTACTTACAGAGTGCCTGACCCTAA
>JAGPOW010001296.1:99067110-99089801 GCA_030014935.1 Caiman crocodilus
GGGCGGGGTGTAGTTGTTGTCGCATGTTGATTTGAGTTCGGCCATTTTCCCTATAAGAAAGAGCTATACTCCATTTTACTTTGTTTGATTTTATGACACAGGTCATAGTCCCTTAGGGCCTCACCAACAAGTCTTCTGGGGTTGTCAAATTCAGCTTTCCTGAAGTTGAGGACTTCTGCATTGCTGACTAACTTGCCAGCTTTATGCTGGATAGTGATGGTGATCAGCTCATGGTCACTGTCTCCCAGCTTCCCTTCAATCATTAGGTCACTGATTAGATCATCCTCCATTGCCAGTACCAGTCTGAGTAGTGCTTTGCCTCTCATTGGTCCATTGACTTCTTGAGTAAGATAGAGCTTGTCCATGCACATGAGGAAGATTTGTGACCATTCAGATTTGACTGAGTCCTTGAAGTCTCCCATGACAACCATGCACCAGGAGCATGCAGCCTCATTCAGTTCCTTGGTGAATTTCTGGTCAAAGTCTTTATCCTGGTTAGGAGGTCTGTAGCAGCTTTTACCACTGTGTCCCCTGTGCCATGTTCATGATGGATTTTAACTCAGATAGTCTCCAGTTATCCACCCTGGATGCCGATGTTGGCTTGCAAGGACATGTAGCTTTCCTTGACATAGAGAGCTACCCCTTTGCCCCTTTTATCCACATGATCTCTCCTGTACAAGTTATAGCCATCTATACCTGTGGCCCAGTCATAGGTGGAGTTCCACTAGGTGTCTGTTATCCCTATGAGATCATAGTAAGTCTTGTTTAGCAGGCGGGCTAATTCTTCCTGTTTGTTCCTCAAGCTCCTGGCATTGGTGTACAGGCATGTAAGTGCCCTATTGGAGGCCCTAGTCTTCCCTATACATCGTTCTGGGGCTGGGGTAGTGTGGGTTCCCTCAAGTGCCTTACCCTGTTGGATTTGCAAAACTTGCCCCTGGGGCTTGCTGTGGCAGTAGTCCCCCATCCCCTGATGGGTTTAGTTTAAGGTTATTGTTATGGTAAGTTATGGTATCAGACTCCAGTACTGTAGGTTAGAGTACCATGATGAACATTTGTACTACATCCCATCATGATGACTCATGGTCGGTCACATTGCACTGACACCCCATGGAGCATTGCAAGAACCCTTGCTCACCTCTCTCACCCAGGTAGTACTCTAGCTTCAGCCAGAGCACTGACATATGTTCAGCACTGGGCTGGCCCATCCCCCAGGATGTTGTGCTAACTAAACGTCTTAAAGTAGCTACCTGTGAAGAGGCTTTACTGCTGATCTTCATAATGTGGTACCTGTAGAGGAGGGAATGTTTTAATGTGATTCCTTGGGGTATGTTCATGGGGAAGGATCAAGGGTATGGCACTAGGTTTCATAGATTTCATAGATGTTAGGGTTGGAAGGGACCTCAACAGATCATCAAGTGCGACCTCCTGCCTAGGCAAGAAAGAGTGCTGGGTCAGATGACTCCAGGCAGATGCTTATCCAGCCTGCTCTTAAAGATACCCAAGGTAGGGGAGAGCACTACCCCCTTTGGAAGCCCATTGCAAATTTTGGCCACCCTTACCATGAGGAAGTTTTTCCTGATATCTATCCTAAATCTGCTTTCTGTCAGTTTGTGACAATTGTTTCTTGTCACCCCAAGAGGCATCCTGGTGAACAGAGCATCTCCAATCCCTTGCTGTGTTCCCCTAATGAATTTGTAGGTGGCCAGAAGATCACCTCTCAGCCTTCTTTTGTAGAGGCTGAAGATGTTCAGGTTCCTCAGTCTCTCCTCACAGGGCTTGTCCTGTAAGCCCCTAACCATATGAGTGGTCCTCTGGACTTTCTTAAGTCTATCAACATCCTTCTTGAAAATTCACCCAAAACTGGAGCAGTACTCCAACTGCAGTCTGACTGATGTTGCATAGAGGGGAAATATCATCTCCTTGGTTCTATCTGTCATGCATCTACTGATGCATTATAAAGTGCGATTAGCTTTACTAATGATTTCATCACACTGACAATTCATGTTCATCTTGGAGTCCACTATGACTCAGATCCCTTTCTGCTTCTGTGCTGCTGAGAGCATCACTTCCTAGCCGGTGTGCTGGATATTTCTGCAACCTAGGTGCAACAATCTGCACTTGTCCTTGTTGTACTGCATCCTATTGTTTACTGCCAGCTTTTCTAACCTGTCCAGGTCTGCCTGCAATCATTCCCTACCCTTTGGAGTGTGCACTTTACCCCAAAATTTAGCATCATCCACAATCTTGGACAGAGTACATGTCACATCCTCATCCAAGTCACTGATGAAGATACTGAAGAGTACAGGTCCAAGGACCAAACCCTGCAGGATCTCACTACGCACATCCTTCCAGGCTGATACCAACCCATCCACTACCACTCTCTGGGTGCAACCGCTAAGCCAATTTTCCACTCACCAGGCTGTGTAAACATCTATGTTACAGTCTCTTAATTTATTTATGAGAGTAAAATGAGATACTGTATCAAAGACTTGCTAAAGTTGAAGAAATGATATCCACTTCTACTCCTGTGTCTAAATATTTTGTGACCCTGTCATAAAACTAAATCAGTTTGGTCAGGCATGATCTACCTGCTATGAATCTATGCTGGATGAAATAGAATCCATTTCTTCCTCTGGAACAAAATAAAGCCTATTTTACTTAGTATATATTGAAATGTAATAGACAAAAATCTTGTTATTTGAAATAATATAAGCTGCTTTCCATGTGCTAATAACTAAATGTGGATTTAAGAAGGCTCTTGGAGCTAAATTCAGAGGGAATGAGGTTGGAACACTTTACTTGTAGGTGCCTAGCTCCTGGGTGCGATCCCAACTCCTGTATTAGAATCCCTGTATCCCTTTGTAACGCATAGGTTAAGCCTCTCACAAGACCTCCGTCTTGGCCTCTTCTACAATGATGCTGTAGCAAAACATGCATACACAGGCATCAAAATTACTCATTCTCTCCCGCCTCAACTCCCATGAGTGTCCTAATCAGTAAGTTACTAAGTCTTGCTCTCCTTTTGGCACAATGAGTTTTGAATTTCTTTCAGCAAATTGAAACAGCTTCAAAATGGACAGTAATGATCACCTCAGTTCCACAGCAACTTACAGCTTGATAATTAGGGTAATTTCTAGATAGGTAAAATACATTGATTGAATCCCTTAGCTAGAGATGAGCACCCACATCACATATGAACATTCTAACTATTTAACTGTGATATTAGAGAGGAGATTCCAACGCAGCAGTGAATCAGAATAAAGCAATAGCTGCTACTACATTATGCTTGGAGTCCAAACCAATAGATAGAGTCTAAGAACACCTGCTATATCCAATCCCTCCAAGGTCCCTAATGAAAGGATACCTAGTTTTAGGATTATAGAAGGCTTATATGTGACATAGGCACTGAGCTTTTCTGTGCTGTCAAAGCATTTGCAGAAGCAAAGAAACAGAACCTTAGGCACCTGGAGAATTTTCAGGTAAAAAGCTGAGGTGTTTATGCTGTTTAGGTACCAAAACTGGGTGACATATGAGCATTTTCAAAATGAATTTTTTTATTTACATGTCTAAATTCCACCTAATTTCCACTGTAGATCCTTTTTTAGATCTGGCCATTGGTTACTGGTCAGAAGCTACTAAAGGGAGGATTAAACAGGTGAATGAACCCATTTGGGTCTGTACCCAGATGTCAGTCCAAGAGTCCAAGGGCATGTCTACAAGTGCATGTTAATGTGATGCAATAAACTCCAGAATTTATTGCTCCTGGGCATAAGTTTACACATGTGCCTGGGATCGCAGCATGTTGAGCAAGGTTGAAGCAGCCCCAGGTAGCAAGGGGTCAACCTGGAGGTCAACCTGCCAACCTGGGGTTGCTTCCCGGCTGGCTCAATGTGATACTGAGGGGCTGGCCTGGGGCATGAGTACCCCCAGTGTCTACACATTCTGTTGCAGAGTTTTTAAACTGTATTTACAACTACTATCCTGCTGTGGAGTAAATTAGTTTACTCTAGGCTGATAGGGGCACATGTGTAAATGTGCAACATGTATTGCACAGCTAATTAGTCTACTGCACAGTAAACATCTCATGTAGATGTGCCCAGAGACCTAATTTTCCACCTTACAGTACTAAGGGTAAGAGACTTATCAGTTGAAGAGGTGTACTCAGAGACCAGAAAAAGAACAGATCTTGGCTATCCCAAAAAAATACCCTGAATATAACTTTTCCTGGATGACCCTTCACTTTTCCAGTACTAGCATGCTGCTTCATTTTACCCACATTAGTCTTCATAATTTTTAATTTACAATATCAATTCAAGCCTGAAAATAAGTGACTGGTATGGAAACCATTTACTATTGATTTAATAATGCTTTCTATTAGTTTTTGCAGAAAGTGAAAAACTGTTCCTAAAGTTTTGTTTTAATTAAAATAAGATTTTGAGGAGTGGAGTGCAACTGGAATGATGATTGCTATGAAATGTATTGGATTAAAAAAGGTGGTGTTTCTTGTGCTCTGATTGGGCTTTCTTGTGCCAAATTTAAAATCATTGCTGCATATTAATAAAAGATTTTCCTAAGATCCTGTTAAAAGAAGAGAAAATACTATACACCTCCATTTCAGTTAATTCAAGAAAACCCAAATTCCAGTCAAAGCATTCTTCAGGCAGCTATTATACATTTGGCCAGATGGATGTGCAGTCTCTGTCAAGAGTAATATAATTCTGCCATTTTCTGTATGGCAGCCAATAAGAATACACTGCCCTTATGTGGTCAAGATGCTGTAGTTTGTGCCTGATTCCTGAGTAATGCTCTCAGATGGCTCTTTGGCCAGTGTGCATTTTGAATCATATGTGACTGTGGGGATACAGCCTTTTGATGGAATTACATATGGATGTCATTAAGAACTGGTAAAAAACATTATCGATGAAAACTAGAGATATACAATTCCTCATAAACAAGACAAAAAGATATAAATAGAAACTGGGTTCCCCAACAGCAACGATTTGCAAGTAGACAACAATAAGTATATAGTAGCTGTTTAGCCTTCCTTCTAGTCAAGCATAATTGGATGAGTGATGGAAATTACATAGTTCAGATATCTAGACAAAGGCTTTAGCTCAAAAAGGCTCCAGGTCTTGATATATGGATCATACAAATGCCAAGTGCACCTGCTGACTGGGTTTAGTACGAGAGCACTTGAAGAAAGAGGACTAGGAAAGCTTGCTAATAAGAACACAGGCAAACAGAAAAGTGGCGAATGGTAGTAATACTACACTCCTGTTACCACAGTGCACAGTAATTACATTGCCATTTAAGAAAAGCTAAATTGTGCTAATAGACATGTTGTCTATAGAGTCTTTATGAACAATTTAGGTGGAAGCAGTAACTTATTTTTTTCCACAAAAGTTTTTCACTAAATATTTTAATAATAGGGAAGCAAGTAGTCAGAAAAGTGTCATTTTTTCTGAAGCCAGCATGATAAATTATTCCAGAGGTGAATAATAAACATAAACAGAGGATGGAAATGAGGCTTTATAAGGCATATTTAACCTAGAAGAAATAATTTACTTAAATAAAATAATACTTTTCATAGCTAAATTAAAAGGATAAATATAAATCAAGACCAATGGTTGCAACTTGTGTAAACATTTTCTGTAATTTAGCATGTATTTAACCATAGTTTTGCCTTACATGTCTGATATGTATTCCAGGCAGGTTTGGGCTGAACATGAACACCTGGAATTCGTAGAGTTCTAAGATCCAAAATAAAGCACATTGGAGTAGTCTCTGCTTAGTAACTGATCATGAAAATATCATTTTGGATTTGTTAAATGAAGTAACAAATCAGCAAACATTGTACAAATGTTAGTCATTATAAAGCCAGTGAGTATACACATTAAAATGGATAAGTAATGACAAATACAGTTTAGATGATGTTATCTAACATGTAGATTATGTTAGTGTAGAAATCTTTTATTTAATCTTTAAGACAATATAATTGAACCTAGGGTGTCCAGTTGGTCTTTTGCTTTATTATGTGTTGAGATCAGTATAGTCAGGAGGTGTTCAGCACATTGAAGTGTTGGAATCTGTGGCATTGGTGTGGATTTCATAGTTGCATAGTTTCTAGGGTCAGAAGGGACCTGAAAATATCATCAAGTCCGACTCCCTGCCATGGGCATGAACGAGTGCTGGGATCATAATGTCCCAGCCAGATATCTATCCAACCTCCTCTTGAAGACCCTCAAGTTAGGGGAGAGTACCACCTCCCTTGGGAGCCCAGTCCAGAACCTGGCAGCTCTAACCATAAAGTAATGCCTCCTAATATCAAGCCTGAACCTGCTCTCAATCAATTTGTGGCTGTTATTCCTTGTTATCCCAGATGCTGCCTGGGAAAACAGATCCTCACCTATTTTCCACTGGTCTCCTCTAGTGAGTTTATAGATGGCCACCAGAT
The DNA here is from genome assembly GCA_030014935.1 of Caiman crocodilus. Classification (NCBI taxonomy): domain Eukaryota; kingdom Metazoa; phylum Chordata; order Crocodylia; family Alligatoridae; genus Caiman; species Caiman crocodilus. Next base: position 99,073,565 of record JAGPOW010001296.1, read on the forward strand.
CCCCTCTCAGTCTTCTCTTATGGAGGCTGAATAGATTCAGGCCCTTTAGTAGGGCCTGGCCTGGCCTGCTGTCCCCTGACTGTGTGAGTGGCCCTCCTCTGGACCCTCTCAGTGTTAGCCACATCCCTCTTGAAGTGCAGCACCCAGAATTGAACATAGTACTCCAACTGTGACATGACAAGCACCAGATAGAGGGGAAGGATCACCTCCCTGGACCTGCTTATGATACATTTGTAGATGCATGACATGGTGCAGTTAGCTTTACTGGCCACTTCCTTGCATTGGCAGCTCATGTCCATCCTAGAGTCAACAATGACTCCAAGATTCCTTTCAGCCACTGTGTTGTTGAGAAGGATGTTCCCCAGCCTATAGGTATGGTGCAGATTCCTTCTCCCTAGATGCAGCACCATGCACTTGTCTGCATTAAATTCCATTCAAAAATTTCAAATAAGAATTTTGGGATTTTATTAACTTGGTTACTTTGATATCTTTAGAAATGTTACTATAATATGTTGTAACATTTTAAGATATTTTTCTTGGGAATACTTATTTTTACTCCTGTAACTTTGTAACATGTATTTTATTTGATTTGACAACCTGTACATTACTTTTTAATTAGTGTTTTTTCAGGTATACAGTCATTTACAGATATTCATGATACTGTATGCACCTGTATTCATAAGATGCTAGTTTAGAATGCCTCTGTATTGGTGAGTGATTAATAATAATTAGGGCTGACAAATGATTAAAAAAATTAATAACAATCAATTGTGAGATTTTAAAAAAGTTACAATTAATCACAATTTAGATTACACATCTGACTATATAGTCAGCACCCCCCTCCCACCCAACAGCCCATGCATCCTGCAGCTCCTCCCCATGACCACTAACAGTGCAGAGCCCCAGCCCCAGCCCTGGCCTGTGCTCACTCCAGACTTACCCCAGCCACAGAAGACGAGTTGGAACCCATGCCAACAGCCGCCCCTACCCCCCCAACCCCTCTGACCCTGCTCTAGACTCACCTGTCCACACTGAGCAGCAGCAGCAGCCAGGCAGAAGATTCTACTCAGCATAGAGGAAAAGTGCTCTCTCTCCCTAACTGCTGCTGGGCCTTTCTTGCTGCCACCACCCAGACCCCATGCCCAGGCTTTCCTGTGGCTGGCCCACTGGGTGGCTTGGAGGTAGCAGTGACAGCAACAGAGGAGAGCTGCAGAGTAGCCTAAGCATGGGCAGCAGGAAGGGCCCAGCAATGGTGAGGGAAAGGGACCACTTTTCCCTGTGGTAAGTAGCAGTTGTTACTCAAATTGCCAATTGCTCAAATCATGAGTGAGATTTTGGAAAGGAGGATAAGGCAAGGTGCCACATTTATTGATTACATAATTTAGACACAGAGGTTTGAACACATAATTCATACAAACACACACAAACCATCATATACTTCATTACACACATGCATACACCTACACAAAACAACCATTTCACCCATACATACACCAGATATAGTTACCAGCAATAGTTGATCAATATTAGCCCAGGGTGGCCAACCTGGGCTTATTGAGTAGATGATGATGATTTGAAGATGACAGTTTTGAAGATAACAGCTGGAGCAGGATAAACAGATGCATCTGTGCTCCAATGAAAAAGCAGTAGAAAAAGAGACTCACCCAACCTGGCATTTTCAAAATGTTCTTCTATACAGATTGGTATTCTTTGTTTCAGTGCTTTGGGGTTTTTCCATACCCAGCTTGTTTTTGTGGTTTCTTTTCTTTTGTCTTCAGTTTATCTTAGTCTTGGAGTATTTTTGCTGCCTGTCTGGCAGGATGGGTGAATTTCTTCTCCTTGTTGTCTTCTTTGGGCCCTAGACCTCAAAGGGATTTTTCAGCCATTCATTAATTAGCTTACTGACTGGTAACTTACACTTGGCACTTTGTTTACATAAACAGTTAAATCTTCTTCTCCAGTCTCTATGCCATTCTCTCACCATTCACCCTTTTACACACACTCATACATAAAGGTTATGCAGAGTTGATTCACTTATGTCAGGCAGAAGGATACAAAATGGAGTCTTCAAGTTGCTTACAAGACGAGACTAACATAGTTACATTTCACTATTATTACATTCTATGTTAACATCAGCTACATAGTTCAGTTCATTCATGCTACATAGTTTCTGTGCAGCCACTGCTGCTGCTGCTGCTACTCAGCATGAGCAGATATGTCTGGAGCAAGCGCAGGGCAAGCCAGGGTCAGGGCTGTGTTGAAGGGTTCCAGCTGGACTGGAGCTGGTCTGCTCTGCTGGCCAAAATGATACGCGTGATTAATTCAATTAAAAAAATTACTGCATCAATTATTTATTTTATTAATCACATAAGTTAACTGTGATTAATTAATAGCCATAATAGTAATACATTTATTAATATTGTTGTTGATTATCCTATTTGTTGAAAAATAAAAGTTAGATCGCTTGTCTCCAAGGAACCAAGCAAGATGATTTTTGTTGATTTAAATAACCTCCCTCCCCCCCTAAACGAGCAACATGTCTTTAGGGAAGCATTTTTCATAAAGAAGAAAATAAAGGTGTTTTCATTCCATGACAAATGATAACTCTGTTACGCACTTTATACCTTCCCATTCTTTTTAGACGAAACAAAATACATTCTATTGCACAAACAATTACATGTGATGGGTCAGAAAATATGCATTTTAATCTTAATGGCTAGGGACAGAAATTACACATAAACCAGTATAAATGATCAGAAACCAGTTCAAATCTGTAACAACAGAAGTTCAATGCACATAAATGAAACCAGCTCAAGATAAACCTGGATGGATACAGTAACAGATTTAACTGATTTAGGTTAAATTTATTTATATTTTATTTATTTAAACATTTATTGAACTTCTGTCCCAGATCCCCTCTAGATTCAAATTAACTTACAGTCCTCCAGTATCTCAGGATGCTTCACAGGGTGGGCAGGGTAGCCTTGGCCCAAGCTGTCTACTTCAACAGAGCAGGGAGGCATGCTCTAGTACCCCTCAGCTTCTGCCCTAGGCCACTTCAGACATGTGGTTACATTTCTGGAATCAAAAGTGAATGTATGTTCACTAGCTTATCATTTCAGTTTACGGCCTAACCTGTGTATCCCCCCTCCAGATGAAGGGAATTGTAACAGGGCAGGTGCACTGAGGGGTGAAGCTGTCTGTGGCACAGTTTCCTTCCTTCCCCTATAGAGCAAGGGCAGGGCATGTGTTAAGGCTGTACCTGTGTACAAAACTAATAAGATATAAAAGTATTAACAGGTACCCAGTGATGTATTCCCCCCTCTCCAAATGAAGGGAATTTTAACGTTGCGTGGTGCTGGCGTCATGGTCTGCTCCCAGACCTTCCATTCACCAGCTGTGCTCTGCTCACCCTGCCTCATGCAGGGGGTTGGAGACTAAAGCCACCTCATGCAGCTCCCAGGGTCCCTCCTGGATGCTCTATGCCCTGGCTGTGCACTCATGCTGTGCCTTCTCACAGCAGGGCTGGGGAACATGGCTGCTTGCCACTCCTGTCCAATGATCCATCTTCGGACTCTTCTGGGGCTACTGCTCCACTCTGTTGGCAAGCTCTGCCAGCTTTTCTTCCACCCTCTTCTTTGTCCCTCAATGCAATTGACCATGTGCCGAGCACACTGACTTTTTATTTCCTTCAGAGGCTCCACCCCAGATTGCAAATGGACCAATCGTAAAGAGAGGGGGATAGTCCCCCTCTCAGGTCTGGCTCTTTGACTCACACCTGGGTAGGGTTGGGGCAAATCTCTCCCCTGCCATCACTGGATTGGTGGGAACTCTCCACCAATTGCTCGGAGCCCTTCTCCACATGAAATGACTCCCCACAACTCTGTGCCAAAACTCCACCTTCTGCTCATTCAAAACTGCTCCAAAGCTTTATTGAATCCATTAAAGCCACAAAACCAAAAGCTTCTCTAACACAAAAATGTGCTGAATTTGATGTTGTTTAGGTAAGAATTATTCCGATAATAATAAATAAGAAAACTAAGTTATAACACTCTTCTGAACTCTCTAAGCTATTTTATATCCTTGGAGAGTGAGATTTACTCTGGCTCTTTCAAGCTATGTAAAAATTCCGGAGTGGCACAAAATGGCCTTAAACACCTCAAAAGACAAAGGAGGATTCCCCTATTATAGCAGCAAGGATGACGGTAAGGTTACTTTGTAAGCCCCAGAAGGGGAACATTCTGAAGTGGGGAATGAGTATACCGGGGCAGAACTGTAAAGATTCTGAGCAGTGAAATAGCCCCTATTACAGCTCAGAGATATTGGCAGTTAAACCCTGGTATGTGAGGGCAATAAGGTGGCTTAACATCATCTAGGTCAACTCTCCTCAGCTGTAGCATACTCCTAAGAGGCTCAGCACAGAATTTCACCCTGAATCTTTAAAGTACATTGGAACTCCATTGCTTTTTATGGTAGTTTATAATCTCACCTGGAATCATTAAAACACATTGGAACTCACAATAATTATCCAGAAGGTTGTTGTAAAGTTAGCCATCTGTTATAAGCGAAGCATTACCATGGTTCAGAATAGATGTCCCCTCACTTTTCAAGTGGTTTTGGATGAGGAAGGTTATGTAGGAGTTGTGACACCAGATCTCCTTCGGTGGAAGATCCTCTCTAGTAGGGAGATTCTGTTTTTGCTTCAGTCTGTTAGTTTTAAGGGGAAGTTATGTTGTCAGGGCACTTCAAAAAAGATCACAGCCCATTACAAGTTCCAGTATATCCTACTTTACTATAGCAAACAAGAGAGCTAAAAGTCATCAAGCAAAATTATACTCAAGGGATTAGTACTGAAATATAAATTATTTGCAGTTTTACTTAGATAAATCCTTTAGCATAATGATAAAAATGTCAAAAATTGTTTACATGACATAATGTACCATATTTTCCTTTTTACTTGGATTAAAAAAAGAATTGTTGAAATAAATGGCTATTCTCTTCACCATCCTGAAACGTAATGATATTTGGTGCTTTAGTCATTTTAGTAAAAATGTAATTATATACATATATACATCTGCAAAGCTTCATGTTACAAACACCAAATTTAAATCCCATCCACCATGAAGTTTTCTAATCTAGGTTAGAACCATGTTGCCTTGTTAGGCTGCATGTGAGATTTATTTTATCACATACTTACAACTATCATTTATACCTTAGTGATTTTATTCTTGTGAATATCCATTCTAATTATTTAATCTTTCAAGGGAGGAAGCTTTGCAGTATTGGAAAGTCTCGCCTGAAATATATAAGTTGATAATATACATCCCTTTTCAGTGTTTTGACTATAAAACTACTATTAATCTGGATATTTTGAACTTGAAGAAGCCACTATAACTCTATGAAGTTCAATACAGCAATGTAACATCTTTCTATAATAATTTTTATACTCTCATGTACTACAATACTATCAAATCCAGGGTATTTTATAGTCTCCCTTATGGTATTCTACCATCATGTTAACCTCCTGTAACTTTTGTTGCTTGCATCCCTTGCAGGGTTAAGCTAATAGCTGTATAATTTAACCAGATATAGAACTGTCCAACCAAGGAAACAGGCATGGAAATTTTAGTATATGTGAATAATGTAAAATGGAAACATTTAGTTAGGAATGAAAATGACACATTGGAAACATAAGTATATTTAAAACATAAAGAATATAAAGAAATCTTAAGAAGTCTGCAAAACAAATAGCAGTCTCTTAAAAATTAGAAATTTGACCATCCACAACAATTCTCTCCAGCTGGGTGATCATTCTTTAGTCTATCTTCATGTACTTTGTCTAGTGTAGTCATAAAAACTCTGAGTGATACTTAATCCATTTCCCAACTAAGAAAAATCAAACTAAAATATCCCCAAATATATTCACACAGATTTTCTAAGATGATCAGTCATAGACCCTTGAGGAGTGGTTATTAGATAGAGCTATATTCAGTCAGGATTATATGCTGAACATAGCATAGACAACGCCTCTTCATTGGCAGCCATGCTGAACTTGTCATACCCTTCTGAATGACAGTTGTGTTAACAGCAAGAGGAACATGCAGATAAGCCACTTCAGTCATTAATTCCACAGAAGATGAACCTGCTTTTAGGAAGAAAAACTTGGCTATAAAAAGGTCCCAGTGAAATAAAAGTATACTGGACAGCAGTATTTCCTAAGTTCTTTAGCTGTTGGGGAACCATCAATTGAACATGTAATGGCAACTCCATAGCAGCAAAGCATGAGAAATAAAGTAATATACTAAAAGGAATTCAGGTGCCTGCCTCCTATTTAGGTACCTAACTCCCACTGTTTTCAGTGGAAGTCAGGCACATAAGTACTTTTGAGGACAAGGGACAAGGAACTCTCTAAAAACTGTTGTGTGCGTGATTTGGAGCCCTTTGCTGAAGGCTAAGAAAAGTGTGCAAGCCTTTCTCTTATTTTGTGTATCTTCTGGGAGGTAATTTTCCTGGGTATCTCTGAAATAGATCAACTTGTGTAGCTGTAAAAGCAATAAGAGCAAGAAGGATTAATCCAACATATGGGAGTTTTATTACTTTATCAGTTAGGTATTTGATCTTATTTCTCACACAACACAATTTACCTTTTTCCTTTATCTGTAACTGTTTGTTTTACTCAAGTCAGTTACAGATTCCCTTGTTTTCTTTAGTAAGAGACTGCATGCACTGATTTGAAGCTTAGGTGCCTTTTCTTCTGACAGAAGTGAATGACATGCCATCCTTAAGAGACAAAAAGCAGATATTAGAGGGCTATGCTAGAAAATGAGTATCTTGTGTTAATATATGACTACAATTAAGATTGGGAAATGTAAAAATAAACAAGTTAATCATAATCTTGATCTACAACCTGCTTACTATGACATGAGGTTCACCCCAGAGAGAAAAAGTACATTTTGGAACATTAACAGACGATTTAGTATATTTGTTTTCATCAGTTGCAAGTGATCTCTGATTTGATCTAATACCCACCATCTGATCCAAGCTGTTCTAGATGTGAATCTAGAATGAGTTCAACGCACGTAAGTAATCCTGATCAAAGAGACTTTCTTTAGTGCTATTTATTTTAAATGTGATACAGCTTTACTATCCATTACTGGAACTAGCTTTTGAGAAAGACAGGTGAAGTGTGGTTCAACATTGGTCATATCTTTAATAACTGGATGCCTTCCAAGGTTTTAGTTTCAAGTGGATTCTTTTGAAATTAAGTCTGAAAAGGGATAGGATTGTTAGTTTCCCAAAGCTGGGAAAGAATGGCAACTCCTCCTAATCTAATACCTAAGGACTATTAGAGTTGTATTTTGTTTAGACGTGTTCCTTCAGTGGAGCAGTAAGTAGTAAGAGATAGGAGCAGCCAATACAACTCTCTCTACATTAAGCCTAAATTAATATATATATATTGCCAATCCATCCCAATACATCGTCTCTATTCTGTGGCAGATGGGTTGTGCTGAGCATGATAAAAATAATAAATTGTCTCAAGAATAACATTGTATCTACCACTTACAAAATTAAAATGAAAGGTACAGTATGTAAAAGTCCAGCATTTATGTAATTAATGAAGAGGACGTGTAACTGGAGGTTAGAATATGAAGCTCAGTGGAGAACAGATTTTCAGAATAATTAAAGGTTCTCTTTCTCAGTGAGTTAACTGATTACTTGGAGTTATAATGCCTGATTTGGCTTTCTTTTTACTTCATCTAGCCCTTTGCATTTCTTCAGAAGTCTACAAAGGATACTAAGAAAGAATCAGGACCATATTTTGTGAACAGTGATATATATACCTGTGTCATTATAGTGGTAATTCCGAAAAAAGGATGGAGGAGCCAAAAAATAGGACTTCAATGGACTTTCAGCACAAAATTATAATCGAAAAATCATCCATTCAACAGCAGCCAGGCACTGTAGTTGCTTTCAACATGGCAGATGCCTCTCCTATAATCCTGAAAGATATCTAGGAACTTGCAGCTAAAACTCTGAGGATGCAGAGAATCGCCCTGGCCTGAGCAGCTAGGTAGCTAGCTGCTGCCTTAGTGCTACTGGGAACCAGAAACTAAGTGAAATTATGTCCAAAGACCCGGACCTAGTAGGCTTCCTTGTTAAGTAAGCAAAGCTAGCATTCACTGACAGAATTTGTCCTTTCACAGAACACTTTGGTAGCTACTTAATTTTCACAACAGGGTGAGAGGAAAAGGTGATGTGCACTTTTTATACAGTGCCTAATGGCTAAGAATTTAATAATAATGGAAGAACTTGGTTTCTAGGCTTTCCTCAGGTTGAGAAAATTCAAACCAACACTTCCAAATGTGTCTTAGCTGTTCTTACCATGAACCCAGGTTTCCAGGCACCCTACATGCCTAACTCAGGCTTGAAGACTGTACTAAAAATATTTTTAGAGTTGGCGCTTCATTTCTTTGTTCCTTGCTTAAATCGTACCCTGTATGTTTTCTGGTGCTCAATATCTGTTCAATCACTGTTCAGTCTAGTATTTCTGGAACAGGAGTTATTCAACAGCATATTTCTTATCCTCTTTGAGAGAAAAATGGAAGTCTTTTCTATTAAACATATTGGCTACTATGGTAGATAGGTATTAGATGCACAGTAAAGCTGCTTCTGAAGCTAAGAAGAGAAGAAAGGAAGAAAATCAGCTGAATAGTATTCAGTAAGAGAATTTTTTAAGAAACATTAGATTTCTTTCCTTTTTTTTTTTTTTACTGAAAGGCTTGAATGGATTTAAGGATTTGGAAGAACTAAACAGATTGCTAGGTTTTTTTACAATGGGTTTGTCCTAGTGTGCCTTCAGGGAAAAAAATAAGTTACATTGAAAAATGAAAAAGCCAATACAATAATGAAGGGAAAAGAGCCAATAGGAATAAGAAACAAGAATATTGCCTTTATAACAGCTAAATATTTCTGTGCAGTTTAGAAGTTACTCTAATTGAATTTTTTAAAATGTATTTTAAAATGAATATGTATGTAGATATCAATTAATATTTGGGTGGCTAAACACCAATTGGATGAGAGTGGCAGTTATTACAAACATTCCCAACAATGAATGGGACCAACTGAGCTAACATTTGTGGTTGGTCTAATCATTCACTTCCCTGGGAACTTTGAGTTATTACAGCTGCTTGTAAAATCAAGTATACTTGGAGGATTTCTTTTTTAGCAGCTTAATCACTACAAAACATGTAAAAATATGGTGAAATAAGTAAAACATGCAATCAAAAGAAGATATACAGGGACTGTAATAAGTCTACAAACAAGCATTAATTGTGTTTCTTTTTAAAAGCTTGATTATATTTTCATGGCAAAAAGTTCCTAAGAAGCCACTTTTGCATCACACAGAAAATGACAGCAAGAAAAGGAAGTAGAGTTGCAAAGAGTTATCGACAGAACCATGGACAATGATAAAGGTTGGTGAAAGAAACCACCTATACACCAATAATTTTCTTGCTAAAAGCTTTATGCTCTCTCCCAATTCCATCCTAACTCTGTTGCGTAGTTTAAGGACTAGAAAAAGAGTCAGAAAAAAGAATTAGAAAAGAGAAAGATGAAAGTAATTAGAAAAGAGGATGATGAAAAGAGCAACTGGAAAAAAAAAGTGGGGACCTATTGGTTTTTGCAAACTAATCATCCAACATCATCTAAGCAATACAGAAAATATCAGAAAACTGCAGTCCTCTTTGATGTGTTATGTTGCTGCCTTCTTGAGAGGTATATAAATGAATAAAATGACTTGGGGCACCTCAACTGCTTAAGCGTAGAATATTAAACTGGATTAAATGAACTATGAATGAATAAAAATAACTTGGGGCACAGCATCACTGCAAGTTCTGAAATACTCAGCTATAATTTTTACCAACACTTTCACTTGAAAAAAAAGAAAGCTAGGCATAATAAAACAGAAATATCAACTAGAAACACATCCAAAGCTTTATTTCTTATAACACATTTTAAATTAAAAAAAAGGGATTATCCTTATTTGGGAAATGTCCATTCCCTTTGAACACACATGTACGCTGCTTTAGATGTGCACAAACACATACATCAAATTTAGTCAGTTTGATTCATATGGACATTTTTTTCTGGTTTGGGTTGATTTGCCTCTCCTAAATTTTGTTTTGAACTTTGCACTTGAATGAACTCCAATTGAACTCACTATTTAGAATGTTCTCTTTGCCAAATGACGAGATAAAATTCACAGATGGGTCAGCATAGCTTCATATTACTACTTATTCAGAACAGACTGGTAAGTGAGAATCTAGTGCAGAGTAATTTCTGGAACTGTGTGTCCCCAGTAAGGGAAAACAAAAGGCCAGGACTGATATTTAGAAGTGTCATGTGTGGAAGTCATAGAAATTTTTTATCCATCACACTGTTGCTGATGAGCTATATAGTAAAGCTCTGGAGTTGTTTCTTTGGTGTTTTTTCAGTTTGGCATTGCATAGTAGGGCACATTAATGCAACATGAATCCAGCAGCCTACTCTTTCTAGAGTTGGCATTATTTTGAAAATCACAGTTGTTTATTTTTCCAGGGTAGCAAATCCTCCTCTAATTTAATTAAAAAGGCCAAAAATAAAACAGAAATCTTGTATGCTAACTGGAAAGAATTTAATAAATTTCAGATGCAATTGGAAGCTTTTCTTAGATGCAATTGGAAATAATTTGGTTTTCTGAAAAATATATTGTGATGAGCTTTAAGTTAAGTTTGTAAGCATAAAATTCTCTGGAAGAGATAAACACTTGACATGGCTTGACATCTTGCCTGACCTGAACATCATTCCCACCTGAACATGATTAACAAAAGGAAAAATTCACTGGAATTAACAATGTATACTTCTGTGTAGAATTGTGTTGGCAAGGAAGCAGTGAAGTAGTGTTTACCAGGGCTAGCATTCAAAAACTGAAAGATGGTGCTTAGCCACTATTGAAGAGATTTATTATTTAATTAGAAAACTGAATGTTGAAATTCTGGATTCTTAACTCTAGTAATCAGACTTTAACAAAAAAATTAGGATATTACATTTATTTTTATTATTTTTGTGGCACTGTCTTACTCAGTTGACTCCATTTCCTTTGACATCCTGTAATTTTATTTCTGTATGCTACTGTGATGATGAGCACCAGGCTGATCCATTCACGTTACATTTTCTTTTGTTAAAGCCAACAAACCCATCTCCAGCAGATGTTTCCATTGATCTGCCAATATATATTTTGTTGAATCAATTTTGCGTCTTCTTAAAGCTGAATGCCTGGGTGGCTTAATTCAGAAATAATTACACACACACACACACACACACACACACAAACACACACACACACATATTAACATGTTTTCTTAATTGTGTTAAGAAAGGGGAGGCTGCCTGTGGCCAGCACCCCAGTGGGCCACTGGTCCCAGGGGAACAAGTAGGGACAAAGGACTCAGCTGTCTGGGTCTAGCCCTACCTGGACAGCTTACCATGATTCCTGGGCATCCATACATAGCTGACCTCTGATTGAAGGCTGGACAGTGCAGAGACCCTAGTGCAGAGCATCTTGTCTCTGCAATGTTGCAAACTTTCACAAATGGCTTCTATATCTTGCCTCTGCAGGGCCAACATCTGGACACAGGGGAGAGGCTGCAGGGCCCTGCAGGACTACTGCAGCTGGATCACTGCCACCTACTGTTGGAGCCACACAGATGTGCCAGCTGCACCAGTGTCACACCAGGGACCAGACCCTCCTGCTCTGGTGTCTGCTGGCCATGGTTGAGAACTGGGGGGCATGGAAGCAGGTTCAGCTGGAGGCATGGGAATCATGGGAGCTGGACTGGCAGGATGAAAACATTAGCTGGGAGACCACCTGCGAGGAGGCATGGAACTAGATACAGCAGGTGCACTGGGCCTGGCTGGAGGCCCTGGAGCAGTGCTGCATGGAGCTGCTCCAACAGCTAGCCAGCCAGGGCCATTCACTCAATCCCATGTGAAGACCCCCGCCATGCCAGGTACCTGCCCCAGCCCCAGTCCTGCAGGGTTCCTGGGTTCCACCTACCATAGTGCAGCAGGCCCCTGCCTGTACCTTGGAGGAGGGCCTCTGCCACCTCCCACCCACAGGAGCCCCTGCTGTTCAGTATGGCCCCCGGACCTGCAGGGCAACTGCCCATGGCCAGGGTGCTGGTTGCCTGCCGCCAGGCTGTATACCCTGGGCACCCCACCAAACACCCCCCCCACTCCAAGACTCAGAGAAGAACTGAGACTGATGTATATAGTTTTTAGTTTGGAAGGAGGGTGTTTTATTGGTGTGTGGGGAGGCTGTTGGAGGGAATCTGTGTGTTTGCGAGAGAGGGGGAAAAGGGCTCTGTTGGTTGAGAGGGGAGGTGGGGGAATGGAAGTGGGGGTTGTGAGGGGAATAAAGATTTTCATTAAAAAGATGTGCATGTCCTGGAATGGTGTGAGGGGGTGAGCAGGGGGTAGTGGGTGGTGAGCAGGGGTAGTCTGTGTGTGGGTGGCAGTTCAGGTGGATGTTAACAGGGACAGTCAGTCGCTTCTCCATGTCTTTGTGTACCACATGGAGCTGAAGCTGGTGCAGCAGGTCTTCAAAGGTGGCCTTTGTCATCTGGAATGTGTCAACACACTGGTTGTTGTCCCATTCCTGAAGCATGATGTGCCACCACCAGTGCTTGCTAGCACAGTGGGCCCAGAAATAGTGGGGCTGGTGGCACAGGAGGTGGATGGTGGTCCTGGTGGTGGTGTTCTGGAGCCCATGCTTACTGGGACTGGTGGGAGCAGCTGCACAGTGGCAGGGGCCCTGGAAGGCCAGGTACCAGTCATCCAGCAGGTGGCCAGAGCCAGCGGAGGAGTTGGGCGATGCTAGGTGACTGAGTGCCAGGTACAGGGAATGGCGGCAGGTGAGCAGGACAGCTGCAGCAGTCCTGAGGAGTGGGGGACCCTGTCCATGGGTACCAGGAGCTGGGGCAGCCAGGGCTGGGAAATGCATCTGCAGCAGGTGCAGACCAGGCACATGCTACCTCTGGTTCTGCCATGCAGCTGCTCTGATATAGGCAACATCAGCCCAAAGGTCACAGTGCAGACGATATGTTCTTTAAGATGGCTGCCAAGTGCTGGCACCTGGCTCTGGCTTTAGGATGGCTGCCAAGTGCTGGCAGTAATGTGACCAGAGGCTGGACCTCCTCCCCGTGGCCAAAGAGAAACATGGCAGGGCTGGACTGACTTGGGACTAAAGTTAGTCCCAAATGCCACCTACCAAGGCACCTGCAAAAAACAGTTAATGCACATTAGTTTAGTGTATATTAAATTTAAGTCTGCTTAAATTCATGTGTAGACATGCCCAGAGAGGAGAATTTAAGGGATGCCTCCATCAGGCTGGATGTGAAGGGGTAAATCCATCTACATGAGGCTTAGCAGACAAATATATGGTTTTCCAAGTCTTAAAAAAGGTAACAGTGAAAACCTGAAATATTTTCACTGAAGCTGTCAAGGAAAAACAGCATAAAATCATGGAAATAGTTTATACCAGGGAGATTAGCCATAACACTTAATGAGAATCTAGTGAAGCGTGGTAAATCTACCTGGCATGCACCTGCTTACATCTCAACTTTCTCAAATATAGTGGACTGCAGGTAACAATGCTCTGCTAAAGAAGTTGAACAGTTCCGGCACTTTCACACATGCTCTGGGAGTCAGGCAGTGGTGCTTTAATTAGAGTGGTTCCAAGAGCTGCTCTAATTAAAATGCCATTGTGTCCTTAAACATAGTCCAAAGGAAAAAGACATCCTCAAAATTGGAACCTTTTGGATGAGAGAGGAATTATTTTCCAAGATTGCAGAAAAGCATGGTAAATTTTATGTTTTAATTTCTAAACGTAGCTGTCTAATTTGGAAAAAAATGCCTTACCTTATGGATAAACTCCCTGAAGTGTGCCTAAGAAACTGAAATCCGTAAGGGCCAAAAGCCAACTAACTGCCTGTAGCACTCTGCAGATTGCACTGGATCATTTCTCACTGTGGTGTACAATATCCACTGCAATGTCCTGAGGAGGATAACCTGGTTTTCTTCTATGCCACCCTTAATGATGTTCTGGAGGCAAATAAGGAAATCCAGTTTAAAGGCAACAAACTCATTAGCTGGAAGACAGACAAAGTCCTTTGGCCCTTGAAAGATAAAAGAGCAAGCCAAGATCCTTGGGATGACTGGTACCAACCCCTAAAAGGAAGCAGTCATTAAAGTAGTCAAAATTTAGAGATCACTCTCCAACTCATCTTTTAGCCAACCATAGAAGTCTTCAAACCTACTCAGGAGCAGGCAGAAGCAATCCAGTGCTTCATCCTTGTTTTTCCCACAACCTGAGGCTTTTCCCTGAAAGCTGCTTCCTTAGGCAGTCTATCCTTGGACAATCATCTTTTTATTTTTCACAAGCTTGGGTTAGGATTGCATCAGATAGGTGAGGCATGGAAAAGAGTGAGGAAGTGGTGTATTGTTCACTTTCCATTCCTCCCACTCCTTTCTTCTTCCTCGCACCTTTTCTTCGGAACTCTCCTTAAAAGAAACTATTAAGATAAAAATGTATTCATTTGGCATCTGGAAGCAGCTAAGAAAGTAAGTGGCATCTTGAATCTTTGACACTTCAACACCTTCATTTATTATTATACAGTCAATGTGCTGACTCTCACTTCCATAACCTCTCCATTAGACCTTCAGGATGTTCACCTGAGATGAAGAATCATTCCCACTGCAGAAACCCACATGACTGAGGAACTAATGCTTTTTGAATCAAGTCTCACCAGTAGATCTGCACTTTCCAAACAAGGGGTTTCCTTCAGAACACTTCAGCAAGAAGTTCTCAGGAAATCCTGAATGCTCTTTCAGTGTCTCTGGTTTGGGGGCAGTGTCTTGAGTTCGGCGCACAGTGGACATTGGGGGTTGGGGGAGAAGTGAGTGAGGGTTATAGCTGCACTTCCCTTGCTCACTTGTTTGCACCAATGCCCATTAAATACCAAGGACCCCAAATTCTGTGGCAGACCACACCCCACTAGCTCTGCCCCCCCAACTTCCAGTAGCCTGCCACACTATCCAGTGGATGGACTGGTTCTGCAGCCTAATTCAGCACACAGATCCAATATTTGATACCCTTACTTTAAACAGTCTTTGCAGATAGGGACTTCCAAAAGTAGAGCTGAACAACAATAACCTGAGTGTGCAAGTCTATGCTTTGTCTGATAGATACATTTGTTATTCCTTGGATTTCAGGGCTGATGCACAATTTTTCATTGATCTTGAGGAAATTGAGATAGGTTGAGGGATGTACGTTTATGATAGATGTGGAGTCAGCCAGAGAGACATGACATTTGGTTCTAAATAACCTTTCAACACAATCACTTATTTATTTTATTACATATAGGGTGCATCTACTAGAGATGATATGTCACCACAGTGATGAGCTACAGTGACATAGCATTCGTGGGCACAAACTGTGACACCAAGGCTACTGTGCAGTACCAATAAGCTCATTGCTACTGCACAGTAGCATCAGAAATGACCTATGCAGTGATGGGACTGCACACTAAGAGTGGTTACTACCCAGTCATTTAATATTTAGTTAAGTACTAAATGATGGTGCAGTAAAAACTGTGCAGTCTGGCACATGCCCATAGTCTACCAAAACAATAATACAATGTTGAATTCAAGCCTACTATTGTTTGCATCTAACAATCTGGATAGGGTTGGTGATATCCTCTGGAGGGGTGGGGAGGAGGGAGCTGTTTATCTGAGGTTTAAAACATTCTGGGGTTCAACAGGCTGACACATGAAGCTAAATGGAACAAGCTTTCTGTTTAAATGCCTCAGCATGCCTGTATCCCTTGCTGTCAACAACCTTAGAAATACTTAAGTACTATGGAGCCTTCAAATAGTTTGGCTATTCTGTCAATTCCATAATCATTCACCCAGGAACAATATATGTACATCACATTATTTTTCAAGGACACCATATATTTCCCACACCATATTGCAAAATTTCAATATAACCCTTTCATCCAAAACAATCCAAATCTCAGACTGATGAGTGCAATGAACATCATGAGTGGAATCTGTGTGAGAAATAAATCTCAGAGTTATTGTGGGGTAAAAAAAATATTCTCGGTAGGATCATTTGGTTAGCAGATTGGTTTTATAGTTA
>JAGPOW010001296.1:99095229-99141601 GCA_030014935.1 Caiman crocodilus
TGTGCTGGTTGCCCTTCAGCATAAAGTCCCCTGCCGGTCCCTCACAGATGTGGGACTTGAGAATTTTCTCAAAGATCTTTCCCAGAACCGAGGTGAGACAGACAGGCCTGTAGTTCTCTGGGTCCTCTTTCCTCCCCTTCTTAAAGATGGGAACCACATTGGCCACCTTCCAGTCCTCTGACACTTGTCCAGAGCTCCAAGAGCGCTCGTATAACCGAGCCAAGGGCCCAGCAATCACCCCCGCCAGCTCCCTCAACACCCTTGGGTGCAGGTCACCCAGGCCCGCCGACTTAAAGACATCCAGGCCTTCCAGAAGCCCTTCCACCAAGTCTACCCTCACCCTTGGCCTAGCAGTGATTTCTGAGGGAGAATTCAGGCCTCTAATGGGAGGGATGTCCCGGTCCCCCCCCCAGGAAGACTGAGGCAAAGAACCCATTGAAGATCTCAGCCTTACCATTGGCTGCGAGCACCAGGTTGCCTGAGTCCCTCAAGGGCCCAATGTTGCCCAGGGCTCTCTTTTTGCTCCCCACATATTTAAAAAAGGAATTCCTGTTGTCCTTGATCCTAGTCACCAGGTGAAGCTCTACTCCCGCCTTGGCCTTCCTAATAGCCCTCCTGCACTCCCAAGCACAAGAGAAGTACTCCTTCTTGGAGACAGCTCCTCTCTTCCATAGGTTGTATGTCTCCCGCTTAGCCCTCTGGGTCCCCCGAATATCCCTAGTAAGCCATGGGGGCTTCCGGGCACTTTTGCTGATCTTGCATCAGGCAGGAATGGTCGCCCCTTGGGCTCGGAGGATCGCATCCTTGAGGAACATCCACCCTCCGTGGATGCCCATGTCCTCAACCCTACAGGCCCACAGCGCCTTCTCAACTAGCCTCCTGAGCTCTCTGAAATTGGCCCTTTTGAAGTCTGGGACCCTAGTCCTAGTGTGGGCTCTAGTTACACTGCGCCGGATAGCAAATTCTATCAGGTGATGATTGCTATCTCCTAGGGAGTCACGAACCTGGAGACGTCTAACCAAATCGTCCCCGAAGCCAGGACCAGATCCAGCAGTGCATCCCCCCTGGTGGGGCCATGCATCTCTTGGACCAAGTGGAGGTCCTGCAGCTCCGCCAGGAACCTTCGGAACCTCTTGGACTTGGCTGACTGCTCCTCCCAGCAGATGTCTGGGTAATTGAAATCCATGACAATGACATCCCTCATCCTAGCCGCCTCCTTGAGCTGGCCAGCAATTTGGAGGTCCAGCTCCTCCCTCTGGTGGGGTGGCCTGTAGCAGACACCCACCATTAAGTCGCTTTCCCCTCATCCTCCTTGCAACCTGACCCAAATTGCTTCTTCCTGGTCCTCAGTCGCCCCCAAGTTGACGCTCGATGCAGAGAATCACTCTTTGACATAGAGCGCAACCCCTCCGCCTCTTTTCCCCATCCTGTCCTTCCTGAAAAGGTCATATCCATCAATGCCTACCACCCAGTCATGGTCCAGGTCCTACCAGGTTTCCATGAGCCCAGCCAAATCTGGGTCTTCCACAGCCACCAGGAGAGACAGCTCCTCCTGCTTGCCAACCATGCTGTGAGCATTTGTATAGAGGCATTTAAGGCTACCCACTGCCGCCTCTCCCTTTCTACATGTTTCCCCCAAGCCACAACCACAAACCCTCGCCCAACTTACCTGGCTCAGCGGCAGAGAGTCCTCTCCTCTTTCGGCAGGCCTGTCCTTGCTAAACTTGTCCCTGGAGCTGGTGCTGCCACCCTCCAGCAAACTGTGCTGTTCCAGATACCAGGTTTGTAAACTGGGAGTATTGTTGTTGCTTCTGTCCAGTAGTTGAGGTGGTTTAATTAATACAGCTGAGTGACAGCCTCATGAAGCTAATGAGCCCAGCCATGCAGCTGTAGCTGTACTGTTTTTGTTTTAGCAAACGGTGCACTGACAACAGATCAGCATGCCTAAGTTAACCCAGGCAGAGGATGGTAAATTTACCAGGTTGACATAGTCAACCAGACACAATGGATTTAGCATGGCCTGATACCACCAATGCAGAGGTCTCAGGGAAGATTCACAGGTCCACCTAACATGGCAAGGCACATAAGAGACTGACTGAACGTGATTCATTTGTAAGTTTTTTATAGATCTCTGAAATTCTATAAGATGCTAATGTTCATGTTAATTGTTATTGTGATATTTGGCTGGAGAAGAAAGATGTGGGGAATCTATTTAGGCTAAATAACGTCAGTTTCACAACTCTTTCCTCATAAATCATGTTCCCCAGGCCTTTCACCATTTTTGTCACCCTACGCTGGACTTTCTCCAATTTGTCCACATCTTTTCTGTAATGGGGGACCCAAAACTGAGCACAGTACTCCAGATGTGGCCTCACCAATGCTGAATAGAGGAGAATAATCACTTCCCTTGACCCACTGGCAATACACCTTTCAATGCAGCTCAGTATGCCATTAGCCTTCTTGGCAACAAGGGCACCTTTCTGACTCATATTCAGCTTATATGCACATTGCTGGCTCCACTGTAACCTTCAGGTCCTTTTTTGAAAAGCTGCCACCCAGCCAGTAAGCTCCCAGCTTGTATTGATGTATGGGATTGCTCTGTCCTAAGTGCAGGATTTTGCACTTGTCCTTGCTGAACCTCACGAGATTCCTTTTGGCCCAATCCTCCAATTTGTCTAGATCTTTCTGAATCCTAGTCCTACTACTCTCCCCAGCTTGGTGTCATCTTCAAATTTTCTGAGGATGACCATCTTCCAGGTCATTGACGAAGACATTGAACAAAACCGGCTCTGGGACTGACCCCAAGGCACTCCACTTGATACCAAATGCCAACCAGACATTGAGTCATTGATTACTACTCTTTCAGCCCAATGCTGCAGTTTTCTATCTACCTTATAGTCCATTCTTCCAATCCATACTACTTCCATAGATTGCCTGATATGGAGACCATACCAAAAACCTTGCTAAAATCAAGGTTCACCAGTCTACCAGTCTCTGTGCTGACTATTACTATTACTAATCATCTTTTTATCCTCCAAGTGTTTAGAAATGGATTCCTTGAGGACTTGCTCCATGATTTTTCCAGGGACTGAGGTGAGGCTGACTGGTCTGTAGATCCCTGGATCCCCTTTTTCCCTTTCTTAAATATGGATAATATGTTTGCTTTTATCCAATCATCTAGGACCTCTCCTGGTTGCCATGAGTTCTCAAAGATGATGGCCAATGGCTTTGCAATCACATCAGCCAACTCCCTCACCACCCTTGGGTCCATCCCATCCTGACCCATGGACTTGTACATGTCCAGCTTTTTAAAGTTGTCCCTAACATGTTCTTTCATCACTGAGGACTGCTCACCTCCTCCCCAAACTGTGCTGTCTAATGCAGTAATCTGAGAACTGACTTTGTCTGTGAAGACTGAGGCAAAAAAGACATTGAGCATTTCAGCCTTTTCTGCATCTTCCGTCAGAAGGCTGTTTCCCTCATTCAGTAAGGGACCCTCACTTTCCGTGATCCTCCCCTTGGTACTGGCTTATTTGTATAAACCCTTTTTGTTACCCTTCACATCCTTTGCTAGCTGCAACTCCAATTGTGTTTTGGCCTTTCTGACTTAATCCCTGCATGTCTGAGCAAATGTTCTGTTATTCTTCTCTAATTATTTGTCTACGCTTCCACTTCCCATAAGCTTCCTTTGTGTGATTTAGTTTACTGAAGAGTTCCTTGCTAAGCCAAGCTGATCTTCTGCCATACTCACTTAAGTCTGATACTGCATCCATCCAGGTTCATCTGACACCAGTTTTGGCCATTTTGAAAGAAGTTTATGTGCATTGAACTTCTGTTGTGTTACTGATTTGAACTGGTTTCCGATCACTTATATTGGTTTATGTGTAATTTCTCTCCCTAGCCACGAAGTTAACAAAGTGAACCATTTTCAGTCTTCTTTGCTATTAGTAATTATCATACAACACACTTGGGTTTTTAGAGTCACGCTTATTTAAGTTTTTTACTGAACTGGCAAAAAAATGCATGTACACATCAGGTCTGAATACCTACATGGACTAATTTAATATCTTGTTAAGATGAATACCCTTTCATTTCCTAGGAAAACTTGATCACCTGAATGTTAATTGTATATAAAGTCTAAAAGGAGTCTTCCCACGATGTCAGGGAATATAGTTGGAAATTTGAGCAGTCATAGAATCATCATCTATTATTTGTCCAGATTCAAGGTCTCACCTTTTTAAAATTTTCAGAACACTCCTTAAATGCAGTATATGAACATAGTTATTTTCATATTTCTTTGTTTACTGAAAAAGTTGTTTTATATTTAGAAATTGTATATGATAAAAAATTACATTGCAAAGTAACAAGCTTTGTCAAATGCAAACATACTACACATGATAATTGTAGTTGTGTTCTCTTAGCTGCGAATGGAGAGTTGAGCAAAATGCCAGCTACTTTTATTCCCACAGAAAAGGCAACATTTGTTTAATGTCATTAAAACTACTGATATTTTTATCCATATAATAGCTGTTTTCTTTACTCCTACTCTAGAATTTACACTGGCTGTCGATCATCCATCCTACACAATTTGACCTCTAAAACAGTTTAACTTGAACTTAACACTTTGAAATTTTTGTTCTGTTAATTGCTACAATTGTTGTGGGAGTAAACGCAGACAACCAGAGATGTGTTTGTGGTGGGGACGAGGGGTAGAGAGGGGAGGGGGGATGGAGTTAAAGCAAAAGGATTCCTTATAGAGTTGGTTTTAGTAGAAATTAATGTCTTTTCAGCTTTATTTTAGGCCGATATAATAGGTACACAGATACCTATTTCTGTTTTGCATAGTGCCCTCTGACTTCTTAAGGTGAGTATCTAACATTGCAAAGCTGAAAGGTACATTCCTTGTTATGTAAAGCTTTATCTTTTATAACATTGAAGGGCTTCTGGAAAGTTAATAATGACTCACAAATCAATGCCAAATACATAGTCTAGGCTTCTCCCTCTTTACAGTTTGTGGATTTGCAGACTGTAATTAAACCCTGCACTTTCTTTTAGTCTCCCTCTAGAATACCTCATCATTTGCTGTACTGCTCCGACACAATTACCATTTCTGCTGGCCTGCCAATATCACCCTGTCCCTCAGGAAATGGTGTGTGTACAAAGGCATAGGCTTCAAAGAACAAACTAGATCTGGAAACATCACCACAACCACTGCTCAATATTACTTCAGTCTTGCAGAATACTAATACTGACTCAGTAATGTAATGAATAATTAAACACAATTGGCATTGTTTCAAACATTTTTCAATGTCTTCAAATCATATTCACAGCAGAAAGACAAGGATTTTGGAAACACAGGTCTTTGAAGAGCCTGTATCATGATGAATACTAGTTGAAAATGTATTACTAAAAATATGACATCAGAAATGACTCCTACGTATACAAGACAAAATTAATCTGCATATGTTATTTAGACTGAATAAGTATTTTAGTTTCTTTAGTGATATTCTTGTAGCTTAGTTTGTTGCTTGGCAACACTATTTTTAGACATTCAAGTAATGTGTGTATATGCAAATTAATCTTAGAGACATTATTGTTGAATTCCTTTTAAATAGCTTCTTTTCATGATACAGCAATAGAAATCAAAGCAATAGCCATTTATTTAGTATTAAAAAATGACAAGACAGGGGTTTTTTTTGGTTTTTGGGGTTTTTTTAAGAACAAAACATACCCTGTATAAACCTGTTCTGGGGCATCATTATCTCTGTCACAATATACCAAAATTTAGAAGTGCCGAGACTGTGAAAGGAGCTTTGAATAAGACTTATTCAAAGTGCCAAAATAGTTGCCTAATATTTTAAAGTACACGAACGAATCAAATGTGTATTTGTAAGTGTCTATGAAAAATGAGGCCACAATGTCTCTGATTTTATGAGTCATAAGCACCTTTTGCTGTATAAGTTTTTAAAGTAAGATTTTTTTTTCATTCCAGAATTACTCTTAACAGCTGTTCAAAAACTGTTTCCATGGAAAGTTTTCCTCAGAAAATAATTCCATCATTAGGATCAAAAATCTTTGCAGGACCATGTCAATTTTAACAAAACTTTCAATAGGAATATGTGGAAGGAACACATTTCATTTTGATGATGTCAAGAGGTTGTATTTTTCATTCATTCTTCTATTAAAGCTCTTCATTATTAATTCTAACATTAAGTGTTTAAAATAAAATATTTAAAAATATTGTATCTTTTAATACATTATGGTCAAAATGTTGATAGTAGAGTACTATCTTATGAAAACAATATTTACCTAATATAAACAAAATCATTTTTCAATATTGAAATTAAATATTTTTTTACTTTTTTTTTTACAAATCTCATTTATTTTTTAAATTTCTGTGCTTTGAGAAATATTTAAATTTCCAGTAGAATATAAATTGTTTTTCAAGTAACTCAGTTTACAATGAATTGAATAATTGGAACAAATAGATTTTAGATTTAGTTTCCAAAGACTGCCAAATACAGAGATGTGGAAACCTTTATCACATTCACAGAGAAGAATATTTATTAATTTACAGTTAAGAAAACACAATAGAATTTGCTATGAAGTTAGGATCATAACCAAAAATATGTTTCAGGATGGCACTCTCAATTCCCCCAGTCCTATGCCTCTGGCTATGGATGTAGAATCCACAAATCCAAGTAAGATACTTAAATTATATCCACATTCAATTGGAAGAATTAAGTCCTTGGATTAGAATTCACAAGACCTGGATATCTAAGTAAGTGAACAGGAAATGTTAAAAAAAGAGGTTTGTTTGAAATCCTGCCTCTTTCCAGGTTCAGGAACCAACCTGCAGACTTATAGGAAGGACCATACTGAGATTGTGTTGAGATTCATAAAACCCCCTGACTTGAGCACCTAATTCATTGTTAGATTGTGGTGACCCTCAGCTGGATTGTGAGAACCAAGGAAGATCCAGAGAGCTAGTCTTACCAAAATTAAATACTCACAGCATATCTATTTTAATAGTAAATTCAACAATCAAGTACATAAAAGATGCAAATGACTAAATAGTACAGATAAGGCACATCAGGCAAATGATTAAAATATATAAAATGCACTTTTATCTAAATTTATAACAAATGTGATATTTGGAAGCAATTTAATCTTAACATTTCTAAGTCCTAAAGTCTTAAAAAGCCTCTAAGAGGTGGCCTGCCCATTAGAGAAATGACTTTCTTAACTAGGTTTCAAAAAACAAAGTTACTAAATAATTATGGGGTCAAAGAGATAACAAGCAATAAGGACTCTGCTTATGTAGCCCATTAAGGAGAACACACCCTTGAAAAGGAGGAAGTCCTGGGTTCCTGTCCTTGCTTCCAGGCATATTAATACATTTTTTATTAAATAGTCATTAGATACAATGTATAACTATCATTGGGAGGAAGACTGGAACCTAGTACTTTCCTAAGGGAAGGGCCCTTCTTATGCATGACAGTCAGGAACCCTCTTGCCTTTTTTTTCCCTCCTGGACTTCAGATGTCTTGCATTCCTTTTTTATGGTGGAGCAGGAGGGGTGGACATTGTCAATTGCCAAGCCCAACCCATAGCATGGTAGTTAAGGAAGTCTCCTGGGGAGCTGCAGCATAGGCAGTGGAAGTGGGGGGCTAATGGGGCTTAGCTCCCTCAAACATGGGGCAGCAGTAGGGCCACAAGACAGCACAGCCCAGGGCTTGAGGTGACTGCAGCAGGGGTGGGGAGTAAGTGGGGCTCAGGCTGTGGCTAGGGGAGGTGAGGGGAGGCACTGCACAGCCAGGCACAGGACTGAGCTGTGAGTGGCTCATCTGGGGGGGTGTGACTCATGTTGCTATGTGCACTCTGGGAGGCATGGGGGTCATGTCATGCCTGAGTGGCACACAGTGCAGTGGGGGAGCTTGTGTTCAAGAAGCTAAGGATGAGTCAGGGTGCCTGAATGTAAAGTGCAGTGGGGGGTGTGGAGAGTATGAGCCTGGGGAAGGGTACACAGTGCAACAGGAAGGCACAGGGAGCAGGTGTAAGGAGCAACATCATGCAGCAACAATGGGGGGTGAGGGGGCATTCAGTGCAGCAGAGGGCCACAGGGAACAGCAGGAGAGCCCCTGGATGTATAGTGCAGTGGGAGTAGGATGCTGGGTACAGCAGCTGGGGGCATCGAGTACAGTGTAGAGGGCATGCAGCCTCTGGGCCTCATGGCCCCCAATGGTGTGGCCCAACAGGCATTTACCCCTGAACCACTTAGAAATCAGATAGCTCTGCTTTAGATTAGTAAAATCTTCCTAGGTTCCCAGTCCCTTTCTTACTTCTTCCCTAGAGGGTTTTGCTCAATTGTTGCAGGTTGTACTTGGTTTATATGTAGATATGTTCAGGCTACAACCCCTTCTGCAGAGGTTTTAATCATTGTTCACAAATCCTCAGTTAAAGTCAGTGACAAGTTTTCATTTCAACAGGATATTTAAAATGTATGGGGAAAAATAAAGGCAGTACATTTCAAGCATATTTGATTTCTTCACAATGGTTTCAATAAAGATTTTATTTGTTGTGAAGGAAAAATAAGAGTTTTAAAACTATGTCTTTTAATTTCAAAAGAATGTCCATCCTTTTTTCTTTGCAAGAAACCAAACCCCTCTGAAATGTGCAGTTGAATGTACATGTTGCTCTTCATGTGTGATTAATGCAAGATGAATAACTGATCATAGAAAGACAAAGTATAAACCAATTCTGCTATAGTAAGGCCAAGTAACATGATAAGACAGATCTCTAACAAACATCCTCCTAGCCTATATGAAAACTTCCAGATCTGGGAAAGAAGAGAATGATTTCTTCAAATTTCACTTCTAGTAACAGTTATTCATGTATCTCACCATCATAATTATTGACAAAGCTATGGACCCCAGTTTAAGAAGGCAGTCAAGTAAATGCCACCAGCTCATTTGTAAATAAGTCAGCAGAGGTTACATAGGATGACAGCAGGCACAGCCAGGAGTAGAAACAGGAATAGGGCTGTAACACTGTAGTCTCAACCTTTACATACTCATCTGTACTGCATTTCAGTGTGAACACACTTCAGTTATTCTCTCTGTAATCATGTAACCACATACCTTTTCCAGAATCAAGGATGAAATTGAGGATTTCTGATTTCTACTGTGCTGAACTAGCAGGTCCCTAACAGTTACTTACTGGGAAAACAAAAAATTAACATGAACTGTAAACCTTTTTGTATAAATAGCACAATTGTCACACATTTCACACATTTGAAATATTACTTTTCCATAACTTTCCTGAGCTTTGATGTTAGAGCAAAAATATGACAAACTTGGGTCCATATTGTTTTATCTCTTGGGGGTGGAAGTGAAAACCTTATGGCGTGTTGGAGTGTGTTGCTGACATGGGTGAAATCAATCAGAAAGTGGAAAAGCATGCACGAGATTATTAACTTCTGGTTTATGTGCTTTTTAGGTGTTGAGGTGGTGCATATCCTAATGCAAACTTAATTGTCACTAAAAGGGTTTTTTGTTTTAATTTTATTGCACAGATTATTTTTTTATTTGGAATATCCATTATTACTTCCAATATGCTTCAGCAGTAGAAAAGAGAGATTATTCCCAAGAGTGTGATTTCAATGTTGTGGGTGAACAGGATTGGGTTGGATAGGGGTGATGATGGCCATAGGGGTTGTAACAAGACCTGCTTCTCAGAATGGCTTGGTGACTGTTCTCTCACTTTGTCTTTCAGGGTACCACCCTGTATTCTTCAGAATACAACAGTGTGCCTTGGGCTGCTTTACTGTGACCTGCTCATCATAGAGCTGCCTTGATCTGGCCCAACCTTTTTCTGTTCAATTCCATGAACAAAGCATCTCTCACTACTGTTGCCCTCAACCAACTCATTCATTTGATCTCTGTATCCAGGCATCTTCCTCCCTAGCAGTTAGGTTCCTCATTTTCCCTGGCTACGTCTTTGTTCCCAACTCAAGAGGTGACAGTTTCCACTTCCTTCCAGAGCGTCCACAAATTTTCCTTCTGCTTTTTGCTTTTTTTGGACTTTGGCAGGACTAGCTGCTTCTGCTCCTTGTTTTTCTCTGCCTCTGCTGGAAACAAATGTCTCAGTTTCTTGCTCTTCCCTTCCTTCTCTTTTATCTGCTTGTGATGTTTCAAGGAATCCACTTCTGTCCCAGCCTCTTTATGACTGTGGCTTTTGACTTCAAGATTTCACTGCAGGTGGTCCACTTATTCCCCTACCGCATCTTTGAAGAGTTGTACCTCTAGTAAGGAAACAGTTGAAACAGAAAAATCTAATGATATTTATGAGGAGACCTTTCAGTGCAGAAAAGGTAGTATGGAACAAAGTGGGCAGATGCTTGTGGGAAAAGTGTAAATGACAAATGAAGGCTGGCATTGTTGATGGGCTTTGACTTTTCAACAGCATATATGAAAGGATGGGTAAGAAAATGAGAACCTTTGAAAGTGAGCTAGTTTCATCTGAACTTTTAACCAAGTACTATACCTGTCCTTTTACCTGCTTTGTGATTGTATATGTATGTGCTAGGAAGGTAGGACATTTATATTAAAAGAAATTCTTTACTGGATTGTAAGCTAGCAAAACACTGTCTCTTTATCTGTGAGATAGTTGTAATGGGGTGCTTCACCCTGCTTATCATTGGGTTGCCTTGATCTAACCCAAACTTTCTGTTCGGCTTCCTGAGCAGGGTGTCTCTTCCTACTCTTGGCCTCATTCAGCTCACTCATTTGATCTCTATATCTGCACATCTTCTCTCCTTATTACGCCCCCCGAACTGGCTCCCCTTCGCCAGCCTGTACTACGGACTGTGCAAAATTTCAGCAGCCATTTCATTTCAGAGATGTTTCAGCCTGTTTTGGTGCCTGAAACACCAAATCTGAAATGAAATGGAAGGCTCTGAAACATCTCCAAAATGAAACAAAATTTTTAAAAACATTTTGGATGTTTGCAGAGAAACAGAAACTCAGAAGAGGGAGGGGTAGAGAGGGGCAGAAGGACTGCTCTGATATTGACATTTGTAGCTGGCCAGGGTCTGCTATCTATCCCTGAAGTCCCTTTCAATCCCAGTGCTCTGGGGGAGGGATGGCAGCCTACTGTCATCCCACCCACAGATCCGGGGGCCTGCACCCCCTGGAAGGAGTCTGGTTATCTGGCACAGCCCCGCAGCCTTCCCAGTGGGCATTGGTCCCTGGATCTGTGGGCAGGATGACAGCATGCTGCCGCTGCTCCCTGGAGCCAGCACCAGCACCTGAGTCTGCTCAGCACAGCCTGCGCCAAGCACCAGAAAGAACCCAGTACTAGTGCTGGCTCCAGCTGGCAGTGGCAGCCTGCTGTCATCCTGCATGCAGATCTAGAGGCCTGTGCCCCCCAGGAAGAGTCCAGCATAGCCCTCCAGCCCTCTAAGAGGGCATGGGCCCCAGATCTGCATGTGAAGGACAGCATGCTGCTGCTGCCAGCTGAGGCCACTTGCAGGACCCATCTTCCCAGTGCTTGGTGTGGGCTGTGCTGAGCGCTGGTCCTAGCTGGCAGTGGTAGCCTGCTGTCATCCCAGGCACAGATCTGGTGCCCACACACCCCAAGAAGAGTCTGGCACAGCCCTACAATCGTCCTGGGGGGCATGGGTGCCCAGATCTGCCTACAGGATGATAGCAGGCTGCCGCTTCAAGCAAGTGATATGAGTTTTGCTTTGAATAGTTTGAGGTGCAGTTTCACAGAAACCCCTGCACCTATCTCCTTGAAACTTGCCCTCAGAAGGGACTACCATCCCTGCAACTTTTGTCTGAATCAGGGAAGAAATGACAAAGTTATAGGCATTTTAGTGATTCCCTATTATAGCCTATGGTTGAATCACTGAAACAGAGTCAAAACTCCTAAACAGGTTTGCCCGAATTGAAACAGAACAGTGACCCGAAACACCGAAACGAGTCACTGTCCTCCAAAATGGCCAAATCTAAAACTGAACTGAAACATAGTTATTTTGTACAGCCCTAATGTCCAGCTTCTCAGGGCCTGCAGCTCTCTGCACCCATTCATCCCTTCTTTCTCCAGGCTTTTAACCCGCTGATCAAATGCAAAGTGCCTTCCCCCTACCAGACCTTCTCAAGATTTCCTGGGCTAGCTCCCTGACTGGTAGTCTTACCTGGTGCTCTAAGTCTGCTAATCAAATTGCCCAGTGCCTTCCCAGGCACTCGCCATGGGCTCTCTTCTTGCCATGCCTCACAGCCAAAATAGTCAAACTAAACAAATTGGTCTAAACCAAGATACATACATCCTCTCTGTATGACAGAAAAACTTCATCCTTTGTTAGGTGACTCCCTCTAGCTCTCTAGGGTACTTTTCATTTGCTTGTAGATCTCCATTCAGCCTATGCTAGCAGGAGCTTTTCTCCTAATCAGTCCCAGGAGCCAGACTTATACTATCTTGAGCCCCACTTCTTCTGGTCTCATGATTTGTCAGGTGGGAGCACAATTTTCTTCTTAGCCAATAGTCAGCCTCCTTTTCTCTGCTGTAGCCTATTCAGCTATGTTACACTTACAACCTCTCTACCTGCCTGGAGCTCTGCCCCTTTTAGCCTATTGCAAGACAGCTTCCTCCCAAATGTTTACTTACAGCTTTGCAGCTCCAGTCCTTGCTTTCTTTTGGTGGTTTACTTCCTGCAGCTGATACTAAACTAAATGCCTGCAATAGCTTGCAGCTCTATATTACTCTCGTCTCACTCTTAAAGTAACAGGGGTTGGTGCCTGTTACAGGGTTGATATTCAGGGAAATGTATGAGGTGATGGATGTATTGTCTAAAGAGGTAAGAAGAGACCAAGTGATGGGACAGCATTGCAGGTACAGGGACATGAGAGGTTGTAGATGGCAGAGGCCTAAATAGTGGCTGTGAAAGCATGCTGAGCAGCAGCAAGAAACGAGGTTGGGAGACAGAGAAAGTGGAAGGTAGATTGGCCTGGATATGTGCAGAAGGGAGTAGTGGAGTTGGTAGCATGCATGGGAAGTTGAAGTGTATGGGTAAGAGCACAACAGTATTATAGGACTCATGAGTTTCTGGAGGTAACAGAGACAAATGATAACTTGATCCCTACTTTACCATGTCAAAGTTTTTATCTCTAAAAGTACCCATTTAACTTGTGATTTTTGTAAGTGAGAAACCTCTAAAAATCTGCAAATGTGCTGATTTTTTTCTCTTGATTTGCATCTAGGTTAAAAATCAGCCTTATAATAAGAGCCAGCTTGGTGTGGATGTGATAACTCTACATAATCAGAAAAATAGGAACAGAAAGTTATAATATCTTGTGCTGAGAGGACCCAGACAGCTAATACATTAGACAGGCCTAAAAAGAGCTAGGGAAACCAAGTAGGTTTGAGTCATGGTGTAGCATTTTTTGCCTTTCTGGAAATGGCATTGAATGACTCCTTCGTGTTATATTTTGAGGTGACTCTTTCTGTCAAGGTTGAAGACAAAATTGTCAGTATCAAAAAATGAACTATTTTATTTAGCATAGGAAGAAATATAGACATAATTGCTAGTGTGCCAAGCCTGCAGCCCCAGAAACTGGAACAGGAAGCAAGGGGAACTGCCCACTTTTATATAGAAAACCATAGGCGTTAGGGATACAAGCTGATGGGCCAAAGGGAGGGAACAGGTGAAAGGTAAAGAAACATCAACACTCGTAACATACTGACTCAGCACCTTAGTTTCCCCACTACACCCATCCAGTGGTGTCCCCAAACAAGCCTTTACTCCCTAGAATGCTCAAACAGCAGCCTGCAGCTGTCCCCAACTCTGAGTCCAACTCTTTCGGTCGACGGTCCTGGCTGTCCAAGCCAGTGAGATCTCCAGCTCCACTGTGCACCCCTCTGTGTAGGACTGACTAGGTTCTATGTGCACACCAGAGCTCTTCCCTTTACTCAAGCTTCCTCTTCCTTTTTCCCTTGCTTCCAAGTTCTGGGGGTTTCCAAATTAGCAGTCAGCATAGCTCTGCAGTCTACCCCCTGTTTTCTCCTACTGTTACACACACTGCATTCATATTACACTAGTAAAGCTTACTCATGTAGGTTTCCTATCCATTATTATTATTTGCTCTATTAATTACAGTATGCCTTAGTGTTCTGAATCCCATTCTGCTGGGCATCATACAAATGTATAACAATAAGGCTGATTCTCTCCTAAAGAGCTCATAATTTAAGTATAGGAGAAAAGGCAAGAGGTTGATTAAGAAAACAAAAATTGGAAGAGGGAGCCAGAGGAATAAGGTAACAGTGAGACATGCCTTCAGTAAAGGCATTTACTGGAGTCAACATAACATAAGAAGTGATCACAGCACAGCAGCCATTATTGAACATTGTGTCATTCCCATGGCATAGCGCAGTTGTAAGGGAAGAGTTGAAATAAAACATGATGATTTTTATGAAGAGACCTTTCTATGCAAGAAAGGAAAGTAGCATGGAACAAAGTGGGAAGATGGTTATGGAAAATGTGTAAATGACAAATGAAGGCTAGCACTGTTGGTGGGGGGAAGTGGGTTTTAACTTTTAACAGTATAAATAACATAATGGGTAAGAAAATAAGAATCCTTGCAAGTGAGCTAATTCCACAGGGATTTTTAACCAGATGCTATTCCTGCCCTTCTACCTACTTTGTGGACATGACTGTATGTGCCAGAGATGTCAGGCATTTCAAGGAGATTCTTTACTGGATTGTAAGCTAGCAGGACACTCTTTTTATTTGTGAGATAGTCATAATAGTTACTGATCCTCCTTTACCTGGATACTTAGATATCCAAGTTGAACTACAAAGATGGTATAAAAACAGTTTAACTAGGGATGGGTGAGTGAGGCACCATCCTAGGCACTGCTTTAGAGGGAGGAGGATGCCACAATGGCACAGCAGCTCTGCACCCTCGCTCTCCTGCTGGAGCACCAAAAAGTGATTCTTATGTCTCTGTGGTAAAACCTATCTAATTTTGCCCTTGCAGAGGTCAAACCACCTAATTCTGTGTTTTCACTTACATTTTACAAGCTGAACAAAGCTGGAATTATAAATTTCAAGGAATATCTAGGGGCTGTTCCTAACGTTACAGTCTTTTAAAAGAGTCAATTACTAGCACGGTGGTAAGGAATCTATGCAGCTTATGGTGTCAGATCTTGGATATCATTGAAAACTGAAGCTGATTATTATCTCTGAGTGCCCTCTAGGCTGTGCTTGCTAAGGACTGCTGTGGTGTTGTCTGGCTTCTGAGATAATCCCCAGGCTTGGCTTCTGGAGCAGAAGGGCTCCGTCCCACTCTGAGACCCCAGCTTGTTTGTCTCTCACTTAACCTGGTTCTCTATGACTCTGATTCAAGGAGTGAGCATGCAGTTCCACTCCTAAGACCTGTTGTGATGACCCAGTGCAATCCACAGTTCCAAGCAGCACAGCAGATAGTCTCTTCAGTAAAGGCATTTACTGGGCAAAGACTAGCCAGTCAGATGTTCTCTGCTCCTGCCAATGGGTTTAGCAGTCCATCCCCAATGCAACCTGTACATCTCTAAGTACCCCTAAAGACACTCAGCTCTTCACTTTCCAGTCTTTTTAGCTCTCTAGAGATTCTCCACTTGTCTCAGTCCCCAGACTCTTCAGCCTTAACTGACAGACTACATCACCCCCAGCCTCCCACTGTTATGAATATCTTATCTGGACACCCTACGTGTGTTGGGTATCTTTTCCTTGTTGATATGTCAACAAAGCCATTTAAGACTATTGGAACGAAAGGTCCATCTGTTCTTCTCCTGCAGGTAGCCAGCTCTGGCACTTAACCACACATTCTTTGTGCAGATTAAGGAGGTAAAGTGAGTCACATAGTAGTATAGCAAGATGAAAAAAGTTAACTCAGAAATAACATAATAAAGCATGTAGTTCATCACAACTTTGCTGGTGAATCAGAGCATGTCTATACTGCTACTGCATCAGGTTGTGGCTGGGACACTTGCAAGCATGCCCCACCTTCCCACACACTCAGAACATAGAAGTTGCTAATAAGGCCACTTGTGGATGTGCCACATTGGCTATCCTTGAGACTTCAGTGTTTAGGAGGCCTCCCAGGCCTGTGCTGGAAGTTAAATGTTAATGTAGTCATCCAAAGATAACTCCAAGGAGTCCAGTCCCTCCTTGGGCTCCTTTGCATGCAGAGTGGCTGACTTTTTTTCCTTGGGATTGAAAGGACATATAGTACAGATGGTATTCAGTATAAGGGGAAGGACGATTATCTTCTCTTGAGAAACCTTGCTCTTATTCTGTAGTCTGGTGATCAACCAATTTAAGGAAACTCTGATCACATTCAGTGATTAGATAATAGAGTCTCACTCCTGTTCAAATTAAGAAGGCAATCCTTTTTTTAAGATGGTTGGAGGGAAGATGCAAGCTTTACTGCAGTGTAGCAAACTGCCAGCTTGAAAAGCCTGGGAGGCTTCTGAGGCTCCAGACCAACTGGGAACAGTAACCCTAACTACAGGCTGCTCAGGAGGACTAAACCAGCTGAGTGAGATAAGGAGCAACCACAGAAAGGAAGCCAAAGAGAGACTCGCAGAAGGGATTAGAGGGACAGACTTCCCAAAATGAGCCAGGGAGCAGAGTTGGGTTCTTGGGCAAAGAGAGTCAAATAGGGTTAGATGGAATTGGGAACAGAGAGATAAAGCTAGAGAGGGGGTGGGCAAAATGTGGTCTGTGGACCAGATTTAGTCCACCAAAGGATTCTATCTGGCCCACAGCTGTTCCTCTAAAGGAGAACTGTATCCAGTCCTCAGCTGCCCCAGCTTTTCCTTGCTTCTTGCCCTTTTCCCTTCCCCATGCCATAACCAGAAGCAGCCACTGGGCACCCTGACCAGGCTAGCTCTGTCCCAGCGCCCCCAGTGTACACTGCAAGGCAGGGGGCATTGAGCTCCTGGCCAGGCTTTAGACTTGTGAGGCTGTCTGCACACAGCTTTGATCCTATGGCCATTCACATACTAGACAGCTCAGCTCCCAGCAAGTTGAAGCTCAGGAGAGGATCTCTTCTCTGGCAGGAAGGGGGTGCAGCAGGAAGAAGCCAAGAGCTGCAGGTTATCTGGGCTCTGCCAGGCCAGGGCTGTCTGGCTTCTGCTTGACTCGGTTGTATGCCAGGGACTTGGGAAGGAGATGCAGGGAGAAATGGGGAATAAAGGCTAGGCCCACCTAACCATTGTCCACTCACCTCTTTGCCCTTATATCTGGGGTGGACAGTTATTTGGGTCACAGGGTCACTTAAAGCCACTTAGGGACTTCCAGCACAGGCCTGGGAAGGTGGGCAATTATTTGGGTCAGAGCTGTTGCAGGTGAGGGAAGGGAGGTGCTGACCCGGCTCATAACAGCTCACCAAAATTGCCTAAGTGGCCCTTGGGTCCAAATCATTGCCCATCCCTGAGCTAGAGAGATTTCCAGAGGGAGATCTGAGACAGACAGTGATCTCAGGGGCAGCGAGAGACCTGGGAGAGCAGAGTTAGGCTCCTGAGAGCTAGAGGCCAGAAGCTGGGAGCTGAGAACAGTCAGAGACCACCTGAGAAGGAGAACTCCTGTAGGCAGTGAGCTGGAGGATCTCCTCCTTGGGTGGGGAAAGACTCAGTCCTGTGAGTTAACCCTTGAAGGCCTGGGTACATGGTTGATGTTGAAGACTGACTGATACTCTGGTGTTCCTGTGAAGCATGCATGCCCAGGATGGTGGGAAGTATTAAAGACTGGGAAAGACTGTTTGAGCTGAGCAAAGTCCTGACCCCACCACATGTAGGTTTTGGTCACTTTTATAACATGTGAACAGAAGAATCAGTCAGCTATGAAAGTTCATTTAACTGTCACTCAGGTCTGACTACATCCAGGGTCTTAAATATTAAATGGGGGGATAAAACCCTTTATCTGTTAAACTGCACACTTATTGGCATAACTAATACAGCACTTCAATAAATTCTCTTTAACTAGGATTAAAAGCAAAACAATTTGAGATGAGAGTACATACCTTATGTACAAAGAAGTCAGTGAGACAGTAGGACTGCATAAGCTATTTATATCTTAAAGCAGAAATAGGTCTTCAAAGAAGAGAGCTAGCACAATGGTATATTCTGCTGAAAGTATTCCTGGATGCTCTTTCTCTCTCTCTCAAAAAGAAAAATAGCTAAAAAAGGCCATTCCAAACAGTCTCTGCTTAAGATAGTAGAGTATTTTGTGCGTTCCTGACCCTCCTCCATGACAGGTAAAATTCTTTCAAGATCAGAGACTTTAGGTAATAAGTAGCAGTCTAAAAACATTTTCATCACTTGATCTAGGAAACAGGCTATTATGACACACTCTATAAATACTGCTGTGGTCTACTTGACTAAAATGCTCCAGTAATCTGCATATGATGACCATACAAGATGGCTCTTCAGTATTCCCGAGGGTTAATATGAACGTTACAAAAAAAAAAGGTGAATTGCTTTGTTCAGCAACTAAATATGTAGAAATTGTATCAATTACATGAACAGCCAAAATGTAGCAGAGTTCAGTTGCTCTATTATAAAAGCTTTTGTTGAGATACTCTAGTAAACAATGAATACAAGCAGTTACTATT
Source organism: Caiman crocodilus (assembly GCA_030014935.1). Taxonomy (NCBI): domain Eukaryota; kingdom Metazoa; phylum Chordata; order Crocodylia; family Alligatoridae; genus Caiman; species Caiman crocodilus. Next base: position 99,113,886 of record JAGPOW010001296.1, read on the forward strand.
TGAGATAAATTAACTTTGTCAAATCTCATTTTTCAAGCACCAGTAAAGCACTACAATATTTAGACCTCTGTGTTAAATGTATCAGTATTTAATAGTAGTGTACATAGGGATGCTGTCAGCCCTAGGTTATAATTAAACCATATAGAACTCCCCTTACAACAACTTCAGCAACCACGTGAACCTCACAAAATTACCAGTTTCATTTATGTTTTCTTTCACAACCTGCTTGATCTCTGTCTCTTTCCTAACTCCAGTATGTGAGTTCTGATCAAATCCAAGCGTGTTTATACACGAGTGTATTATATGGCACAAAATGCTTGAAGATATATAGTTTTTTGTTATTTTTAAATACTGTTCATTGCGTATACTCAGTATGCCCACATACAAAAAGTAGTCTCTCATATCATCTACAGCCTGTAGAAATATTATGAAAATATGATGATTTCTAGGTTTTCCCTAGTTATACCATTATCCCTGTTGCCTCAGCAAAGCTACCAACACTGCAAATGGAGTCATGGAAGATATCTTACTAATCCATAGCATGGAGAAAATACTACTCTCAGCAGCCAAGGTAAAATGATAAATTGGAGGATAATACAGCCAGACTTGCATGTTTATTTTAGGAAGGTAGACAAGACTTTGTATAAGCCTAATAGTTAAATGATGTTTTAAAGGTTTTTTCAGGATTTTAATTTTAAGGGCAATGAACTTGTTCAGTCCCAGGTACTGTTGTTTCCTGCATTAATTAGCTTCTACTCACTGATACACAGGACTCTGAACAATTTGTTTTTTTGTCTTTGTGTTTTAAACATTTCCCCATAACTTTAATGAAAGTGGCATAAAATAGGCAGTGGAAACAACAACAATAAAAGTAAAACAGCATTATACCCCCCCAGCCATACTTTGAGTGTCATAATAAGCATCACATATTGTGAAACACTCAAAAAGAAACATTTTTACCTTTATTATTGGCCTTGAATCAGATCATTGCCTTAAACCCTCCAAAAGACACTCCAATTAATTTTTGGAGCTGTGTTTTCTAATTGAAAACATGAGCGAGATAAGGGAAAAAAGAAACATTATTCCTTAAAATGCATAACTGTGACTACCCTATGTGCAAGCCATGGGTACAGAGTTTAGTTTTCTCACTATAGTTACTGAGATATAAGTTTGAACCTTGCTCCTGACTTGTGCCAAAAACTGACCCTACTCAGTCAGTTGTAAATGGGTACTTGCTCATTCAGGATGAGTCAAAGTTGGCTAAATATGATGTTTCATCACTCCCTTGAGTGCTACAGAAATTGGTGTGCCTTACCCATGCCTGTTATATGAGCCATTAGGCTTCAGTGGTTTTATTCTTTGAACACACTAAGAAAATCATTATCAAGACCGAACCATTCTGCATTAGGAAGCAGCTGGTCTAGATAACCTCAGGTCAGACTATATTAGGGGGTTAACTGAATGATGTCCAAGAATGCTCTAAGTGATGTCAATTTGTAAAAAAGACCCTCTGGGATTATAAATCTGTCAGGGATTGCTATGGTGTACCGCTACTTCTATCGTTTGCCCTTTATGCCAGTATTGGCTGAGAGGGGATCTCAGTGAGCTGGCTATAATGGCATTATTTCGGTTGGGGTTTCCAACACGCTTGGAGGATCCCAGACCACTTTTGGTCATATCTGCATTGCAATCCAAGAGATGAGTATAGCAGGCACAGGACTACCCAAGCTAGTTTTAACCTATCGGTAAATAAATGGCAGCATAGGTCTTAGTATAGACTAGATACCTGAACATATGCCTTGGGCCCTATGTAAGCCTACATATTGTGAACTGAAACCCTTGTCATGGCTTCACTGCTCTAGTATTAAAAGTACATATGCTGCAATAAGACCCCAGACATTGCATGGACATCTGCTTTATGCCACCGGTCTTCAAAAAGGACTTAGTAGAGTTGAGGGTCTGGCTCAGTAAGACTTTCCATCCTGGGGCCTTATGCCTTCATGAGGGTAAAGTTATATGGTACACTTGGATCATACTAATTCTATGGAATGTTAAGTGGTGTTAAAGTCAGAACGTGCTATTACCTATCACATGTTAAGGTTTAATACCAGGTTTTGCCTGCACAGGTCTGACTTACCACTAGAGGGCTAGCAACCTTAAGCATGGCTGGAAGTCAAGACATCTGCATTCTGTCCCTGCTTGGGGTGGGGAAGAGACATTGAGTGCTAGGAACAGTGCATCTTGGAATACCAGAGGACTTCAGATTGCTCATTTTATCTCTGTAGAGTAGACTTAATTTAACTTATCATAAGCTACGTATCATGGGCCAAAATTAACCCTCACCTGAAGTGGCATAATTTTGAGATGCTCAGAGTACACTTAGCAGATTCTCACATTTTAAGTGCTCTTCGTACGGTCTAAGTTTAATGTGTAAAGTCATCCTGTGTTACTTGAAATCCCCTATTTTCTTATTCTGTTAAAATGACGCATACATTTAGTTAGATTTCAGATTAACAAGAACCTGAAAAACTGACATGCGAAAACTTCTTACAGAACTGAATCTTATCAGAGAAGTGATTGTTAATTAACTTGATGTCAAATGGGATAGCTTTTCTAAATACCTTGTTTTCTCTTCTGGTACTTTTAGGGATCTGAATTTAACTTAAAGCTTCTAAGACTTTCTCCTTACAATCATGAATTTTCTTGTAATCAAACAGTCCCTAGAGATAATTACCATGTTTCTTTGTTTACAAAGAAATGGTACATACATAGATAACAACACTATAATATTTATGAAGGTGATAGTTTGTATGAATAAATAAATTTAAATAATTAACTATGGGTAGAATATTTTGTTGTGTACCTGCTCTGAAATTTTAATGAACGAGAATGTCATTTCTTCATTAAAATTCTAACACTAAAAAAAGTCCACTTATGGTGTTACTGTTTCCAGCCTGGAGATTCATAAACTGGCATGCTAATAGTCAGAACATAATATCCCATCTCAATGATTAGAGGAATGTTAGCATTTCTCAAGTTCAATATATAGCATAATTACAGTTATTGTCAGCCACTCTTAAACACTATAGAAATAAAGTTACTTTGGAGAGGGGGGGGAGAATACCAAGGATTTAAAACAAAGTGTCCATGAATGCTTCAGGTTATTAATATAAAAAGTAAAGAAAATCTGGGAAAAGTTGTAAAATAGCAACACTATTGCATTATCTGACTGCTTTTGATGTATACAAAATTTAGTAGCACTTTAGAGCTTGATCATATCTGTGCTATGATTTTATGTGTGCTTTAACTAATGAGCTGCAATGGAGCTATCTCCATAAAAAGATGAATTAATGCTTTGGGCAACACTGGCTAACACTTGCAGCTGAATAAGCAGTCATTTTAGAAAAAGAAAAAGGTTTTTAAAATCACTAGATTTGTAGGTCTAAGGAGATTAATTAAAATATGCTGGAAAGAATAAAGTTTTCATTAGCTCAATCTAATGAGAAAAAATATTCACCAGAACCTTGCTTCCACAGTACTTGTTCTCCTCTTTCTTACTTTTTCATTGACAAGCACACAAGCAAAGTTTTGATTGCACATGCATTGGGAAATTCTATTTTGGACCTGGAGAAAATATATTTTTAATCAGTAAAAGCGCCTTTTCATGAAAAAAAACAAAGCTAAAAGTAGTAAGCTATCCTGTCAAGAACTAGACTCGGTGTTCTGTTGCTTACATGACCTGCTGCTTAGCTCAAACATCAGTTTGTGAATATTAAGCAATAGTAATTGTAAACTGTGCAAGTACACATTTAGGTTGGAGAAGTTACACAATGGTATGTTCTGTTCCATATCAGAAAGAGTAATGTTTAAAACAGGACTACTGCTTTGATAATTTTGTAAGAATCTATCACCAGCTGTCACCCTCAAATATATGAAAATCATAAGCTAGACCACCAAAAATCCTGAAATTAATTTAATAATAAAGGTTCTTTGTGTGCAAGTGTAAGCCAGTAAAGTGCATAAACTTTTTATTTACCTTCTGCCTTAAGACCATACTTGGATCACATTTTCAAGTGTTATTTTTTCAGGGGACTAGAAACGTAATGAAAGTCAAAATAATTCAAATAACATGACTCCAGGAGGTGAAGACACTTGAAAAATACAAATTATCATGAGAGTTGGGAAGACAGCAAACAGGGCAACTCTACCACTTTTGTTGCCAGGTTTGATGAAACCTTCTCAGACCATGTCCTACTTATTATACAGCTAGTGTATTTCTCTGACCATTCAGAAACTTTCTAGGCTTAAGCAGCAACCACTTCTGTTAGAAATGTGTTAAGATACAGTTTTATTTATAATATGGACATTATTACTTTTAATGCCATTTTGTCGAAAATATTTGTCAATACATTTTGAATAGATAAACAACTTTTCAGACAATTTACAAAGAGAGAAAGGGGAAATAATTGCCTGGAGATTTCCCAATTCAGGATTTCTAGTTTATTCAATGGCAGAAGATGATCAACTCTTTGGGTTACTTTCAAATTGACCTGGTGCAGGAGATGCACAGTTGATAATGTGTGACTTGGTGTAGCTCTGCTATAATAACGTATTTACCATGGCTTTTCCCCTTATTATTCTGGGACTATAACAGAAACCCTTGAATGCAGAAATGTGTTGTATCATTGTGAGAAAAAACATTTACGTTTTTTATTCCAGCAGCAATCACTCTTTGAGAGACTAAAGAAGGAAAACTCAGTCATTGATGGAATTGTTGTTCCATGGTATTATTATTCTGGTCATGTTCATATTCAGTCCTGATTAAACCAGTTTGTTCTTGAGTCATGGGTGGAACTTTTTCTACTCTCCCAGTAGTTTTGCACACTGCAACAACTTTCTGCCCACTGCAGCTGTGATAGAGAGGACCAAGTCTGCATCTCTAAAGCTGGCTTGATTCAGCACTCTGGATTTGTAGGGCCTGTATTATAGAATCATGGCTTTAAAAATTGAAAAAGTCTCATTAGATCAAGTCAATCCCATTACAGTAGCAACATATTTTCTTCATTGGTGGGACATGTCTTGTATTAAGATCTTCCCCTTAACCTAGGAGAGGGAGTAGCTCTTGTCTTAGCTGAATTTTCCCAGGAGCAGACAAGTGAGAGATTGGTACCATGAGTAGCAGAATTCTGTTCACCCTTATTTCAAATGGAAGGAATCTGTATCAGCTACAAATTATTGACCTAAACTACTGGTAGATAAGCTAGTATATGAGTCATTATCCTTATCTATTATCTCGTGCTTACTCCATGACGGATGGCTTGCACAGTGAAGGGAGTAGCACCTCCAGAAACTTTGCTGTGCACCCTGACAATGCACTTGGCACATGTAGAGTATTATAGAGGCACCTGACACTTGGTCACTCCCTCCTGTGTACTCAGAAGGTGATCTGGGATCTTGCCCTAGACTTGTACTATCTCAAACTGGAAATATTGCAGAACAATTTTACTCATGAAAATGGTTAGACATCTTTCAATGTTGAGGTATCTTCTGTCATTAAGGGTGCATCCAGATGAGTGTAGACATTTGGTTTCCCAGGGACAAGTAGCGGCAGTGCGCTTTGCGCTGCTGCTACTTGTCCCCGGGAAGGCCCATGCCACACACTCTTTGGCGCATGGCAAGTTATCCCCAGTGGTGTAGGGGAGGCTGGGGTCAGCACTTGGCTAGCCCCAGCAGCCTCATCTGGGGTCCTGGGGGGTCTCCTGCACCAGTGGCAATTCTGCTGAGCAGAGCCTGGCCAGCAGCTGGAACATGACTCCAGGAAGCCCAGCTCCACTTTTGAACAGCACATGCTACCCATGTGTGCACTGCTCTGCTTTTTTTTTCCATGTTATTTTTGACCTCTGGAGATTCAGGATCAAAAAAATCCATATGTAAAAACAAATAAAGGTGGAGCAGCGCGCATATGGGCAACACACCCTTGTAGTGCAGTGAACATCTATATTTGGTGGTATGTAGCATCACAAATGTGTTTGCAGCACCACATTACTGCACAGCCATGCTCATCTGGACACAGCCTAAGAGCTCATCTGAAGCTTCTGGCCTTTCCTTAAGACTCATAGCCAAAAGATTTTAATTGCTTTTTTCAGGAATGTTTTCAGATATATATTAACAAATGGAAAGGGCAGGATCTTATGCTTACTTCTCAGGAACACTTGTGTTGGACAATTTTCTATTTATCTGCTGGCCATCTGGATCAACATCCACCTGAAATCCTTAATGAACTTCAAAGATTCTCTGGTACTTTCCCATCTTTAGGTAAAAAGTTCTGTTCTCAGTATTTATATCTTGGTTGAGTTGTCTGTGTTTCAGGTTTTATTAACTTATTTATTTGGAGACAATATTTGGATGTCAGTACTGAGTGTTATGGCTGGAAGGCTTTCAAAGAGAAAAGATATGCAGTATTTTTTAAGAATGATTAAATCTAAATGTTCCTCATTTCATCTGGAATTGTGGATTTCACTTACCAAAAGCACTCTGTTCCCAGCTCTATCAGGTAGGACACTGAATGCTTATACACATAGCATTTCTTTTACATTTATCAATTGGTTTCAGAGTTAGGAACCTACTGGGCTGAAGCCCTTTTACCCAGGGGGTGTCCTGACTATGTGCAAGTGGTCTGAAAAAGATAACTCTGATCAACCAAATCTATGTGAATACCCATGCTTACAATTCAAAGGAGTCTGCACCTCCATTCAAAATCTCTTAGGAGTCCAAAAAATGTTTAAAAGGTTCAAAACCCACTGCTCTAGAGCTAATAAAATCAGGTTTTGTTCGTGTGAGAGCAGTTAGTACACTCAGGATATGTCTACATGACATGCTACAGTGTAGTTGGTACTGCACATTTATTTAATACTTGTATTAGCAAGTACTAAATAAAAGTGCAGTAACTGGGTTACTGTACGGTAGTGCTGGTGAAGGTCTTTTAGGTGATGCTACTGCACAGTAGCCTAATAATGGTGCATGGTAGCATATTATTACTTTCCATGCTGTGAAGTGCTACTGCTCAGTATTTTTTGGCTACTGCACAGTCAGCATCTTGTGTAGATGTGCTCTCAGAGAGGGAAAGGTAATCATGGCCCTTGTCTTTTGTGCAGACACATCTGCTTTGTACAGATCTGATAAGTTGTTTGGAAACAGCGATTTATTTGAGACAGACATTAAATAGTTGGCAGCAATTTTTTTCACAAAGACAAAGTGTATGAAGTATGCAGTAAGTGAAAGCAAGTAGGATGACAGTGGAGTATGGTAATAACAAGGGTTTAGATAACAAGATGATGATGTAGGAAGCGTTTGGATAAAGCTATAATAATTCTATTAAGGCATCAGCTTTTAGTTCAATGCTGTGTACATGAAGCATGACCTGTGTTTTTAACTAGAGAACCAGTTATTAATGCACCTGTTTATACCATATACATCCTGTATTTTATCGCTCTTGGTCACATTGTGTTTTTTTTTCCATTTGCAGTGTAAGCGAGCACATATCCCCAAGCTTAAACAAATAAATATGATTTAAGAGGGGGAAAAATCTCTTAGAGAATTAGTAAAAGCAAATTGACTTATTAAAGCTAATTTTCTTCCGTATGCCATTTCCCCATGATTGTATCTAATTGTTTCTTTAATGACCTTAGAGTATTTGCCTCAATAGTCTTGCCAGAGAGGCTGTTCTACACTTCTGTAATGCGTTGTGTGAGGGTGGGGGTGGGGAGGAGGGGGGGATAGCCTTTCTTGACATCTGTTTAAATCATATTTTACAATTTTCTCTTTAACCTCATTTTTCTACCATTAGCCTTAGTAGGTTAAAAATAGCAGTTGGTGTTCCAAACATCATACTATTCATGACTTTATACACAGCACTTTAATGAGATTCCCTTTAGCTATACCTATTAACTAGTGTAAAAATAAGCAAGATTATTACAGTACGATGTCTTTAAATTGATACCATATACTTTAGGTTAATCTTTTTACAATTGCCTTTGTTACATAGTGTTGATTATACATAGTGCCTTAGCTGGAATTATCAAACAAAAAACCCACACAAAACAAAAAAAAACAAACCCTAAAACCAAATACCTTCCTTAAGCTCCCTGTATAATCCAGAGTTGTTAAGTTCCACGTTTAGATATAGAATTAATTTGTTCTCCTTTTCCAGTTCAGCTCTATTCAATTTGTACTTGTATTATTTTTCAAAAGATTGCATATTACCATAGTGTTGTCAATAATTTCTCTTGACAAAGTTTTGTCCTGTTTGTAGTACATTCACATTATAAATTTAATGGGCCAGAAGCACCTGCATTCACCAACAGTCTGCAAACTTGGAGAAACTTGTATGACTTTCATGTTTTGGTTGCATTGCCAAGTGAAATTGCAGAAGCAACTATTTATGAAAAAAAAACTTTAAAGCATGGATTACAAATCAGCCAATGATGATTTTCTACCATTCCATCACCTTTCCTTCTAAAACACTTTTAAACCAATTTTAACACAAGAACTTAAGGAGCAGTGCATTCCATGTCTTTCAGAGGAGATATATAACTTTTCTTTATAATCACTATTGCTCTCATGAATGTTTGTAATGGTATCAATATTAAACACATTCTGTCTCTGAGCTACACTTTAAAAAAATCTAACTTCCTCTGTGTTTTTGACTAAGTCAATTATTTTCATTCTTACAAAAACTGTGAGGTGCCACAGGAACAGGATGGTTGTCACGTTCCACTTCTGAGGTAGCTGTATTTCAGAAGTGGGTGAGTAATTCATATACAGCCTGCAAAGCACTTTGGGATCTTTTTGGCTGGAAAGCATTATATAGAAGTAATGTACTGTATGATTAGTATATTTATTGATCTATTCATCTTTATTTTATTACATCAACAGTCACAGATCTGACTATTTTATAGCAGGGAGCAGAATAGGTAGAGTAGAGCAACCACAGTACTGCAAGCTTCCCTAAACTGTGCTATTCATGGGACATAAGTGGAGGAAGGAGTGTTTAGGGTGAAAGGGCAGTTGAGTCTTCAGCTTCAATAAACAAGAGCAAAAGAACAGCCATAAAAAAGAGACCAAGAATGCATTTACTTTTCTATGCTGTCACTGTTAGTGGCCATGGCATGGTCCTTCACAGAGAGTTGTAAAGTCTCTTTATTGTATGCTTGCTTTCTTTTTAATGTTATTCAACCCCATACTACCTGAAGACCTGCTTGGGTTTTCACTGAAACCACTGAAACTAATACATAGGATCCCTAAATACTTTCAGAATTTGGGACTGAGTGCTTACCATCAGTGGGTCACGAAGATATTCAAAACTTTGCAGATTTAATAACATGTTCTTACCTGGCACTTGAGTATTATGGAGTAAGAAGGATGAATAACACTGGACATATACCCTAGAAAACAATGGGAGAATGTGGGGTAACTTGGCAAGAAGAGAGGTCATATGCTAGAATAGGTTAGGGAGAGAAGAGCCCTGAAGACATGAAGTGAGACCATACCACTAGAATTCTAGTTTTGCTACATTTAATTTCTGGAAATGGAAAATGGGCTTTTTTCTAGTTTTGGGCAGGGAATGACAAGAACTCTATATCTGTACAATGCAAGGCACAATGTTTTTGCATTCTTGGTTGACCTTGGCCCTTAGATGCAACCATTATATATGATTGCTAAATAAATGATGAATAACAATTCAGAACAAATATCTTCAACCTACTCTGGACCTCTTTGGTCCAGTTGTACCTTAGGGTGTGTGTAGACAAAATGGGGGCCCTAAATTGATGTGGTGGATGTTAAAAAAAATTCTTCAATTTAGGGCTGATTAAACCCCCATGTGATGCACACATTCTGCTGATTTATCTGCCTGTGTGGTGGGGTGGGGAGCTACCAGCAGGTGGAGAAGTCCCTGGGCTGCAGGGGTGGGGAGAGCTGGTGCCTCTCTTTGTGGCAGTGGCGGCTCCCCTAGGCAGTAGCCACATGCAGGAACCTGGCTCAGGTGGTCCTGTGGGGAGACGACAGGAGGGAAGCACTGGGCCTCCATGCAGCTCAGGCAGGCAGGCTGAGGTGGGGAAGATCAGGCTCACCACATTTCTTGGGCAGAGACTGCTTTCCCTGGTTTCTGTCAGGCTTCCTGTAGGGCTTCTTGCAGAGCTGTGAAGCTTCACAGAGCCTGGTCCTTCATTCTGCAGCTGTAGGGACAGCAAACTAAAACTCAAAGGAGTTTTGCCCCAAGTCATTAAAGTGCAGTATGCCGCCGAATTTCCTACAGCGGCTAGAATTAATGCGCAATACACCACTGAGGTGTGCAAACACTGACACCATTAAAGTAGTGCTAAACCATTTAGCCCACTTTAAAGTGTCATGCACACACGCTTCCCTTTTTTCTACACATGGCCTCAGCACCTCCTCTACCATTCACCATCACCACACATGGCACCATGTGCTGTTGGTGGTGCTTTGCCATTTGTGTTTGGACCTGGAGCAGAAACCACCCTGAAATGTACCTCTCTTCCAGAGAAGAAGGTTTGGCAGACAAGAGGATGCACTCCTAAGATCCATCTTGTGCTCCCTGGCTCAGTCAGCACCCAGGGCTTGTCACTCACTTGCCTATTCAATTAAACTCTAAAATTCTTAAAAAAATCAAAAAAATTATTGAATTGAAAAAAAGAAAGAAAAGCAAAAGAGGCTTAAATTGCATTGCTGGGCAAACACTTCTTATGGAAGAAAATAAAATAGATAAAATATTGGGAATATTGAAAAAGATAAAGTATAGATGAGACAAGGTTATTGGAGATAATGCCAAACTCAAGAGCACTCTTTAGCTCAGGAAATGTTGGCTCTTAATGGAATTAGAATTTATTAACCCCAAATAGTTGACATATAGAATAAATCATTGAGCACAGCAGGAAGACCTACAGGTGTAAATAGTTTTTAAGAGCTGGAAAAATAGTTGGAGGAAAAATAAGTTGCTAGAACTAATAAATTATAAGAAAAAGGTAGAAAGTTAAGATGGAAATAAAATAATTGTATGACCCCCATTACTTGAGTGTATCTGAATGTTCTACTCAGTATTTTCCTGAAGATTTTTTTTTTCATTAATACATTTCTGTTGAACAACGCAGTTAAATTTAGGTTTAATATAGCTAACACTGTTACATTCTCTTTTCAAAGGATAAGAAGCTATCCCTGTAATGTGTTAGTAATATATATCTACTGTACTGTTTTTTCTGCTCCCGGTGGGAGGCAATTCTTTCATTCAGCCATACACCATAATGTTTGAATCTCACTGAGCAAGACTTTGACATGGTGCAGCCTAGTCTAGCAGGGTGAAATCTGAAGCTTAAAAGAAATTGCTTTATTCTCAATTGCTAGAAATAACTCAGACCCAAAAAGAACCACACTTAAATGATACTTCTAGGTAACATGATTCTAGTTCAAGTACAGTTTCGTTTCAAAATCAATGTCCTACATGTGATTATATTTAATTTCTTAATAGTGTGTACTAATACTTTTTATTGAACTCTTATTAAACTGTTTATAGATTAAGTTATTTCAGAGAGTTCATGTTTAATAGAGTTACTTGGTGGCATTAACAGAAGATAGACTCCTACTGCCAGGCCCTTCGACCCCTGGAGGTGGAGGGTAGACCAAGGTCACCTTCCAGGACAAGGGAGGACTCAGGGACCTCCCATTGTGTCCCGCCAAGGGGTTGGACCAAGTTGGCTAAGGGCCCTAAGGCCTGCCGCACCAAGGTCCCCACCCAGCTGGTGCTTTGCAATAGGTATGAACCTCTTGCAGCCCCAGAAGAGCCTGCTAAGCTGCCATATCCTGTAGGCAACACAAGCTCAATTGTAGCTACTGCCCCTGCTCTCCCCAAGACAAAATACGAAGTGTTTGTCATGGAACACTCCATCTTGTGAGGGACTGAGGGGGAAATCTGCCATCCTAACCCCTTAGCCTGGGAAGTCTGCTGCTCCCTGGGATCCCATATCCAAGACATCGCGGAGAGGATCTCTAAGCTCCTCCGGCCCAGTGACCACTACCCTATGTTCCTTATTCATTTGGTACAAATAACACAGCTCAGAGCAATCCCAGATGAGTCATGAAGTGCTAAAAGGATTTGGGAGTGGGACTTAATGTGTTGGGGGTGCAGGTGGTATTTTCCTCAATCCTTCCAGTTTCAGGCTACAGGCTGAGAAGGGAAAGGAGGATCGAGGTAGTGAACCAAAGACCGCTGCGCTGGTGTCATCATGAAGAATTCAGCTTCTAGGACCACAGTCCGCTCTTTGGTGAGAGAGTCAGCGAACTTCTGGGAAGGGAAGTCCTTCACCTCTTTCTGATGGGGAGGAGGCTCTTCTCAGCCAGACTGGGTGACCTGCTCCACTGGGGTTTAAATTAAGACTGCCAAGAGATGGGGGAACTACCGCCACTGATGGCCCACTAAGCAACATTTGCAAAGCCATCAGGTCAAGGCACTTAAGGGAGCCCACCCCTGCCCTAGCCCTGGAATGATCTGTAGGCAAGACAAGGGGCCCTAAAGGGACACTTGCATGCCTGTACACAAATGCCAGGAGCTTGGGGAATAAACAGGAGGAACTTGTCCTCCTGCTTAACAGAAATAATTATGATGTCATAGGGATAACAGAGACCTGGTGAGACTCCACCCATGACTGGACCATAGTTATAGACAGCTATACCCTGTATAGGAGAGATTGAGTGGACAAAAGGGGCAGGGGTGTAGCTCTCTGTCAAGGAAAGCTATGCGTCCTTGCAAGCTGACATTTGCACTCAGGGTGGATGACTGGAGACCCTATGGTTTAAAATCCATGGGGAACGTGGCACAGGGGACACAATGGTGGGAGTCTACTACAGACCTCCCATCTAGGATCAAGAGCTTGACCAGGAGTTCCCCAGGAAATTGGCTGAGGCTGCACACTCCCAGCGCATGATTGTCATGGGAGACTTCAACTACCCAGATATCTAGTGGGAAGAGTGCTCGGCTAAATTCAAATGGTTGCAAAGCATCCTCATGTGTGCGAATGACCTCTATCTGACTCAAGAGTTTTACAGGCCGATAAGAGGTAAAGTGCTGCTTAACCTGGTACTGGCAAGAGGGGGCAACCTAATCAGTGACCTAACAATCAAAGGGAAGCTGGGTGATACTGACCACCTTCACCATCTGCCATAAAGCTGGCAAGTCAGTCAGCAATATAGAAGTCCTCAACTTCAGGAAAGCTGACTTTGACATGCTCAGGAGGCTTGTTGGTAAGGACCTAAGGGATCTTGGCCCAAAGGCAAGGGGAGTTCAGGATGAGTGGTTGCTCCTCAAAGGAGCGATCCTGGATGCAAAAGCTAAGTCTATTCCATCTCAGAGGAAGGGCAGCAAAAGGGCACAGCAGCTCCCTTGGCACTTCAGGGAACTAGCGGGCCTCCTGCATCTAAAAAGAAAGGCCTACAAATGATGAGGACTGGATTCACCTCCAAGGAGGAATATTGTGCACTGGTCTGCACCAGCAGGGAGTGAACCAGGAAAGCCAAGGCTGCAACAGAACTCCAACTAGCTAAAAGTATCAAGGATAATAAAAAGTTATTTTTTAGATACGTGGGGAGCCAGAGGAAAAGCAAGGGTAACATTGGACCCATGCTAAATCAGATGGGACAAATGACAACCAACAACCAGGAAAAAGCCAACTTGCTAAATGTTTACTTTGCATTGGTCTTTCACCAGTCACAAGGGACACCCCTGCCCATTACATGACGGGAAGGCCTGGGTGAAGGAGATTCCTTACCCTCCATGAATGCTGACCTTGTGAAGGAACACCTTGATAGGCTGGATAACGTCAAATCAACTGGCCTTGACAGTTTACACCCTAGGGTACTCAAGGAGATGGCAGGCATCATAGCTCAGCCCCTGGGATGGATCTTCAAGAACTCCTGGTGCTCTGGTGAAGTGTCTGAATATTGGAATAAGGCCATTGCAGTGCCTATCTTCAAGAAAGGGAGAAAAGTGGATCCGGCGAACTACAGGCCCATCAGCCTGACCTCTATCCCAGCAAAGGTATTAAAAAAGATTATCAAAGAGACCATTCTTAACAGACTGGCCTATGGCAACATTCTGAGGGATAACCTGCACAGGTTTGTTGTAGGTAGGTCTTGCTTTACCAACCTTATTTCCTTTTACAGCCAGGTGACCTATCACCTGGACAAGGAAGAAGAGATTGATATCATAGATCTTGACTTTAAAAAAGCCTTCCATCTGGTATCCCTTGATCACCTCTTAGCAAAAATTGCCAACTGTGACCTCTGCTTCACCACAATCTGCTGGCTGGGGAATTGGCTCCACGATCGGGCCCAAAAGGTGGTGGTTGATAGAAGTCAATTGTCGTGGTGCTCTGTGAACAGTGGGGTTCCTCCAGGCTCTGTCCTTGGGCCTATACTATTCAACATCTTAATTAATGATGTGGACATTGGTGTCAGAAGCAGACTGGCCAAGTTTGTCAATGACACCAAACTTTGGGGTAAGGCATGTTCACCTGAGGACAGGAGAGTGATCCAGGCTGACCTTGACAGGCTCAGGAAATGGGCAGACAAGAACCTAATGGTGTTTAGCACTGAAAAATGCAAGGTTCTCCATCTTCAGAGGAAAAACCTGCAGCATACTTATAGGCTTGGCAACGCTACGCTGGCTAGCACTATGGATGAAAGGGATTTAGGGGTCATGATTGACCACAAGATGAACATGAGCCATCAGTGTGATGCTGCAGCTAGTAAAGTGAGCAAAACAGTGGCTTGCATCCATAGATACTTTTCAAGCAAACCCCAGGATGTCATTCTCCCATTGTATTCGTCCTTGGCAAAGTGGCAGCTGGAGTACTGCATCCAGTTTTGGGCTCCACAATTCAAAAAGGATGTGGAGAAGCTTCAGAATCCAGAGGAGAGCCATGCACATGATCAGAGGGCAGGAAAATAGACCTTGTGATGAGAGGCTGAGAGCTACGGGATTCTTCAGCCTGGAAAAGTGCCAGCTCAGGGGTGATCTGATGGCCACCTATAAGTTTATCAAGGGTGCTCACCAGGATCTGGGGAAACATATGTTCACCAAAGTGCCCCAAGGGATGACAAGGTCAAATGACCACAAACTCCTCCAGGACCATTTCAGGCTGGACATAAGGAAGAACTTCTTTATTGTCCAAGCCCCCAAGGTCTGGAATAGACTGCCACCGGAGGTAGGTCAAGCACCTACTTTGAATGCCTTCAAGAGAAATTCAAATATTTGTCTTGCTGGGATTCTGTGATTCCTGCTGACTTCCTGCCTCTGAGGCAGGGGGATGGAGTCAAAGATCATCTGAGGTCCCTGGCAGACCTAATGTCTATGAAATCTATGAAAGCTATGAAATAGTGGTACAGCTTTGCCTTATTTGTTAACAACTTACAGCGTACTCAGTACATAATAAGTATTAGAATAAAAATGGTTCCTGGCTTGAAAATTTTATAATCTTTGACCCAGACCCTCAAAAGGATTTAAGTGGGATTCAAGGCCCTAGATCTAAAATCATAATCCATGGACACATGAGTGTTTTACATTAAAGTGCCCTAAATTCTGCAGCTGGTCATGGCTACAAGTCTTCCCAAGGTGTAACAGCACAAAACCAACTCATCTTATAGACTCTTAAAAGTGACAATTTCTTCTTTTCTGAAAGAAAGGTTTTAAGAGCACCAAAAGAGGGTACAGGCCAAACAACAACTGCGCACCAGAATGAATGCACACCGGAAATCTATCAAAGACAGAAATACCCAATTACCAGTGGGGGCACATTATTCACAAGAAAACCACTCTCTCTCCAATCTCTAAGTCCTGATCCTCAAAGGAAACTTACACAACACGTCCCAGAGATGAGCCTATGAACTCCACTACATCAATCTTCTGGATACTAAAAACCATGGACTAAATATAGACATTGGATTTTTGACATATTATAATCTGCCTGACAACTGACTCCCCAGCCCAGCTTCTGACTTCTTTACTTTTCATTCCATCCAGGAAGAGCACACACCAACTGCTGAAACTTCCTTAGCCTGACAAAACGTTTTTGAACCCAAAAACTTGCTTAATAACTATACTCCAACTATTTGGGTTGGTCTAATAAAAGATATCAGATTCACCCAAGGAACATTCAAACTCTGCCACTTTGTAAGTAAAGATATGGTCAGGACAGACCTATGGTCTTACCTAATAAGTCATATTTCTTATGTTCCTAAGAAAAATCAAAGGCAAGCCTTCTTTCTACCTAACTCTTTTAATTCAGAAGGAGCTTTGGGTCCACACAGCAAATACCACTCTAGCCCTTTTCCAACTTAGGATTCACTACTATAGTGGCCCTTTCCTTTGCCTATCTCAGCAGTGAGTCATTCAACCCCAATAGTTTTACTCTTGCAGATTTCTTTCATTAGGTCCTTTGCCTGGGAAGCATGTACAAAGAAAAATCACTTCCTTGAAATCTCTAAAACCTGCCTCTCATTCCCTGAACACAGACTACCTTTTTCTCTCCCAGCAAGCACCTTTATTCAACCATCAACTAAATCACCTAATGCCTAATTGCTAGGCTTCCTCTTATACTATGGTCACCTGACTTCCTGGGCTTATTTTCAGCACCTATGAAGTGCCTCCATTAAAGGGAGAGGATTACAATGGATGCATTAAACTGAGAGTCTTGTTATAAAAACTGTGTTCAAAACTGTGTTCAAAATAACCCCATGACTCCCCATAGCTTTTTGTTCTTAAAAACATGAATGTGCCAGAATTACTAGTGATTCAGAAATGAACATCATGAATGTTATGACATATTAACGCACTTTTGAAAGATAATGGCACGACATGACTACATAAAGATTTTTGAAATGGAAAAGGAATTTTATTTCATGCAAAATTCATTAAGGGTACATACAGACATTCAAAAAGCCCAAGGCAGAATTGATCTAAGTTGCGTGGCTTTCTGTAAGTGGTGTAGCTTATGTCAGTAGTAAACAGAACATACATACATCCTTTGGTGTGGGGAAGAAAATTTTGGACCAAGCTATGGCATTTTTAAACCAGATTCTGTGGGCCAAATTTCTGTTCTCTTATTGGTATACATTGGTTTCTGATCACTTATACAAGTAAAAGTGCAATGTCTGTACCTGGTTTAAGTGTTTCACTGAAATCTCTCTTGGATTTTTCAAAAGTAATGATTCACTAATGCTCCTTGAACTATCAAAGTACATTCATGGAAAGTAAAAAAAGAATGGAGAGACACCCCCCTCCCATTTTCTGCTTGTGAATTAAAACTAGAATAAAACCATGGGGGAAAGTGGGGAGGGGGAGATGAGGAGAACAATTATATCAACTCTAATTCTGTGGATGTCAAGATATATAAAAATCTACTAAGCCTGTGCAATTAGGGAAGTATTTGATTCAGATTAGGATTCAGCTGATTTGGGAGGCAATGATTCAATTTGGAGATTTGTATTACTGTCCTAAATCGGCTTCAGAAGATTTGGTGCTGATTCGGAGACATTTGGCCATAGACTATAACGGGGAATCACTGAAATACCTGTAACTTTGTCATTTTTTGTCAGATTTGGATGAAAACAGCAGGAACAGTAGTCCCTTCTAAGGGCATGAAGCCTGCCAAGTTTCAAGGATATTAGTGGAGGGATTTCTGGGAAACTTCAACTCAAGGTGCTAACAAGCAAAACTCATGATGTGTAACTTTGTGTGTGTGTTAAGGTGCAGCAGGATGAAAACAGCAGGCATGGTAGCCACTTCTGAGGCCATGAGGCCTGCCAGATTCCAAGGAAATAGATGCAGGAGTTTCTGGGAAACTGTACCTCAAGTTCCTGACAAACAAAGCTTGTGACATGTGTGACTTTGTGTGTGTGTCAAAGCACAGTAGGATGAAACCAGCAGAGATGGTAGCCTATAATAGGGGCCTTCCTGGTGCTCAGGCAGAAACAGCTCACAAAAGGGACAGAAAGGCTGCAGACAGAAGCTTATGTGCTGTTTCTATGTCCTTCCCCAAGAGCACTGTGATTGGAAGGGGACTCAGGGAAAGATCATAGCCACTGGCCAGCTACAGATGTCAGTCTTTCTCCCCCTACTCCCCCTCCCTCTTTTCAGTTTTTGTTCACCTGAAAGACTGCTTTCTGAATCTCCAAGTCTCTAAATCTTCTCCTGAACTGATTCAGGGTCTCCAAATCAATTTGGAGGTTTGTTTTGGTCTCCTGATTTCATTCAGATTCAGTGATTTAGTCTCCAAATCAGGCCAAATCTTCTCTGAATCAAATCAGCAACCAAAGCTTTGCATATCCCTAAAATCTACTATAAAGCTCAACACAACTCCCAAGGTAACCTCTGTGGCTTGGGACAATTTCATATTCAATTAATTTGAAAACATTTTTTAAAGTATCTCCCTTCTATAATGAAAGAGTTTGCTGCAAGTTATTTAAAATATATATGCTCCTCTAAGCCTTTTGCATTGTTACAGCCTTGATTTGGTAGGTCAGGGAAAGACTGTCTTCTCACAGAGAGAGTATTTTCTGAAACAAACACCTGTTTCTGCCTTGGATTGAACTGTTGGGTTATATCATAACGGGTAACTTTGGATCAGCATTTGCATTTAAGCAAGAAAAAAATCCAGGCAAACTAAATTATCCTTGCTTGTTCAGGTAAGGATATAAAAACTGGCTTCTAATTCACTATTTTTATTTTTGTTAACTTCTAATAATATCCCTGATTTGTTCAGGTCACTTTGATAACATGATGTGTGCAACATAGTGTGTGTGTGTGTGTATGTGTTTGTGAGAGAGAGAGAGAGAGAGAGAGAGAGTGACCCCCCTTTCCAGTCTCCGGTGTAAATTTAGATATTGTATATGTCAGTCTCTAATCTTGTATAAATATTCATAAGACCTCTGACTTCAATGGATCTGTGAACTAGCTTTTATCAGCTAAGAATCTAGCCTATGTTATTGCCCAGGTCCTCTCATGAAAATAGCCTTTGCTCCATGCAAAGGTGGATGATTTCACAGAAAAATTTACAAATATGAGCCCAGCAAGAGTTGTTGGCAGGCATACTACACTAATATTGGTGGAACCAAGGTTCCCATACCAATACTGAGAAAAATGTAGAGTACATCACATTACTGGAACTATCTTTGATCTCTTTCTACCTTTGAGCTAGGCAGAGATGGTGCAGAACCTAACTACAGCACAGGTACCCCAGCAAAATCCTTTGTTGATACAGGGCTGTCGACCCCTTGAGAATCTATCCTACAGCTACAGAATATTACATAGTTATGATTAAAAAGTAATTAATAACTTTGGACCCCTGTTCAGAGGAGGTTTACATGTTGTATCACAAAAGGCCAGTTTTCTTATAATTTAGTCACTTTAATTCATAATTTAATGGCAAAAGATGTAGAACGTGATTCTCCAGCCTAATTTATGAAAAAATCTGTATTCTCCAACATGAATATTTTGTTCATTTCTCTGAACTAGAAACATTAAACAAAAATAGAGGAAAATTAAAGAAAGAGGTTTTTGTAAGGGGGGGGAGACAAAATAAAAAAATAACAACAAATACAAAAGAACACTTTAAAAAACATCTTTCAGATTTTTAAAAGAAGGATGCATTTTTAAAAAAAATACTGGCTCCTGTTTCATCTAAGCAATAATTGACTTGGACATTAAAGCAAGCAGAGATGGATGCATGGAAACCAGTAATCATAAATGAAAACCACCTGCACAGGGATCCAATCTGTATGTATACTGACTGTGTGTAAAAATGCAAGATTTAAGGGTAGTACAGCTATGCAAAAAGTGGACATATTTGAAAAGTGGTATTTAGTTGTTTAATAATGCAGTTACATGATAGTGAGATTTACTCATATACGCAAAATATTAGATGATTTCATCCTATTGATAGTAATTAGGATTTAGGCATCTAACTTGCTTAGATATTTTTCCTACTACATTTCTAGCTTCATTTTCGGGCATGTATGCATATCGACATCACCTCCCTCTCAATCCTGAGATAGCCATAGAGAAAGGCCACATATGGGTCTTACATTTCTACCAGGAAAATCACCATTCTCCCAGTAGAAATGACAAATGTACAAGTGTTTTTTCAATTTCTTCTGGGAGAAACA
The DNA here is from genome assembly GCA_030014935.1 of Caiman crocodilus. Lineage (NCBI taxonomy): Eukaryota > Metazoa > Chordata > Crocodylia > Alligatoridae > Caiman > Caiman crocodilus. The sequence goes on from JAGPOW010001296.1 coordinate 99,134,115, forward strand.
TGTCTCCTCTTGGAGAACATATTCTGGTGTCAACCCGGAAGAGCTCCTTTGATAGAGAAGTTATTTTGTGAAAATGAACATTTGTATGCTCCCCTCCTAGTCTGGTCCAGGAGGGGAGGGAAGCAGCAAGAACTGCCCAGGGGGACTTTGCATCACTGCTCCCCTCTTCTGCTAGACTGGTCTGGAAGGGAAGGAGAGTGGAACAGCGGGGCAATGCTTTCCACTTCCTTCCCAGACCAGAGATCCTGGGGAGAGTTGCAGGTGCCATTTTTTAAGTGATACACAAAGGAGAATATTCCCCCATACAGAATCTTCAAAGCCCTCACTGTCATCCCCACTGTTAAACAGGGCAGGGGGATACTCAAATTCCCAGAACTGGAAGAGTGGAGTGGCCTTGGGAATCACTGCTCTGTGGAAGGTGTGGAGAGCAGGAGAGGGAGCTGAATGGCTATGCTGCTCCCTCTCGCACAATGATTTCAAGCAAGGAACAATTTTCAAAATTTCCTCTGCTAGAAACAAATGCCTATTCAAGGTCAAACTGTATTTCACCCACTTGTTCATCATGGGGCATACCAAAAACCAGCAGCTAGGCAGAGTGTACAACTCAGTAATAGCCCAAAACAGCTTGAAGGCCAATGCTAAGCTCTCTGTCTTCTCAAAATGGTGCTGGGGATACTCAGGTCCATGCCAAGGCAATAAGAGCTGCTTTTCAGCTATCTAATCTGCCTGTCAGTCTCTGGTGCACAAGAGCTACAGCAAGTGGATGGTACACACTTTTTTAGTTGTAATGCTGTGGCCAGGAATTAATCTGTATATCTGAAGCTGTAAATCTGTTTCCAAGACCCTGAATAGGAGCAGAACTCACAAAGGAGTTGGGCATTTATTTGGAAATAAAAATACGAGTCATAAAAATAAATATTTTTAAAAGTATTTTGTAAGTAATACAAATCCTGATTGGTCAGAGTCAACAGCTGGCCTCTAAAACAGGGCATTGAGAGGAAGTTTTCAAGACAGGTTGTTGCAGAACTAGCATATGGAGAATTTTTGGCACATGGGTTAGAAGAAAATGGTCTTGCCTGGTGTCATCGGGTACAACTTGAGATGGATTGTTGATTTGATACACCTTGTGTTCATATACTGAAAGCACTGATACTCTTGCTTGAAATGAGTCCTCTGATAAACATCAGATCTGTGCTTATTTTTCTAGTGTTAGAGTTTTTAGCAAATCCAATCTCTGTTCTTCTCTATTTTATCTTTTTAAGAAAACCTGATTCTCACCTTCAAGTTCTCACATCTTTTTGTTTTTAACTATTCTTAAAGGATCTGCAGGAGAAAGGAGTGGTTTTTAGAACAGCTTAATGTAGGTACTACACAATGGCAAATGAAATTCAATTTTGTTCAATGCAAGCTAATGTGTATTTACAAAAATAATCTAAAAGTCTTATATATTCTCAAGGGATCTGAGGTTCTAAGTCTATGAGAGTCCGAGTTCTTCTGGGAATATAAAGCACTTGCATTCCTCATGGAGAGGTTAAAGTACTCTCAATAGCCACTCTATCTTACAGACTGGCTCACAGAAGTACAAATTTATAGGTCATCTTCAAGAAAAAAGGACTAATAGTGTCCAATCAGATGAAACAGTTATAACTATTTAAAAATATGAGTTGGCTTAGGCCTTAGAGCCAGTCTCCAGCTCTGGCCCTTCGGCCTTCCTGAGCCCTGCCCAATAAAACCTATGGGTACCCTGGCCCTACCTGCTCCCTGGTCCCCCTGTTCCCCTTCTAAGACCCCTAGCTCCTACTCTCTCTCTGGGGCCTCTGGGCCTTCTCTTCCTAAGACAGCTGGACCTCCTTACTTCCTCTTAGTCCCTTCCACAAACAGCCAGATGTTCCCCAGCCCTAAGGCTAAACTCCCAGCTGCATCCCCAGAGACATGCTTGGTGTGATCCAGTCATGTCCTCAGCAGCCTGTTCAGGAGCTCCTTCCCTGTCTGCAGTATTTCAGGCCTTGGGCTTATATATGACTCAAGCCCAGTCCCCTTCTGGTCAGGTGGCTTCCCTGATTGCTGTCTGAGCTGTTTCTAAAGGCTTCTTCCCTTAAAGTGGCAGACATGCTCAGTACCCTGTCACAATGAGCTATCTTAAATGTTTCCTTGAATGATTTCTTGAATCTGCTGATATACCATGTGTAGTTTCTATGGATAGAGAGTGGATGTATTTAGTCTTACCAGCTGTATGTTTATATGAATTGTAGTATTTGATATAAAAGTATTTGTTACATGATATAGTTATGACCAGGATTCCAAAACAGACAGTGATTTTTAACAGTTACTAAGCCTGTGCTAAGCAGCTAGTATTCGATTTGGATTTGGATTCAGCCTATTCAGGGGACAGTGATTCAAATCACTATCCTGAATCAATTTGGCTGAATCTGATTTGCAGATTCAGCTGCTGCTGAATCTCCGAATCTCTAAATCAGCCAAGTCCATCCCACTCAGCCCAGCAATAGCTGCCCTGCCTTCCCCAGCTCCCGGCACTTGTTAAAAAAAAAAACCTCTGGCTCACCAGGTGCTGCTGGGCAGGGGAGCAATCCCCGCTGCCCACCACTGACCCGCATTGCATGGGGGACTCTGCCATGAGCCCCGCGACCCCTCCCCATCCCAGCCTTCCCATGGCTGCCTCACCCGCTGCAACTCCAGCTCTTTAAGAAAAAAGATGAGAAAACCATGGACTCACTGTTCCTGCTGGCAGGGAGCAACCCCTGCTGCCTGCTGCTGCCATGTGTTATGTGGGGGGCTCTGCATGAGCGTCCCCAAAGCCCCAAGGCCACTGCAGGAGCTGTGAGTCCTTGGGCTTTTTTCTATTTTTTTTTCTTAAAGGGCAGGAGCTGGCCCAGGCAGAGCAGCCATAGTGGAGCTGGGAGAGTAAGGGGGAGCTGGGGGGTTCATGCAGAGACCCCCAGGCAGCATGGGGCAGTGGGGGGCATCAGGGATCACCCCCCCCCGGCAGCACCTGGTGAGCATCAGGGATTTTTTAAAAAACACTGAGAACTGGGGTGGGCGGGGCACCCATGGGAGGGCTGGGGGAGCAGGCAGGGGATGGGGACTGCCTGGGGTTCCCCCATGGTCCCTTCCTTTCTTCCCCAGGCCACCCTCCCCTGCCCCTAGTACTTACTAGCTTGAAGTCAGCTACAGTTCCCTGCTGCAGCCATTGGGGACTGCCGAAATTATTAGTGCTCTCCGAATGTCTTTTGAACATTTGTAGAGCTTTGAATCAATTTGGACCTTTTAATTGGTCCCCTGATTTGATTCAGATTTGGAGATCTGGCCACCAAATCAGGCCATATTTCCTACGAATCAGATCACCACCTGGAGCTCCACACAGTCCTAACCGTTACTCCTTAAATAATGGGTTTTTCCCTGGGAAAGTATAAAACCTAAGTGGCTTAGAAAACTAATCAGTGAGAATTAGAACATGACACGGTTACAGTTAATGGCTAGTCATGAGCCAGGCCCTTCCAGACAATGACAAATTTATACATTAAGAGAAGAGACTTACAAGAATGGCACCTGGCTATTCTGGCTGTTCAAGGAAGGATATTTCTCTCAGTGGGGAAATTAAGTGAATGATGGTATCCTTAGTATATATCTGAAAGGATATAAGTATTCCCCAGGGTATAAGTGGAGCAAGAAAGACAGAAGGTCTGGTAAAGAAATACACTCTTGTGGAGCAGGAAGTTCTATATGCATACTAGGGGTTTCCTAAGACTCCAATAGATAATGTATGTAAATGGCCAGATAAGAAACCATAATTACGCCTTTCCACAGAAGCAAGTTTTTATTTTTACTTTTCCTGAGCATAGGGAATGACTTTAGGTAGTCAGCCATCTGGCTGAGTATTCTGGCTGACGGGAGAAGGTGCAAGAAGCTCTGACAGGAAGGTCAGAGGCAGTAGGTGGTTTCTAACCTGTTGAACTGCAAAGTGAGAACAGCATTCTTAGAACTTAGGGGTATGATACAGGGATAAGGTAAAATCATTGTTTTGATATTTATGTGTCTATGTTTATATCTCTATCTCAATATATAGTTAATGACTTTTTATGTTTGCTCTTGTGTAATATCTTTTTGTTATCTTTATAACTTACTTTTTAAAGTGGTTAGTGTGATTTCAGAGCATTTAACCATACAGTCAGGCTTCTTCTATGGAAGCGGGTATCTAAAATTTCTGAGCACATAACCAGACAAAAGTGTGATTCTTCTAGCTGGCAAAATCCCCGCTGCTAAAAGCTGGCAAGACCTGGGTGAGGAAGGTGAAGCTGAGGCACCATCAGTTACAGAGGTGATCTCCGGGGCATCTCAGTCAATGCTCAGGGGTTGAGCAGCAGATAGCAAAGAAGGGTTTGGGGCTGAAGGGCACCCATGAAGTTCTGAGAATGACTCAAAGATACATCTGACTAAATCCAGTAACATAGTGTGTCTTTCAGCCTCTTAACACGTGCTCCCTGATGGTGGAGGCATTTTAATTAGAGCAGCTCCAAGAGCTCTAATCAAAGCACAGTCAGTGTATCATATATCATTGCCCTCATGCTTCAAAATGGTGGCAGGAGCAATATAACTAAAGCTTTAAAGTGCCCCCACTGCCATTTTGAAGCACGGGGACGTTGATACACAAGATGTTGATACTGCCAGAGCATGCTAATTATCAGATTAATTGAGTCTGCTCCAATGTGCTGTAATTACAGCACACCTTCACACTTGTACAGGCACTGATAGTGCCTTCGAATCTAGTTTAATTGGTCATGTTACAAAGAAAGGGCATGTCCACACATGCAAGCACGTGCGCTTGCAGCAGCTCAAATAGAAGCAGTGCAAATTTGAGCCAGGGCTTTTTACTTCAGTGCACATGTTCAGACATGCACTTCATTGTGGAGCAAATTGTGCCACTTGGAGCAAAATAACTCTGCCTGGCTCCTCTCAGATCTGCAGCCAGGGGCAGCTAGAGCCTGGGGACAGTACCTGTGTTGTCCCCAGCAGTATAAAAAGATGCCCTGCCCCAGCCCCATCCATACAAAAAGCTGCCTTGGCAAGCAGCTCAGGGCTACTCACTCCCAGGAGTTTCTGGGGCCCTGCCAATTGGAACTTGGGGATACTACACCCTGTGCCAGCTGGACTGCTGCAGCAGCATCCCAAATCAGTTTTTAAAAATGCCCCCAAATCCATGTTCTTCCACAATTAAAACAAAAGACCATTCTACACACACACACACATCTATAGTGAGACAGAGAGAGAGAGAGAGCCATGATGGGTATGTGATGGTGGGGGGGAGTGTTTGCAGAAAGGGGGTTGGATGGGGTGTTGGGGAAGGCAGGTGGGTGCGTGTGTGCAGAGGGATGCGAGCTGGTCTGTGGGTAGGTGTAAGGCAATTGCTGGGGGGACTGTAGGTGTGGGGGACCTTGTGGAGGGGCTGCTCAGGAGAAGTGGGTACCCTGGCCCTCACAGGGTGCACCCCCATATGCAGCAAATGGAATGCCTCCCCAACACAGGGCCCCAGCTTCCCCCTGGAGGGACACATTCCCTATCCCCCACAGGGCCCCAGCCCCCCTGCCCAGGGTCCCTTCTTCACTGTGGAGGGCCCTCCCCCACAGGGTTCCAGGCACAAGGGCCACAGCCCCCTGCCCAGGGCCTGTAAATGACCTTTTGCAGCAGCAGTGGGAGGGCTGTGCACTGAGTCCAGCCAGGTCCTGCCAGCCCTGGGGCTGCTCCTACCACCCAACTGAACTGGTGTCATGGCAGCAGGACCCAGCATGGCATACAGAGACTGTGTGTTGGACCCAGCTGGGTCCTGCCACTCCTGGGACTGCTTGTGCTGCCTGGCCAGGCTGACCCCACAGCACGCAGGGACACATGTTGCAGGACTGGCCCAACTGGGCAGCATACGCAGCCCCAGGGTTTGCAGAACATGGCTGGGCCCAGCATGTGGTCCACATACCGCTCTGCGTCCTGCTGCCATGAGACCAGCCTGGCTGGGTGACAAAAGGGCCCCAGGGCCAGCAGACCTGGCTTGGCTCAGCACACGGTCCCTGCATGCTGCACCGGGTCCTGCCTCTACTCTGCCATGCCTGCAGGGAGGTGGTGTGTAGCATGACCTGGACCAGACCTGTGTGACTCACTTGTCTGGCTTTGCACTGGAGTGGGTCACACAGCTCCAGGAGGCATGGCTCCTGTGCCTGCCTATCAGAGCCATGTGATCCACTCCGGTGCAAAGCCGGAGTAGTGAAGTGCACGGGTCTGGGCCATGTCTTCACCCCTGCAGCCCCAAGGGCATCTCCCCTACCACTCCCCAAACTCCACCGCATCTGCCTGCCACCTCTCACATCTGCCAACCCCCATTAGCCTACTTACCATGGACAGTGCCAGGGGCCAGGGGCAGCAGGAGCACCAAAGAGAAGCTCTGGCGAAACCAGAGCATCTCTTGTGGAAGACTGACTCCCTGCTGGCTCCAGGCATGATCTGGGACTGTGCCCTGCTCTGCTGTTCTTCAGAGCATTTTTTTTTACCCCTGTATATCCGTAAGTTTGCAGTGCTGGGAATTTTTTTTCATTCCCACATGTGCCTCTTGCCCCATCTCAAAGGGTTTTGAGGCAGGGCAAAAGGCACATGTGCGCTCATTTGGACGTGCCCCAAAGGGCCAGCATGTGGGGAAATTTATGACTTTTCTCTGAGTTGCTTCTCTGATCAAAAAATATGCTGGGGGAAGATCTATGAATGGAAAGAAAGCTCATGGTCTGGATATTCTGCTTTGTACAATAGCCCGGTATTGGCTATGGGAAGTCAACATGTGCTAACAAGGTTCCTTTTTATTATGGGCTACAGAAGGGCTCCAAATTATTGTGTGGGCCATAGCAGTTACCTAACTTCAGTACTTTACAAAGCTCACTTTCCACCTCTGTCCTGAACTGTGGTTGTGAACAGTTGCACACTTCTACCAGTAAGAATTCCTCTAAAATTTTTACCAATAGAAAAATACCCCAGGAGCTGGAACATAAATATATTCCACCCCACTGACTGGAGAGCTACACAGGTGAGCTCTACAGTCAGAGGACACTAGGGAACCCATTATATGACAACTTGTCCTCTCCCTTGCTGTCAACAGGCAGTCCCTCTGTATTTTAAATTGCCTTCTGTGAAGCCCAAATGGGTTGTACATGGAGTGATTTAAAGCTAGAAGTGCAGGGAAGCAGATGGAGACAACCTTCCCAACTCCAGGTCCTGGCTCCTGAGCTACCTTAAAATTGCTTCAATTATCTGAGTGGGGAAGATGGGAATTGTGAAATCATAGTATCATAGTATCATAGTACCTAGGGTCAGAAGGGGCCTAGAGCAGCCATCTGCTGACCCCCCGCCAATGGCAGGAAACGAGTGCCAGGGTCACAGGACCCCAGCCAAGTACCTATCTAATCTACTCTTGAAGACACCCAAGGTAGGAGCAA
>JAGPOW010001296.1:99141701-99164639 GCA_030014935.1 Caiman crocodilus
CCCTCAGCCTGCTCACCTCTGCCTGGAGCTCCCGCAGCTGCCCCTCCAGGGCCTGAAGCTGGCCACAAGAGGGGCAGCCAGGGGCCGCCCCAGGCATCCACCCCGACCCCCGGGAGCCCCACCCAGCCAGCACCCCCAACCAGGGTGGGGGAGGTGGACAAGGGACCCCCCAGGGGCCCGGTCTGGGTGGCAGCCTCAGAGGTACACCGGGGGGGGCTGTACCAGGGAAGAGGGAGGGGGAGAGGCCAGGCCCCTAGCAGTAGCACTGCGTGTACTCACCATGTTCCTAGTGAAAGTAGTCCTCGCGCTGCCGTCTCTCTTTGCTCTTCCCTTCCTCCTGCTCTCTGTCTGCGTGAACGCCGGCGCAAATGCCGGCGCACCCTTACAGAGCACGCCTGTTTGCGCGCTCTGTTTGCGCGCGGCTTGGGAGCGCGGCTTCCAGCCGGGTCAGCTATCAGCAATCTGGGATGCTCCCCTCCAGATCAGCTGCAGCTGCCAGCACAACCGCACTTACTAGTTCGCTGCTGCTGCCGCTGTCTGTCCTCAGCTGCTGCTCCTTGTGCTCTCTGCTCTGCAAGGGCTCACGTGTGACCAAGACCACACATGAACCCTCTCTGGAGTCTTAGAGTCGCTGGTGACGTTTACAACCCAGGGGCTAGAAACTCAGGCAGTTATAGCTTCTCACATGCCAGTTCCCAGACCGTGGGACTTTACATTCCCTTCTACCACCATTCAGCTAGGTGGTGGAGACAGCAGATGGAAGCTGGTGGAGATCAAAAACCAGGGTTGCAGACAGTCTCCCTGTCCTAGTTCCCAGTCCTATGGGTTTTGCAATCCCTGCCTCTATCACCTGGATGAGCAGCTGGGACAGTATTTAAATCCCAGGAGGCTGGGAATTGGGCAGGGATAGCTTCCCTAGTCTCAGTTCCTGGCCACGAGGATTTCACAATTCCCATCTTCCCCACTCAGATAACTGATAGGAGCAGTAAGGGGAAGATGGTGGGGGCTGGAAATTGGGCTTGGGGATCACCCTGACTTGATCTGAAATCCATGGCCCAAGAGCCTATTGAGTGGATGGGGAAGCATTTAATGCCTGGTGGGTGGAATTCAGTGGCGAGCGGGGTGCCATTATCTTGGGTCTGAAAATCTCCCCGGAGGGCTTCAGCCCTGGGTATGGTCAATGAGTTGAACTATATGAGAGCCCCAGCCAGGGGCTCTTCTTCCCTCCGTCTGCCTTGGAAGGGGAGAGGGAAAGCAGAGGACTCTGAGACACTGGGTAGCGTCAACAACTGATAAGCATACAATCGTTCTATTTAGTATGCAAAGGGAGAGTTATTTCTGGTTGGAAGAAGTAGAACTCTCCTGTGGGAGAGTCATACTTCTTCAGCAAGCAAGCCCTTAAATGACTGTACTCTTTCTTCTGGTGCTGGAAGATAGGCTTGTCTCTTATCACAAATGTAGTGTCTGTGTTTTCCATGTTCCTTAGGGGTAAAAAATACTGAGTATTGAAACACCAGTAGGCAGATAAAATATGGAAGTGTATCAGCCAAAAATCTGATCCATCGTGGCAGGTCTTAATTCCCTATGTGTTTCAGGGTGAATATATGTACTTCAGGAATGAAGCACAGCATATTAGATAGTGAAACTAATTTCAGCGTTTAAGAATGTAACTATATTCTCTTATGGTGAAGACACCCATTACTGCTGAATCTGATATAAGTGGTCTTATGATCTTCAGTTGAGTGTATTCTTTGAGACCAAATATAGTATTCCTAACATTTATTAAGTAAGCACAATTCTTTTTCTAATTCATATTATGAATGACTATGCATGATGTAAAGAGATTTAAAAAGTACCAACTCAAAGCTATATCAGAGACCCAAAGCTTTTTGCTAGGATTTCAATTGAATTTACTTCCTAAATGCTTCTAAGAAGCTTGCTATGGCTTTAAATGAGATCTGTTGCTAATAGCAACTGTTTCAGTAATTGTAAAATCTATAAAACAGACAGGGCTATTTAAGCCTCTTTAAAATTTATAGCATATTAGATTTAATTAATATATTCAAATGTGAGTATGCAGTAATAATTTAACATCTGAATCAATATTTTTCTATATGTATTATGATAACATATACAAATCTCTGAACAATGCTTAAACAGGCTATCCCTCTAAAATGTTAGTGTGATTTAGTGCACTACTATATTTATTCACCTCTGAAAACCGAGATTAAAATCTGGATTAGGTAAAGCACAGAGAGAATTAAAGTAGAAGGAATGTAGTTTTCAGTTGACAGATGAAGACTAAGGTTTATTGGTATGAGTACAGATTTAAAGATATTTGCAATATTTGTATTGCTTCTCACTCTAGCTAGAATTACTACAGTTAACCCCACACACTAATTACTTTAATTTTAAATCACCTTGCCCAGCTCAGTAAATAAAAGTTCCTTGTCCTTATGTATCTTTTGGTATAATTACATCTTTAAAGTGTTCAAGTTATATACAAAGTCCAGCATATTGCTTAAAAGAAATGATATTTCCAAAATGATTTGAGATCATAAAATAGCTCAGTAATTGGTTTTTTTTTTACTACTGGAAGGTAAGAAACGTGGGCAAGACTGTGCATGTCCAATATATATATATACACCTGTGATATAATTAAATTTCAGGATTTTGCATTTCACTATAAGGACCAATAAGGGTCTATTTTTCCAAAAGAGAAATTACTACCTTTCACTTTTCTTAAACAATGAAAATTAACCAATTATAAGAAAAAATGAACCCATTAGTAGCAGAAGATGGTTCTGAAATACAGAGGGCCTAATCAACTTTAGGAATTTCTTAGGAGAGGGTTGAGGGGAAAGTTTTGCATGGTTCCTTGGATGGATAGTTTCTTTCAGTTCGTTGTGAAGTGGCCCAACCCTATGTGCTAACTCTGAACCTGTGCTTTTGGTCCCTGGACAGCTGTGCAGGTCTCTCTCAAGATATCATATACAGAAAAGTCATGTTTTGAGCCTCCTCCCTCATTCTGGATTTAGGTTAGTCAGAATCTTCCTGTCCCTCTACTTAAAGAAAAAAAGACTTTGCCATCAACATATAAATTAAATCATTATTTTACTTTCTCAGACTGAGTGAGATAAACTTCTAGGTGATGTATATAGAAGTCAACATATGCAGCATTTACAGTACATAAGCACTGTGGGTATGCTTACAGCTCATACATGCATGCTAAAACTAGCTTGGATACCAAGAGAAGTGAAACCATAACACCACTGACCTGAACACGGACTACCTACCTGTTTACTTAACTTCATAGGCAGGATTGCAGTGTAGATGTACTGCTACATGCTCTGGGAGAGCAGAAGGTGTCATTTACACTATTTTAGACTCACCATGAATATTTGCTTAGACATTTCTAAAGCATACCAAAAAACAAAGCTGAACTAGAATGACAGTGGAATAGGAACCTAATAAAACAGCCATTACTGAAACATGCTAAATTGACTATAATTAATGCCATTCTGTAACACTTATCAGTGTTGGAATCATAAAGAATTAGAACATAGAGGTAAGAAGGGAGTTTTGCATATAACAAATTGCAGAGAATGTCTATGTGTGTGTATGTGTGTGGGCATCTGTGTATTTTAAATGGAGAAGACCTGTATAATCTGTATACACAGCTCAAGTTATCAGGTTAGATGTATACAGGTTGCACTTCCAAGTTCCAGTTCCTTATAACTTGAAAAAGATGGTACAAGGAAAACTTGAGTTGATGGGCCATGTGATACTAAAGCTGAGTAGGATCTCAAAGAGATTTTACCTGAATCCTTTCAAGTGACTCATCTGAAGTGATTTTTTTTTCTCTTCAATTGATTAAACAGCAGAAATAGTTTTCTAAAATCTCTATAGCCTTTTTTTCTGGAACACGAAGGCAGTCCTGTTAAAACTACTATGAATGAATGGAAACAGAGGAATCAAGACAGCAGTCTACAAATCCCAATGATCTATCACTCAAGGTCAGGCAAGAAATTACCTTGACTTGACCTGAGCAATGAACAGTAGGCTTTCAGAACTTAGAAAAATTCTCTACAATCCTCCCAAGATTCATTGAAAGGGTGGACAAAGTTCAAAAGTGCAATGAAACAAAGACAATCTGCATCAACACAAAAAATGACAGGTCCTTATCTGCAGCTCCGGAGAAATGCAATCTCCCATCTAAAGGATGTAATATAATGGATGCCTGGTAAAATGAACCTTTCCCTCAAGTAGATCCATAAACTACTGGATATACATGTAAAAAGGAAAGAGTTTAAAATTTATAGGTCCTATTGGGCCCCAATCTCTATTTCAAGAAATGGCTTTCACCCCACTTATAACTATCTAGCTACAGGTAGGCAGCTTATTTTACAGGCTGCCATGAAAAAGGAAGATCTTTTTTTTAGTCAGGTGGATAAAACTGGCTTTTTCATCCTCTTTTTTATACAGTGAACAAGAACAGCTTTTAATCCGCTGAAGAAACTGCTCAGAGTTCACGGTGTTATCATTTACCTTCTGACTCTGAATATGGTTTCAAAGAGTACAAATGTTTATGTTAAAACCCCTGAAGAATCTGTAAAATTTGCAGAGACTCAACAACAGAAAGACTTCCAGGACCTGTGTGTTAAATTTAGGTTGCTCTGTAATTCAGACCCCTGTCACACGTTCATTTAATGTCTCACAGGGTTCAGATCTCCAATTGCAACAGTCAGACCTCCTGCCATGCTACATGTGCATGGCAAGAGGTGTAATTCTGGAATTAGAGATGAGGTCCCATTCACACTAGGAAGCAGTAATGGTGTATGGGGAACTCAGAATCATGGTCCTGGGGTAGCTCTGCACCAAGTTGAAAGCTGGATGCCTGCAGCCCCACAGTTGGGACTTACAGGTGATTGTTGGCTCCAGCACAGACAGCTGGGTCCTGGGTTTGAGATCTATGGGTGATCTAATTGACAGCACTGGGGGTTTGAGGGCTTCCTTCTCTGGGGACTTAAACCCCAAACCTCGCAGCTCTGGCTGGGCTGCTGGGCATGGGGGAATGAGAGGTTCCTGGCAGGGAGAGCTGAAGAACCCTTCTGGGGCATTAAACTTCACATTATGAACCCCACCTTTGATACCCCATGCTTTTCAGGCTGACCAGAGGTCTTAAGACATCCCTGGTACATAGGGACTCTCCCCCCAACTGCCCTCTCCCCCAACTCCCAGGGTCAAGGTGACTTTCTTGCATCCTGGTGTCCTGGTGTGCTGGGACCTTTAAAAATTGTGTGCATTTAGGCTGCACGTGCAATTTTCTGATATTCTCAGTGCACAGGGACTCTGAGACTGAGGAGATGCTTCCTGATCCCAGGGTACTTAGTTGACTAGGATCTTTAAAGAACATATCTGTAGCCTAGCTGCATGTCTGCTTTTTAATGGTCAGAGATACAGTGACCCTGAAATCAGGGAGAGACCACCCTGATATTGAGTTCACAGCTCCTTCCCCCTTATATCTGCCTCCTGCAGTTGTGCAGGAGTACCGTATCCAGGTTCTGGTACTGACCCCAGACCAATCATACAGCTATGTCCTGTACCCTGGAGCTGGATTCTGGTGTACAGCTGAGTGTCAGGATCTATTATCAAATGAACGTGTCATACAAAGAAGCCACAAAGATGCTACATATTCTACGTGGAATGTCTTTGTGGCTGGTTTGCTATATTATCACCATAAAATGATTTGAGAATTTGGTAGGGTTACTATGTATGGTATGACTGACACCTTAATCATGTCATAAATGTAACATGTAGAAAGGACCTCAAATAACATTACAATGTGTTTAATTAGAATAGTTGGATAGTTCATTTTTCTTATTAGCTACATGATATGTGCTTATTGATAATTATATATTAATTAAAAGGGAACATCTATCATAATTTTCATTCCAACTAACCTTTGATTTTCCTGATTGAAATCAGTCTGTACTTTATACAGTGCACATTACACAGTGCAGACTGTGTAATAAGAGTAATAAATAATAAAGAAGTCATAATTCAAGGCACTCAGTTTTCATTGGGCTCCTTAAAACATGACTAATAGGCCACAGACTTAAGTGGAACTATGTTTGTGAAGTTATATTAAAGTTAAGTTTAAGCTTAAGTGCCTTGCTAGACCAGGGTCAGCATCTTGCATGACTAAGCCCTATATCTCATTTTAATGAAACTTTAAAAAGTATCAGTTTCTAGTTCTATAAAACCATAGATGTTCTCTTAAAACCCTTACTAGAACACAAATACAGGGAGATACTAATTCTTTGTTCTTGTCAACCTCCCCAGGACACTATAAGAGGTATAAGACACTATAAGAGGTATAAGACAGCATTATACCTGACTCTGAACCTAAGGCTACTGGTAGGGTGATAAACAGTTTCTGATTTAAGATGTCCATGTCCCTTGTGTCTAATCATCCCTTCAAAGGCAAGTTGTGCTATCAGCTTCCACTATGTAGTTCCCAGAACGTTCCTCTGAAGTATCTGGTATTTTCTGCTGTCAGAGCAAGGATACAAAACTTGACAAACCAGTAATCTGCTCCAGTATGGCAATTTCTATGTTAGTACAGGCAAATACCATAGAATACAAGCTTCCATTAGAAATTTTATGAGTTAGCACACTTTGATCTTTGGGGGTGAAAAAGGTTGAAAGAAAACCATATTAATTGACTGAGCATAAAAACATTAAACAATTTCTGGAATGGTAGCAGTGAGATTTTTTTTTTTCATTGTGCTTTTGCCTACCCTTCTGTGGCAATGACTGGGATTCTTATTTGAAATCTGATTTTCATTACTGACATAATATCAGGTGGTTAAAGGTAACAGCTGAGAAAAGAAGGGCATATATTACATTTGCATTCAGGCTATCATCAGGGCTGCAGGAATCTACAGCACTTCAGGGCTAATTTCTGCAGCAAAGTTAACTGAATTCAAAACCAGGTTTATACAATTTCCATGATAATTTTGTAGTAGTAAAAGCTGCATTATTTATAACTGTGGGAAAATAATACCTGCTTTAAAGCTTCTTTGGGTTTTATACAACAATAATAAATCACATTGTGAAAAGTGGTTTTGTTACAAGGAGATATCTGGTAAACTTAGTATTTTTTATGCCGTGCCACAATTACTTTTTTTTTGATGGTAGAAGAATGTAGCAAGCCTTACTGTTGGAAATGACACAAATCCTGCTCTGTTCATAACAAAATACAAAGTATTTCATTCATACACATGTGTGTATATATACTTTGCATATATAGTAGAGCTCTCTGAAATTTTTTGCAAGAACAGCTTATTGTCAGAAAACACAATTTTCTTGGTTTCAAATATTACCTGCAATTTTTTGCTTTCTGAATGATATGCTTGAAGTTCTTCATTTCACTATGGTGACAGTGAAGCTTTTTATTTTGATAGTGTTTCAGCTTTATCTTTCCGTTTCATATACATTCATATACATTCATATATATATATACACATACACACACACACAAGCTTATGCACATATGTATATATATATATACATATTGTGGTGGTCATACCTAAAATGCCCCTGTGTCCTTATATAGTTACTTTGCGAACCATTGCTACCCCTGACTTTCCTTCCTGCCACATCTTGTATGTTTTAATTATTACAGTATTCTGAATTTTGATATCACTAGTCAGGAGGGTTATTCTCTTTTTTTGTTTGTTTGTTTGTTTTTGGTTTTTTTGGTTCACTCATTCTAATTATGTCTTTCTTGAGGTTCATGGGTATTATGGGTAAACTATCTTGCTTACCTCTCTGGATATTTGCCCGTACTCAAATATATATATAAACACAGTCTCGTTCTGATTAATACTTGTCTTTATTTTTTATCTTTTATCACTACGTACAACTTTCCTTTACATTCAGGCAAAAGCTGTCTCTTTGTGTCATTCTTTCTTTTTAACCTCATCTATT
The DNA here is from genome assembly GCA_030014935.1 of Caiman crocodilus. NCBI lineage: Eukaryota > Metazoa > Chordata > Crocodylia > Alligatoridae > Caiman > Caiman crocodilus. The sequence continues at coordinate 99,149,697 of JAGPOW010001296.1, forward strand.
ATATCAACTTTGTATCTTCTTATATAATGACCTTACACTCTAGCTCTTAATTTGGATAAACTGAACCTAGTATTCATAAACAAAGTCTCTTTTAATTTTTTTGCCCACTTGCCTTTCTTTTTGCCCAGTGTGTTCTTCTATCTTCCAACCATGTGATCCACACCCTTGTTATCTTCCTAACTTATGAGTCTATTTTTTATCCTGTGTATGACTGATGCCTTGAATCCTCTTGCACGGCTATCTGTCACTGTCACCAGGCCTGGGACAGTGAGTAAAATCCACTTCCCTCTTTTCTTTGTTTCTTTTCTAGATCTGCCAGCAGAGGACACCTCCCGCAGGCTTTTTTTCTCATCCAGGATCCACCCCTCTTCCTTGGAGCTCCATTCTCTTCCCCATGTTGCCAGATGCTCTCAGGTAAGCTATTAGCCCCTCGGGAATCTTCGTTCCCCTTCTCTTCTCTTCCCATCTCTGCCTTTCTCCCCATTGAAGTTTCTGTCTCCTCGCCATGATCCGATCTCAGAGCTTCTAGCCTAATAAGGCAATGGCTTCGGAAGCGGCATTCTCTGGGTCTCTCTGCTGCGCCAGTGCTTGCTCCTCCACAGATACATGTAAACTTATGTACATATATATACACATACATATAAGCTTATGTGCAATACACACACACACACACACACACACACACACACACATTAGGCTTGTGCAAAGCAGCAGATATTTGTTTTGGATTCAGCTGATTCAGAGGACAGTGATTCAATTCAGAGATTCAAATAACTGTCCCAATTCAATTTGGCCGAATCAGATTCAAAAGATTTGGCACCACTTTAGAGATTCAGCCATAGACTAAATAGGCAGCTGTCAAGTCTGTTGGGGTTGGGGGAGGGGAGAGGAAAGGGACATAGGGGAGGAGGGATTGTGGCTTGGGCTGGCATAAGCTGCCCAGCTGGGGCAGGGGGACACATTACTTGGGAAGTGGGGCACAGGGGTATGGGATGCAGGTTCATCATTACTCAGAACAGGGGCTCTGCTGCTACTTGCCCAACCGGGGTTGGGGTGTGGGGGCGGATGCAGGCATGGCTCACTCTGAACACAAGGGGGCAAGTGGCAGTAGGGAAGAGCTCCCACTTCCAGTGCTGCCGGCTGCACATCCCATGCCTCTGCCCCAACATTGGCTGGGCAAGCAGCAGCAGGGCAGAGCCCCTACTCCCAATGCTGATGTGGGCACAGCAGCACTGGGAGTGGGGGCTATGCCCTATTGCTGCTTTTCCCTTCCATCCAGAGCAAGCCAGGCTGGATTCCACTCCCCCTTGCCCTGGCTGCAAGCAGCAGCAGGGCATAGCCCCTGCTCTGGGTGCTACTACACCTGCATCCCACACTCCCCATCCCACTCTCCAAGTCCTGCACCCCATGCCCTGGCTGCGCAGCTTGTTTCAGACCCAGTCCCTCCCTCCTCCATGTCCCTTGCCTTCTTTCTCCCCCAACCCCAACAAACTTACCAGCTGGAGGCAGCTGTGTCAGCTGCCTGTTTAGTCTATTGCCAAATCTGTTCCAAATTGATTTGATTAGTCTACCAATTTGATTCAGATTTGGAGATTTGGTCCCCAAATCAGGTCGAATCTCCTCTGAATCAAATCAGCTACCAAAGCTTCTCATAGCCCTAAAATGCATACATACAAGCTTATGTATACATACATACCTACATACATATCTGCTTATGTAAACTATATATACACACATACATGCAGGCTTATGTACATATATATTCATACATGTAAGCTTATGTACATATATATGTACACACATGCTGATGTACGCACATTATATAAATACATAATGCATACATACATATACACACATATACAAGCTTATGTACATATATTTATACATACATACATATTATACATACAAGTTATATATATGCTTTATTATATGTATAAGCTTTATTATATATAATTGAACATTAGCATTATAAAAATAGCTTACAAAAATAAAATGTTTCATCATTATCAAAACAAATGCATATTTTGAAATATGTAATCAGTTAGTTGAATTTCAATTTTGTCAGTACTGTTTCAGCTGTGCTTCTGATTTATTTCTGTTTCTATTTTTATTTCTGTAAATTCTATTTTTTGTCAACCTCCATATGTTAGATCTGTTAAAAAAAACCATATACTTAAAAATTGAGTTCTAGAGAGATTTCAGTTAATTCTGCTGCTTCTCTGCTTTACAAAGACTAGAACATTACCCATACAGTCTATTGTTACCTGAAATATTTAAATATCAATCTGTGCACAGACACACATGTACACAAACAAACATAGATTTCTAAATCTAGTCACAATTCAAATCAATAGTGAAATGACTTGTGCACTTGTACCTATTTATGTATTAACTTACTAGGACATCTAATATCATTGCTAATTAATTTTCCCAGTAACCTCTTCTGAGGATTCAGAAAGGTTTCTGAAAGTCTAAATATATTACAATAGCCAGCTCTTCTGAATCTATTATTTTGTTGATGTGCTCAAAGAATACTAAATGTTTTGACAAGTATTATCGAGGCAGAAGTTATGGTACATTGTCCTTGTCATGTTATGTTCATCAAAGTGTTTTACAATTCTAATAATTTATAATTTCATTCAGTTTACTTCATACTGAAGTAAAGCTTCCTTGTTTGTAATTTTACTGATCAGTTTATAAGCTTTTTAAAAAGATAGGTACCATATTTGCTGCTTCCAGTTTGCTAGTTTATTACTTGTTAATGAGAGACTGCATATGTTTGTTAGCAAGTAACCATTTTGCAGTAACATTTCAAATTTATCTGATATGTTGCCCTTTTTAGATTAAAAAGAATCTATGGAAAATGTGTGATATTGTATTAAATCTGTTTTTTTTAATTGATGATGACCTAAATGTTGTTCAGGAATGGATGCTAGCCAAAATTAGAAAGTCATTCACTTGAGAATTCTGATAAATTATGAAAGCAGGCTTTGCTGATTTGCTCAATAATTTGCAAAAAAGGACTCTTGTTTTAGGGAAGCTATAATTCATACGTATGTGAGGCAGTCTTATAGCCTATAATATTGAGGTTTATATTATACACTTTGATAGTAACCATGTTAAAGTTAAACAGCAGAACACATTTTATTTTAAAACACTTCCTATCGAACAGCCATCACAGGAAAGGTTTATATATTTCAAGATTTTAGCATTGCTAATTATGATCTTCTTACAGAAAGAAGGAAGAGTTGTAGTATCTTTGTAAGTAATCATTAACTATTTTGTTTCACCTAAATGATGCAAGAATTATTATAGTTTTCAAGTAGTCTCTTGCATTCATTCATCCATCATTTTCAAGGTAATGTTATGAGTGAGGGTGACGCAATTTTTGTCTCTTTTTAAGTAAATTTAGTGTTCCCAAATTTGGAAATAAACCAGAATGTGATATTAAAATCCTCCATTAAGTTAAATAATAGGAATAACAGAGGTAGTTGTTCTATATACTTTGTGCTTCATTAACACACATTTCTATATAGTCACAAATAGAAGAATATAACTCTTTGCATTATTCTGTATAGATGAATAGAATAACATGGCCCATTCTATCCCTTAACCTGTGTACTGAGGCAGCTAACAAAGCTGTAAATGTGATAACAACTTTTAGTGAGCTGGGCAGCTCTATTGACGGTCATGACCTCCTAGTCATTTTGGACTGGCCATCTCAAAGTCATTAGAAGACTAGATTGAGGTACTACATAAATAAACTGGACCTAAGGAGATTACCTGCATATGAGGGGTTCTGTATCTTCCTTACAGTAGAAGAATGGTCCAGTGATTCTTGTGCTATTTAGGGACTTAGGAGACTCAGTTTTCCACTGTGACCTTGCTTAGTCACTTAAAGCAAGATATAGGCAACTCAAATGATACTTAGGCAGAAGTTACGTATCTATGTCCAAAACTGTGATTTTGAAAGCCCCTATCTAACTGCAGTTTAATCCTAGATGTGCCTCCCTACCACCTCCCTGTTTTGATTTTATAGTTCTGCAACTGTATAGAAGCGTGCATCTGCATGCTTAGTGTTGCCCAAGTGTTGCAGACCAAATTACTAAACAGCTTGGTGCCTACCTCACAACATAGCCCTCTAATGATTCATTTTTCTTTCTAAAGCTTAGAGGGTTTCTTGAAGCTGGCCACCTAGGCAGACAAGTGAGGCTAGAACAAGCTTATGGTGTGTGGCTTTAGGGGGATGCTGCACTAGAAAAGAGCTGGCCCTGGGTTCTGAGAGATTTGCTCCTAATGGTGAAGAGATGTCCTTACTGTTTTCCATTAATGAATATCAAGTGCTTCAATAGGAGGGCTAGGAGAGAGGCCTGAATAATGTCTAACATATTCTCAGCTGGAAGGCTATCATGGAACAGCCTAGCTGGAAAGCTTCCATACTACTCTAAGGACTGTCAACAGTTCATAGCTCGTGTGAAGAAATAGTTACATAGGCATCTCTTATCAAACACACATATCTACAGAATGCATAGCAGTATGCTAGCCTGCTCATTTCATAAATCTGAGCTCTACTCTCTGGCTTTAAGATCTTTGATGACAGGATTAGGTTTTCCTGTTAGCAAGCAACAAATAACAATAATTTCCTCTTTCACTGTGTGCTGGCATACAGACTAGTTGCCATCTGCTTTTGAAAACAGAATGCACAGAAATGTGCCAGGCAGGTTTTCTGAATATTAGGGCAGAGAAAAAATTACCAAAATAATTAAATGATTAAAAGATTAAAATAATTAAAAGATTTTAATAAATGTGTTTTCAGCCTGTAAAATACAGGAAAGGAAATAGTGACAAACAATTTGAAAGAGAGAGAGAAACTGTCAGAGACAAACTTTATATAGATCATCTCCCCTTACTTTGCATTTAGGAGTGTGAAAGACCCTAAATACAGCAGAACTGCTGTGGCTGTATTGTGAAGACACCTATGAAAAGACCGTGAATACAAGTCCACAAACCAGAAGGGCTGTAGAACACTGCTCTGCCATGCCTCTCTCCACAGAAGTTAGGAAGTCGTGGATGGGTTAAAGTGAAAAGCTGCCATCAGGAATTGCAACTGCTTAAAGGCTATAGTTACAAAAGTTGAAAGCTGTATGATAATCCACTTGGGGATTTCCTTCTCAAGTCTTATCTGTTTTTTCTTCTGTAGGTCTAGCATTTTGCATTTACTTTTTTCTAGTTTAATTTTATTGCTTAGAACCCAGTTCTCCAACTCACCAAGATCCCTTTGAATTTGAATCCCAACCCAAAGTGTTTGCAACTCCTTCCAGTTATCTGCAAGCTTCAAGTCTGAAGATTAATTAATTTGATTAATATATTGTTTATTAATTAAGTAATTAATAAAAATGCTAAGCTGCATTGGACCCAAATCAGATCCCTGTGGAACATCACTTGAAGCAACTTGGCAGTCTAGCACTGAAGCTTTAATGATTTCCCTTTCCTCATTTTTATTCAATCAATTATATATCCAGCCAATGATAATTCAATCACTACACATTTCCCTAGTTTTTTAAGAGAATGGGATGTGGGAGAATGTCAAAAGCCCTACTAAAGTCTAGGAATACACTGATGACGTTTTTCTCCTGATCTACATTCTCCTTATCTGCTGAGTCAAAAACCAAGGCTCTTGGCTTGCCACTTGCACTGCTGAAAAGAATTAGCAAGGATGACAAACACAAGTGAACAATATGATACCATCATATAAAAGCAAATGCACATTGAGATTACATGAACAGAAATGTTATAGAACAGATAAAAAAGGTTACAGTTCTATTGTACTTGACACTGGTTAGGCTTTCTCAGGAGTACTGTTTCTAGTTCGAGGCTCTGAATGATATAGAGAAATGGGAAAGGACCCAAAGGCTGGTGATGAAGATGATGAAGGTTTTGAAATGCAAACATTATAAGGAAAGGCTGAAGAAACTAGTTAAGTTTAGTTTGAAGAAAAGGAGAAAAGGGGAACAAGATAATAATTTTTTAACTATGTGAAAAGCTGCTATGAAGAAGATGGAGAAAAAGTGTTCTCCTTTGTTGCACAGAGGAGAACACATGGCAATAGGTTTAAATTAATAGAAAAGTAAATTTAGACCAAGTCCCAGGAAAAAAACATCTTAGCTATGAAATGGAATAAGCTGCTTATAGCAGTTGAAGAATCTTTTTTAGTGGAGGTGTTCAAGAAGAGTCTGGATAAAACTTTAGTTAAAGTGCCCCCACCACTAACAAGCTTTACAAGTGCCCCTCCCCCCCAATTTTTCAGTGCGGGAACACTTGTAAACAAGGCATTCTGGATGCTTTAATTAGAGCAGCTCTCAGAGAAGGATGTGGACAAATTGGAGAGTCCAGAGGAGGATATCAAAAATGGTTCAGTGGCTGGGGCATATGACTTACGAAGAGAGGCTGAGAGAACTGGGCTTATTTATTTTGAAGAGAAGACTGAGAGGGGATTTAATAGCAGCCTTCGACTACTTGAAGCAGGGTTCAAAAGGGGATGGAGCTAGACTGTTCTCAGTGGTGGCAGAGACAGAACAAGGAGCAATGGTCTCAAGTTGCAGCAAGGGAAGTTCAGGTTAGATATTAGGAAGAATTTTCTCACTAGAAGGGTAGTAAAACACTGGAACAGGTTACGCAGAGAGGAGGTGGAAGCTCCATCCTTGGAGGTTTTCAAAACCTGGCTAGAGAAAGCTTTGGCTGGGACGATGTAGTTGGGGATAGTCCTGCTTTGAGCAGGGGGGTGGATTAGATGACCTCCAGAGGTGCTTTCCCACCAAAATTTTCTATGAATCTAACCCCCTTCTGCCTGCTCCCCTGGGACAGACAAAATAGTGAGCCAGAAGTAAGCAATGCTCTGGGGCTGAGGGATGGGGTAGGGTGGGGAGGGGTGGAGAGGGAAAGCATGAGACAAGGGGGAGCATACAGTAGCTCAACTGTAAAGGCAATGGGAGGACATGCTTCCACCATGCCCAAGAAATACTACATTCTTAACTGTTGGTACCTATGTAACTTGGTGGTCATGCCATGTTTCTGTACTGGACCAGGATAGATAGCTGGAAGGTCAAGATAGTATGTGGAAGAAACACTGTAGTTGGAAGGAAATGATACAGAGGCAGTTCTGTGGCAAGAGACAACAAAATGAAGTCAGTAGAGAAGCAGAGAGAATTCTTGGAAATTATATTGGATTTCCAGCAAGATATGTCCTCTTGATAGCCTTCCCTTCCTACTCCTCTCCCAGGGCTTAACTGAACCCATCTCCAGCATGGGCAAATCCAACATTTTGTAAAGGGTATGTGGGAACAGTGACTGCCTCTGTGTAAGTCTTCTTACATTGCCTTACAACTACAGTGTGCTGCAGACGTGGCTGCACCTCCATTCCCAGCTGCTTTTCCTATTGGGATGGGCAGATCATGCTATGAGAGCAGCAGCTATGGACTTCTTTAAGTCCCCAGAACTGGTAACAATCTGGCCTTCTCCCTTGCTCTTGGCATTTGCTCCCTTCCCCTCTGTGCTCAACTCCCTGTCAACTCTCCTCCCATTTGCCCCTTCCTCTGTGCACTGCTGCCACTGTGGAAGCTGCTGTGCAGTGCAGTGCTGCCAGGGGCTGCAGTCCACAGGTAGACTCCATCTCCCTGAAGCTGCTTCTGGGCTGGCAGGAAACATCAAGCTAGGGTTGGGCAGGAGGAAGAACCTGCCTGCTGCTGCTGTCCAAAGCTGAGTCTAGTTACCTGTACACCCCAACTGAAGCAGGGCAGAAGTGGCTCTGGAGCTCCTCTGCTCCCAGACACTTGGAGACATTGGTGGCAGCGGCAGGGGTGGCCAGCAGACAGGAGGAATGGGAGAGGAGGGGAGAGGACATGCTGCTAAGTAAAGAGTAGGGAGAATTTTTACCTGCTTCAGGGTCTTAAAAAAAAATATTGGGTTGTGGCTCCTGAGACATGATCTGAAAGTTGGGGGGAGGGGAGGGAAGAGGGGATTGGTGCCACCACACCACTGCACCCCCTCTGGATCTGCCAGTAATCCAACTGCAGCTCCACTATGACAGTGACAAAGAAACACTGCATTGTATTAAAGGGGATGTTCAATGTTCCCAGCAACTGGAAAATCTGAAATGAAGGACAACTTCCAAAGATACTGCAGGAAGGGAGTGTATATTTTATGCACTATTAATATTTGATTTGTTGTCATTATATTTTCCCAAGTTAATACTGTGTTTCCTATTCTTGTAATAAGCATTCCCTTTGTTTTTTATATAGATTTAGCACTGTGAGTGGTAAATATTAAGGGTGCCCAGGGATGGTATTAAGATTTCCAAGATATTGACCTGAGCCAGTTCATTCTGTAATTTTTTTAAGAAATGTTAGTGTTTTTTAAATCCAGTATTTGTTCCTGTTAGCAACACCTGCCAGAAGACTTACATTTATGTTGCTAAATGGAATCATTTTTTTAAAAAGAGTGAATTTTGTTCCTTGCATGGCATTTACTTTTGTGATTTGGCAAGGCAAGTACTTAACTCCTGTACCCAGTGCTTAATAACTGTCACAATGCAGTGTTTCTTTGTCACTGTCATAGTGGAGCTGCAGTTGGATTACTGGCAGATCCAGAGGGGCTGCAGTGGTGTGGTGGCACCAATCCCCTCTTCCCTCCCCTCCCCCTAACTTTCAGATCATGTCTCAGGAGCCACAACCCAATATATTTTTTTAAGACCCTGAAGCAGGTAAAAATTCTCCCTACTCTTTACCTAGCAGCATGTCCTCTCCCCTCTTCTCCCATTCCTCCTGTCTGCTGGCCACCCCTGCCGCTGCCACCAATGTCTCCAACTGTCTGGGAGCAGAGGAGCTCCAAATGTGTTGTAAATAGAAGAGTAGAATAAGAAAGGATCACTTTTTCTCTATCCAATACACCCATGCTTACTCTCATTGAGAAATGAAGTCCCATATTAGGGGTAGGCAAGGCCCAGCACAAGTGCTAGAGCATGGCACATGAAAGCATTTTGCTTGGCACATGTGCCTCAGGGCAAATGGCAGTTCAGGGGTCAGAGCTGATCTGACACAACAAAGTTTGGGCCCCTTGCAACTCCCCAGCCATCCACCCCTGGCATGCCAACATCCTACAAGTTGAGGTTGTAGGTGCTTTTGGCATTCTGCCCAGAAACATTGATGACCCCTATCCTATATATTTTTCTGCTCTAGATACTGAATGGACTGACATCTAATTGACTGCAGTATAATCTGAAGATTATATGTAAGGTGCTTAACTAACTTGGTTGCTTTAGGTCTTTGTGAATGTTACTTTACCCTCATGATAAGGACAGAACATCATAACTTCATTGATGTCCCTTCTTTTAATCACAGTGTGTCTGCCATAATATTTTTTGCCATATTACTCTCTGATCTTTCATATATTATCTGTTGAATAGATTCTTCTTCCTTTGCTGCAGTTTGAAAAAATCAGAGTACCTTGGGGGATACTCAGTTTTTCTGATCTTTTTTATCCAACTTTCATCCCTAAATTTTAATGAGAATCTCTTTGATACTTTTTTTAAAGCTGGAATGTTATATTAAGGTTTCACTGATACTAACCTAATTGAGCATTTAGTTTTGTTATGTGTGCAAAGTTTTATATCAGCTTAAAATTAATTTCCAAATATTCAAAGCATCCAATAGGAAGCGAGAAGGGACAAAAACACAGTTCTAGCTTGGAAATATTTTGGGAAAATTTGGGCTGAATCCTGTTTCTCTTTATGCACCCAAATGACAGTTACCCTGCCTTGTAATGGCTGCTTTAGGTACATATGCAATTTGCAATGCTATTCAATATACAGTGTTCAGATATCCCATCATCTGTCTCATGTTAGATCCCTCCTTCTGCCTGAGTTGGGTAACTATTTCTGCCTACATCTCCAACCTGCAGGAGGGTGGCATAAACACGGTACCATTGGGTATTTTGTAGTGGGGTTCTCAGTCCCTTCTGTTGAAGCTATTTCACTTTATATAATACTGGTGTACATAGAGGTAACTAGAATAGAATCAGGATATTGAAAATATAGCTCTAGATCATTAAATAAACTCAAAAACTGATATAGAATTTCAGGCAAATTAGAAATATTTTATTTGATTTAGGCACTCTTCCTGGAATATGTCTTTAAGCAACTGGGCAGACACATTAAGTAAGCTATGCAGAAGCATTACTGGAAACTAATGAAGTACATGAGTGGGGGTTTTCTATACATGATAAATTAGCCTCCGACAGTTCATTTTGGTTTTGAGAACCAAACTATTGTAACAAATTATTGTAGCTTCATGATTCTGAGAGCAAAATAAAGATATTTTATCCTTGTTATAAATATTACTCCAAGCCTATATTTTCCATTTATTTTTGGTTGCTGTTACAGTAGAAAATAATGAATGGGTGAATGTCTTAATTATAATAGTACAAATGTATTATCGCATGACTATAGATAATGAGCAATACTTAAGTGTGATACAAGTGAGTTTTGATGGGGTACAAAGGATTGGATTATGAAATTAGGATATAGACTCCTGGGAATTGCAACTGTATCAGTGAGAAATGGAGCAATACAGAACAGGTAACAATACATTTGCCTGACCTGCAAAGTCTCCCTGAAAACATCATGGTACTCAACATTAAGTTCCAAGCTACTACTGAAGTTTATCAAGTATTATTCAGTCTAGTGACAATTAAGGGTCCAGGACTACAGAAGAAAAAATGGTCTTTCTGGTTTGACATAAAAACAATTCCCTAGACTGTTTTAATGTTACTTTGTATTCCAAGGTAGCAGCAAAATGGAAAACATGTTTTTTATTCTCCTCACAGAATCCCGTGCTTGTTTAGGCAATAAAACACAAAATAAAGCATGTGTTACTGTGAGATAACACTCACCTCAGGGGGTATTGGAGGGGAAAAAATAAAGCTCATTCCCTTCAAAGTAAAGCTGATTGCTTTCAGAGAACATAGCAAATATGGTGTTATAGTTAGGAACACCTCAAAGTATTTTATGATTTTAGGATGAAAATAACTAATCCTTTTTTTAACAAAAATGATCCATCTTGTTTCTTAAAGCAACTATAGATATTTCCCTTTGTTCCAGAAAAGGTAATGAAAAGGTCCTATATACTATTATGCATATTTTCATACATTTAAGAAACATGATTAAAGTTGAAATGTTAAGCCCTTAAAATCAGCAAAAATAAGGTTTCTTATACAAGTTTAACTCATCCCCCAATGGATATGCTTTGTAGTATACACATTACATATTTTCATGTAATCAGTGGATAGAGCTCTCTCCTGTGTGAATTATTCTCAAGAATAATGAATCATAGCTTTGGGCTTGGTGCAAATGTGAGCTGATGCTTGTGATATACCTGAACATGAGCTGAGGTCATTTCTTTACCAGCGAAATCTGCACACCTTTTTATCTCAACCCACTTCCTTCTTCTGTAAATTATGTGTTGACTTATCCTAAGGAATAATGGAATATCTTCTCAATGGGAATAGATTCAAATCCAAAACATGAACATGGAATCAGCTTAGAGACAGGGCTTAGCTAGAGATATCCACTAGAGGTTTTCACAGTAAACAGGTTTCCAGAAGGAGCAGTGGCAACTGCAATCCTGAAGCTGCAGGAATATCCATGAAGTAGTTTGTCAGTTGTTTCATGGCTCAGAAACAAAATTCTTTTCTCTGACTATGAATATCTATCCCATCATAGCCAACTAACGGGATTAAGTTAAAAGTCCATGTTTAGATTCTTACTGTTTATGATAATTGGCTGAACTGTCAGATATATCTGGAAAAAAGGCTTTTGAAATAACTCAAAATCTTATTGCATTTCACTGGACATGTCCACATGTGCAAATACTGTGGGGTAGGTAGGTTTACTCTAAAGTAACTTACTCTTGAGTAAATTCACCCCCGGCAGGCATCTACATGTGTAGGGATGCAAGACCAGATTTGCTGCTCCTGGCAGCAGTCTGCTCTTACTCAGCTGTCCCTGCACAAGCCCTCTGCACCAGCCAGGGGGAGCTCTAGGCTCCCCTGGGTGCTAGCTCAGGGGCTGGTAGGGAGCACCAGGCCAGGAGACAGTTGTCTCCTGGCAGAACAGGAAGATTGCTCCCTGTCCTGGGGAATTGCCTGTTGCCAGGGCAGGCTCCACCACCAGAGGCCAGACGGGGAACTTGTCCCCTTGTCCCAGCAGCAGGGAACTCCCAGCCCTTACTTTGTGACAGGGGCAGGGGGCATGGAAAGAGCTACAAGAGAGGAGCAGTTCCAAGCCCCCTGCCCTGATCCACCAGTGAGGCAGCTAGCAGCAAGCTCCCATGCAGCTGGGTCTGCTACCTGTCCCATCAACAGATCAGAGCAGAGCAGAGGGCTGGGACCTACCGTCCCCCTACAGCTTTTTCCAAGCCCTGTGCCTTTATCACCCAATCAGGGCACGGGGCTAAGACCTGCCCCTAACTGAGACAGTTCCCAGCCAGCCCTGGGCATTGCAGGGAAGTCTGCATGTGCAGCCTGGAGCTGGCTGGGGACTGCCTAAAATGGGACTGTACCTAGCCACCTCTAGGCCGCACTTGCAGAACCCCCCGCACAGCCTTTGGCTGGCCAGGAACTATCCCAGTCAGGGGCAGGTCCCAGCCAGCTAGCTTCAGGCTGGGCAGGGAATTTTCCCTATGCAGGGAGCTCCCAAACCCCACTCGCTGATTGCAGAGCTAAGGGAGGGTGTAAGTTGAGAGCTTGTTCCTAGCTCCTGTTCTGTGATCATACTGTGCAGTAATTACTTGTCCTATACCATGAAATAATTTCCCATGAGTAAATTTGCTACTTGTATTGACAGGTAACAAATTTACTCATGAGTAGAGTAAGTTACTGTACGGTAAGCATTTGCATGAGACTGTGTAGAGTGATGCTTAGTGGCCTGTACATGAGATGATGACTGTACAGTAGCTCATTACTACTGTGCAGTAGCATCACATGGCATGAAGTGTGATGTGATGCTACTGCACAGTAGTTATGAGCTACTGCACAGTCAGTATCACCAAAAAGCCATTCAGGGACACTACTGTGCAGTAACACTGGTTATTGTGCAGGTATTTAGCACTTGTGTATGCAGCAACAACTATAGACACAGCCAGTGTGCAGTAATTTGCTCTAATCACAAGCAAAGCATCTCATTTAGACAAGCCCACTGAGTTGCTAAATCCTTTAACATTCAGTAAGACCAAGTTAATATTACTTTCCATAAAATGATTCAAGGGACTAAAAGAAAGGAAAGAGATAATAAATGGTGACTTAGTCTGAACAAAATGAGCATTAAATAAAGCATATTTAACCTGAAAGCCTGGAAATCTTGTAGATTTATCATGTGCAAAAATATACAATGAAAGTAATCTCATCTGAATTCAACTGGACACTTTCAGGGACAGATCCTGTAGTCTTTATGCATTAAAGGCTAAGCTACTGTGTTTTAACTTTCACTTGCCACAGAGGAAATCTATATGCATGTAGACACTTATTAGGGAGTAGATTTCTACAGTAAATTCCCACCTGCTTTTAACTTTCTGTAATTTGTTTGTCCATAGCCTCAGTCGATACTGAGAAGACAGAAAAACACTACAGAATGTTATCCTTTTCTGTGTTGTGTAAAAATTAGGCCAATATTCCCCCCAAAATAGCTGAGCTATTAAATGTAGTTGTAGTTTTCTTATCACTGAATGTGACCGTTGTCAGAAAAAAACAGACAAACAAAAATGACTGACCTTATGTTAAAGTGAATTTGTTGTTGGAAAGCAAATGAAACTCTTCTAGCCACAAGATCTAAATTTCCAATGTAAAAGTTTTTTTAATTTTCTTTTTTAGAATTATCTTCTTTTTTTGAGTAGAAAATGACCAAAAAACTTGAAATACATACAAATCTTCCTTTATAGTTTGCTGCGAACATTACTGTGAACATCTTAGTTATTGATATATGAATAGACTACAATGAAGACTTTGAAAATCTAAGCAGGAGAAATTTGAGGAAGTTTGCTGTCCGCATAAAAGGTTCTTCCAACTGTACCCTTCCAGGTAAGTTAAATAAGTGGATAAACTGTCAGAAAACACAAATTACTCTCCGGGTATATCATGAATGGTAGTTTGGCTAATATTGTCCCAAAGAAAACTAGTCAGTTAAAATTATTGTGGAAGTAATAATCTAAACAAGTTTTTAAAACATTTAAGCCTTTTTTAAAGCTAAAATATGCAATTTTTCCTTTAAAGGTGAGATAGAATAGAAAAAAATATAGTAATATGTTTTTTACAGGCAAACATATCTGTTTCATCATCTCAACGGAGTAATAATTTAATCATTCTTGTCAATGTGGTTCTAAATAAAATCCGTCAAGTCTGACAGAATTTCACCGAGTTAAAATTTGTAATTAGCCTGAAATCCAGTAAGTCTGAGATAATGTTGACATCTTTGCAGATGCCAATACAGAGAGACGAAGAGGAAAAAATGCAAAAGGTAGTTTAACGGTTAGAGAAAGCATGTCCACTTCAAGAAAGAAGTTCTGTTTGTGACAACATTGATCTCCACCATGTTAATCAAGCTATATTTCTTTCCTTACTTTACAAATGAAAAGGGAGCTTAGTTGTTGTTTTGAAAAAAGGGTTTTTTTTCTGGCCCTTTTGATGATAAGAGAGTCAAAATTGCTGAGCCCTTGGCTTGGTTGTACGAGCTCTCTTGGAGCTCTGGTCAAGTGCCGGAGGACTGGAAGGTGGCCAATGTGGTTCCCACCTTTAAGAAGAGGAGGAAAGAGGACCCAGAGAACTACAGGCCAGTCAGTCTCACCTCGGTCCCGGGAAAGATATTTGAGAAGATTCTCAAGGCTCATATCTGTGAGGGAC
>JAGPOW010001296.1:99164739-99187427 GCA_030014935.1 Caiman crocodilus
GACCCCAGCACTTGTTTCCTGCCATTGGCAGGGGGTCAGACTAGATGGCCTGCTCTAGGCCCCTTCTGACCCTAGTTACTATGAAACTATGAAAATAAGATTGTTGATAAAAGAGCTGGTTTTACTGCTTATAAAAGGGCTCATCTGGCTACTCCATTGTGTTCAACAGGACTGTCACAGGAAGGCAGAAGGTTTCTGTTACCTTAAGAGTGGTGCATTGGCCAGGAAAGGCTGTGTCCATGGTATGATTCAGTTTCCCCATGGGAGAGGACCCTTGGGATGATCAAGAATAGAGACAGGGATTGGGTAGAACACTTACCCCATAGTGAAGTTTGGTGGAGGGTGAGAAAATGAAGAAAGAGCAATAAGGACTTCTTAATTGAGAAGTACATAGGAGACCATAGAAGGGATGGGGAATATGGCCATTGCTGACCTAGTAGAAAAGCTGAATCACCAGATCTTTGAATGGCAGCTGATATTGGATGAGAAATTAGAGCAAACTGGTTGCAGTGTAAGTTTGACACAGAAAGTAGGAGGTGTGAACAGGCCAAAGCAAAAGTGGCTCCTTTGGAGAATCTTGTGCAAAAAGGGGCAAAGAAGGAAGGACCAAAGTAATAAGATTCTTGATTGCTTCCAAGGCCAAAAGAAATAAGGAGATTCCTCACACCAGAACCTGAGAAAATCCAGAAGCATGAAGAGAAGCTGCATGGGCTTTGTAAAGAGGTAGCCACCATAGCCTCAAGAATAATGGAGAGAGGAGTGGCACAAACAATTATAGTGCCAGACCTCACCAAAATGGTGGAGGATCAGAAAGTCACATTAGGATCTCTAGTCAGACAACTGATCTACCAAGAGGATAAAGCAGAAGAGTTTTTGGAGGGGCTAGAGACCAGACAGAAGTAATACTTCCAGCTGTAGGAAATCATGGAACAAGTTCAACAAGGATTTGCTGAAAACCAAGCTCTACAAGAGAGTATGAAGAAGGAAACCATGCAAATAAAAGAGTTAGTCAACTAGCAATGAATGGAAAATGCTGACCTTCAGAAGAAGTACCAAGAAGCTCTCCGGGAAGATGGTCAAGCAAGGGAAGCAAGAAAGGAGGAACAGTTACAGGTCAATAAAAGCACAGCTATGAACCAGTTGCAGACACACCTGTAGAAACAAACAGATATGCCTTTTCTACTAGAGAAAGAAAACAGGAAACTGAAGGAGATAGTGGATCAACAAAAAGATGAAAACAAAAACCTTCACAAGGAGAATGACAGAGCAGTGGAAGTGTTGGCCACAATGGAGAGAGCAGGGAAAGAGAAGGCAGTTGTTCAGTTTGATACCTAAGTTACAGGAGGCAAAAGAGCAGAGCAGGCTGTGGGCACAATGTGAACAGTACAGGACTACCACTGAAAAAACAGACTAAAGTCTTCAAGCACTATATAAGGTGGAAGAGAAGAAGTGTGGAGAAAGAAGCTGGTAGGATCAGAGGAAGAACTCCAAAGTTGTCAAGGGTATATTCAGTCTTTAGAAGAGATGATGGAGAAATTGGAAGTAGAGCTACAGAGGGAACATATGACCCTACTTGAAACACAGATAAAGGAAAATTTAACAGTGACCAAGTGTGAACACCAGAACCACCTACATGAGATAGAGACCTTGAGGCAAACATTAACCAAAATGGAGGAATGCCTAAAGGTTGCAAAAGCAGAGCCTGAGCAGTCTAGAGAGGTTGAAGATCTGTAGTGACAATCCCTGTAGACAGTGTGCTAGAGCAGGGCCCAGAGCATTGGCTGCAAGGGGCTGTCACTCTTTCCTCCCAGTGGGGCTGTGGGTGGCAGAGTGTGGTTGCCGCTGCATATGTGAAGGAGGGAGGGAGGCAGGCAGGGAACGGGGCTGTGTTTGAATCACCATGCTAAATGTTAATGAGACCATGGTCTGGGAGACACACTACTACTATAGAGAGAGATTACAGCTCAGCCCGGAATAGTGAAAACTAGGACAAAAAATGACAGTAGCAACCATTCATGTTAAGACCACACCCACAGGATGAATCTCCTAGAGCAGAGAGGGAGAGTTTGCTAATACCTGGAAAAAGGCTACAGAAAGAGTGCCCTGGAGGGCAATGGAGAGAGATAGAAAGAGGCAATGGAAAGAGATAGAAAGACCATGGCCAGGCAACCTCAGTTGCAGCTTCTCTCTCAAGAGAATTTCAGTGGAAGTGAATAAAAGAGTTTCAAAGATTTGGAATCTTCACCAGAAGTACATGCCAGGGAAGAACCACCAAGTGCCCAGGGAATGAGGAGAAGCCAACTGTTCAATAGAACAGTTTCAATAGAACAAAGAGGCCAGAGTTGAGAACTTGGCTGAACAAATCCAATGGGAAAAGAGCACCAGAGATCTCAAAGAACACAGAGGAGGAATGGCAGCATTGGTGCAGGTATTAGAAACCCCAAAGAGAAACAGGGAACTCAGTGAAACAAGTTTGACTCAATGCAAAGGGAAGAAGGGGCTCTGTTGACTCCTGGAATGCCCAGACAATACCAGTAAGACACTGAATGTTTGCTACAAGGGGCGTAGGATCCGGGACAGGGGAAAGCTTGTTAGACAGTCATTTAGCTTGGAGTTTTATCAGAGCCAGAGTGCTTATATGTTTTATTTTAACTGGTGGACCAGGTTTGGGACTGTGGGGAAAATCAGGAAGTCCCAGAGTGCCAGGAAGGCATAATGCACTATAGCTTACCAGAGCAGGATGCAAACTGCAGTATAGCCTGAAAGGGTGAGACTCAGGGCCAATGACCCAGTGCCTGTGAGAGATGAAGTAAGGGTCAGAGACCCACAGCCCAAGAAGGGCAAAGACAGGGCTAGAAAGCCCATAGAACAAGAGTAGCAGAAATTAGGGCCAAGGGCTCACAGGCCAGAAGGGGCAAAGATAAGAGCCCAAGAGAGCAAGATGGAAGGCTGGAGTACAAGAAGGCAGGCCTAGTGCAGTGGTCTAGGCTAAAGGGACCAGCCAGAGCAGAAGGGTGGAGGCCAGGAAGACTGAGGCCTCAACCAGGGAGTGGAGGCTTGAAGTGGCCTGGTGATTTGGTGGCAAAGTGGCCACCTAAGTGATGTTTGGGAACATCTATGAGGCAGGGGAATGGCTGTAAGGGAAGGTTGGAGACCATGATTAGCTTATAAGGCAGCTGCTGCCTTGGGGCATGCGTGAGGCAGAAGGCCCCACCTATTGGGAAAGTTTGGGATCAGTGGGGTCCAAAAGAGGTGGGTCTGCTAGTGGGAATAGACCAGGGCTCACTCTAAGACCATTAAGTCTCCCTTTCTACATAATTTAAGGATATCAAAGCATGGCAGGAGAAAAAGCAAAGGCAGTGTGTCTTCGAGATGGAGCTGGACAGGAACCATACAGCCACTGGAGCATCATGGCTGCCCTTAGGGCACAGTCCAGTTACAAGGACCAATTACAGAAATAAGGTATATAGGATTTGATCTTTTGTCAACAGTAAATTCTAGAGTATATGAGTATCTTTACTCTGAAAAATGTGTTGCATTTATAATAATGGATCATATTCACAATAAGCATGAAGTTCCCAACTCTCATCACTGCAGAAATGATAAGAATGAACTCCTGCAGGGCATTATGGAGTAAATTCTTACAAAAATTGGGTTGTATCTCAGAATAGTAGCATCATAAAAACTGATATGCATGTATTATAGTCTTCAAGCATGATTTATGTTTTAGACTTGGAAATCAACTAATCTATTAATGTAGAATGAAATCAGTAGTCAAAGATGTTGTCAACTTCACTACTGGCATATAATCTTCCCTGGTGTCATGTTCACAAAACCATCTCCATTCAGTGCCATATTATTGTTCAAAACAACCTACTTGACAAAGTAGATTGTTACTGTAAGAACGTGGAAATTAGAATCCAGATGCACTTCATCCTTTACCAAATGTAGTCAATGAAATAGGATCTTCAGATAAGAGTGCATATCAGCTTAATTTTAAATGCATTTTTGTTCTGAAGGATGCAACAGCCCACTTGACATTGAGAGTACTTGTGAATACATGCAAAGCATATGAATATACAAATACCTTATATATAAGAAACAACACATTTAGTCATTTTATACTTTGACTCCTTAAATCACACTTACTGCAGGCAAAGTTAGTGATTTATTATCTTCTCTATTAAAAAAAATCCACAAGTCATACCAATAACCTAATTAATAAACGTGTTACTATAATCCTTTGCTGGCCCATGCATAGTAGCCAGTAGATATTTGTATAATTCAGTATATAATGCGTTGTGCCCAAAAGATAAGGAGGTTTACAAGGTGTAGAATATAAGAGTATCTGAAGAAATTCTGTCTTTTTCATGGTACAGTATCAAGATAAATACAGGGTGCATCTACATGAGAATCATAGAATCATAGAAAATTAGCACTGGAAGGGACTTCAGGGGGCCATCTATTCCAATGCCCTGCTCAAAACAGGACCATCCCCAATTAGATGATCCCAACCAAAGATTTGTCTAGCCAGGTCTTCAAAACCTCCAAGGATGAAGATTGCATCAACTCTCCAGGTAACCTGTTCCAGTGTTTTACTACCCTTCTAGTGAGAAAATTCTTCCTAATATCTAACCTAAACTTCCCTTACTGCAACTTAAGACCATTGCTTCTTGTTCTGTCATCTGCTATAACTGAGAACAGTTTAGCTTCATTCTCTTTTGAACTCCTCCTCTTCAGGTAATTGAAGGCTGCTACTGAATACAAGCAAATGTGCAGTCATTACTGTGCATTGTTTTAGTACTTGTATTAGAAAATGCTAAATAAATAAGTGGAGTTACTGCACAGTGGGTGCAGCAACACATGATGATTTAAGGTGAATTAACAATTTTTAAGACACATTAAGGGTGCCAGTCTACACGCAAGCCCCCTTAACACACCTTAAAATGGCAACGTTCGGTTATTCATGCTTAAATTTGATAACTGCTTTAATGCACATGTAGATATGTGCATTAACACACATGTAGATGCACGCATTAAAGCTGTGTGTATTGACTGATTTGGGACTAACTGATGGTGTTTAAAGGCAAGGTTCTCCACCTTGGGAGGAAAAACCTGCAGTACACTTACAGGTGCAATAATGCTATGCTGGCTATCATGGCAGACAAAAAGGACTTGGGGGTCATGACTGACCACAAGATGAACATGAGACTTCAATGTGATGCTGCAGCTAGTAAAGTGAGCAAAATGCTGGCTTGCATCCATAGATGCTTCTCAAGCAATTCCCAGGAAATCATTCTCTCATTGTACAAAAGTATGGAGCTGATAAAGTATAAAATACTTTCATTCCATACATCTCCAGGTTTCTTGTATCTTCCTATGAAATTAGGCATCCTGACGAGTGGTAACTCCTACATTTTAATGCTGTGTGTGTATTTTATACTTAAAGTATAAAACAAACAAATATTCTTATTGTGGAATAGCCTTAACAGGAGTGATTGAGAAAGATCCATCTGCAGAATGCCCTAGAGTAAATAATGAACTGGGGCATTTTTATACATGTTTTAGTCATCTGAGACATTTGTACATGTGCTTCGGGATGCGGTGCTGGGTGCTTTTATTTGCGAGCCTTGCTAGTTAAAAGTGCCCATGCATCATGTGTATCAGCGTCTCCACACGTCTCTGCTTTGAAAAAAATGGTGGCAGGGTGCTTTGAACTAAAGCTTATTGAATGTGTTTTATTTCAAAGTGCCCTGCCACCATTTTTTCCATGCAGCCACACACAGGATGCTGATACATGTGATGCAGAAGGCTGCCGGAGCACATCAATTTCTGTGATCCGGCAGACTCGATTAGTTGAGTTTACCCCGATGTCCTGGATTTCTAGTGCATTGGAGCAGGCTCCCCACATATAGGAGCCCCTGATGCTCATTTACACCAATGGAGAATCTGGTTTTCTATCTCAAGAATGCAGCTGGTACTATAATTACTTAATTAGGAAAGCTGCTACAGAGAGATATACATTCCTTTTACAATAGTAGGGAACACTGGAGATACTAACTCAGCCCAAGCAAATGGTTCAAGTGGACTTAATTTTTCTCTCTCTGAAATTAATGATAAAATTTACATTGTTTTCACAAACAGTTTCAGGACAATCATTTGGGGAATAAATTCAGACTTAAATATAAACAAACCTACAGCTCATAATAAAATAATTATTGCTGTCATTGCCAGTTTAAAATATTACAGTGACAGATGTTCGTGTGATGGCTACAAATTTTACTACTCTGGGTGAGTGCTCCATCAGGAACAGGGAAGAGTTTTCCTATTCAGACTTTTCTTATGCTACTTGTATTTAGCAGGTGATTGGTAGTTCATCATCTTGTCATTCTGGTCTTGAGTGATTTGGCAGCCTGTAACATTTGGAAGAATTCAACTTTAATAATGCATAAAATTAAACATGTGCAGTAATAGAAAACAGAAAATTAACCAGGCATATCTTCAATGGAATTCAAGTTTTAAGTGGGAATGAAACAAGCATAGATTCTAGATTCTTACTTGTTTTAAACGGCCTGAATATCCAATAAGCACTAAGAACAAGTAATGATCTGTTAATTTTTTGCAAAAACACTCACTATATTTGGTGACTTATGTTCTTCTCATGACCATATAAAAGACAGATTTTCATTATACAGATGACATCTAAAATCCTATCCCAACCCCCATTGATTATATCAAATGAGGCACTTTAAAAAATTGCTAGTGATTGACTAATAACATGCTGTCACTAAAGCAAAATCCAACAACCAGAGAGTCCAGTGTTTTAATTGTAAAAGAAAAATTAAAGCTGAGTTCTGTTGTCAATATATGATACAAAAAAAAATACTTCAGAATAACTTATTAACCAGAAATAATTGCAACCCCCTATCCAAACCACAGCTTCATAATGGTAATCTATATTAGCCTGGTTCAATCATCTAAGTGATTCTCAACCAGGTTGCCATCCCACCCTGGAGTGTCCTGAGATTCTCTCAAGGGTGTAGTCAGGCGCTACACAACGTTACCACTGTTAGGTGTGCAAATATGATTCACAAGATAAACCCAGACATTTCAAATAGGAAGTCATAATGTTAAAAACATTATGACTATTATGGTCTTTCTGAGTTCCTTGCAACAAAAGAATTTCTCTATTATTTTTCTGTAGTTAAAAAGTGAGTGAAAAATAGATGAGGTGTCTTGAGTCTAAAGAGGGGGATCTTGAGTCTAAAACCGTTGAGAGCCACTGCCCTAGGATCTATTCAGATACTTTTAGGAGACTCCTACTTTCACTCCAACCTGTACGATGATCTTTCTTCCACCCAAGATAGTGGGACTTTTGTTATTCATTTCAAATAATAGGACTTGTATTCAAGCTACTAGGTGTTGGCTTAGAAATGTTGTTTTAAATGTTTGCAGTTGGGGAATTGGCTTATAGGTATTGATATATACATTATAATGGTTCAAGATGGGCAGCAGGGGTTAACTGGTTTTTAAAAATCTTGGGTCTCACACACAGAACCTTGGAAGCATAGGCAATGTGCAGGGGAAGGCATGGGGGTGGGGCATGTGTCCCCCCCCCCCAATAGTGAGCATTCCAGCTGGTAGCGGGGCATGGAGAGCACTTGTGTCCCCCTGAAAATGGTTCTGCTAGTGGGGCATGCTGCATGTGGAAGTGCTGGCACTTTTGCCGCTGCTGCGCTGCTAGCACACTTGGTGACTGGCCACTAGGTGATGGGGGACCCCCTGCCCACTCTCCAGACTCAGGAGGCACCAGTCACCCAAACTTGGAAGCAGCCTTGGAAACAGACATGATGTCTAACACAACAAGGCCAACAGATACAAATAGTCTGGGAACCAAGGGAGTATGTACCATACTGCTCGTAACATGAGATAAGTGGTACCAACTAAGAAGGCCCCAGAGCAATGGGGGGAGGGGGGGAGTCCCAGTTTTGGGGGAATAGACCACATTAGAAGGCCTGGAAAGACCAGATTAGTAAATGTACGTGTAATGGGCTTCGAATATGTTGATCACATGATGACACAGAACATGGGCAGTGTGACCACACAGAGATAGCCATGGAAGAGTCATCAAGAGGGAAGGAGAATATAAAAGCAGAGACTTGAGAGTTTCTCCTTCTTTTCCCTCCTTCTTTTCCTCCTCCTTACCCCCTTCACCCCAAAGATCACTAACACTAGGAACCCTCCTTTTTGGTGGTATTTCCAGCTCCAAAGTAAAACATGGCTGCCATTAATTCTCAGACAAATAATGCATGTAATATGTGTCCAAGTTGCCACAAAACATTGTTTAGACATTTGTTAAAGCTCTGCAACATATGGAATGTCCTTGTTTTTAAAAACAAATTTTGGATCACAGTAGTTCCCCTGCTGGGGAGACCAATGGTCCCTGTAGTCCAGTGCTTTTTATCTGAAACGGTATTTACATGCTTTCCAGTACCAGCTGTTTTAAAGTAAGGTATAAAAAAACGCTATAGAAGGTATTTATGAAATTACTTTTTAAAAGGAAAATTTCTTTCTAACAGCTTTCTAATAGATAGGGACTGTTTTTCACCCTTACACAAAGGTGTCCCTTACAAAATTCCTGTAGCTTATTCTCCTGCTTTCCTTCACTAACACCTCAAGATCTTCTTGTTAATCATGAATATCATTACTTTAAAGCTCCCCAGCATTATGAAATTTTTAGCAATTAATTTTACCAGCTAAACATTAAATTGTGTAGTCCCATTCATCAGTTTTCAGTTTGTCATCTTTCATTTTATCTTCCCTATGTTACTGGCTATTTTGTATATGTCCCCTCTTATTCACTTCCTCTTAACTTGTCAGTTTCATGTGAGAGATTTCCTACGGTTCTAATCATTCTAGCCTCTGAATACATTTGATTTTTGCTGTATCTTCTCAAGATGGGATGACCAGAACTGAGGGTGCATCTACATGTGCATTAGTGAACCTTTTCTAATGCACATTAAATTTAGTACCTCCAATATGAGGTACTAAGTTAATATGCACAAGGCTGCACTAATGTAAAGCAGTTCATTTGCACACTTATTTTTAGTGATGCTTAATGTGAAATAGACTAGTTTATTGAATATTAGTATAATGTCACAGTTTTTTATGTGACACTTTAATGCGCAGTAAAATAGTCTATTGAGCATTAAAGCACATAAAGCGTAGATGCATCCTGAAAGTAATATTTAATGGGAGAGAATATCTTTTTATAATGGAATATATTTTTTCCATATTATCTATCCAGTTCCTCCTATATTTTAATATCTTTATTTGTTTTTGTGACGGTTAGCATTGGAGTTATGTCCCAGATAACTTGATATTGCTGGACCCAAACCCTCAGACCAACCATAACTTTTCCATTCAATAATAGGCAAATTTCATTGATCAACGTGATAACAAAAAGGAATAATACAAGCAATTCTATACTGACTTCTGTGAGCAGTGCATAATGACACTGCACCTTTCCTGTGGAAGTTCTTTCACTGTTTAGAGAATAACTCAAAAATATTGGCCCAGAATGAAAGGAAACAGTAGGAAACCTGATTCTGTAGACCTTTGATTAGGGAGTTCATGTAGAATATGGGTTCCAGTCTCCAGTTCAAGGATTATTTCCTTATTTTACATAAACCGGTTGTTGAATATCATGTATAAACAAGGAACAGGGACAAAATTGAAGGACTACCCTGCCAACTCAGTACCCCTGTTGCTGGGTTATTGGTCAATTTCATCTTTGTTTTGCCTCTAGCCCAAGGGTGGGCAATTATTTTGGCTGGAGGGCCATTTAATGAGTTTTGGTGAGCTGTTAATAGCTGTGTACACAAAATGTTTTCAGATTCATACTATAAATAAAAAACAAATCGTATTATAAAAATGTAATATAGACTATAACATATTTTAATTTTATTTAAAAAAAGCCCTGATTTATATTTTTTACAAGTACTGTATATGGAGGAAATTGCATAATATCTCAAGATAAAGCCTTACCCTTGTATATTGTGTGTGGGGGGGGGCGGGATGTGTGGGAGTGGGTGTGTGCATATGTGGGGGGTAGGGATTGCTGGTCCCAGGAGCTGGCTAGGGGTGCAGGGAACATGGAGCTTGTGCAGCAAAGCTTGCCCTGGCATTGCAGGTGCAGTATGAACCTTACCCCCGTATTCAGCCTGTGGCTGTCCCTGTGACATTCTGCACAGGGCTGAGCCACCTGTGGCCCTGGCCAGTGTACGCAGCTTCCTGGGGGAACATTCCTAATGTGGCTGCAGCCACTCAGGTACTGCTTTGTTCCCAGTGCTTCCTCCTGCCCATGCTGTGGTAACACAGGTAGGCTCCTGTCCAGACCCAGCTCCTGGCCACCTTCAACCCACTCAACCAACCACAGGTGGCTGATCATTGCATCAGGCAGGCAGAATTGCAACTGCAGCAGCCCAGCAGCTGCTTCCTTCCCCACCTCGCTGGGCATGTGGTGTGCCCACAGCTTCCCCTCATTACTGCCCAGAGTGACATAGCAGGGGCAAGAGAAGGAGGAGGAGGAGCCACTGGAGATGTGGGGAGATGAGCAGTACCCAGGCAGCTGCAGCCAGACTGGGAGCAGCCATGCCAGGAGCCAGCACCCAGGCACCAGCAGCACACTGCCTGGGGACATTGGTTAGTGAGGTTGAGAGCATGACATGGTTTACTCCAGGCAGGATTGGTTGGGATTCAGCCCCAGACAAAGCATTATGGAGGCAGATGCAGGCCGGATCCAACCAATTATGGTCCAGATCCAGTCCACAGACCATATTTTGCTGCCCCTGCTCTAGCCCAATGAATGTTGATTTTAATTTCTGCAGCAGGGAACAGCTTTAACAGGAGAATGCTTCTCTCACCCAAGAAAAGCTTAGCAGTTTGATCACTCTTCTAAGAGGCTGAAGATAGAGGTTTGAGTCCCCTCAGGCTGCGAAAGTAATTTAAGCCCCATTGCCCAATTCTTGGACAAGTGCTATAATTACTAGGTGATCAATATTGCTACGACTACTTTCTAAAAAGAAAGCAGTCAAAGCTGCATTTCACAGCAAGTCCAATTCTGTCATGTGTATTAGATTTTCTTTGAGAATGCTTATTGAAACAGGCTTCACTAGGAACATGGGTGGAGGAATATCTTCTGGATTTTGACTGGGCTTAGGACTGAGCTGGTTACTCAGAATGAAATGTGTCTCCTCTTGAGCAGAGGTACAACTCTAGGATTCTGAAGAACCAGTGGCACAACTTGGACCAATACTCTTCAGTGTCTTCATAAGTGACTTAGACAAGAGAGTGAAGTGTACTCTGTCCAAGTTTGTGGATGATACAAAACTGTGGGGCAAAATGGACACACCTGAGGGCAGGGAACAATTACAAGCAGACCTGGACAGGATGGACAAATGGGCAGAAAACAATAGAATGCAATTTAACAAGGAGACATGCAAAGTGCTGCACCTAGGGAGGAAAAATGTCCAGCTCACCTACAGCCTAGGAAATGACCTTCTTAGCAGCACGGAAGCAAAAAGGGATCTTGGAGTCCCAGTGGACTCCAAGATGAACATGAGTCGTCAGTGTGACGGAAGTCATCAGCAAAGATAACTGCACTTTGTTGTGCATCAACAGATGCATAACAAACAGAACCAAGGAAGTGATATTTCCCCTCTATTGGTTGCTGGTCAGACCGCAGTTGGAATACTGCATGCAGTTTTGGGCACCGCACTTCAAGAGGGATGTAGATAACCTAGAGATGGTCCAGAGAACGGCCACTCGTATGGTTAAGGGCTTGCAAGCCAAGCCCTGTGAGGAAAGGCTAGGGCACCTAGACCTCTTCAGCCTCCACAAAAGAAAGCTGAGAGGTGACCTTGTGGCTGCCTATAAATTCATCATTGGGGTGCAGAAGTGAATTGGTGAGTTTTATAAGAAATAATGACCATAAGCTAGCAGACAGCAGATTTAGACTGGACATTAGGAAGAACTTCTTCACAGTTAGAGTAGTTAAGATCTGGAACGGGCTCCCAAGGGAGGTGGTGCTCTCCCCTAGACTGGGGGTCTTCAAGAGAAGGTTAGATAGGCATCTGGCTGGGGTCATTTGAACCCAGCACACTTTCCTGCCTATGCAGGGGGTTGGAATCTATGATCTATTGAGGTCCCTTCTGACCCTAACATCTATGAATCTATGAATCTTTGAACTAGGCTAGACCAACCAGGGCAACTGCACCAGGTGCCAACTTGGAGGCAAAGGGGTGAAAAAAATGGCATCAGTGCTACAGTTGCAATTGTAAGTTGCTATTGCCCCTGTGTCCTGGATGCCTGGCTGCATCACTACACCACTGTGAGTACTTTAATATCATAGAGGGGTACCTCAAAGTTATAAAGGAGTCAAGTGTGGCTTTTTTGAATTGTCATTTTGGATAAAAACACCTACATTCCACCAGGAATTTAGGCATCTTTGTTTTATACTAGGTGTGCCCTTAAAGTCTCAGCGATGTTTATATAACAGCTTGAATGATGAAATAATGAAAAAATCTAATAGTATTATCTAAAGATCGCTTAGAAATTAATAGCGTATACAGAATGGATATGCTGTATCTTCATAAGCATAGGCATGTTCATAGGGCACTGAGCAAAGCTGGATACAGGAATTTATTTGCTGAGTTGAGCCTGAAAAGTACATTGGAATTTATCAAGGACTTTGCACTTGACACAAGAGATTGATTTGCAAATGAAATCCTACTTAATAAACCTGATAAAGTATATGAAAATGGATAGATTTGTATGATAATTCAGCCTTTTTTTCAAGGCATTACTGTAAAAAAGGAAGCAGTTTCCTCTCTGTAAGAGATTGCTCTAATCATTCACACAGTCTAGGATAGGCATTTTGATGTAAACTCATTTGTAGCTCAGTGCCTAACAAGTGAATGATATATTCCATATGCTGTAACTTCATTATGTGTTTGGACCTTGAAAAAAATATAAAAAAGGAATGGAATGAAAGATAAAAGCAAAGGGAAACTGCATCAGTCAGTACATAGGCTCCAATTTTTCTCAGATTTGTGGGACAATGTAAATATACGTATCAGGTAAAAAGAGGAAAGAACAGTAATGGCAAAAAGAGTACAGACAAAACCACGTTTATAGCATCACTTTCTCCATGTTTAAGACAATACTGGAATAGGCTACAATGCAAAATGGATACAGTGCAAAATGGATGTACAGTAGGTTGATAGAGCAGCTGGTGACATTGTAGTCAATGTTCTCCAAAAGCTAATTGAGAATAATAGGGAAAAAATCTGATGTAATATATAGCTGCACAGATTTCCATTCACCCCAGACACTCATTACACACATCTGTTCTTCATTCCCAATGAACAACACAATTCCTCTGAGTTTCTTCTTCAGAAAATCATCAACAACCCAGAATACAAAGACACATAAGTGAGACACATGTTTAAATGTGATCCATCCTGGATTAACAGTTGTTCCAATCATTATCAACTTTCAGTTTAATTTGAAATATATAATCATTTTACACTTCCCATTAAATAGAAAATTATTTTTATATGCATTGCTGTGGTGGTGAGAGCATGGTAAATGCTATGCAGATAGCCAGGAACACCAAGTTCTTCCTCCAAATTGCTTACAATCTAAAAAGTATAGAAATGTTTTAAAGATGAAAGCTGGAAACCTGCCTTTTAAAGGAGAGATTTACATTGCGTCAATATCGGTTTGATCAAAGATTACCCCAGACAAATTTTTCTAATGACATTTTGATGAGGATTTTTAAAGGTTTAAAAGTCCACTGACTATCTAAGATTGTGTATTACAATAAATCAAATATCACTTGAGAATGTTTTTTAAATCTTATTTTCACCTCCCACATTCACTCAAATGTCAGCTAATGTGTAATGATTGACCATTTGTTTACATATGGATTTGCCTCCTAATGAAAGCTGATATCAGACATTAATCTACTAGAGTGATTTGAATATTCAATGAATAAAGCATTGACTTTTCTTCAGCTATATTCACTCTCAATGCATCATTAATTGTATTATTTTTTCCACTTGGTACGATGTTTCAAATTTTCAGCTGGGATAAGTCTGTGTAACACTTCTGAAATCAATGGAGTGATGCTAATACTCTCTACAAAAGGAGCATAGACTTGCTTCAAGTCTCTCCATTTAAGATTTTACCTTTGGATGGGAGGGGAGAGAGGCAATGAGAACAATTATTTCAAATAATTTGCAAATGCCGCACCTTTTTCTTAGATCTGGACAGTCAGCAGTCTGATTTGTTTTCTATAGATTACCAAAGTTCTCAGAGGGAATATAGGAAAGACAGGCCTTGGCTTGGCTGAAAGAACCTATCTCTGCCAATAGAAAAACTGAGAAGGTTAATAAAATGAGTGCAGGAAAAAAAGTCTTAACATCTGACTATTATATATTGCAGAGGTCACAGATGAATTGCAGCATGAAAACTGTGGGACTTTAACAAGGCGATATTTCTCTTCCTTCTGATGTGAGGACAGCAGGTGTACAGAGATCTAGATGTAAATTATTAAAAGGGGAATGCTGCTGTAATTCCCTTAAACAACTTCTAAATTTGGCTCCAAGTCCAACTACCAGTAAATTGCCAACTGGGAATTACTTGGCCTTTTATCAGCTATTATTTAAACATCCAAGGGCAGAATCCTGTTTCATTCTATACACCCAAAGGGCTGTTACTCAATTGCTTAACTACCATTTTTGGCACTTACACACAGTTTTAGATCCTGGTTCCCATACAGCATGGATATATAAATGTCTACCTGGCTGCCGAGCATGGGCAGTAGCCTGTACTTTGACTAACCAATGGGTACATGCTTTTGTATGCTCCTGACTTGAATCTAAATCATTAAACTGTACCTGGACAAAAAAACATGAGTAGTAAGTGTTAGGTTGTGAGCCTGTTTCTTAGCTCATTACCCTATGACAAGATTACCCACCCACTAAATGGGAAGCTCAGGTTCTAGGCTGCCATTACAGGAAGAGAGTTTGGATTTACACCTTTCTGATTTCCTACATACCACAAGACTACAGGTTAATATTATTTGGTGCCACCTCCAGCCTTCTTCTTGAAACTTTCAGACAAAAGAGAGAGAGAAGTGGAGCCAGGAAGGAAAAAAAAAAAAAAACAGCTAAAAATGGTGTTTGGCTCAATGAGATGGCTAATGTTCCTAATAGAAGGTTCTAGTCCCTTGCTTTCAATAGGGCAGAAAAGGCTTACATGCAAGGAGGCTGCTCCAACATGCTGTAAATCCAATGTGTTGGAACAGACTCAATTAATCAAGTTTACTGGAGTGTGGAAATTAACGCACTCCAGAAGCCTCCAGCATCAGGTGTATCAGCATCCCCATACTGAAAAATGGTGGTAGGGTGCTTTGAACTAAAGCTTCTTGAAAGAGCTTTAGTTCAAAGTGCTCCACCACCATTTTTTTCAGTGAAGGGAGGCTAATACCCATGATGCTCAGGCACTTTTAACTAGCACAGCTCACTAATTAAAGTGCCCCCCCTGGCCCCTGAGCATGTCTATAAACACTCATACTTCCTTACTGCCCTCTATTTAATGAATATCAAAAGTGCAGAGGCTCTGTTTCAAAAGGAGATGTGCAGATAGGAAGCTGCATTAACTTGCCTAACAAAGATGTAAACTAACATGCATGTTCAGTAGTCATGTGTACACTTATTAATCCACATTGGGTGTGGAGTGACATTACAAATGATACCTGCCATTTGGGTACATAAAGTGAAAGTCAGTCTTTAATGTAGAGATATTCTCTTTCCACACTATTGACAAATTTGACCTAAAACAAAATCTCCTCATACTTTTTATTTCTGCTCCATCTGGTTCAGATGTGTGTGTTTTAACAAAGAAGGCAACACATAATCTTGGCTGCTGGTTATTAACATTAAATTTCAGGGAGTTCATGTTAATAAGTCTCCAAATACATGGTAATTAAGGAATGCATACCAATCTCTGTCCTTTCCTACTAAGCTTTCCTACTAAAAATGGAGATGGATGACATCCAGAATTTCTTACAAAATATGTAAGTTAGATGTCTTATGTGTTCAGTTATTGAAATAGTAAGTTAGATACTAGGGCTGTGCAAAGCTTTGGTAGCTGATTCAATTCACAGGAGATTCAGAAAAAGATTCAGAAAAAGATTTGGCCAATTTGGAGATTTGCAATGGACTAAACAGGCAGCTGACAGCTGCCTCCAGCTGGTAAGGCTGTTGGGATTTGGGAAGCGGAGGGGAGGGATTGGGGCTGGGGCTGGGACAAGCTTCCCAGCTGGGGTGTGGGGTGCATTACTCAGGGAGGGAAGTGGAAGGGCACAGGATGTGGGTGCAGCAGCACTGGGAGTGGAGGATCTGCCCTGCTGCTGCTTTCCCAGCTGGGGTGGGGGTGGGGACCGGGATGCAGGCGAGCTTGCTCTAGGTGGAAGGGGGCAAATGGCAAGAGGGCATAGCTCCCACTCCCATCGCTGCTGTGCCTGCATCCCGTGCCCTCCCCCTGCCTGCATCCCCACTTTCAGCACTGATGTGGGCATGGCAGCACTGGGGGGTGCAGGCTATATCCTGTGCCTATATCCTGCCCTCCCTCACACCAGCGGGGCAAGAAGCAGCATCCGGGCATAGCCCTCTTAGCTTCCCTTCACCCGGACAGAGGCAGGCACAGCCAGAGGAGCCACAGGAGAAGCTCCCATCGCTGCCCTGTTCAGTCCCATCCCCCTCCTGGCCCAGCCTCCTGGTACTAAAAAAAAGAAAAAAAAATCCTCAGACTCACCAGCAGCAGAAGCAATGTTTGGGGCCTCTGGGCACTTGTGGCAGAGCCCCACTCAAGCAGTACAGGACACTGGGGAGCAATAGGGATGCCAGGTAGGGGGAAGACACCCACTGCCCCCCACTGCCCTGCACTGTGTGACAGGACTCTGCCATGAACACCCAGAGGCCCCAGTTGCTGCTCCTGAAGCCGGTGAGTGTGTGTGTGTGTGGGGGGGGGGGGGGCGGTTAATTATTTTTTTTAAAGCTGTGTAGTCACTGGTTGCAGGTGCAGTGATTGGGGCCTCTGGGTGCTTATGGTCGAGACCCCTATGCAGCATGGGAAAGTGGGGGGCAGTGGGGGGCAGTGGGGATCTCCCCTCCCCTGCCTGGCACCTGCACAACAGCTGTCACATTGCATGGGTGCAGCATGGCTTGGCAGGATGCCGCATGCTGTTTGGAAGCTAGGGCAACTCCAGCTTTCACCTGGAATCCAGCAGTGCTGTGCTGCACCTGCTTCATGGGCAGCTGCTTTGCAGATGCCAAGTGGGGTGGGGCGATCCTTACTGTCCCCCTCTGTCCCATGCTGTACAAGGGGGCTCTGCCTTGAGTGCCCAGAGGCCCCAATCCCCACTCCTGCAGCTTGTGTGAGTGCAGGGCTTTTTTTTTAAGTGCTGGGACTAGACAGGTCCCGGGCAGGGAATTGAGCCAGGCAGGGTAGCCATGGGAGTTTCTTCCACAGCTCTCCCTGCCCAGGGAGAAGCAGGCACAGCTGGAGGAGCTGCCTGGCTGTGTCTACCTCTCCCTGGCTGATCTAAGTCACTGAATCTCTCCAAATCAGCACCGAGTCTCCTAAGGCTGATTCACACAAATTGATTTAGGACAGTGATCCGAATCTCCAAATTGAATCACTGTCCTCCAAATCGGCCGAATCCTAATCCAAATCAAATACTTCCCTATTTCCTATAGCTATTAGCTATATCTATATCCCTATAGCTATTAGCTATATCTATAAAATAATTCAGAACATCCAAGGAGAAAATGACTAGAGCAGTTTGAATTATCAGTCTTTCAGCTTAGCTGTTAAACAACAATAACAATAGGATTCATCCTTTTTTCTCCTTTTTTTCTTTTGTTTTAGCTAAAATGAACCCCCCATGCCAAAAAAAACCCAAACAGATCATTTTACTTTAGGCTCACAAAGTGGTTTGCTTGACCCAAAAACAAAAAGACCAACATTGGTAATGAACCAACCTATTTTAGCTGCTATCCCAATGGTTATAAAGTTTACCCAAGACATGAAAGATCCATATTCGGTTTTCCTAGTATAAAATATTTAAATATTGAGCTAGAGAGAGAAAGGGTACCCTAGTTAGTAGCACATTTATTTGGGAGATGGGAGATAAACATGGCAAATAAATCTGGGTCTTCTTGTTTAAAGAAGCTACTTTGCCTCCTGATTGGTAAATTTAGCCCTCAACATTTTTAAGCAGAACTGTTCAGTCAGTGCTATATGAACTTGTCAAACATTTTTAGAAGGATCAAAACCAACATTTTAGTGAATAAACAATTTGCCAAAACATTCAACCACTTCTGAATACAACTATTTAAAAAATCATAAAGATTGTTAAATACCCAGTTTATGCTACTAAAACAAATTATAACTTGGATTGCAGAACTAAAAAAAAGAAAAAGAAAAAGGAATTTGACGTAAATGTTAAAATGTTTTTCCAGAGCAATCAAGTTATTTAGTTATTTACTATCCCCAGTACTTTAAGTGGTTTTGGACTGTAGTAAATCTAAAATCATTAAACATACTTCTAAGGCTCATTAAAATTCATAAATGTAATGATTTAGGGATAAATTTATTGGTAAATATAGATTTGCCTTTCAGAGTATTCTGCTTTGTAACTGATGGAAGGTGACAGTATCTGATATTATATTTTGAACTTTTTAAGACGTCTCAGATCAAAATGTTAATCTCAGAGTTGATATCATAATAGCTGGAATTTCTAAAGCGAAAGCAAAACTCCAGTTAAATCTTAATATCCTTAGGTTTTCATGTCAATGGACTATGAATGCTGTAGTATAGTTCTTGCATTGATTTCAAATGTAACAAATGACAAACCAATTACAATGCACCAGACAGCACTAAGAAATATGATCCTTTTTAACTAATAAGTGATAAAAAAAAGTAGTAGACTTGAGGTATATTCTATTTTGCCTCTATTTTTAGGATTTCAAAATAGTTAAGAACCAATAATGAACTACAGTGACCCAGCCTCCCTGTGAGACAGAAGATAAGACAGAAGGTGAGTTATATTAACTTGATTTTACAGGATTTACTTTTTGTGCCCAAAATCACCTGTTCACAAATTTTGATGATATAAATGTTCTTTTGTTGCCTTCCTGATTTAAAATAGCAGCTTTCTATTGAAGAATTATGCATTTTCTATTGGAACAGAGAATTATATATTCCAAATGGTTCAATCTGGAAATGTTTACCTATTTATCTACAATCATAGGAATGGCAATTCTTGCACATGAGTCCACATTAAAACTAATTTTGAATGTACCATCAGTTTCAGTCAGACAGCTCATACAGTTCTAATCTACATAACTTTGGATTTTCTGTGAGTTTTTAATATCAATAAAACCACAAATTCAAAGCAAATGTAGCTGAAACAACCAAATATTTATTGATGTCCTACAAGAAGAATAAATTAGACAAGACTGATTCAAAACTTGGCTCAGCTTCAATAGGACATTAAATTAGGTGTGATAGTAACTTGCTTTCTTCTTCTGTCATCAACTGCCACACAATCCTTTAATTTGATTTCCTTCTTTTGCAGCTTTCTAGTTAAATCCTTTTGTTTAAATCCCCAGAAAATGTGAGGCAGTTTATGTGGCTGCAGCATGTGCAACCCAAAACTGGAGTCTGACTGACTAGAGCCACACTCTGGCTGCTGGCCAGGCTCCCCATGCCTGGATCACTGCTACAGCAGTTCCTGGAGGACCATGGGACCCCAGATGAGGCTGCTGGGGCCAGCCCAATTGTTGTCCCCAATCTCCTCTCCTGCACTGAGGGCAATTAGCCATATGCCAGAGAGAGAGAGAGAGAGTGTGTGTGTGTGTTGGGGGGGGAGGGGGGCTATTCTCTGGGGACAACTAGTAGCTGCACAACTATGTGGCCCTTGATTAATCAAGTCTGCTCGAGCATGGCAATGCACTGGAGCATGGCAACGCACTGGAATTCCAGTGTGTTGGAGCAGCTTTGTTGTTCATGTATAAGTGCCTGGAATCTTTAAAAAAATGCCTATTTTTCTCTAACTGTCCCATTCCACTGTTTTGAAAAAGAGAGAGAGAAAGTGGCAGTCCTCAGATGGGAAACCTCTTTTCAAGGCCAAGTCTGTTTTGGAACTTGGTCTATGGTAGTAACTAGTTAGGTCATAAACATATGGGAATTGTTAGCTATCTGGAGGGCTTTTCAATAAATTAACTAAAATTGTTGGCCTTTGCTAGGCTGACATATATATGTTGTTCCTGATCGCAAAACAATATCATTCTAACTGATTTCAGAAAAGAAAGGGCAATATTTATCATCTTACAGATATAAATTGGAATATCATTAACCATGTGCTTTCATCATTTTTCTAAAACCTGTATCCTGTAGCTTATTTCACTCAGACTAGATGAAAGTACTTTAAGGTGGGTATGTAACTGGTTGGATCATTATGCTCAGCAAGTGGTCCTCCATGGCTCAATGTCTAGTTGGGAGGAGGTATTAAGTGGGGTTTCCCAGAAGTCTGTCTTGATTCCAGAATTGTTCAACATATCTATTAATGAAGTGGATGATGGGATCAACTTCACACTTACAACATTTGTGGATGACACCAAATTGGGTGGAACTGCAGCCTCTTTGGAGGGCAGGACTGTTTAATTAAATAAAGCAATCAATCATATAATTGTATCTAGACAGAAGTCAGTACTGTGCAGACAATAATGATGCCTCTTTTCCTGAATATCCTGAAATAATGGTCTGCAGCCTGTGAGATGAGTTTCAACAAGGACAAGTAGGAAATCCTGCACTTGGAAGAGAATAGCTGCATGCACAAATACAGATGGAGAAATTGCTGGCTAGGCTGCAGTACTTCAAAGGACCTGGGAATTAAAGTGGATCATAAGCTGATCATGAGTCAACAATGTTCTCTTGTTGCCAAAAAAGCCAACAGTATCCTGGGTCATGGCAGGATGACAGGATTGTTATTTGCAATGAAGGCACTCTATTCTTCCACTCTATTCATCTCTGATGAAGCCTTATGCAGAGTACTGTATCCAGTTCTGGGCTTCACATTTCAAGAAAGGTGTGGGTACCGTCCTTTAGAAAGGGTCCAACAAAGGACAGCAAAAAATGGTTGGGGGCCTGGGAGACAAGATTTATGAAAAAAGGCTAAAAGAACTTTGGTTATTTAGCTTTAAGAAGAGAAGATTGAGGGGGAATTTGATAACAGTCTTCAAATACCTAAAAGGCGATTATAGAGAGGATGGACATGGTCTTTTCTCTGTGTTTGGAGGGGACAGGATTAGGAGCAATGCCCTCAAGGTTCAGAGTGGGAGATGTAGACTGGAGATTAGGAGGAATTTTTTGATTATGAGTGTGGTCAGGCATTTCGACAGGCTACCTAGAGAAGTTGTAGAATTTTCAAGAGCAGGCGCAACAGACACATAGCAGGGATGATTTAAGCAAAGATAATCCTTCTTTGAGCAGGGGGCATTCATCCACCTCCAGGATACAAATTATTCCAAAATAATCAAGAAAGACATCACAGCTTTATCAACTTAATGTTTCTACATTAGCAGAGAGGCTGTGGAATTATTTGGACCCATTATGGATCCAGACTGTACCCCACCTCATTCTAAGTAAGTCTTGCATGATTCCCATGGAAAGTGGTAATCATGCTTTAAATCAACCTGGGGCTGTAGCTTTAAAGATGCAAATATGTACACACATTTTTAGCCCATCAGGGTAGGAGTAATTCCTTTATCTTTATCTTTAAAGCACTTAGTATCCCAAAAGAAACTTACTCAAGACTCTTTTCAAAATGTTTAATTTCTTTTCCCTAAGATCTAAGATTTAATTAAATACAGCAATCAATCATATCATTGTATCTAGACAGAAGTCAGTACTGTGCAGACAATAATGATGCCTCTTTGAAAGTATTTTTAGCCCTGCTCTTATAATTACCAGAAGGAAATAAAAGACAATGAAAAGCAGATCAAACCTAGCAAGATATCCAGAACCTGATAGAACTCAAACCTAAAATCTTCTAAGTGCTGTTCCAAGTCTATTGCCCATGATTTTTAAATTGATTCAAACCTTAACAAATGAGCTTTTAATGCCTTTGTAGCAATCATATTCACTAGCACAAAAATAGACATGAAGGCAATGGAAACTGCTCATGGAATATTCCTCTAAGAATCAGGTCACCTAACCATGAATGTGGCTAGGTTCCTGCATGAACTTATGCATATGCTTAATTTCACTGCACTGGTGGGTGTGGCAACATATGCAACTATTCTGGGAGCATTCTTGACTAAACTGCTTGAGAGTAAACTCTCTCACCCATGTGTCTACATATGCAGGGACATGGGACTGGATTTGCTGCTTCTAGCAACAGACTGCTCCCACTCCCTATGTTGTGCTTCAGCCCAAGTCTGAATTCGTTGCCCGGTATGCGTGAGCCAATATACGAAAACCAGTTGGAAGTTTGAAAGAAAAAAAAGTTTTTATTGCTAGCAATAAAGGTGCAAGGTAGCAAGCACACCAAA
>JAGPOW010001296.1:99195449-99211566 GCA_030014935.1 Caiman crocodilus
AATGCCTTCCTGAAGTCTAAAAAGACTACGTCAACAGGGACCCCCTCATCCATGGATTTGGTCACCTGGTCATAGAAGGCGACCAGGTTGGTCTGACAGCACTTATCCTGAAAACCGTGGCTCTACTTTGCTTGTTAAGGTGAGGAACCGGCATCCTTTCTTGGTGAAGAGGGGGTTTATTATTTATTTTGCTATGTCAGTAGCATGTAAGGACACCATTCAAGGATCAGCAGAATGATCTTTAGATTTATCAGAGGCTGGAAGAAGAGGATTAGCAGAATTATTTTTAGCCATAATCCCAAACCTAACTAAAAAATCAGACCATAAATATGTGGGTGCATACCTATATAATGAGAGATCATCTGTGTTTCCATTCCAGTCCCTTGCTACAGATTTACGTACAGCTGTGCACTCATTTTAACCTTAGCAATTTCTTAAACCATCTTACACCAGTTGAGAGAGAAACTCTTCTACATTTTGGCTTGTCTAAGGTACTATAGCAGGGCACAATCTGACTGTAAATACCCATAAAAGAATTCTTCTTTTGCTATCACAAATGTGCCTCTGCCGCATCCTTTTCCTCACAGGACAGAATCAAATCCCATCATTTCAAGTCAGTTTTCACAAGGAAAAAGTCAAGAAACTTACTTAAAAAAATAGAAAATATTCATTTTCCTGGAATGGCTCTGATGTCAAGGGGCTTGTATGAGCTCATCAAAAATCACAGTCACCTCTTAAAACATATATAATCTTCCCTAGCTCAGTGCTGGGATTGTTAAAATCACTGACAAACCTGTCAGGTATGCTGCACAGAATGATGGATTAACCTAGAGGCTGGTCAGACCAAGACCTTGGTCAATAGTACACAAGGGGCAATAATCAGCTGTCAAAAGACAAAACAGATTTTCTAATGTATCCTTTTTCTTAATTTTACTTTTACTCAGTGATGTGTTTCAGTGGATATATTCTGCTTGCTTTGGCATTGGGTGAAATGCAGAACTCTGTGGGTAAATTAGATTTCCTTGCACCTACTTATAGCTATTCTGTCTATCTCTAAAGGATTTGACTCTGGTTTAACTTATATGTCTAAAAGCCAGATGAAAATGACATAAATGAAAGCAGTATAGGGATTCTTATAATGCCTTCTTCCTGTGTAACTTACAACATCTAGATCTTTGACATTAGCAGATTTAGTGTAAATAATCTTACAGGAACCTGGAGCTCTGTTTTCATAAGATTGATAAGACCTCCACCAAGTCCATGGACTGTATGCACTGACCCTCAGTAACAATCTAGCCTAACCTAGAAAGCTCTGATAAACTTTGGAATTTGAAATGTCCAGTTGCCTCTTGCCTCACCTTTCTGATATATTTGGAGTATACTACCTGACCACTACAGTTCTACACTACCCTTTCCTGACTTCCAGTTTCTGCACCCCACTTCCTATGTTTTCTCACTTAAATTATAGAAGAGCCAGGAAGTAGAGACAAGGGCTAGGTATAGGCAATCAACAAGCCTAACGTGGAATTAGCATGGTTTAGACTGGTACCAAAAGAACACACATTTGTCCTTTGTTGTAGGGGAAAGGGTTAAAACCTTAGATCAGGTTCCACCATTTTTAAACAAGTTTGTGTGTTTCGAACTTCTGTTTTTCATTTATAACAGTAAAAGTGCAATGTCTATACCTGGCCAAGTAGATCATAGACTGATTTATAAAGAGGTTTCATAGATTTCATAGACATTTTGGCTGGAATTGACCCTGGAGGATCATTGAGTCCAGCCCCCTGTCCCAGGGGCAGCAAGTCAGGAGGGATCATATAATCCCAGCAAGATAAACATCCAAGCGTGTCTTGAAGGCATTCAAAGTGGGTCCTTGAACCACCTCTGGCAGCAGTCTATTCCAAACCTTGGGGGCTTGGACAGTAAAGAAGTTCTTCCTTATGTCCAGCCTGAATCAGTCATGGACCAGTTTATGACCATTTGATCTTGTCATCCCGTGCGGTACTCTGGTGAATAGTCATTCCCCACAGATCCTGATAAACACCCTGATAAACTTATAGGTGGACACCAGATCACTGAGCCTGTGCTTTTCCAGGCTGAAGAGTCCCATAGCTCTCAGCCTTTCATCATAAAGTCTATTTTCCTGACCTTTGATCATGCGCGTGGCTCTTCTCTGGACTCTCTCAAGTTTCTCCACATCCTTTTTGAATTGTGGGGCCCAAAACTGGATGCATTACTCCAGCTGCAGCCTCACCAAGGCCAAGTACAATGCAAGAATGACGTCCTGATAATTGCTTGAGAAGCATCTGTGGATGCAAGCCAACGTTTTGCTTGCTTTACTAGCTGCAGCATCATACTGAAGGCTCATGTTCATTTTGTGGTCAAGCATGACCTCTGTAACCTGGGTGGTACTCCAAGAGGTACCCCCTCTCCAATTGAAGGGATCAGAGCAGGTGCACAAGCACTGTGGGAGGTGTAGGGATTCTCCTCCCTCTATAGAGCAGAGCCAGACCACCAATGGGGCCTTAACCATATACCTTTTAATGAGAGAACAGTACTGGGTACATAACAGGGGTTATGTACTGGGTACATAATAAAACAGGGGGTATAAGGGACACTACAGCTCCCTGAGGGGGCAGGATTCAACAAAGGTTAAACTCTTACAATCGTTGACAAAAGACAGGGTTAACAAAATATAGAACACAAACAGCAGAACAAACAATACTGGTTGGTGAAATATAAAAGGCACAAAATACAAAATGTCAAATAACAAGGAATATAGGGCCTAGATACCTGGAAAGGGGGAAAACACAATGACCCCTTTTCACTGCAGCAAGGATTTCTCCCTGTTACTTTGTTCACCCCAGGTGACCCCAGCTAGGACTTGAACTCAGATTTAGCACACAGTAGGCAGAACCTCTACCACACAATCACCAATTCTCATATTGTTATAGGCTGCTAGGGAACTTGACCTTTCTGGAGCCCTGGCTACACATCAAGCTGCCTGGCCTCTTAATGGAGGAGCTGGAAGCAGAGCTGGGAACCTCTCAGGTCACTGCTCATATCCTTCCTGGACCTGGGGAGCCTCTCCTGCTGGCTGCACGCTGCACTGCTGAGGGGTCCAACTGCTGCCTGCAGGTCCCACTCCTTCAGGCTCTTCTGGGCCAACTGCTCCCACCCCACTTGCCCAGCTCTTGCCAGCTCTTTGAAGCTCCTTCCTTGTGGTCCCTCCCTGGTCTCTCTTGAGTCAGCCACACTACCCCTTTTATCCTCCTCCAGGTGATACAAGGGGCCAGTCAGGGAACACAGAGGGTGAGTCTCTGGGGCCTGGTTGGTGAGTAAGGCCTCCAATCATCTTTTACCCCTTCA
The DNA here is from genome assembly GCA_030014935.1 of Caiman crocodilus. Classification (NCBI taxonomy): domain Eukaryota; kingdom Metazoa; phylum Chordata; order Crocodylia; family Alligatoridae; genus Caiman; species Caiman crocodilus. Next base: position 99,198,819 of record JAGPOW010001296.1, read on the forward strand.
AAACCCCTGGGCAAAATCATTACCAACTTGGTGAGGAAAGGGAATCCCAAGTCCTCCAATCATCTTTTGCCCTTTCAGAATCCCTAGGCTAAGTCACTGTCAGCTAGCCCATCACATTTCCAAGTCCTTTTCATCTGTAGTGCTAACCAGCGTAGCACTGCCAAGCCTATATGCATGCCACAGGTTTTTCCTCCCAAGGTGGAGAACCTTGCATTTTTTGGTGTTAAACAGCATCAGGTTCTCATCTGCACATTTCATGAGCCTGTCAAGATCTTCCTGGATCACCCTCCTGTCCTCAGGTGTGGATGCTTTACCCCAAAGTTTCAGCGAACTCAGCCAGTCCACTTCTGACACTAATGTCTACATCACTGATGAAGATGTTAAAAAGTATAGGCCCTAGGACAGAGCCTTGAGGGACCCAACTGGTCACAGGGCACCATGACGATTGACTTCCATCAACCACCACCCTCTAGGTCCTACCGGTCTGGCTGGGAAGACAAGATTTACTATTTAAATGGCTTGGTGTGAGCCAAAAAAGGCAGATAATGGTGGAGAAAGGGAACTCATGTGGCTAGGATTGGTTCAGCGTGACTCTACCAATCAAGCCTAAATATAATGTAGACAGTCCATAACTTGCATATTAACCCTGCAATTGGCCTTGAAAAACAAGTCTGAAGGAATCTAAAAATGACCATTAGGACTGAGGGAATCTAAATTGGTATAACCTGCAGTAACTGAAATGAAACATATGTAAATTATGCCAACTTAGACTTCTTGTAATCTTCCTTAAATTCCTTAGTTACCTATAACTTCAACTCTAAACTGGACCTCTGTCTAATACATTGTTTTTCATTTTATGCTATCTTGCTCTTTTTAGAGGGAAGAAAAGTTGGGGAGTCATCTTGGGGAAAAGTTTGAAGCATTTTTACTCTCAGAATAACCCAAAAGAGCTAATCCACCACTGCCTGTAAAACAGTGTGATAACTTGTCACAAAATTGCTGCTCTAGGGGTTATATTTCCTAGTTCGAAAGCATAAGCAGCTATTTCTTTATCTTTCAAAACTAAGAGATACTATAGTCATGGAGATTCTCCTATTGTGTTGGCAATTAGGATAAATTGGGCATGTTTCTGAATTCTTTAGTTTGAATGAATAGCCTTAATTTGTCAACAAATTAGTGAATTCAAGTAAATGAACTGCTTCTTTTCACTGAATGTTTTCCATATCCATATAAGCAAAAATAAATCAAAATTGTTTGTTGGAGCAAACAATTTTTCAAAAATAAGTCTGTGCTCCTTTCTAAAAGGTAAGTACAACTTGTAAGTTTAATGTGAAGATAGTATAAACATGGACATTCATCTACATTTTTAATTAAATATTTAGTACAGATAATGGAAACATTGACTTAATTGAATATCATTTTCATGTTACCTTTTTTTAAAGTAACAGATCAATAGTGTATGGATCAAATAGTCAAATGCTGACAAAAGTTTTGTAGTTAAATGTCCCAGAGTGTTAACTTTAATGTTGTGTGTCATTAGGTCTCAAAATATTTTAGAAGGAGTAATGCTGAGATCTAATGGGACAAAAACCATATACAATTATAAAACAACACTTAAGTCTAATTCTTAAACTGTAGTAATTGATCCTACAGTGAGATTTATTCCATAATTGTGGAAGGCAATGGCATTTACAACTAGAATAAATTAAAGTAAATGAAGAGGAAAATTGTATTCTGTGTAACATTTAGTTCATTATAGGCTTAAACAACTATGCCGTTCCATGTTCATCAATATAAGTTATGATGCTCACAGACATAATTAAATAAAAATGTTATCACCAAGAAACAGTTCATGTTACACAAGCATAGAAATTGTTGCATTATAACTAATTTGCTTTCCTTAAGGTTTTATGGGCAGTGCTCAAGAATATAGATGGCAGACTTTTGGTATAGAAAGCTCTTGGGTTTTTTTCTCTGAAGATAATAATATGTAAAATTATAGCCATTTTTTATTGCTGGGTCACACTGTCTGCAATATGGATGCTATGTCTTTTATTTTATTAAGTACCTGTGCAGCTTCACCTAGACAGTCAGGCGTAGGTGTCAAGAAAGTTTTTAAGTTGTTTAAAATGTTATGGAGATTCCTGACAGAGCTACTACATATGGAAGCATGGGAGGGAATGACAGTTTATTGGTGCACAGTACCAAGATCACCAGTTATTGGGAAATGGATTTTTGAAGTATTTGAATACAGCACCTTTATCTACCCAATATCTTGAAACAGTAGAAGTATAATTATTCAGCTGGTAAAAAATATTTCCCTCATAACATACAAATGATCAATTACATTTGCTACTGATAGTAATTTCCAGTTGTGAAATTGCAGACAAAGATATAAAGCAGGTTTTGATGTTTGCCTTCATTGTGTGGCAGAATGAGAATCAAATCAAATAAATACAGGTGGTGTATCAGAAAAATAATCTACTTCCATTTAAGATCCTCTGTGTGTGGAAGGACATATCCTGAGATCCCACCTAAATCCAGCTGCTGCTACACCAATACAATCTGGCATAAGATTTCATAGATTTCATATACATTAGGGCTGCAAGGGACCTTGGGAGATCATCCAGTCCAGCCCCCTGCCCCAGGGGCAGGAAGTCAGCTAGAGTCAAAGGATCCCAGCAAGATAAGCATTCAAATGTTTCATAAAAGTGTCCAGAGTAGTTGCTTGCACCATCTCCTTTCTAAGGACCGATACAGAAGATACTCCTATTATTCACTTATGTTTTTATTTTAAAATGTAGATTTACTGACAAAAATGATTGACAGTCCCTGTACAAATATTTTCACTGTTTTCCAGCTAATGGAGAAAAATATTAGTTAGTCCCATCTGGTTCAGAAAAAGGTCTTGGAATCCCTTAGTCAGTAATTAAGAAATAATCTACCCATCACATTATACGTTTTATGCTACAATGTTGTCACTCATGTCAGTATCTAGATTTCTCCATTCCTCTCTGTCATGTGATGCTGCTACTATACGCTCAGTAGTGTTGAGAGGCACTGCTTTTCCCTTCCTGCTAGGGCTTCATCTTAATTTTCTTGTGTTTAATCCCTGGTATCCTCATATTCATTGGTTTCCTGTGGAAGTTTGTAAAATGGCACCCAAATATGTCCAGTTCTCCTTTCTAATTCTGGTGGAAATAAGGTGCTGCTTGGTGATTTCTCAGATATATCTATTAGTAACCTTTCCTTTCAATGCCCAGAATCTTGTTTTTATAGGCACCTCATTTCCCAACTCATAGTTTGACAGCTATCCATTTCTCTTACCTATATGTCAGTACTGAGATTACATATGAGTTGAAAATTCTTCCTTATGCTTTGGTGCAATGTATCTTTGGTTTTCATGCATTGTTGAGTTTAATATATGCAATGGGTATCTTTCTTATCATTTAGGTTTTCAGTGATTGGTTTGTGTCTGACAAGATAGGTTCTCTATGTTACCTTCTTGATATTTTTCCTTTTTAATGTAATGTTGCTGCTTAAAATCTGTGTTTCAAGGGTAGTTTATATAAGCATAATTTATTTGCAACTCTACTTGATCTCCTATTTTTGCCAGGTTGTCTCCCTTTGTAACATTTCGAAGGTGATGTTCAATAATGAAATATCACCAACAATATTTAGTTGTTTTAGGCATTTGCCATCCACACATGCTATGTTAGTGTCTTATATGATACCATCCAAAAACAACAAAGAGAGAATAAAGCACAGTTTCACACTCATGTCCACACTGAACCACTCTGATGTTTCATTGTTAACACTTTGGGGGAATATTGTATCTCTATACATGCCGTTGATGACACTGATTTTAGTCAGATGTGTGTAGGTGTAACAGGAAGCCAGGGGTTCCCCATTACTTTGAGGGGAAAGCAGAGCACTTTTCAAGCAGAAGGAAACACTACCTTTGAGGAGTTAGCTGCAGGGAATATTCAGAGCTCTGCTACAGGCAACAAGGGCATGGCCAAAGCAGCCAAAACAGCAGTTGCAAGCCTTTCTGTGAGCTAGCCATCAGACTCTGATAAGAATCCTTTGTGGGTGGCTGAGGAGCTATCTGACCAGATGGAGCAGGCCTTGGAGAGGTTTATAAACCAAGGGGCCAGAGCCCAGGAGTGACCCTACTGTTGCCAGGAAGAAGAGCTCCCGGGAGGGGAAAATCTGCCTGAGGGATTCTGAAACAAAGCAAAGAGCAATGAGAGCCCAGAGTAGAGGCTGTTCCTGAATCAGCACTGCTCTAAGGGGAGGCAGGGTGAGGTTTTCTTTTTTAAAGTGGCAGCATGCTTTTCCTTTTGTAGTATTTATTTGCCCAGAAGGGGGGGCTCATGTTATAGCCAGAGGGCTTACTGTTAAGTGAAACAAGTGGACCAGAAGTAACTATTAAGGAAGGTAGGAGTCCTAGTAGTAGCTGAAAGACACATGGTGACTTTGAGCCCTGCCAGGGGATGGGGCTGAGCCTGAGTCTGGGAGGGCTATAGCACAAGCCAGAGATAGGCAATAGCAGGCCTGAGGCCAAGAGGACCAGATCACAACAGTGGGATGGGCAGAGTTAGGACCAGCGGCCCACCAGCCTGAGAAAGGTGAAACTAACACCTGAGAGAGACCAGAACCAGGGCCAGGAGCCTGTAGCCCAAGAAGGGTAAAAACAGAGCTCAGCAGGGCAAGACAAGAGCTGGAACCCAGAAGCCTAGGCCTAGCATAAGGGGACCAAAAAAAGAAAAGATGTGGAGGCCAAACAGGCCAAAGATCCAACAAGGGCATAAAAGCTTGTAATGGCTGGGTATGGACTAAGGGACAAAATCTCCTACCTGAGAGATGACTGGTAAGACCTGTGAGGCATGGGCATGACTGTAGGGCAGGTCAGAGGCCGTGAGGAGGTCAGAATTAGCCCTTCAAGTAATCAGTGTGCTGAAGCACAGATGGGCCACCAAACACCTGAGGGGTGAGCTTGAGACCAGGGATTTACTGGTTATGAGCACGGATTAGGGCTCACTCCAGGATTTTAGGGTAGCCTCCTTTTCCATCACCTTGACTAATTGCAACAAGGCATGACAAACAATAGGGAAGGAAGGAAACTCAGAGAGCCAGAGTGGGTGCAGTAGCTGTGTGGCCACCAGGGAGCATCGCAGCCACCCTTGGGGCCTGGTACCACTACAGTAACACTTAAGTAAATTCCCAAATGCTCCTCTCTGCCTACCATCCAATGCCGTCCAATGACTTGCAAGTCAGTGAAACTGACAATAAGAGATTTTCCTATGAATTCTTAGAAGATGATCTGTAGCATGAATATTTAGTCTATGCAAGATCTCTCTCTAAATGCAAACTGCTCTTTTGTAAGCTTCTCATCTGTTACCTTTTTCATGATGAGTAATCTCACTCAGCTGAAGATTGTTTCTACAAGTGTTGCAGTTGGTAAGATCTCTTTTTTGGGTATTCTGACAACGATTCAATTCATTGGTCAGAAGGGGTTTCTTTTCTCCAGACTTCATTGAACATTTTAATTAGTTTTGTTAATATGCCAAAGTTTATTCTTAACATAAAACTATAACAGCACCATATTGGGTCAGACTAATGGTTCGTCTATCTCAATATTTTGTCTCTGAACATGATGGAAATGCATCCATTCCTAACAGAGCTATAGAGGGAGAGCGTAGAACCAGATATCTCTAGAGTCATGTATCACTTACCCAGTATTCTTCCTGGCATCATTATTGGTTTAGAGATACTGAAGGAAACATCTACAACCATTCTGTTCAACCTCTTTTCTTGGTATAGGGTTATTCCCAGCATCTCGCTCTGCTCTATGCAAGTATACGTGTCCTCATTATCTATTTTTATGTCTACACTTTTTCAATCTGATTATCACCTTGGTGCAAGCAGTATCTGGTGATAGTGTGTTCCACAGGTTAATTATGATTTATATAAATCAATTACTGGTGTTCAACTTAATTGAATGTCCCTTGTTATTGTTCTATGAGAAAAGATGAACACCAATATCCTTTGTAGTTTGTTTTTCTTCTTAATTTGTATTTTTAAAAGAGAACATTTATTTACTTTAAAAAAACTGATTGAATGATCAGCTTTTAAACCATTAAATTTTAATGAGTAAACCAGCAAAGAGAGTTTTACAGGTACTATATGTAGAATGTTTACTTATTTGTGCTATGCACTTCATTTGCTAAAGTTCTTCAATGAACATATTACTAAAGCACAGTAAAAACTACAGAACTAATTATATGTTTTTATGTGTCAGTATAATGCAAAAAAGTTTATATATAAGCATATGATATTTGGGCTTTTTATTTTAAAACTGATAGACTTCCTTTTCCTTTTCCTTTCCCCTTTCCTTTCTCCTCTCCTCTGGTAAGAATTTGTATCAAAAACATTACCAAGGTCATAGAGTAAAAGAGTCTGGGTTGGCAAGCATCTACCAGAATGGAAACAAAAGTGTTTATCCTATATTGTAATAACAACTAAAGAAAAACAAAAGCCTTATTATTATGTACATATTGTGTTTGGGGTTGTGCCTAAAGGCTCAACTGTAGGAGTTATAGGAACATAGAAAAAGAGGGTTAGAAGAGCTTCAGGAGGTTTTCTAGTTCAACCTTCCTTTTCAAGTACAAATATCCCTGCTCAAAGCATCCCAGACAAATATTTGTCTAAACTGAACTTAAAATCACCACTGACAGAGACTGCACAACCTTTCTAGGTAATTATTTTTAGTATCTTTCTTCACTCATGTTTGGAAAGTTCTTCTTAAGTTTTAAGTTCCTTTTCTGTAATTTAAACCATTACTTCTTGTCCTATCTCTTGGGGACAACAAAAAATTGCTAATCACCATCCTACTTCAAATATACCCTGCCTCCTTTTTTAAATTTGAAGACTGTTATCAAGTCCCTTCTCCATTTTCCATTCTCCAGACTAAACAATCCTAGTTCTTCTAATCTCTTTTTCTGTGTTAATGTTTTATGGACATCAAATCATTCTGTTGTTTTCACTGGACACTTTCCAGTTCAACCATGTCTCCCTAGAAAGGAGGTACCTAAAATTGCACACACATATCCAGGTGAGGCCTAGAGGTTCGTGCTGAGTACAGTGAATAAATAATTTTCTGTGGCTTGTATACAAGCTTCTTCTTAATGTAACCAGATTGTTTGTTTATGAAACGGTACAGCACTGGTTACTTCTCCTAAGCTTGTGGTCTGCTGTAACCCCCAGGTTCTGAGATGCAATACTGCAGTATAATCACTTGTTCTACAGTTTGCATTTGTATATTTGTTTGTTCAGTATTAAGATCTTAGCACTCTTCCTTACTGAACCTCATATCTTGTATTTCAGACCCTTTCTCCAAAGTCTTAGATTTATTTTTAATCCTACTCACAACCTACAAAATATCTGCAGTAGCCCACAGGTTGGTCATGTGGATACATTGAAATCACAGTTTCAATTCAAAATAAGCCTTTAACCCTTATAGTTGCTGAGAAATGTTAGAAAATATTAGGTTTAAAAGTCAAAATATAAAAACCCTTAAAGAACTATCTTTTATCTAAAGGTGTATTTTTATCTAAAGACGTAAAATATTTCTTGCAGGAGGCCCACAGTTTTTTGGGGCCTCCTGCAAAAAATATTTGTGGGATCCCCTGCCCCAAAGAAGCTGGTGGGGGCAGGGGGGGGCACGAGGGGAGGGGGACAAGTGTCTGGATGCAGGGGCAGAGGTGGATTAACGTTCATTGGGACATTGGCAAACACAAAATTGGAGGCCCTCTCCTCACACAGGAGCTGGGCTTGCCAGGGTCGGGGGGCAGGGTACCTTCCCCTCCTGATGCTGGCGTGGGAGGCGGTGGGGACTAAGCCAAACATATGCACGTGCACATGCACACACATACACACACACACACTGAGGCACATACACACGGGCACACACTACTCTCACTCACTCTTTGCACATGGACACACAGATACAAACATACTCTTCCTGCCTGAACCCTTGCATGCATGCGCACACACAGACACACACAAGCACACATAAATACACCCATGCACACATGCAGATGGGTGTGCACTCTATTCCCTCTCTCTGTGCATGTGGAAACACAGAGACAAATATACTCTCCCTGCCATGAACACAGACACATACATGCACACTCACACACACACACTGACACAGTACCCTGCATCCTGCAATGGTGTACATGGACCCCAACCCCCAGGCTCCAAACCCCACACCTTCACAAATACCACCCTCCCCACAACACACAGAGTTAAAAAATAGGCTATTTTTTAACTGTGTGTTTGGGGGGGTGTTATTTGTGAAGGTGTTGGGAACTGTGGGGGTGGGGGTCTGGTTTGGAGCCTTTGCTAGGGTCCTTCATTCCTTCCCTGCCCTGCTGGGCAAAGTGCAGGGCCCCCAGAGCAAAGGCAACAGTGCAGAGAGACCCAAGAAAATACTAGTCCAAGCCGTTGGGCAAATGATTTTAAAAGCTCCATATCTGAAGCTAGGGGTTCATTTGGTAGCCGTGTTGTTCTGAGACAAAAAGAAATGCAAAAATCTAAAACTCTTGGTTCAGAAATGATATCTTTTATTAGACCAACTAGGAAATCACAAAAAAAAAAATCTGTTTTTCTGCAGGTTTTCAGGCTCAAAGGCCCTTCATCAGGCTCTGGGAAAATTAAAGATGGTAAGAAGTCCTCATAAGTAGGAAATCAATTTCATTTTTGCCCGGAGGTAGCTGGAGATGGAAAATTTGTCCTAGCCTCCAGCCTGTGCGTCCACTCTGTTCCCTGCTCTCTGCCAGCAGAATGCCTGCAGCCAGCCTGTGTGTGCGTGCAGTATGTGCAGTATGTGGGCTGCCTGCCTCTCTCTCCCGGGGCCCATGTCCTGAAGGGCCCTGGGCAGCTGCCCACCTTGCTCGGGCATTCATCCACCTATGCACAGGGACCCCTTAGCTGTGGGCCCCCTGGCTGCTGCAGGTTTCACAGTTTAGGACAGTCTGGACCTGCATGTGTATATCAACTTAATGCAATTAAATTCCTAATAAACAATATTCTAATACTAAAAGCTCAAAAATTCTATCACTACAAATTTCACAGCAAGCTTACAGTACTGAAAATATTATAACTCAGACTAGCCTACTTGTTCGAGTTATATTGAATAAGACTTTTTTTAATTTCAGAAAACAGATAAGTTGGATATTAATAATACATAACTCAATGGTAATGAAACCCACAGACATATGTTTGTCTCAGGACAACAAGAAAGTGTAATAGTCTAATCCAACGGTAATATAATGGTAATCCAACAGTATATATAACATAAATACAATGGGTAATTGTAGTTTTTCAAATCTCTTTATCACTTGAATATGTTTCTGAATCCCTGTAGTTATTATATAGATTACAATATATTGTCTCAGCACTTGCAGCCAGGAGTGCATGGCACAAGCATTCTGGTCCCTGGCATTCCGTCTTGCATTTGCAACTTGTTATCCAAAGGTATTCTGCTGGTAATGGTTAAGACATGTTTATGATAGGAACATAACCATCATTTTCAGCTCACTAACCACATTGGTTAGATGATTGCAATAGTGGATAAGGTTCAAGTGCACTTCATCAAATGAGACTTTGATAATTGGCTCTACATACATAGTGCACAAGGGTGGAAGCTTACCCAGAACTTTTCTTTGATTAAATAATTTCACCCTAATATCCAGAAGGGCCATCAAAAAGATTGATTGCTGATACAGCAACACAACAAATGTTTTTACACAACTGTACACATCTGTTTCAAAACCAGGCCTACTTCCTAGACCTGCCAATAGATGTGGTTGATTATTATCATCTAATCTGACTTCCTACACAAAGTCATAGAATTTTCAGTCACTATTTCTGTACCAAATCCGTATTTTCTGCTTCAACTATTGTATCTTTTAGAAAAAATAGCCAGTATTGATTTAAAAACCTCAGCTAAATACCTCAAATCTTTTTAGGTAAGTTGAATAACTGGTTAATGATACACAATGAGCAAGTCATTAGTAACTTTCTTTTGGATAAACTAGAGGGAGCATCTTGAATCTTTCTCAGTAGGGCATGCTTTCCAGACTTCTTATCATTTTTGTTGCTCTTGTCTGAACACTTCCCTATTTTTTAACATTCTTTTAAAATGTGGACAAAAATAATGAATTCATAGCCCGTATGCACAGGTAATACCATCTCACAGCTCCAACTCAATTATCAAAATGTACTCCAAGGCCTAGTACAGCATTGCATAAAATCTCATGTTTAACTGGTTATGCATAAGGACCCCTAACAACTTTTTCAATTTCATTGACTCCTTGGATACAGCCCTCTCTCCATAATATAGTTGATTCCCTCAGCCAGAAAGATCCCAAGATGTAGCCAGCTTCACAAATGGAACAGAACTGAAATTGAGCCATCTTGGAGGACAGAATCAAGGTTACTGGTCAAAAAAGCATTTAAAAACATATGTAGCTTGAAGCATGCACCTAATTCCCATTAACTCCATACTCAAATGTATGTACATGATTAACATTATCCTAAATATTAATGAATTCTGGATTTAAGACTTGGCAGAGAAGATGTTGTCCGTGAACCTTGAAAAAAGCTTCTTATGCTATGGGACTGTTGTGGAAACACGCGCAACATACTTTTAGGTCAGGTCAGCAGAAGCTTTTATTTAAATGAAACTACAGCTGTAGGGGGGACCCCAAAGTGACATGGATTTCCCAAGCACTTGGAAGGGGTTTCCTCCCAAAAAACAAAATCAGGAAGCTTATATACTTTTTAACAGTCACAACTCACATGATCATATAGTGGAGTTTGCTAGAAAAGCAGCTATAAACACTATTTCATACTGCTTTGCTGTTATCAAGAAGGGAACTATGGGGGAGACAAGTTTAGTTCCCAAAGTGAGAAATAACACTCCCTTCTTGCACCTGGAAATCGAAGTTGTACATACTTTTTTTTTTCTGCTATCCTTAAAGCCGCGGTGAGTGAAGCAGTTGCAAAGGAGTTACAAAGAACAAACACATTCCGTTATCTGTTCTACTGTACAGAGCCAACAATTCCCCACAAAGAGGTTATGTCATCTTATAACTTGTATGATCAAGGTGTAAGGCATTTATTTTTTTTTCTGATTCCACAAGACATACCTCTGTTCAAAACAATAAAACATCAGTTTTTAAGGTCTTTGCTCTCTCATTTTCTCTAGCACTGTAGTCTAAAGCAATCACCAGTAATTAGAGTAGGACATTTTATTTGTAAACAAAATCCCTGTAACATTACTTAAAGTAGACACAAGCTTGTTAACAGATTTCAGACTAGCTTACAAACTAGTAAAAAACCCCTATGAAATCATTGTTTCTTATTCCTTCTTTTCTCACTAAATCATGAGTTTATCTTTACAAACAGCTATGATTTTTATATTTGTTCTGAGAGCGATGCTGGAGATTTTAACAACTTATTCTGCCCAGTTCTTTTCATTGTGAATCTAAGCTGTAAATAATTTCCTTTTTTACTGTTTCTGTACTTTCAGACCTGCTGTTGTTGGGAGTCCAGTCATCTGTTACCTTAACTGAATTTAATAGGCGTGAGTGCATAAATATTTGAAATTCTCAAGTGTAAGCAGTTGTCAGGTATTGATTTCATTCCTTACAAGAAACTGTCACACAGTAAAAGAAGATGATCCAGGACTCTAGTAAACCAATCCTTATGATGTCAGTGAGTCTGCACATTAGTTTGACATGTATGCTCATCTCCCTTTAAAAATATTAATTCAAGAAGATTTCAACTGAACTAGTCCAGCATAAGCAAAATATACTTTATATGATAGTACTGAGATTATGATTCCCCATTGTCCATGCAAATATAATGCTGAAATTCAACAGCTTTGTTGTAACAATGACAACCTCTTGACTTCCCTAGTTAATGCTGCACAAACCAACTTGAAAACTTCTCAAATACATGAAATGCCATTTAAATAATATAATGGGCCGAATTTTAAAAGTTTGGCATGATAAACTGATGGGAAAATCTAACTTGAAGTGACAAGAGCAATAGAATAAAGAAGATAAGAATACCATTCAATCCTTGTAATTGACAATCCATCCATAACTTACTATACTGCAGTGAAGTAAAGCTAGGATTTCAGAATAAAAGTGCATCTTACACTTAGTCTGTGTATGTGCATTCAAATCATAAAGGATAAGTCTCCCAGGTTTGTTTTCCTGAGAAAAAAATTATCTGTACAGCAATTCAGACAGATGGAACTGCAGTGCAGATGCTGGGTTGCCAGGGTTCCAGAAAGCATGTGGTACAACAATCTTTGCAGGCTTTTTTTCTTTTTTAACTGAACTCAGGCAGGGATCATCAGGTTCAGGGAACATGGGGCCAGAGTCTGTGTCATGCACAAAAGTGTCCTGCAGCCTTTCCCCTCCCCTGTGCTATGCTGAAGCCCAGCTAAGGCTGGGCAGGACACACATACCTGTATGCTTCCCTGCACACAAGTGATTCAGGCAGGGAATAAGGCAGAAGCAAAACATACCCCCTTTTGCAGCCTGAAGCTAATGGGGGAGAGGACAAGGTGTTTCATAGTTTCATAGTAACTAGGGTCAGAAGGGGCCTAGAGCAGGCCATCTAGTCTGACCCCCTGCCAATGGCAGGAACAAGTGCTGGGGTCACA
>JAGPOW010001296.1:99211666-99226580 GCA_030014935.1 Caiman crocodilus
TCCTCTGTTGCTCTGTAGCTGCTCCTTTGCTCAGCGAGGGCTCATGTGTGGCTGAGACCACACGTGAACCCTATCAGGAGTCTTCTAGCCTCCCTGCTCCCCATTTATGTTAAGCTCCCCATTTGGCTGAGACTGAGTTCCTTGTTATGTGGTACTTTGGGGCAGCTCCTGGAGCTCTTAACTCCTGGATTGTCTGCACATTAACACCTGAACTGAGTTTTAAGCACTCATTTTGTGGCTCAGTTATACCAGTCCAAGACAGTTACCCAGCTCATGTTATACTAAGGTGTAGCCACTCCAGGCTACAAATAAGATCCCTGGCAAATAAGATTTACCCCCTCCACCGCCCCCCTTGCTTACTTGTGGTTGGCTGTGCTGTCTGTACTGGGGGAGTAGGCAGTAATGGGTTAATCTGCCTGCCTGGCTGCTGTTGCTGCTACTGGACTCTGAGCCAGAAGAGCAGCAGCCTGGCAGCAAAGACAGCTTGACAGGCAGGTTAACCCTTCCCTGCCTGCTGCCTTAGGACAGACAATGCCAGCAGTCACAGGTAAGTAATGCCCTAGAGTTGTGGGAAAGCAGGAGTCAGAGGGGAAATCAGGAGATAGAAGGGGAACCCTAGGGATGGAGGAGAACTTGGGGCTCCAGGAGGGCAGGGGGACAGCCCGGAATGGGAGGGGGCCTTTTCAGTCCTCCAGGCCCCTGCTTGTCTGAATGGGTGTCTGCTCCTAACTTGAGCTAGCACTAACACCATTAACACGTGTGCAGCTCTAAGTGTTAAGTCCCAACAGATGGTGTCCCTTTCTCTGTGGGAGAGAGGAGAAGAGAGAAACAAAGCACAGTGGGATTGCAGAAGTAGGCTTTGTGTCAATGCCTGTACAGAAGTTCTGCCACCTGAGAGATATTCTGCAAGGAGCCTCTTCGCCAAGGTTGTCTCAAACATATTTTTCTCCCTGAGTGGCCACTTCTACCCTGGGAGAAAAATTACAAACTTCTGTAAACTTGTGGTTTTTCCAGAGATGATAGGGATTCCCCCTGGAAAAAGTGAACATCTGCCCCAGCTCTTGTAGCAATGATATATCCATGAGGTAAGGAAAATAATTCTTTGTCCTGTCTGAACTAAAATTTAACACGCCTGTCACTTCTGGCTTTTAACCCATAGGTTATCTTTGACTGCCTTTGTCTTTCTCCACCCATTCATGCCATATTCAAATATTCATGTTTATCTGTTCATAATTTTCTCCCTTTATCAGTCTCCCATTCCTTGCTTGCTCCACTTTCATTACTATTGGTCTTTCCATTAGTCATGAAATATAATACAAGGGAAACATTCCTGTTCATTGTTCTAACCACACCAGTTCACTCTTCAAAATCCTCTTTGTTTACTCAAATTAAAGGTTCTTTGATATTCTATTGAAAATTGCTTTTGCTTTACTAAATTAATCATATCTCTTGCCCTCTCTGTTCAGGCAAGGTTACAGGTTTTGATAACATACTTCTTTGTTTAACCTAAACCATCTCCATACTTTCTCTCGTGCCAATCCACATGACTAGAGTACATTTACCAACTATTCTAATTATCTAACACATCCTTTAAATCCTACTTGAAGACCCAATTCTTACACATGCCCACAAGAAATTACTTAAATTATTTTACTTATTAACCTACACTATTTTTGGAGAGGACGGATTTCAGATTGCAGCACAGTTTATAGGAACAGAAACTGAGGACTGATATAAGGAAAGACTGTAATGCTTATGGTGGAGTATACATCAGTACTGTGTATACAGTATTGCTCAATTGTGTTACTGAGACCAAAAAAATGAAAGGAAGACATTACTGCTACACTATATTTACATTTCCTGAAACTAGGCAATTTTGGTTTATGGATATTGGTGCAAACCTCTCTATATCTCTGCTGTAGACTCCAGTATTCAAGATTTGTCTTCACAGATAAACTGTAGATGCATTTCAGGTCAAATCTAACCGAGTCTCTCCCAAACTAGCATAAGTTCATTTAAGACAAGCTAAGACATGCCAGGATCTCTGAAGGATTTGTGAACCTCAGTAAACTTGCAGAAGTTAGAGATCTATGACAAAATTCTATATGTGAATTTCACTGGGTTTTTTGTTCCATTGCTAGAGATTGAAACACCTCTAATTAAATATCTTCTGGTGTCTAAGTAGCAGCTGGTAGAAACAATTGCAGTGTGCTTAAACATTATTAAAATAGTACCTGCTGTAGCTTCTTTACAAAGATAAAAAAATCAGCCATTTGAAGTGCTTAAATATAGCTGAAGATAAAATGTAATGCTTAAAGATCTATAGCTAATTGCTTCCAGGATTTTTTTTTAATTAAGCTGTTCCTGTGATATGGGTCAAGCAAGCATCCAAAACCTTTGGAGAAAAACTATATTTTGAACTATGTCAAATAACACAATCCATTTAAATCTGTCTTTTGAAAACAATTTGCATTGAGTTTGTCATCTTCATAAACTGAGTTCCACTCCAATTGGAATTAAAACCACTGAGTCATAAACTCTTGAAAAACAAGGATTATAATAGAACAGTGCTAGCAGGCACAGCTATAATTAGTCTTTGAAGAATGACAATGACAAAATAAAATAACAGGTTTAAAGAACATTTCTAGTAAAAGGGGAAACCCAGCTTTTTTGTACCTGATGATGATAAGTAAACCAAGTACCAGAGAAGAGTTGATGAAAATAAACACTATAGATATTTCAGAACAAAGAGGCATTTGTCCTATAGTTATATGAAAAGGCACAATATCTTGTTTGCTATCTCAGTTTATCTCTTCTTTCAACTGCTTCTGGTTATCATGGTGTAGGACTAGAAGATGATGCTAGCATTGGTCTAGCATCTAGAATCATTGGTTCATAGGAAAACAGGACTTTTAGGAGCCTCAGGAGATTGTCTATTCCAACTACTACTCAAAGCAGGAAAATCTGTCTGAACCATCCCAAATAAATTTATCTAACCTGCATTAAAAAACTTCTAGCAAAAAAGTTTCCAGAGCCTCTCTGAGGTCATCTGTTCCAGTGCTTAACTACCCTCATATCTAGAAATGTATTTCTAACATCTAATCTAAATTGCCTTTGTTGTAATTTAAGCCATGGTTATTGTCCTGTTCTCTGTGGACACAGAGATAAGGTGATCACTCTTCTTTTTATAACAAACATTTTTACATGCTCTACCTTCTAACTGTATGTGACACCCATGTGCAGTGTGGGCAGCTTGGCTCCCTTCTTTGCCACACATACAGCTTGGGCACTCCAGCCTCCTTCCAGCTGCTGGGACATGAGCAACTGGACAGGCGGGGTAGGAGGAAGGAAATGCAGCTGTGCAGGCATGCCGGGCACATGTCAACCCTTTGGGGGCCTCATGAGGCCCATGGGTCACCAATTGGACAGCCCTGATGTTGTTCTATAATATACCTTTCTACCAAGACTAACTACCTCTCTATTTTCACATACAAGACTTACCACATTTCCATCTTAATCTTCTCTAGGCTAAATAATCCAAGTTCTTTCAATAATTCTTTATATGTCATGTTTTCTAGACATGCTTTATAACCTGGGAACTCTTATAATCTAAGATGGTTTTTGACTAAAAAGAGTTGTTGTACTTTACTTCATTATATGGTTACTTTTTTTGCTTCTCATATATATTGCACTTGTCCCAGGAGGCACTGGTCAAGATCAGGAGCCTTGTCATGCTATAATCATTACTTGGTGACTGACTTCCAGTTAGCTCCTTTAGTTTATCAATGAAGTATGAAGAGAAGCAATATCACTGGTAAATAAAGCCAGATAATGTACTTTAAAAATACAGAAAAGTAATCTGCTTTGTGGATCTCAGGCTAATGTTGATAGACATGCAACACACAAATGTCACCCATAGCTAGCAGTAATATCAGAGAAGTCTTCTGTAAGGTGAATTATACTTATATCGCAATAGTTTCAGAGTATGAGCAAAAAATAAGATCTGCCAATAGCCCAGTGCATCCAGTTGATAGGGAGTTAAGTCTTCAAACCTAACAGCTCAGCATCTTTCAACCCACAATATATTCACTTATAGTATAAAAGTAAAACTGTTTCCTCTTTCACCATGGGAGTTTCATAGGTGGACACCAAACAGCTATTTTTATTGCTGTAAAATAATAAAAAACACAGTAAGAGAATTCAGTACTGTCAATGAATTAAGGGGGAATTTTATCCAATGCTGTCAACTGAGTTTCTTTTATAAAGGCAGTAAGATTTCTAACTTTTAAATATTTTTTCTGTGTTTTTTCATGAGTAATTTCTTTCATGCCATATTCTTCCTAGAAAATAGTCATTTATTATTCTGCATATATCAGAGTTAGACCATTGAGGCTATATGTCTATTGACACAATACCAAGAAAAATAGTATTTCCCTTTGGTGTTAGTTGATTAATACCTAATAAAGCAGTGATTACATTCTGTTTTCCCAATTAGTTACTTCTGTTTGGCTTGATGCAGTCAACTGCATTGAGAAAGACACCTTCTCTTCGGCATTTCTATCATACACATCCTTTTTGGGTTTAGCAGGGTCAAATCAAATCGTTCTGAATCCCCTGGCTTGATCCTGCAAAACTTTCCCTTCATTTTAGTGGAACCATTTTAATGTAAGAAACCACTCAGCATCTAGTGGGTGGCAAAATAAAGGACTAAATGAGAAAGGGTTTCCAGGAGTAGACCATCTGTTTGGAGATTAGTTTGTCACATAGGGTTAGACTGGCAGCCTGTAGCTCTATTGCTCCAGGAGCAGACACAGCAGCACAGAGAAGGAGTTGTGCTTCTGCCAATGCACACTTGGGTTAGGGAGTGGCAGTCAACTCCAGTGCTGCAAATTTATGGGAAAGTTACAATGCTGGAAATCCTGGCAAGAGTGAAAGTGCACAGCCTGCAGCTTCCCCCTCACCCTGTGAGCAAAGCAGGGCTGAGTGATCAGCCATGGCTACTGCCCTGGGTCCCTGACTACCATTGGGGAATACTCCACTGTCTCTTACACAAACCAGGGCAACCCCAGTCTGTGGGAAGGGCAGGAAGCAGTTGCATCTTGACTCATCCAGTCCTGGGATGAATCAACCCCAGGGGGTATGATTCTCACCCTGAGAGCCCTAGTCCGGGGAAGGCATGGAAGCAGCATACAGCTGTTTAAGCTGGCACCGGAGAAGAGAGCTCCTTATGATGAAAAGCATGCTCATTTTTTCATGTAAGAGCCAATTCTCTGCCATGAAAAAACCCTTGAATGGTTATGCACTCTCTTTTTGTGCCAGGAGAAAGTTGTTTCTCCTGGCACAAATGCAGCACAGGACTGTGCCCCTGGTTTCCTGGCTTTCCCCCTTTCCATGAGCCCTGGAATCTTCTCCTGACCCACATTAGCAGCAAATTTTGATATGCCCTGTACCAACTAAGCTTTGCTGGTTGGCACATATGGTATCTGGGCAGACCATGTCTCACCTGTTTGGGAATCGAGAGAATGCACTGGCAAGCAGTCCCTGTTCTTCCTTGTCTGCAAGGATGTGATTTGTTCCTTCTTACTTCTTTGTATTGCCAAATTAGGGAAAGGCTTGATTCACCCCTGAAAGCATTTGGTTTGGCTCAATAAAGCTTACAAATATCAATGACCTAAAAAATAAGGGTGTTGGTAATTTGTTTATTGTATTTCTGAATTTTGACAGAGGAAAAAAGAAAGGAAACCAATTCCTCTGTAGCTCTTTCCAATTACAGTGGCAATGCTAGTTGTGACCCTAATTGAAACCAGTGAGTGATGGCTCCATGTAACCAAAAAGCAGAAAATAATCTTACATTCATTTAATCTCATATGGAGGAAATTCTTATATTCTTTTGTGCTTTCTGGTGACATTTAATACATAATAATGTTATCTCATACAGCTCACAGTGTAGGGTTACTTTTACTAAGTCTGCATTTGTGATAATTCAGGCAGAACTTTACTAGGACTTTGTCTTGATAACACACAAGTGTAATTTATTACTACAAATAACTATATATCAGCAGTGGAGCATCTTTACAATTAACTCTCCCTTCATTTTTTCTCTGACATCAAAAACCTATCTCATCAAAAATATCCACCAAGCATTTTACTTTGATAGTAAAATGAACTGTCAGTTGTATTGAATCTGGTTATATCTGCTTATGTCACTCAGTCTGTGCTGTAAACATGAGTATCCTTTTCCATAGATATGCTCATTCTCCTTTAGAAGGCAAAGTGAGGTTTGTTATTAATTTAAAACAGTTTGGCCTATTACAACTTCTTGATAAAGGAATGTTACTGTCAGCGCATGAGAGATTATTCTGGGATTCACAGTCTGTATTTAGTGCTACCCAAGCTCTTGATAGGTAATTTTCTGCAATGCAGACACAAGAACCAAGGTCTGTTTTAATTATTTTTCTCTGCGACATATCAACCCTATTTTTCTTATTATTCTCTAAAATATATTGACATAGAAAAAAGCTTGACCAGTTTAATTTCTGTACCAAAGTAACAGTCAACTGATACCAAGAACCTCTGAATAGTATTAGCAAAAGCTGTTATTTAATACAAAGAAACAAACACTGTTGAATATTCTTAGAATTCACCTTTGAAAGTAAATGAGTGAATTTGCAAAGGGTACACTGCACATGTGAATGGTAAATAGATTTCTATGATACAAATCATTATGGCTTCAGAACCTTTTATAGCTTTAACTTTTGTGTTAATCCCTCGTTCTTACATATTAGGTTAAAAATTTCTACTTGACAAATGAGGGTAAGTTGAACTCTGGATATATTCTAAATGTAGCTAATCTTATACAAAAATAGCTCTTAAGAAAGAATGGATAGTCATGGAGAACATGATTAATGCATAATACAAATATACAGATTTCAGTGCTCCATACGTATTTTGAGCTGAGAAGCTAGTTTCATGGTGAATTAGCCATATCTATATAGGGAGACACTGAATTATTTAAAGTGCCCTGACGACAGGAAAGTGTGACAATATTTCTTTTACTGTTTCCTGTCCCATCTTTAGATACTAGTTAGAGTTCAGGCATTTTGAGGAATGGAATCTCAGACTTTATAAATAAGACTTTTTTAATTACAAATATCCATATTCCATATCTGTGTAGGAGCTTGCCATGGATTTACCCCAAAACCAAATTGCCTTTGGGGTTAACTATGTGGCATGCATGTATATTCTCTCATGTGAGATTTAGTCCAGTGGTGATTAGCATTTAAGCGGAGATCAATATTATTAAGCGGAGATCAATGTTATCCTTTTTATATATGTATGTATTATAGTATTTTATATGAATATACTTTTGTAAGTTCACGATGTCTCTAGAAGCTAATGATGTAAGGTATTTACCACATATCCAAAAGGCTTACTATTGATATGCAAGTAGGGCCAGACAGAATCATGACAGTGTTTGGGTCATAAACAGTAGCTGTGCAGCTACAAATGGTCAGGTGGGGTACTTAGCTTTTCTCACACACAACAGGGACAAAATTCTTAGGCCAAACAGGATGGTGATGATGTGCGTTCACAAATACAGGGAAGGCCATGTTTACTTCTTGTACATATAATGTTTACTCTGTGTCATTGGGTTCAGGGATGGGGCACTCATTCGGACCTCCATGCCTTTGGGGTTCTGTCCTCAAGTCACCATTCAGCAGAGACCAGTGGGGTGGTAAACAGCTTTATCTTTATTAGAAACAGGATTGAGCAACTGACATGCTCACAGCTTGCAGGGAGAACTACAACTACCCACCACCACAAACCGCACTCACAGGGCATTGGGGGAGAGACTGGATCATCCCACTTCTGGCCCCTTAAAGGTACATTCCATATACTACATCCCTCTTTCTGGGAGCTCCCTCTTAAATTGCTGAATGTTCATCAGGTGCTACTTTAACACCAAACATTTCAGGACTGTGGAGCCAGAAGTTGCTAGCACTTGGCTCACTGGTGAGGTCTAGCTTTTACTGCCATCCCATTATATAGTCTTTGTACTTCACAGATAATCTCACCACACATCCACTCTTAGTTTGCATAGTATCATCAGATTCCTCTGTGGGTACTGGTGGATTCTTTGGAGTGTGATGAAACTCTTGCTCATGGTGGTCTGGTTCTTCTTCTGAAATTTGTTCTGCTGCCATCTCCTGAGGTACATCGACATGTTCTGCTGATACTGATGAGTAATCCTTTCTTAAGTGTCTTCTGTTCTTTCTGTAGAAATTACTGCTGGGGGGGTTTACTACGTAGGAGCGTGGTTCATCCCTTTTTGCCATGATGGATGCTGGTGTCCAACCTATACTTGTTTGCATCCTTACTTTCTCCCCCTCTCATAGAGGTGGAGAGAATGCCACCATGCGGTCATACTACTCCTTTTGGTGCCTTTGAAGGTTCCACAACTTGTGGAAAGCATTCAGCGGTAGTCTAGGAGTTAGCACTGCCATTGTAGCAGAGAGGGTGCTGTGCAAAAGTCTCCTGATTAGAAGAAGCTGTGCTGGAGCATACTCAAGGCTGGTAATGAGCGTGTTCCTCAGATTGAGTAAAGCCAGATATTGATCAGACCCATCCTGCAAAGTCTTCTTAAACATTGATTTGATGATCTGAACTGTGTGTTCAGCCTGACCATTGGATTGTGGGTAACCTGGACTAGAATGGGTGATGGAAAGTCACAAATTGTTTTATCATGTGACTTGCAAATGACAGGTGATCACAGACAATTTATTTAGGTATGCTATGGCAAGCAAACACAGACTTCATTTTGACTACTCCCATGCCAGCTGTTTTGTCTGGCAGGTGCAAAACTTCAGGGTACTTGGAGTAATAGTCAACTATAATCAAATAAGACTGTCCCCATAGGTCAAAAGAGTTTGCTGCCCATTTTAGCCAAGGCAGATCTGGGATTTTATGTGAGATCATGGGCTCTTTCTGATTACTGAGTTGGAGCTCTTGACAAGGTGCACAATTATCATTCTATTGCTCAATGTGGGCGTTCATTTTAGGCCAATACATGATTTGCTGAGCTTGTACTTTTGACCTTTGTATGCTTTGGTGGGGTGAGTGAAGCAATGTCAACATGTTGGCCTTTATACCACTTGGAATGATTATTTTTGGCCCAATCAGAAGCAAATCATCCTGAATCTGTATTTAGTCCCTGAGTGGCTCTGTTACCATCAGACCATGAATCACCTTTTCTGAGTGGAAAAGATCAAGTTCAGGAAAAAGAGTGACCATTGTGACTTTAGAAAGCATGTCAGTCTCTAACATGTCTTTGCCTTTGGTATAGTGAATCTGGATGTCATATTTTTAGAGCTGCAACAGCATCCTCTGGAGCTGTACCAGAGTCTTTCCTGTGGTTTTCACAAAAATCACTTCCAGGGGTTTATGGTCTTCCTGGACTTGGGTGCCATACAGATATTGGTGGAACTTTGACATGGTGAAGGCAATTTCCAGAAGTTCTTTTTCAATCTGTGCATATTTTCTCTCGCATTGTGTTAGAGCCCTTAAAGCATATGCAATTGGTTGATTCTGCTGAAACAGACATGCTCCTAAGTCATCTTTGGATGCGTTGGCTTGGATTTGCAGCTGCTGTGCTAGGTTGAAGTACCTGAACACAGTTGCCTTTGTGATAGTTTACTTGAGCTTATCCAGGGCTGCCTAATGCTTGGGTCCCCATTGCCAGATAATGTCATTACTGAGAAGTGCTCTCAGCAGGCTGTCAGGCTGGACTTGTGGAATGTATTGCGCCAAGTTTTGAATGATTCTAAGGAGTTTCTGAAGGCTGTTTTGGTCTGTTGGAGGGGGCATCTTGTTGGTAGCTTCCACTTTGTCATCATTTGGTTTGAAACCATCTTTTGAGAAAATATGGCCCATATACCTAACACTATCTACTAAAAACTGTATTTTGTCTTTATTAAACTTTACTCCTTTCAGACGTGCTCTCTCCAGGACTTGTTTCAGGATAGTGTCATGCTCCTCTTTGGTAGCCACTGCAATGATCATGTCATCCATGATTATGTGGAGTCCTGGAATGTCACCTAAGCACTCATAATTCTTCTGTTGGAATACTTCACTAGCCAACTTAACAAAAAAGGGAAGGTGATTGAAGTGGTACCACCCCCATGGGCTGTTAAAGGTACACAACTCTGCCGATTTCTTGCCCAATTTGACTTGCCAGTAGCCATCCTTTTCATCAAGAATGGTGAACAGCTTCTTAGCTGACAAAGCTCTTCTGTGCATCTTCTACAGTGGGAGTTGAAAAGTGCTGCCTCAGAACTGCCTTGCTGAGGTCTCATGGGTCTAGACAGCCATAGCAAACCATCCTTCTTTTGCATGATCACAAGGCTATTGACCCAGGGTGTGGGCTTAGTCACCTTCATAATCACTCCCATACCTTCTAGCATTTCAAGGGCAGGCTTCAGCTTGCTTAGGGTTGAATTGGGAATTTTTCGACACCCATGCACAATAGGTGGTACCACTGGGTCAACATAGATGTGGTGGGTACCAGGGAATTGACCCAAAGCTTCAACAACATCCAGGTATAGTTTAAGAAGTTCTAACTTGGTTGCAGGTGCTCTTAGAGTCATTTAATGAGCTCATCTGATAAGGTCTAAGGTGGTGCATGCCATCCTACCAAGTGTTGTCTGTCAATATTGTCTGCCATATAAAAAGTTAAATCAGATTCATTAGCACCAGATTTGCATTGTGTATTGATTGTATTGTGTGGTTTGATGCATGTACCGCCAAATGCAACCAATGTAGCATGAGCTGGAGTCTTCCATACTTTGCCTTGCTACATCTGCTGGAGTAGTATTGGCTCCTGCTCCAGTATCTGACTTAAAATCAACTGGTGAGCCAGCAATCATGACTGTGCTATACCAGGCCTTCTGGTTATCAAAGGTCTGTGAGTGCTGCTTTGCAGACATTGCATAGTACCAACTCCTTTTGTAGACTTTGGGGCCTATCCCTTTGATTTGCACATTTTTGCAAAGTGGTTTACTCCTGAGCATTTGTAACAAGTTTCTCCAAAAGCTGGGCAGGACTGAGGTTTGTGTGTGCTCCAAAACCTTTTGCAGTCTCTGCCTTTCTTAGCTTGATTGCCCTCCTAGCTTTTTTCAGAAGCCTTTCTTTGAGTTTGCAGTCACTTATGCTGAAGACAAATTTGTCCCTCAACATAACATCCTCAGCAAGTTCAAATTCACAATGCTGTGCTCTGCTTCTGAGTTCTGTAACAAAATCATCTATGCCTGCAGCCTCATTGTATCTAAGTTGCCAGAACTGATACATTCCAAAGATGGGGTTTTCTGGGTTCTCAGTAGTTCTTGAATGCTGCAAGCACCTCAGTAAGAGTTTTGTTATTAGGGTCCACAACCCCCTTGCATGTTGTTGTAAATTTCTAGGGCTTTATCCCCAATGCAGTAAAGCATGACTGCAATTTTATAATTCTCTGCCGCTTCCTCAGAGTGGCAGCAGGAGGCAGGGGTGTAAGGATATGGATGCTGGGATTTTGTTCCCCCTCCCCCCCCCCCACTTTCTCACCCCATCTGGCTGTGGAGTGGTCCACCAGCTTGACTCCACTCAGCATTCTCCAGCAGCACCCCCAACCTGCTGAGCTTAACCAGTGCAGGCGACCTGTGTGCCCTTCCCCCAAAAAGGAGAACATCAGTTCTGTTTGCTCCTGATCTAATGTAGGAGTAAAGCACAAAATTCACATCAGTTCTACCTTGGGATTTATGAATGTCTGTACTTAGCCCTAGTGTGATAAGTCCAAAGAATGGCAGAGTTTCCTCCACTGGAGGTGCAAAGTTCTGGATGGGGGTGAGGGAGATTGACATTGGACAGGTGCCTAAAGTCCCCCCCCCTCCCCCACAAGGAGTAAGATCTGGTCTATCCTCTAAGACATGCAGCAGAACCAAGGGGAAAAATGTGGGCTCCAGAGTCACTCAGTGTCTGATCAACATGGATTTTGTCACAGAACTAGGTTATAATTTTATCCATATAAGATGGTAATACTTCTACAGAACTCTAAATGCCTTTGTTGGCATTTTCACTTGCAAGCTGTTCTTTTTTCTACCAGTAAAAGCAAAGAGGACAGAGGAATCTTGCAAACAGACCCCTTTCCCTTTCCCTTCTTTTCCTTCACACCTTGATTCCTCCCTCTTTTTCCAGCTTTTGCCCTCCCCTCCTTTCCCTCTTTCTCCAGTCACCTACAGCTGCCCAGCTGTCCCAGCTATCAGTCCAGGGCATAGAGAACAGGAGGGCTAGTTCACATGGCTGCTGATGAGAGGTGGGAGGCCTGGGATTGGTGTCTCCTGGAGAACCATAAACTGCTGGTATTTCCCTTATGAAGCAGACTGATGTTCTGGCAACATCAGCTGCTTACAGATAATCCTTGCCTGAAAAGTAGTAACATGGAAATACGCAAAGTTCATCTTTGGGTATTAGTTCAAATTCTCCTGCCCTAACATGTGGACATTCTGGTCTTAAGAGCATTTGCCACATTTGAAAGATACCATGTAAATAAGTCCTTGAACTAAAACCACATACAAACATATGGGAGAAAAAGTATCTGCACTGGGGGTTGCACAACACTCAACCATATTGAATCACTTGGAAGAAGCAATGAGCTAACAGCACTGAAGTAGGCAATGATTTAGGAATGTGTTAACAATATCATAAGATAGTAAAGGTTGTCAATAAAGTTTTGAGCTCTTTAAACAAAACAAGCATATCACAGAAAAGACAGGTGATATATTTCTTCTCTATGGAGCTCCAGCAAGCTTTCCTTTCCAGCTTTAGACATATCAGTATCAAAAAACTGTAGACATGCTAAATGCTGTTCTGAGAAGAGGAGTTCAAATGATTTTGCTGCAATCACCTAAAGATTTACAAAAATACTTTTCTTTAAGCCATCACTTTTAAAGACATTTATGTCATAATTACGAACAGAACAAACCAACATTACACAGGTCTTGGATAGTTATCTGTGGCCAGGCCTTCAGGTATATGACTAGTTTGGCTGATTTAACTCTATGATTCACTTAATGGCATCATTGTATAAGAGACCTTCTTTGCCTTTAAAGCTACTAGATAGACATTAGGCAATTATGTTTCCAGTGTAGGAAATGGTAGAAACTTAAGATTATATAAAAGAAAGTATTACAATGTTTCATAAAGCAATAAACTGTTGTGACCTTGAATGGCTACACAGTAGAGAAAATACAACACATTATGCTAAAATCAGCAGTGTATTATGTATTGTATTTAACTCAGTATCTTACGTTTTATAAGATGGTTTTAATTTCCAAACCAAGCACTTTTGAATATTATAGCATGAAATCCTTTAAATGTTGCTTGAAAAGTGGCAATATGGCCCACATTCCCATTACTTTCCAAAAAGCATAATAGTCTCTAGCAGCTGGTGACAGTTGATCTGTGCATGAGTCATACTGGATAGAAAGTAGAATTCAACTTTAAGATGTATTTTAATATTATGTAAGCCCTAAATTCTTGAAAGCAGTCTGAATAAGTGTCAGAGTGACCCCTCCAACCAAAAAAACAATCCACCCCCCAAAAAAACATGTCTAAACCTGGATGTTTAGGTTATAACGAAAAGGCTGACAGCCTTAGGGTGCATTTACATGGGCAAATATGCATGATTAAATTGAATGCACATTAAACAATTTTTGGCAGGTGTCTACATATGAAGGGAGTTGGTACTGAAGTTAGTCTACTTGGCACTAAAGTTAGTCCTAAAGCCCTTCAACCCTGCCATGCACCCCTGTGGCCACTGAGAGAGCTCCAGCCTTTCACATGGGTGCCAGCACTTGGCAGCCATGTTGAAGCCAGAGCCAGATGCCAGCACTTGTCAGGTATCTTAGAAGCTCTGATCACCACCCAGCCCCTTCCCTGCCCAGGAGCCACATGCCCAGTGCAGGGGCAGCATGATCCAGCTTCCCCATACCAGGGCTGTCCCTGTCCCTGCCTCTGTCAGTATTTCCCAGCATCTTGCTCTGCTGATGGCCATGGTGCTGGCCCTACTGTCCCCAGCAGGCCCTGCATCCACCCAAGCTCCAGGACAGCTACACCCCAGCACTGGAGGCCAGAGCACAGGCTGTGGGAGGCCTTGCCTGACCCCCTCCTCCTGCACTCCCTGCTTCAACCTGCCTGTCTTGCCACCCTCACACCCCATGTCCACCCCCAGCACCATTCTTAGCACATGCACACAGGTGAAACAAAAAAACTCTATTCCCCTCACAAACACCACCCCCATTGAACCCCTCTCAACAAACAGTGCCCCTCTACCACCCTTCCCACCCAACAAAAATAAAAAACCCACTTACGAGAGTCAAATTGTATACAGTGTCTGAGGTAGATGCCATGCTACACTCAGGGGATCCTGAGGCAGGTGGCAAGGCCAACCTGGGTGACAGCAGGTCGCAGTTGCAAGGTAAGTGTGGACTCGGTTTGAAATTTAAAACAAACGAAAAACTTTACTCACAACAAAGCAGTTGAATGTAAACACGGTTAGCAGTCCAGCAATCCAGCCAAAGGTTGTCAGCGATAGTCGGCGATTTAATTACAGACGGTGGTACCAAAATAGTAATGAGTTGGCTTAAATTAAGCACGCAAGCGAGAAAGAAAAGCCCGGTGACAGATGACTGCTACTAGGGCACAGCCTAGGAGTTGCCTTGGCATGAGGAGGGTGATCAGTCCACCTCATAAACGCACGAGCGAACCAAGGAACTGCCAAGGAATGAACCTCATGCTGAGGTGTGCTGGTCCCTTTATAACCTCCTTGACCAATCACAGGGCTTTCCAGCCAGATGGTTCTAGAAGGCAAGGCTGCTGGCCAGGC
>JAGPOW010001296.1:99226680-99247452 GCA_030014935.1 Caiman crocodilus
TTTCCAGCCAGATGGTTCTAGAAGGCAAGGCTGCTGGCCAGGCAGTCATGTCCCTCAGGAATCCACTGGTTGGTCAGGCCTTACTGATCATGCACTGCTTACTCGCACACGGTATGATACCTGCACACAAAGTTCAACCTCCGCTACTGATTTATTTGGTGAACCTTAGTTGTGTCACTTAATACGACACTAATACAATGAACCTTGGTTATATCACTTAATATTATACTGATAATCTGGCAGGTGCTCATGTCTTATAACCTGACATACAGGAGACAAACTATATACATGTTGCAAACTACTTACAATATTTTTCCTGTTCAAGACCAGTGTGGTGGGGGTCGGGCTAGGGGGCAGAGCCCCAGGGCAGGTGCCCAACATCCTAGTCCTTCAATGTTCCCCCATGGGTCCAGGGGCTGCAGTGACCCCAGTGCATGGTGGCCTCATGTAGGGCCAGGTCTTCAGCTGTGTGGTGTGGGGGAAAGCAGTTGGGTCAGACCCAAGCAGGTGGCAGCAGGTCTGGGGTGGGGGCCAAGCCAAGGGTTCTAGCAAGCTGTAGGCACCCTAACACCTCCTCCTAGGGCC
Organism: Caiman crocodilus; assembly: GCA_030014935.1. Lineage (NCBI taxonomy): Eukaryota > Metazoa > Chordata > Crocodylia > Alligatoridae > Caiman > Caiman crocodilus. The sequence continues at coordinate 99,227,266 of JAGPOW010001296.1, forward strand.
AGGCAAGGGCCTGCTGTGGGGCAGCAAGTGGGAGCCAGGGGCCCTGTGGCAGGGTCCAGGCAGAAAGGGACATTTACATGATGGCCAGGGTCAGGAGAATCTTGGCCTTGTATTCAGCATCCCCCTGCTACTGGAACTGCTCCAGGCACTCCCACTCTAGGGCCTCCATTTGGGCTTAGTGCTCCTACTACACCCGGTCACATGCCTCCACCTGGGTGATGTCCTCCACCCACCAGGCCTGCTCCCAAGCCTCCAAAGCCTGCTCCAGTGCCTGATCTGATGTCTTCTGGGCCTCCACCACTGCCACCAGCCACTGTAGCAGCAGGGTCCAGTCCCTGTTGTGGTGCTGATGCAGCTGGCACAACTGGACCACTGCAGCACTGGGTGGCAATGACCCTGAGGCAGCATCCCCACTGGGCTGGTGGGTTCTCCTCCATATCCAGATGTTGGACCTGCAGAGACAAGAGATAGAAACCTTTTGTGAGAGCTTGCAACATTTCAGAAATAAGATGCTATATGCACCAGGTGCTGTGTGCATTGGGGCATTACTGGACCAACAAGTGAAGTCAGTCACAGCCATTCACTATGCCCACCAGACCTTGACTTTTAGGTGGCACTACCAGTACTATCACAGTGACTGAGAATGCCCTTGCTTCCACATCCCACCCAACAGGGCTTCATAAAAGTGGGTGTTTGAGTGCCCACCCCATTCAAGCTGCCTCTGCACATCAGCATGGCCTCACAGTGCCATGAAGTGGCATACCTCCTCCTATGTCTAGTTGAGGGCCCTGGCAGTTGGCATGGGTGTGCACACATGGGCAGGGCCAGGGCTGGATGGGTCGGAGGAGAACAAAATCATCATTCCATGACAGCTCTCTGGGCCCCTGCGTGGTTGTCTCTGTGTGGCTAGCCCTGGATGGCTGCCAGCCACACCCAACACAGGGGCATAGCCCGGGACTGAGAGCCATGCAGCAGAGGCACTTCACCACAGGACTGCAGGCACAGGAGACAGTTGTGGGTGAGCAGCATCAGGGAGCAGGTTAGGCAGAGGCAGCCTGTGGCCTGTCCAGGGGGGCACATGGGGCCTGCTGGGCTCCTGCACAGATCAGCAGTCTTGTGCAGGCTCCTAGTATGTGTGCCTCAGGACACAAAATACCTGCTGGTTTTTATAGCCTGCAGCTAGGGCCAACCAGAGAGCAGCCGAGTCCCGGGGAAGGAAATGTGGCCAGCCAGGATTCCTGGGGCTGGGTTCAGGCCAGCCCTCTAGTGACTGGGCAGACCCGGCACTAAAGTTAGTGTTGAGCCATGTCTACATGTGTGTTAATGTGCTTTAACTAATTGTGCCTAAACTTTTAAGCACACTTGTAGCCTTAGGCTGAAAGCACACCTTAGTGTAGTTCAGTCTATTCCAGCAAACCTCATGTTCACTGCTCCTTATGATTTTCCTAGCTTCTGACTCAGCTTTTGTTCTTCCTGACTCTAACTTCAGATCTTCCTTGGAACTAGGAACTGGCTCTCTGTGCCCTGTTTTCTGATTTTGGCTTGCTTCTTGGATTACGACTCTTAGATTTTACCTCTTTGTCCTCCTGGAACTTGGTCCCCATGTCCTCAGTCCTCTGTCCCAGACCATGGCCTAATGCTCTGGTAATCTGTGCTCTTGCCTTGCTGACCCCCTGACTTACTCCCAATGACCTACCTGCATGTTCTGTTGTGTATGTACTAGTTAAACCCTCACAACTTGTGAGGCATGGGTGAGACTATGGGTGTGACCGGAGGCCACAATTATGGCCAGGAGGCCATGATTAATACTTCTGATACTGCAGAAAGAATTGATTAGTGGGGTAATTAGTGGTCAGGGGAGCCAGACCCAAAGACTTCCCAGAGACTTTAATAGGGGGCTAGAAGAGTTTCATAGACTGTGAACAAAGGGGCAAGCAAACCCAGTGAACTCAAATGAGGCAGAGGGAAACACCCAAGGATGTTACTCATGATATGATATGATACAATATGGATAGCCTATGTAAATATATTCATAAATCTGGTTTCCCTGCTTTGTATGATCAATTTATTAATATCCAAACCCTCCTTAGAAAACACTGATATGTGGCCCTTTTATCTGTCCTCCAAATGTATATATAATTCAATTTCTTCATTCATTTCAAACTCTGACATTGATTTAAAATTATAAATCCAAAAAGCCTATTTCTGTTCAGGTCTTTTTTTATCAATTACCTCCTCGCTTTAATTATGGTACATGATCTATGGCAGTTGGAACTGCATTTGGGACACCAAATGTTTCACACTATTAAAATAATGTGATATGGAGATTTTATATCATCATTTCTCACAGTAGCTCTATGCTCTAATATTCTTATTTTTAACATCAGGCAAGTGTCCCCAATATGAAATGAAGCAAATGAGCATTTTGTTAAATGAAAAACATATTCACTACAATGATTCACTCCAAATTTGATGTGGATTTTGTCTCACAACCGGGGATGATAAAATACATTCCTTGTAATCCCAGTATTTCATTATGCACACTGTCTGCATAGAGAAAATCCTGGCTGAGTTGCTATGAGTTAGTCCCACCAACTCTTCCTTTCTTTCTACTTCCTAATTACTGAGGGTTTTGTTGAGAAAGAAAGGTCCTCAAGCAACTCTTTAAAAGTTTGTACCTTTACAGATCACTTTTGAGCATGCAGGTATAGATTTCTTATATCTTTGGTGTCCAGAGAAAAACAAAAATGATTAAGGAGCTCAGTTGTATAGTAGCGGAAAGAAAAAGTACAGAAAGAGGTGCATTCTCCTAATACCAAAGAAATAAAACAGCAGTAACTGAAATCTGTTTTCTCTCTCCATCTGATTTGCTAGAGCTTTTACCTAAACCTTCCCAAATAATCTTTTCTTTTGGCTTTCAGGTACAATTTTAAAGAAATATTATACCAACTGCCAGAGGTATCTTATGTAAAATTATAATAGCAATAACAGTAATACTAATAGAAAAATAATGTGCATGCAATTGAAAGAGGTATTATTAAAATCTAAATAGCTTGGAACACTAATTCATTTGATAGGTTTAACCTTTCCTTTGCTTGGGCATAGTTTGTGAACAGATTGTTATAATCTCAAATGTATTCCTTATTTGAAGTTAGAAATCAAATAAATTAATTCTCTAAATTATTTCTAGTCTGTTTCTAATTCATAATCAGATTTTTTAAGTATCTGACATTCAAAGTAGGTACTATTATTATTCAAAATTTAGACCATTTTACTGGAACATATGGCATGTTTCCGTTCACTGTTCAGATGAATATAACTCAAATTTCCATTCTGAATAGCATGATTACATGCTCAAGATTTGTTTTCCTCAGTACTCTATACCCTTCATTTTAAACGTGATCAATATTATGGAAAGCTTTCCAACACTCAGTTATGCTGAAAATCATATTGTGATATTGACTCTGGGAAGTGGAGCTAATGGGCCAGAGTTATGTTTTTATACATCAGCTTACCATTGCTGAACCAGATCTATGTGTCACTGAGTATGAGAAAATAAAAGAAAAAGTTATCAATGGTTAATACTAAAGCTAACTCAGTTTCAATATGTGGATTTTAATTAAAATATTATGAAGCCTTGATATGAAGCTAAAAGAAACACCTGGTGCAGAATAATCTTCACAGGTTGTTTCTTCCTTCCTCTTGGAAATTAGGAGACTGAACATATCTATTCTAAAAATCATCTGGATCCAGAAGAAGCTGGAAAGGAATATTTATTAGAAGACACTATTTTAAGTCCTCTTTGTGACATGCAAGTGCTGCAATTTATATTAGAGGGACAGCATCCGCTTATGTTTTTAATTTAAATTAATAAGGAACTGTCCAACTCCACTATAGTTTTGGTTTTTGTTATGTTTTAGGGGGGTGGGGAGGGTTCCCCTAATTCTGGTTAGTTTAGTTTTGTGGATTTACTTCCTTCTGGGTAAACTAAGCAAACCAGTAACTAAGTTGGCAAATTGTTTTAATATTTAAAGAACATGGTAAAAAAGAGAAGAGGAAACTATTATTGGGTGAAAGCTACATGAAAAAATAAAGGGGATTGACTGGAGCATAGGGAAATAGTAAGTTATCCAAAGGTCTATTCCGAGAAATCAATTCAGTCAGTTCAGTACAGGATCTGAAGTTTGTTCTACCTTCATTTTGGTCATGTTTGTATTTGGGCCAGGATTCAGTTAGGTATGGTTTAAAAACTGGGTGTTCAAAGGGTTCTACCATTTCTCTTAATGTTTTTCAAACAAAAATACCCTGTCTCAGCAGATGCATAATAGAACTTTCACGGCTTTGTGTTTTTTGTCCTTTCTCTAGTTTCAAATAGGCACACGACCCTAAGTTCCAGGCTACAGACAGAATCAGTAAATAATATTTGGGGTGGCCTAGAGCCGCTTTGCACTTGATTTAGATCAGTGATTTTCATCCTCCAGCCTGCAGAGCTGTGTCATGAGTCCCATGGTGTCCACCACGAGTCTGGAAATTTGCTAGCAGGGGAGGGGTAGGTAGCAATTAACACTGCCACTGCTCCCGTGCTGGCAAATTTCTGGAAATGTGAAGAGCGCTGCATGTAGTGCTAAAATTTATAATTTAGAGATGCTCCTTAACAGGAGACTATAGGAGCTGGGAAATGAGAGCTGGTCCCTCAGGGAGCAGCTATTTAGTTAGTTAGAGAGAGAGGTGAAGAGTCTACAGAGGTTGTCTACTGCTTTATAATTCAAGTTTTTTGCTCAGTTTTGCTCATTTGTGTATGCCTGTGCTTATAGAACCCAGTGACCACTACATAATGTCAAACCTGGAATGGGGAAGAAGTTGAAATAATTTTAGATCCAAACTGAAATAGAGGTTGGAAACCAGAGGAAGTAGAGCAACACAGTAATGTGGCAGGACAAAGGCCTCTGTAAATGATTTTCCTGCAGAGGTATAGTCTATTCTAAATAAAAGGACAATTCATGATTGAAGATAGGCTGTAGGTACAGGCAGACCTAGATAGGCTAGCAAGTCGGATGGATCAGAACCAGATGAAGTTCAACATCAAGAACAATGTCCAGCATACCTGCAGACTCAGTAACGCCAAACTGACCAACACCATTACTGAAAGGGACCTAGGGGTAATAATAGACCATAGTATGAATATGAGCCAGCAGTGTGATGCTGTAGCCAACAGGGTAAACAATACTGTGCATCAATCGATGCATCTCAAGCAAAATGAGGAAGCGATTCTTCCACTTTTCTGAGCATTAGTGAGACTGCACCTGGAGTACTGCATCCAGTTCTGGGAGCTGCACTTCAACAAGGACATGGTAAAGCTTGAGAGAGTCCAGAGAAGAGCCACCTGTGTGATCAGAGTCTTGCACAGCAAGCCACATAAGGAAGGGCTGAGGGACCTGGAAATCTCCAGCCTAAAAAAGAGAAGGCTGAGAGGGAACTTGGTAGCAGCTTACCGCTACAGCAGAGGAATACATCAGGGGCTTGGTGAACAACTGTTCACCAGGGCTCCCTTGGGGAAAACCAGGAGTAATGGCCACAAACTCCTGGAAGACCATTTCAGGCTTAACACTAGGAAAAACTTCTTCAAAATTAGGGTGTCCAGACTGTGGAATACGCTCCCTCCAGAGGTGGTGCCATCACCTACTCTAGAAATCTTCAAGAGGAGGCTAGACAGTCACTTTGATGAGGTCACCTGACCCCAGTTGTCTTAATTCAGGGGGGCTGGACCCAATGATCTTTCATGGTCCCTTCTTGTGCTTTTTGAAACTTTTGGAAATCAGAATCTCTGATTAGAGATAGGATTACTTGTGGCACTGCAGATGCTGCATTACAAGTAAGGTTCTTGTGCTAAGGAAACTTGTCCCAAGAAAAGATTGTCCAATTATTTAGGGCAGCAGAAATTGCAAAGACCCAGGCTGCAGAGCTGAATGCACCCAAAGGAGTTGTCCTTGTGGTAGACGTGAATGAAAGTGGCCAGAAAAGGGTAGAGTTTTCATTGGCAACAAGACTGTGAAGCAAGAGGGAGAGCACGACCAGGTATGCACAATGTGGAAGGTAACAATATGGCCCCAAATGTTCTACTGCATTTGAAAAGCTCTGTTTTAACTTTAACAAAAGGAATAATTCTGTCAGATGCTACAGATCTCAAGCTGTGAAGGAAGTTATTCCAGAACATGTAGATTCATGTTAGTAGATGCATATTAGTTAGCTACATGGTTAGCATGCAATGAAAAAACTCAAGTTCATACAATTGGGCATAAAATGGAACAGTTTTTATTATGTATAGATATGAATGAGTCAAGCAAAATCAGCGTGAGGGACTGGATTTTGCCTGTGGAAGTGGAAAGGCAATGGTTTTATTTAAATTGGATACAGAATCTCAGTTTAACGTTTTACCACAGCATGATGGTAGAAAATTGAAATTGAGAACAAAAGTGAGTCCAACAAACAAAAATAGTTGGCTAATCTGGAACATGTTGATGCATTGTTAATATGCAATGTAAAAATAGAGTATGCAAACAATACAAACAATACACAGTGAATGGTACCTATGGAGGTGACATCAGTTTTGGGTCTTGTAACTGAATCTAGTTAATTGTATCCTGCAGTACAAAAAGACAAGGTATACATGCCTCCTGATGATCTTTTTGGCCATCTTGGCCAAAATTTGAATAGGTTTCTTGATAAGAAACCTTTTATTCCAGGACACATAAAGAAATCTATTTGTAAACACGTGTGTCCGTATGGGAAGAAATCAACCTGTAAACACAAATGCAAATACTACAAGGCAGAAACAGGAAATCAGCCTCAGTAGCCTGTAGTAATCAAGCGTGTGCTATTTACAGAAACACAGCCTGCCAAAAGTGTAAGTCATTTGGATCCCAGTATAAGGGAGATTGAAATCTAGCAAAACTTGGAGGAAAAGCTTCGAACCAAACCCAAATTGGAAATCAGATCTGATACATTGTTGTTCCAAGAGGAAAGTGGCACCTTCTGAATGACTCAGAGAGACTTGTTAAATAAACTGTAGAAAAGGGGAATACAAAACTGAGTAATAAAGACTACTTTCAGAGTGACCTGCTAGTAATCTCTCCTCTGTAGATGAGTTCATTGATTTTTGTGGTCATTGTTAAGGGGGAAGATGAAGTGATTATAATTTAGAGATGCTCCCTAACAGGAATCTGAGATGTTTTGGAAGTGGGAGATGATCAGTTAGGGAACAGATAGTTAGCTAGTTAGAGAGATAGAGACAAAAGGTTCTGTAGGGGCTGACTACTGTTCTACAATAAAAGTTTGTTATTTAGTTCTTCTTATTCACACATGCTTGGGTTTACTGGTTTACTGTACCCAGTGATTACTACACTTAAGTCTGGATAGCATAGTCCAGTATACCAGATTGAGCTAGTGCATAGGGTGATACTGATGCACTGGATTAGACCCATGAACCAATTCTATGGACAGGAATTGACCCACAGACTGACCCCACTCCACTCACCCAGGTAGAGAGAATAAGAACCACTGATTCAAATGAATCAGTCCCTCCTTTCTATAATTTATCCCCTTCCCCTCCATTTTTTGGTGTATGATTTAATTTTTTTTATATTTTTACTTAATTTTTTTAAAATTCAAAATAAATGTATCTTTAACAATCTGTTCCTCAGTTGAATTATTATGTGTTGATTTTCTGACAATCCAAAGGAAATCCTTATTATGACATTGGACTAGCTCCAACAAAGGACTTAGGTTCCTACTTTAGCAACTGTTTCTGTACTTTATATTCAACAACCATTGTACAGAACACGAAAACAGCTTGGGTAGCAAAGGTCAGAACTTAGTACTCATCCTTCACAACTCAGTGTTCTGACTATTAAGTTACAATCATGCTCCCTCATATGCTTTTTCCTTCTGGCTTCCCGAGTCATGCATGCCTTACTGCATAGTGCCAGTTTTAACAGGGGAGACTGAAGAGTACTTCCCACATATCTATCGAAGACAAGACTACCCAATTACCTGTGGAGGCACATTTCTCACAAGTAGAGCCACTCTCTCTACAATCTCTTAGTTCTAATCCTCAAAGGGAGTTTACAAAACACTTTTCACACATGAACCTATGAACTTCACTTCATCAACCTGGATCCAAAAAAATCATGAACTAAATATGGACGTTGGATTTATGGCACATTATAACCTGCCTAACATCTGACTCCCTAGGTACCTCTCCACTATATACAAGCTACATTCATTCCCCACCCCATCTTCTCTCTGACCCATTGACTTCTCAGTTTACATCTTCACTGACTGGCTTTCTTGCATGCATACCAGCCTCTGGCTTCTTTACTATTCATTTAATCCAGGAAGAGCACAGATGCTTCTTCTCCAGCTTGACAAAGGGTATTTATACCTGAAAGCTTGCTAAGAAGAATTTTTCCAACTATTTCATTTGGTCTAATAAAAGATATGAGATTTACCCAAAGAACCTTGTCTGCCTATGTCCTTAGATCAACATGGCTACAACCTATACCCCGACCCCTCCATCTAATTTCTAGCATAGTGATTAAGGCACTTTCCTAGAAAGTTCATGTTTGAACTCCCTCAGGCTGAGAATGTCATTGAACCAAGGCCTCCCACCTTGTACAAGATTTCTCTGAACACTGAGCTAGTATGAAAGAGGAGACCACTGCTGTCACCACCACCTCCTATCACGCCTGTGCTTGAAAACAACAACAAAGAACAAAGTTCTTCTGCTAAGTACTTTGAAGAACAGTATAAACACTTCCTTTTGGGAACAGATTTCAGGATCTGAAATCTGAATGGACAGAATCTCCTTCCAGAAGCCCTTCTCTAGGCTTCAAGAAGGGGTGGGATTTCAGAGAGGTCTGTGTGCTTAGTGTTTTCATTGCATAGCTCCAGGTGGTTTCCCATTTAGCATGCAGGCTTTTACACTCATAATTTTGAAATGCCTCAGTCTTGGTGCACTTTAGAAGAGGGAGCCTAAGTGCTTGACTCTGGGTTCTGTATTCTGCTCCTGAAACCAGGTGCCTAAAAGTACTGCTGTGCCTTGGAGTGGCATCAAAGTCTTTTGTTGGATCTAGCCCATTGTCTTTACCATACAACACTGTAAATTCACTAATCATTACAGATACCTGCAAAAAAACCCCAACGCCACAGGTTTTTGGTACAAAGACATCAGATCCTCACCTGTGACTGAAAAGGTGAGTGACAGCCACAACCCCGTTTGGGAGACAGGACTCAATTTAGAGCAACAAAAACAGTGGGTGCATGTCAATATCTTTTCACTGAAGACATGTTAAGGACCCTATATATATTTAACACGACTGGTTCCATATTTTAAATACTGTATTATATGTTATGCTGGAGAGATAAGAAGAAAGGAAAAAAACAGGGTTAAAAACCTAGGAATAAGCATTAGTTACTGTTACTGCTAAGAGTCAAGGTAATGGAATCCTGGGAACTGGATCCTTGATAAAATATTTCTGTGCTAAAAATGTCTTTCTAAAGCCATATGCTATGCCCTGTAGCATCAGAAGATTTTTTTTTCTCTCATACTCATGGGCAATAGTACAATTTCTAAACAGTAATTTCTTCCATTTATTTGTCATTCAAATAGGTGTTTTTATTTATTTTTTTAATGCTATACTTCCAAGTGCAAGGTGCTCCATCTAGGGGAAAACAACCCTCAACATATATACAGCTTTGGTGGCGATCGCTTGATTTGCACCATGGCTGAAAGGAACCAAGGGCTAATGGTTGACTATTGCATGAACATGAGCTGTCAGTGTGATGCGGTGGTTGGAAGGGCAGACAACACACTGACTTGCATCAACTGATGCATCTCATGTAAAACTAAGGAAGTGATACTTCCACTGTACTTGGCACTGGTGAGACCGCAGTTGGTGTACTGCATCCAGTTCTGGGTATCACACTTTGATCAGGATGTGGAAAACCTTGAGAGGGTTCAGAAAAGAGCTATCTGTAGGATCAGGGACTTGCAAGGCAAGCCATACAAGGAAAGGCTGAGGGACCTGGGCCTCTTTAGCCCAAAGAAGCAAAGGTTGAGAGGGGATTTGATAGCAGTTTACTGCTTATCAGAGAAGTGCATCAGGAGCTTGGTAAACAACTGTTTACTAGGGCAGCTCCAGGGAAGATCAGGACTAAGGGATACAGACTCCTGAAAGGCTGCTTCAGGCTTAATATCAGGAAAACTCCTTCACTGGCAGGTTGTCCAGACTGTGGAATAAACTCCCTCCAGAGGTGGTACAGTGGTTTTCAAGAGAAGACTAGACAGTCACCTCACTGGGGTCACCTAACCCTAGTTGTCTTCCTGCTGGGGGGGGCTGGACCCAATGATCTCCACGGTCCCTTCCAGCCCCTAACAATTTATGACTCTATGAAAGCCCAGCCACTCACTCACCATAGCCCCAGATCTGTGCTTTTATTACCCTCCTGACCCTGTGTGGGCTATTTTTTTACATCTTCAACTACCCCCACCACTCCAGATTATACATCTTCCCTCCCATGGACTTCTCAGCTCCACCCTGTCCCCTAATCCCACCAGCTCCTTCCAATCCTTTCAGCCCCTCTCACCACCAAGCTATTTTATTTCTGGCTGCCCATGCCGTTCCTGGCCAGCAGCAAATGCCTGCATGCACTATTTCTGCTATAGTCTGAGACTACCTAACTTAAGCCAGGTCCTGCAAACACTTGTGCGCCTCCTAATACTGATACAGCAGTATAAAAAAATGTCCTGAAGATTTACTTTGTTGATTTGTTCCCTCCTAGAAAGAGAACAGACTTTGCCACATATAAAAACCACCAAAATAATCAGAAAAATTGATTTAAAATACAGTGCAAAATAAAGTATTAAATTGTATATTGTCTAAGCAAAATATATTTCAGCTAGTTCTTTTAAAAATAGAACCTTGTTTGCATTTGAGTCAGTGAATATTTAAACCTGTCAATTGAAAGGGGAATACTATTGTAAATTTGGATCATGGTATATGACTGGGGATAGGATATGGCAAGCAGGCTCTTTACAAAAGTAAATAAAGTATTTGTTCAGAAAGGGAAAGCAAAATCTACACACAGAATGTAGATCTGTTAGAGAAATGGAAGTGATAGTTATACTGTTTCCAATCTTTCCTAGAAGTGAGTAATAGCCAGGAAAAATAGAGTAAAAACTTATATGGTATAATTAAAGGCCTCAGGAGTGTTGTAGAACCAGTAAGAGCATGTAGTAGATCAGAAATTGTGAGGAAAAAAATCAATAAAAATGTCAAGATTATTTTGATCTACACAAGAATATACTGGGTTCACATTTAGTTGAGTTAGCATTATTTGATTTTTTTTCTCAGAGTTATTTTTGATGAAGATTTGCCTTTCTCCCCTAAATGTGACATTTCACAAAGAAAACTAAACATTTTCATTAAATTTCCTGCCTTTTAGTAATTTTTTATTTAATAAATTATTGAGGAATTGGTTTTTTTTTTTTGTTTGTTTGCTTATCTACTAGATACCACTTATTTTTAGATGGCTCAGCAGCCAGGAGAAACTCTCTCTTACATAATATGTAATAAAAATATGATTTATAAATTAAAAAAAGTGAATAATTGTATATAAAATGTATATTGAGAAACCCAAACCATAAAAAAGCTATAAATCATTTTTAAACTCCTTAAATCATTCATTCAATTTTTATTCTTCTGTAATTTGGCTACTCTGAATTAAACTAGGAGCATCAATTTCTGAATAGTTCGTTGTTTTTATGGGGGGGGGTTGTTGTTATTGTTGGTTTGGCTTTTAATTCTCTGCCAAAATTTTCTTGTTTTCAGTACTACTATACTGTTTTATATTAAGGGTATGTGTAGCCATTACAGTCAAGAGTAACCTAACTAGGGCCTGATTTAAGTAAATTCTGATCTGTGTAGACACTCAGGGTTGTCAAATCAGGCAAGATATGGCTAGTCCAATCTAACTTAGTTTACATGAGTAGGTGAGCTAAATTAGATCAGGAATGGATTAGCCAGACCTAATGAACATCTTTGCACATTGAGAGCGCAGTCCCAGTGCTGGAAAAGCCTGGCCACTCATGCCAGCCTCGGAGCTGCACTTTTTCTACTCCACCCCATCATGACATGGGCTATTTTTAGCCCCTTAATACCTCAACCTCCAGGGAACAATCCTTCCATAGATTCACCCCCCCACAGACCCAACAGCCTCCCAAACCCCCAGGCCTCTCTGCTTCTCCCTCCACCTTGACTTAGATTGTGTTTCCAAGGCAGCTCTCAGCACCAGTGAACCTCTGCACAAGCAGAACTCCATGTACTATCACATGCCTTAAAATAAGCCATGTGATCGTATATTGGGTCCTGAAAATGTGGGCACATACTCTAAGTTAAAATAGGTTAAAAGTTATAATATAATTATATTATATAATATAGAATTTTATATATTATATATTATGGGTGGAAACATATATTCAGTGATTTAAATGGAGACATGCATTTTTATTCTAGATTTGCAAATGATTCCTTTTCTTTTGGTTCGGCATGCCCTCAAAATACAATTTTTAAAAAATGAGCCACATAAAATAGTACACCACATTTTTTAAAATTGACAGAGTAATGATAGTTTTTAAGAAAGAGAAATATATACAATCCCATGCAAAATAAATATATATGCCTCATATATTGTGTTTTTGCATCATTTTAAATTGAAGTGACTGACCTATGGTTTCTCCAGAGATACAAAAGGGCAATAGCAGAATCTATTTTACTTCTTGTAATATTTCATTAATATAGATAGAATTTTATCATCTTATCATTTGCAGTCAATTCCTTCAGTTCTAGTTTAACTATGACCTCAGCAAAACTATCACCACCAAGAGAAATTTTGTTTGAGTAATGACTGCAAGATTTGACCCTTTCATTTAAACTTGGTTGAAGGCTTGAGAAGTAAAGAATTCAGATCCCTATTTAATGAGGAATCTTTCCCTAAAAAATATTTTGGGATATTTCTTTTAAGTTATTCCGACATTATACCTTTGATTTTATCTTAAATTATAATGTAATTTTCCTTGATAGACAATGATGGCAATTATCATTATAAAAAGATTTCAGCAGATTCTTCCTGTTAAATCTGAAGAACGTTCTGTCATGTCAGTAGAGTGATTCTAGATTTCCAGTGGTGCCACAACCATTGTTTCAGAAACTATAGCATTACATTTGTAATATGATTTTTAAAATCCTAGCCAGACTAATATGACTAATAAATTAATTAATTTTTCTCTAAAACTTTTGAGGCATGCAGAAGTGTTCCACAATGAAAACTTTGTGTGGCTGTAAGCATTGGTGGATTATGACAGAGCCTATCTACATTTCTGCTTTCCAGCTTCCTGTAAATTAGTTTCCTCTGTACTGGCTTCTGAAAAAAAAAGAATGTGGATGTGATTTGACTCATAACATCTTTAATTTATACTTAATATTCTTTGAAAAATTTCTAATGCAGCATCTCTTTCATTATTTTTTGAGATTCAGCATTCTTTTCTCTGAACACATCAGAGTATGAGAACTCTACTCAGTTATTGGGAAAGATAATCTGTCCATTTAACATGTATCAGAGCAGCTGGATGTACAGGAGGTTCATCGGTTGTGTCTGAGTTTCAGCTAAGCCCTCAACTAAAAATTTGTCAGGAACATAGTTTTACCAAAACTAAGATTTCTCATTAAAATGTATTGACTATACATTTTCAGCAGGAGGTATTCTCAGGTTCAAGACAGAATTTCTAGGAAGAGGGTGAGGAAGAGGAAGAGTAAAATAAGAGAGAATATAAAGTAGTTAATAACCTAGAGGATTAGCATATCACTTGGAATATGTAAGACCTGGCTTCAAGTTGGTGTCCTTGGGTTAGGATCTACAGTTCTCATTTCTTTCTCTTATGGAAAAAATAATGTTTATTTAGGGAAAGTGAACATCTTCAAGAAGGGTCATAAAATACCTCCATGGTTAGAGCACTCATTTGGGATGTGGGAGATCCAGATTTAACTTGCTTGTTTCTCCTTTTTTTTTTTTAATAACTGAAAAACTCTGCCCACTGCCCCCACCAAAAATAAGTTTCTAGTCAGAAGGAACATTTTTGTTTGACTTTAGATGGAAAAATTAACCTTAAAATGCTTGTAGTAAAAGACAAAGACATCTCTTTTACTGAAGAACGAGTCACTAAACTCTTGTTCTTTTCTTAATAGTCCACTGGTTAGAGCAATCAACTGGAACATGGGAGCCCAATTCCAAAACATCATTTTTAGCAAACAAATGATTAATCAGAAAAAAAAAATTGCCCACATCTGTAATGGAGCCTCTGCCCCATAACTAAGAAGGGAGAGGGAGTCTAGGGCCTGCTGGTCAACCCAGCCCCCTTGAATAGACTCAACTGTGAAAGGGATCTAAATAAAATGGCCATCTGCCACAGGTGCAGGCAGTGATTGGCAGTCTGGATGGGACTGGAGGCAAGGGCTGCCTGGGGTAATGATTGTGTATCACACATGGGTGGAAGCAACCTGAGATATGTAGTTTGGTAGTTTGCATCTTTTGCATTTATGTTACCCCAGGGTGAGAGCTAACCCCAACAGAGGAGCTTGCATTTGGCAAACTCAGTATTTAAGAGCAGATGCTCATACTTTGATTTATGTTGGCACCAGAGGATCAAGATAGCTGAAAGGAATGGATTGGAGAGCACTGGGGTGCAGCAATTTTCAGTGTCCCTAAGGAGGTGGAGCCCTCAGGTGTTGTGTGTAGTCAGCAGCCCAAATATGTTACAACAGGGAGGATTGTGGCATGTCAAAGGACTGGATATAGAACTGGGCAGGGAGTGTAAATCCTGTGTCTGAAAAATAGGCATACCTAGGGGTAGGATAGGCTATAGCCTATAAAGGGCTGAGCTGGACCTGGATCCTGACAACCTAGGATCCTGGCTCAGTGGACCCTGGGTTGCCAGACCCAGCTAGAAAAAGCATGCCGAAGTCTGGGAGAGCCTGAGTTCAGACAGGAACCCACCCCAAATCCTGTATTTGACTCTTGGGGCAGCTTCCCTACAAACTTAAACATTAAATCATGGCAGGAAAGATAACTATGAAGGGGCAGGACCCAGAGAGCCTGGAAGTGAGAGTGAGGAGGTTAGATCCTAGTGGTAAGCAGAGCCAGGAACCTTGGTAGTGTTGGCCTGGAACCATAGATATTACAACTTCTTATTTCAGGTGAGTACCCTAAACAGATTTGCATTTATGTTTTCATGAAAAATTTAAAATGGTCAAGGTTTTGTTATGATGCAGGAAAAATGGAAAAACCTTAACTTTTTCATGAAATAGAATTATTTTATCTTATCCAATCCTACCTGAAACACCTGATAATCGCTGTTTTTTATTTAAGTAGAAGGACAAGAATGTTTCCCT
Organism: Caiman crocodilus; assembly: GCA_030014935.1. NCBI lineage: Eukaryota > Metazoa > Chordata > Crocodylia > Alligatoridae > Caiman > Caiman crocodilus. Next base: position 99,242,769 of record JAGPOW010001296.1, read on the forward strand.
TTATTTCTAATTAAGAAAATGCTTTGGATAAAAACAGAATAAATGATAAAACCTCATAATATGTATTTAGTTTTTTGTGTTGTTCTTGGATCTGAATAGGAAAAGCATTTACAATCTAAACAGAGTCTACATTTTTAAAATTTCTCTTGTTTGGCAAAGGTTTTTATTTTTTTGTCTAAATTAGTTGCATTAAAATTGACCTGAGTTGGAGCAGTGACTACAGAAATCCCTACAGCCTTTGTCTTCCAATGCCACTAGGAAGTTCCAAATCTAAAACTGAACTTTGCTGCTGTGTCTGATTATAAGTCAATTGGCTGGTTAACAATGCAGAAATAAGAAAAGAGACAAAGGAATCTGAATCCTATCAATATCTAGAAAATTATCCGAAAAGAATCCAGCATGCAGATCAATTTGCTGTACTAAACAAAAGTCAATTAGATTATTGAAAAATTGCACCTTTAAAATTAAAATGGCAATAGTTGTGGGATTTTTTAACTTGAGTCTTTCTTTCATTCTCAAAATAAATTCTTATCAGAATCTCCCAGAACAACCAATTTGTTACAGCCCCTCACAAATTTAAAATCAGTGAACCTGTTCAGGATAATCTGCTATTACCAAGGATTTCATTTTTCCCATTCACCTCCATAAATCTGTTGTATGATGTTTGGCTGTCTCTAAAATACAGCTCTTGGCTCATATCTCATACTACACATAAAAAAAAATATATCTGTCACTGGAAATACTACATTGTACTTTTGGGACCGGATCTTGAGCCAGATTAACAAGATTTTTATTCCTCCCTGGTAGCTAAATTGGTAACAGACAGCTGATACAAAATAACAGATTGCTTTAAATTGGACAAGTCACTTCAGATTACATCACTTACATTTTATAATGTTGCTAGTTATTATCACATGGTTTAATGCAATTTGTCAAAGTGACATATCAGTAACATGACAGAACACCAGATGTCACAGAACATAGAAACTGCTACCCTGACTCAGATAATTTGTCCTTCTCAAGTATCCTGTCCCTGAGAGTGGCCCTAACCAGATGCTTTAGAAGAAATGTTAAAATCCCACATTGGAATAATCAGTGCATAGACATTACTTTTTAAATTACATCAGGAAGTAGTTGTATTTTATGTTCTGAAGTATGCAGGTTTATCTTTGTGCTGCTTCTATCTCATGATCATTATCAGCACTTACTCTTCTTGAATTCTACTAAGCCTATCGTATTAATTTAGTAACAATGAATTTCATTAGTACATAGTCAATGCCTTTACACACACACATGCTTTTATCAATTTCAAATGTGCAGACTTCCAGTGCCATTTGTCCTTTGTTCTTCTATTATGAGAAGTTTTAATAGAAGCATTACATCACATGAATTATTGGGATGCCTTAAAAATGGAGATAGCTTGGAGACTTTTGAATCTCAAATGATTCTGTGTTCACCTAGATAAAAATCTGTATGTTTTATGATCCTCAGAATACTTTAAAGGCTTAGTGAATCCATACATCTCTCCTCCATTTAAACACATTTTTCCCCAAATTTCCATCTGAGGCCCAACCTCATGAATGGGCATTTTGTGGCATTCATTTTGCTTTCCTTTGTAATGTATACTGTGCTGTCTGGAAGGTGACTGGGTATAAACTAGCTCACTGTGGAGAATTTTGGAGGCCAGAAGTTTCTGTTGATACCTAGAAATAAAATAACATTTATAAACCTATCTATCCATTTCCCCCCCAAAAAAAAAAATTCTGAGGAAAAAATTATTTTTTCCAAAAAGTGCATATGCATATATCCATATCTGCTTCTCAAAAAGTTTCCAATTTAGGACAATAAAAAGGATTTTTTTAAAAAAAAATTAAGGGAATTGGTGTGCCTATCAGTTTCTTCATCAGCTAGTTGTATGATCAGCAGAAAAATGGCCTGCTTACCTATCCTGTTTCTATAAATAAGTAAGTAAATAAATAAAAAGTTTCAATGAGGTGAACATATTTGCATGCAATATTTTACTTCCATCAAGTCTTTTCTCTTGTATTTACCCAGAGAATTTTTTTACCCACTGTAGTCAATGATGATGGTGTGTCAAATCGTATCTTTCTGCAGATAAGCCACAGGGTGAAGAATCTAAAAAGGGGACAATGGGGCAGTTATGGAGAATTGTCCTCTGAATACTTTTCCTATCTGAAAGACTTTGCCAGTCCGTAGTATTCATCCCCTACCTCTCCTTGTTTTTCATTAACACAAGACAGAATTGTAGAGACTGGAAAAGTTGTATGCAAATTATTTAGAATTTGTGTTTAGTAGGAGGTGGTTGTGCACTCATTGAGTCATATAGTCATGGCTGAGGAAAAACTAACTTCATACTACCCTACAGATTCCTAAGAAAAGACATATTAAGGTAGTACATGTAGTATAATATTAATAGAAAGGTCACTACACTTTGGCTTATTCAACCATGGGAGTCCATGAGGTCACAGAACAGAACTCAAAGGATTGTACTGTATTATTAGAAGAACTTACAGAGTCTTCATCAGACTCAGGACTCTGGATGACAGAAATAGAGCTCAATGGACAGACAAGTCCATTAAAAATTGATAAAGGAGTGGCACTTTCAGCTATACCTGATACGTAGGGCCCTGAGAAAATTGCAATTTCATGGACTAGTGAAAACCACAAAATTTGCCCTACACCATGATTGGGCTGGGGCTAATAAGTCTTATTCCCCTCAAATGCAGGGCAGCACAGAGGGCCGTAAGGCAGAGTGGGCATGGGGTCTGGGCAGCTGCAGCAGTGGGGAAGGGGCATGTACAGACAGACATGGAGCTTGCAGGTGGCTGGGATTGCAGGCAGATGGTGTGCAGAGCACTTCCCCCCACAGCAGGTAAATCTGGGAAGAGGAAGGGGAAGGTACATGGAGAGGGAGGCAGATAGATGACCCCCACAGTAAGGGAGGAAGTGGGGCAAATGCAGGGGCGGGATCTGGTGTGAGTGGGGCCCCAGCTCATGTTGTGGGACACTCTGAGCCCAGGCAGCTTGTCCTGGGGTGCAGGTCTGCTCCCACTGCTGCACACACCTCAGGAGAGGCCTACGGGGCATGTGCTCCCTGGATTTGTGCATGGGGCAAAGGTTGGCTGCCCTCTGCATGCTGGGCTCTGCACATGACTGCCGCACAGGATGCCATGTGTATGCCACTACCAGCTTCTGGAGCCAGCTCCAACAGTAGCAGCAGCAGGACACAGAGCCCAGCATGCGGACGGCAGCCCTCCTCCACCCCACGCACAAATCCAGGGGGCACATGCCCCCCAGGCCTTTCCTAAGGCATGGGCAGCATCTCACTCCTAGATGAGCCACTTGGGCTGTCAGCATCTCAGAACCTGCCATGGAACCCCACTCACTCCTCTCTTCGTCTCTTTCTGTGGGGGCCCCCTCTATGCCCATTCCCATTTGCTGACTTACCTGCTGTGGTAGGCTGTGCTCCTCATGCCATCTGGCTGCAATCCCAGCTGCCTGCAGATTCTGTGCCTGTCTGTGTGCACCCCTCCCCACCCTGCTGCAGTGGCCCAGAGCCTACACTTGGGCTGCCATGTGGCTCTCTGCACTACCTGGCATTTGAGGGGGTTAAGCTCTTTTGCCCCAGCCTTCTGCCACTTATGGCTGTGTGTCTGCCTGCTGCATGTGTGCAGGTAAAGTATCATTTTTCATGGAATAGTCACAGGACTACCAGGACCCGTTTGCCAAGATCAGTGATAGTTCAGTGAATATTCCATGAAAAATAATTGTTTGCACGTGCCATTGTCTTGGCAAGAAAGCCTCAGTTTTCTCAGGACCCTACTGACTCATGAGGTCTGCTGCCTGCCTGGAGCTTATGTCCAGGATGTAACAGAAAGGATCTCCAAACTCATCCTGCCCTATGACCACCATCCCATGTTCCTCATCCATGTAGGCACAAAAGTCCGGACTGAGTCATGCATGACTGCAGGGCTCTGGGAGCTGGTCTGGGGCACAGATGCTTTTCTCTTCAATCCTCCCTGTCACAGGACACGGGCTCCAGAGGGACAGGTGCATCAGTGAGGTGAATAGAAGACACAAGCAATAGTGCCATTGTGAAGGGTTTGTTTTCCTAAACCATGGTCTGCACTTCAGAGAAAGCAGACTGTTGGGAAGGGATACCCACCACCTCACCTGGAAAGGGAAGAAGCTCTTTTCAGCCAGAATGGATGACCTTCTTGACAGAGCTTTAAACTGAGACCACTGGAGGATGAGCAGTCTACTAACAGTTCTAGCCCAGGACATGTAATGGCCAGAAATCGAACACCATCAGGAAGAAATGCTAGGTCCTCATCATTGTAGACTCCATCCTACGAGGGTGGAAGATCCCATCTGCTGGCCTGACCCCATGACGCGGGAGGTCTGCTTCATGCCTGGGGCTTAGGTTCGGGACATCATGGAGAGGATCCTGGCCTGCGTTCGCGCAGACGGAGAGCAGGAGGAAGGGAAGAGTGAAGAGAGACAACAGCACGAAGACTACTTTCACTAGGAACATGGTGAGTACACGCAATGCTACTGCTAGGGGCCTGGCCCCTCCCCCTCCCTCTTCCCTGGTGCAGCCCCCCCGGCGCACCTCTGAGGCTGCCACCCAGACCGGGCCCCTGGGGGGCCCCCTGTCCACCTC
>JAGPOW010001296.1:99247552-99287915 GCA_030014935.1 Caiman crocodilus
TCATGCAGTCAGCCCAGATCCCGCTGCAGCCTCTCCCTCTCTTCTGGTGTCCCCACCTCAGCCCACAGTTTGGTGTCATCAGCAAACTTGGATAGCTTGATTTCCACCCCCTCGTCCAAGTCAGCAACGAAGATGTTGACCAGTGTGGTCCCAAGGACCAAGCCCTGGCAACCCCACTGCTGACATCTCTCCAGGTTGAGTACAACCCATCCACCACCAACCAAAGTTCTTTATCAACAATTTGGATGATGGGTTGAAAAGCAACCTGTTCAAATTTGCTGACGATACCAAAATTTGGGGTGAGGTGGGCAAGCTAGTAGGGAGGGAAAGACTGAAGCAAGACCTGGATAGGTTGCAGGGATGGGCTAAATAAACAGGATGCATTTCATACTGACAAGTGCAGGGTGCTGCACTTGGGCAGTAGTAACCAGCAGCACACTTTTAAGATGGGAAACTCCCTTCTTGAGAGCACAGAGGCAGAAAGGGATCTTGGAGTCATCATTGACTCCAAGATGAACATGGACTGACAATGTGAGGTCACGGTCAGCAGGGGTAACCAGACCTTATCGTGCATCCACAGGTGCATCTCAAGTAGGGCCAAGGAGGTGATCCTCCCTCTCTACACTGGTCAGGCCACAGTTGGAGTACTGTGTCCAGTTTTGGGTACCCCGCTTCAAGAGGGATGTGGACATTGAGAGGGTCCAGAGAAGGGTCACCCATGTGATACAGGGATAGCAGGGCAGACCCTACAATGAGAGGCTATGGGACCTGAACCTGTTCAGCCTTTACAAGAGAAGGCTGAGGGGGACCTGGTGACTGCCTATAAACTCACTAGGGGGGGCCAGAAGGGTTTGGGGGAGACCTTGTTTCCCCTAGCACCCCCCCACCCCCGGGATACCGAGGAATGATGGCCACAAGTTTTTGGAGAGTTGGTTTAGATTAGACATCCATAAGAACTACTTCACAGTTAGGGCGGCTAGGATCTGGAACCAACTTTCAGCGGAAGTAGTGCTGGCTCCTACCCTGGGGGTCTTTAAGAAGTGGCTTTATATCTACCTGACTGGGGTCAATTGAGCCCAGTTTTCTTCCTGCCCAGGCAGGGGGTTGGACTTGAAGATCTACAAGGTCCTTTCCGACCCTTCTTCTATGATTCTATGATGTCATCCATAGTACCAATAGCTTGGGTAGTCTAAGAGATCCCACTCTGGTGACAGCCTGAGGAAAGGCCTCTCAACCCCTCAGGGAAGCATTGGGCTTCACATGGCAGATTTAACTGCCTGTACAAAAACATCAGGAGCTTGGGAAAGAAGCATGAGGAACTGGTCCTTTTCCTATGTGGTAATGATTATAATCTTGTTGGAATTACGAAGACCTGGTGGGACTCCACCTACGGCTGGTCGGTGGTAGTATAGGATTACCCTTTGTATAGGAGAGACCATATGGGGAAGAGAGGTGGCAGTGTTGTTCTCTGTTTCAAAGATCAGCTCACCTCCTTGCAAATTGATTTTCCAAACCTGGAAGAATGTCTTGATACCCTCTGGGTCAAGATACAAGGAGAATGGAGGGAGGTGACTTACTTGTAGGAGTCTACTATAGACTGCCCCTCCCCCCTACCAAGAGAAAGACCTAGAGAGGGAATTCATTAGGGAACTGGTTGAAGTCATGTGCTTCTGAATCTTGATCATTATGGGGGACTTCAACTTCCCTGACATCTCTAGGGATGAGTGCATGGCCAAATCTGTCAGGTCATGTAGCTTTCTCATGTGCATCAATGACCTCTACCTAACCCAGGAGGTCTATGGACTGACTAGGGGAGAGGCATTGCTGGATCTGGTCCTGGCCAAAGCAATCTGTGGATTGAGGGGAAGCTTAGTGATAACAACCATAAATTGGTCACCTGAGTTCACTGAAGAACAGGCAAACCCCTCAGTAAAACAGAAGTCCTTAACTTTGGAAAGGCCAGCTTTTGCAAACTGAGAGAACTAGTCAGTCAGGCAATCAGAAGCCATACCCCACCAGAATAGGGAGTACATGAGGAATGGTTATCGCTCAAAAACTTAATCCTTGAAGCATAGAGCAAAGCCAACCCTTCTTGCAAGAAATGCAGTCAACGAGCAATGAAGCTCCCATGGCTAAATAAGGAACTGCTGGACCTCACTAAGCTCAAAAGAGTAGTCTATACCAGCTGAAAAACAGGAAGCATTATCAAAGAGAATTACTCTGCACTCGCCCACACCTTCAGAGAGCAGTCTTGAAAAGGCAAGGCACAAACCGAACTTAGGCTAGCTATGGGGATCAAGGACAACAAAAAAGTCCTTCTTTAGATATCTGGGAAGTAGGAAAAAGAACAAGGACAGTATTGGGCCCCTGAGAGATCCAATGGGCTACTGACATTAGATGCCCAAGAAAGGGCCAATCTTCTAAATGACTTTTTTTGCATTGTTTTTTCACCCTCCCACAAAGGTCACGCTTCCAGGAATAGCACAAACCAGTTTGGGAGTAGGTGACAGGCCCAAAATCAATGTGGATCAGGTGAGGGAACACCTTGAGAAACTGGAAATTCTATCTGGGCCCGTGGACTTTTCAATGCACCTAAGTGTCTTGAAAGAGTTGGCAGACATCATTGCATCCCCTTTGGCAGGGATATTTGGAAAATCATTGCATTTGGGCGAGGTCCCAAATGACTGGGAAAGAGCCAACATGGCCCCTATATACAAGAAAGGGAGGAGGGATGACCTGGGGAACTATAGACAATCAGTCTGATGTCTGCACCTGGAAAACCCTGGAGAAAATTGTTAATGATTCATCAATGCCAGGCTAACAGAAGGCAACCTTCTGAATGCCAGCCAACATGGCTTTGTGACTTGCAGGTCTTGTCTGACCATCTCATTTCCTTCTATGACCAGATAACATAAGTAAAGCTAACTAAACTGTCTGGCATGTATCCACCGATGCATCACAAGCAAAACCAGGGAAGTCATCCTCAAGTCTCACTTTACTTGGCCCTGGTGAGACCACAGCTTCAGTACTGCATCCAGTATTGGGCCCCTCACTTCAGGAAGGATGTGGAGAAGCTTGAGAGAGTCCAGAGGAAAGCTACTTATGATCCAAGGCCTGGAGGGAAGGCCGTACAAGGAGAGGCTGAGGGACTTGGGACTGTTCAGTCTGGAGAAGAGAAGGCTCAGAAGGGGTTTGGCAGCAGTCTACAACTTCATAAAAGGGGTACATCAGGACCTGGGAGAACAGCTATTCACCAGAGCTCCCCAAGGGATAACAAGGTTTAATGGCCATGAACTCCAGGAAGCCTAATTTAGACTGGATATTAACTTGGCATTTGTTCTACCGCTCAGATAATGTTTGTGGGAGACTGGATTACTCCATAAGGAATCCAACCAGATCTAGCAAATTTGCAGCTATCAAGTAGTTACCGGAACCCAAGGATGTTCCACATTATGCAGATTTTTAGGAATGGCTACATATTTTGGCAATTTTGTACCAAACCTGGCAACAATAATAAAACCTTTAAAAGCATTTTTACAAATCTAAGCACCACAGTACTGGGTGCTTTGAAAAGTGCCTGGTGCTTGTCACTTAGAGTTGTGTAAGTGGCAAAATGCATGTCAGTGCTGACAAAATGGTGGTGGTGCACTTTTGAACTAAAACACATAGAAGGTGCTTTACTTTAAAAGTGCACTGCCTCTATTTTCTGCATGCTGACATGCATTTTGCTACTTATACAACTGCACATGGCATGGTGCGATGCATGTCAGCTAGTGTGAGAGGAGACTCAATTAATTGAGTCTACTCCAAAGTGGTGGATCTCCAGTGCATCATGGGATGAAAAGGTATGTGTATAAATGCCCTAAGAGACCTTTTAAGTGACAAGAACATATGGCTCTTGGGTCTGCTGCAACAATTGGGCTTCAGTGAGATCAAATTCATACTCAGATCATCCCTGATACTAGCCTAATATGATCTTGCATGAGAACATATATTGGAGCAGATACTTCACATTTGGACTTGGAGGAGCACAATAACAATGTCAAGAAGCTGGCCATTGGGCCTCTATTGCCTTTGTGTCAAAAGCACTTTCTCGACTGGAAACTCCAATATGCACAAATAAGAAAAGAAGCACTGATAGTTAAATGGACATGTGAGTTACTCATACATTTATTTGTTGGCCTGACTTTCAATTTACAAACAGATCATAAGCCACTAATGTCCCTGTTAGGAGACATACCTCTCAATGAACTTCCACCAAGAATCCAGAGGTTTCACCTCAGGATGCTGAAATTCATCTACAATATTGTATACATTCCTGTAAAAGAGTTACAGACAGCTGACACTCTTTTTAGGGCACCATTACAGACACCACTGCCTCTGAAAGACGTCCGCTAAGAATGAGATGCCACTGTTTATGTGGACCATATTATTGTAGAGGGGATAGCCATTTGTATTTCATTACAAATGACGATCCAGGAAGCTCAAGAATCTGATCCCTTCTGTCAAAAGATAAAAAGTATTATTTAGAAGAATGGCTTCAAGTAAGACTTGCAGACTGTGCGCTGGTGATGTACCAACAATAGAAAGTCCATCTCCATATTGTCAGGGATTTAGTCGTGTTCTACAACAGAGCGATGATACTTTCCTCTCTAAGCCAGGAGATCCTACAGAATATTTATGAAGCTCATCAGGGTACTACAAGATGTCAAGCCAGAGCTCATTAGACAGCATGTTGGCCCTGTCTCAATGATGACATACAGAACTGGGTAGCTAGTTGTAAGGTTTGTGCTTAACACTGACCAGTCCCTGTTGAGCAATGTTTTATGACTGAATTACCAGATTATCCATGGCATACACTGGGAGCTGACTTATTGATCTGGAAGGGTTCCGTTTACCCCATTGTTATCAACTATTACTTCTGTTATTTGGAGATGGCACAGTTACAGAACACCTCAACTGAAAGAGTTATAATAGTGTTGAAGAGTATATATGTGTGCCACTGAATACCATCAGTTTTAAAAAAGATAACGGTCAAATTTTGAAGCTTCGTTTAAGCAGTTTGCAGCCCCGTACGACTTTCAGCATATCCCCAGCAGTCCACATTTCCTATGTAGTAATGGGAAAGTAGCATGTGCAGTTAAGAATGTGAAGAATTTGTTTCAGATGGCTGAAGATCTCTATAAGACTCTCGATATACCATTCAACACCATTAAAGCATGGATGGAGTCCACCTGAGTTGCTTATGAATCACTGTTTCTATACAAACCTACCAAATGCAATAGATAATTTGGTTCCAAAACTTGTCAATGCACATGTTTCATGAGAAAGATAAACCAATAAAGGACCATCAGAGATGGAATTATAACACCAGGCATGCCACAAGTAATGTACCTGCTCTTTCCTCACATCAGAAAGCTTGGATTTCAGGTACAAGGGTACAAAGCACTGTCCAGGCTAGGTCAGATACCCTTCATACATATGGGTGGAGATGTCTAGAGGTCTTCTCCATAGAAATCAAGATCATCTCTGTCATATTCTACCTGTTTACTATACTGGGTCAGGACATGCATCAGTTCTACCAAATAGACTAGATTTGTGTATCTGTCCACTTCAAATAAAAAAGCTTACCATTGTTTCTGTTTCAATTATTCTCTTTTTCTAGGGAAGTGGGTGGTAAAGACTCAAGATAATGACATACTTTTAACCTCTCCTCTCAAGATAATTTTGCAGTTTTTTGTAAATCCTTTATGTTTCTCCTGAGAGGAGGATGTAGTAGTAAGGGTTAACTCCCTTCCTGAAGGATGACATAATGGTATCAACAGGAAGTTGTCAGCCATCTTTGGATGTGTGTTAATAGTTGCAATAAAACCCTTCTGAGAACAAGAAGTTGTTTTGGTTTTTCCTGAGCTAGAGTTAGCACAGTATCTAAAATGTTGTCGTCTACACAGTAGGACAAAATAATTGAGAAATTCCATGTTTAAAATAATTTGTGTTCATAGTAATCTCAGAAGCTTGTGGTATAATCTATATTTCTATTTGGGGGATGAACTTGAATTCCTAGTCACTTGTAAGCTATAAAACCTGGTTGCAAAGCAAGTACATTTATTTCCTGATAGAATGAATAAAACATCATGGGCAATTGCTTAAGTTAAACGATGGAAAATAGAAGGTCTCATCAGGAATGTATGTGACTCATCCACCCCAAAATATTTTAAATCAGAAATAATATAAATTAATCAACAAGTTTTCCTGAAATAAATGCATTAGTTATAGGCTATTTCTCAGATCACCCTTCTTAGTGAAGCAGCACTGCTGTACAGTGAATGAGTGGCAGTCTGAGCAGCAGTCCTCCTCAGTGGAATGTAAACACAGTGTTTCATGGCAATCCAAATCCAGTAATGAACCTCTAAACTACCTACTTTTGTGTACTTTGATAGTCTGGACTCCCAGAACTCCAGACTGTTTAGTGGAAAAAGAAGGGCAATATCATATACAGCAGTTCAGTCACACTTCATCACATCCTTTTAATAACTAGGTAAAGCTCGACCTTGACTTTGATGTTTAAAGGCTAAGGAAAAAGCATAGCACAAAGCTGAACAGGAGCAAGCAGGCAGGCAAAAACAGACCATACGTTGTTACCAAATGCATATTTCTCTTTAATTTAATATGTGTTTTCCCATTGTATTATCTTCTATTCTATCAGGAGCGGAGAGGGCACTGCTCACCTATTTCTCCTTAAATTCATGTTAAGCATGCTGGTTTGAGAGTTAACATTATTATGGAAGATTTCTATTGCTAAATGTAGAAGAGAAAGGATTTACTTTTGGCACTAATACATTTTTCTTATTAATGATTGTAAAATATACTGAGATATTATCCTGTAAGTGGAGAAATAGAAAATGAAGGGCACCTATGACTGTGTTCTACACTTGCTCTGAAACATGCTAATTGGGGTAGGGCAGGAGGCTCATTGAACAACCCTTAGTTAAAGTACCCCTGCTGCCATCTTGAAGTGCAGGACTATACGAAACACTGCAGGTACATTAATTAGATAATTTATTTAATTTATGCATCCTCCCACCCCAGAGCATGTGGAAAGATGCCCAGTGTGTTTTATGCCAGTTTCCTCTTTCTGCTTCTCATGATTCTATAATTCAACCAGTCTTCAGTTTGTACTAAGGCTGTAAAGTTACCATCATTCGTAAATTGGAAAAATATATACAATTTCTAGTAAAAAGCCAGGATGAGATTTACTAAAATTAGCTCAAGGAACTCTAGACACTTTCCTGTCCCTGAAAATTCTTCTGTCTCCTATAGGGCATTCGGTCTGTAAGAGACAAATGGTCTTACCATTGACTTTACTTTTTTGGCTTCTCCAATATGGGAGTGGCTTCAAATTTCAAAGCAGTCCCATTTCTGGAACATGATGAGGTAATGAACCATATAAAAGCTATTCCCAGGCAAGTCCAAGTACTTCTTGGGCTTTCCTGGGATCCCTCAGAACTATCCTGTGGTGGGAAGGTTTTGTCTTCTTTATGTCACAACGTTCTCATTCCAAGAGTTTGAAACTTGTAGCCCTAGAGACTGGATTTATGCTGATGAAAGAAGCCTGAAAGATCTCAATGTTTATTCCACTTGTGTTGAAATAGGAAAAAATGTTCTTTGTTTAAGCACCACTGCAGGTTGGATGAATTTGCATCTGGACAAGACCTCTGTAACTCAGGCTCAACTCTGCTTTGTACTGAAGTACAACTAAGTGCACCACAAATATTTGTAAACAGAAAAAGAAAGTATTAAATACAGGATTATGTATAGTATGATTGCCTTTATTAGCATAACATGAATAAGCATCATATCTGACAACAAGATAATTTTAATTTTTATGTGATTGATACCTTGGGAAGAACAAAAAAATATGATAAAAGGCTCCTATCATAATCATGTCTATTGTAAATACAGCTTTCTTCAGGGAGTTAATAAGTGCTGGTTTGAGTACAAAGGCTATAGAGCTATGGCACAAATTATGCTGTAGACAATTAAATAATCCTTTTGGGAATTAAGTAGGAATAATAGTAAGACAACCACTGTGAAACATTTTTTCTAAAGGCTGTAAAATGAATTAATAGGTCTTCAATATTTCAAAACTAAACCTAAATGAATTGCTATTGTTGGTGCCGTTCTGAGAAATATTGTCACATTTTTTTTCATTTTATTAGAATTAAAAAAAAGATCCTAGGCCTTAATTAATTTAAATGCTTGTGCAATATGGCTGCTGTGGTAGGACGGATCTCATCTAACAACTACTTTGTCTACCTTAGTTAAGATGCCTAATAAGATGAATGCAATGTCCACACTTTAGTACACAAAGTACTGTAACTGTAGAATTGGTCACAAAGTGCCAAAGCTTGTAATTTAGTAAACAGAGTGATTAAGGAGTATAACAATATATATAAGAAGGGAACAATCCAATTTAAAATGTGCTTTCAGCTACAGTAATACATTAACTTATAGGTGATAATGGGCCATTATGCCTGACTCATTAAAGGATAATAGGTAGATATTTTTTCTTTCAAAATGTTAATGAATACATGTCATGTATATTCACATTTATCTACTTTTGAGTTTTCTCATATCATTCTAGAGATAATAACCCTACCAAGGGATTCAAGTATTGCCACAGACAGAATAAACACGAAGTCCCAATCCTAAACTCCACATGTTTTTGAAGAGCTTCTCAGAGTGTTTTCCGGCAGACCCTGTTCCTTTCATTCTATCTCTGGCTTCACAAAAGAAAAGTGATAGGGATTCCTGTGCTTCACAGCGTACCTGAAATCTTCTTGTGTGGGAAGTCCAAAGCATAGTGGTAGACTCCTAAGTGAATGTTTCTGTCCATGTTAGGAAAGAATTGCTTCACGGAAAATACTGTGTAAGATCTATTCTTCCCATAGGCCAGGAACTCTCTCTCAGACCCCAGATACTCTCTTCCACAGTGTCAACTACCGTTCCTATAGAGATACTAACGTATTGTGAGGGGATGGAAGAAATTCTGCCAATTAAGACATCTTTTTTGATGTGATGTCCAGAGACAATCTGCCATATTTTATCCTTTTTTTCTGTGGGTAAAAGGAAATTTTTTGTCCTCATTTCTGGAAACCAAAAATTGAAAATATTATTCAGGGATTGTGCAGTATTTACTCAGACTTCAATGAATCAAATGTGTATGGACTTCAATGGGTCAAATCTTGTGGTTAGTTTTTATTCTGTTTTTACTCTAGTAAAACTATTGAAATCAATGTGATTTCCACCTAAGCAGAAAAAAACCCTATTAAAGACTCACTATTGTTTTTTGTGTTTATCGAAGAAAATAATCCATCTATATATTGCATAGTACTATTACTTCACATATATCTTTATAGGCTGTACAAGTTTTTGTCATAACTTTGGCTCACAAATCACCACACAGCTGTGTTATTTGCTTCTTTCCATAAGTCAGGCTTAGACAGGCCTCTTCAAATAGAAAAGCATCATTGCCAGTATTAAATATGATTGTAATTTTGAAACTCTTGTCATTTGGATGACTTCTCACATTTTTGTTTTTGCTTGAAAAGCCTTTTTCAGCAGTGAGGGAAGGCCAAACAGAGTAAAGAAGGGTGAGGTTGGGCATTTACAAGCTATGTGGGACCATGAAAAATCTTTCAGTATAAAGGAAGAGTCTGTGTCATTGCCTTCTAAGAAATTTAAAATTAAATTAATAATTAAAACATAATTTTAGGTAGAAAAGTATGTACACACTAACCTTTTTTCCTAAGCTTCTCCTCCCATCCTTGACACCCTGAAATTCAGAAACCCATAATCATTGATCTATGGGAACAGCATGGGAACAGCAAAGGTCATAATTCAATTTCTTTGTAAAGTCAAAGGCTGCTTGGGCAGGGGTTAATAAAACTAGAGATGAATGGTTGTGTATCCAAGTCTTCATAGGCTTATACCTAATGAAAAAAAAGTAGCTTTAAAACACAATCCTGACTAATGATCAGATTTGTTCCCTCAAGAAATCTCAAATAGCTGTTGGCTTAAAATACAGTTTTTAATCAACTCTGTAAAAGCATTTTTAAAAACACTGGGGATGTTCACTTCTAGAAAACATCAGGTTCTTTCCAGTAGGTGGAACATTTCCCTGCTCTGTATTCTCTCCCCATAATAGACAAAATCCATCTGATGGAAATGTGTTGTTCACATAAGTTCATGTATCAACTCTTTTCCTGAAGTAACTCTGTTCACTTCAGTATTACCTCTGATGAATTTGCCACAAATATTTAGTTCAGAAACCATGCTATTAATTCACAGTAAAGATGTTCTGCACCTTCTGAACCAGCAATTTTACTTTCTCATGTTGCATCATTATAGTACATTGACAAACATATGGCTTTTCCCAATCTAAAAATAATGCTAACTGCCACAAGAGAGAGAGGAACAATCTTTCTGTATTCATCATGGACTTATTCAATAAAATATAGAAACCTATGTTTGTGAGACATGCTATCATCATCAAACTTTGGTTCTATTGTTCAGCTCAAAGTCCAGAGGCAGAATGATGCAACTAATTCAAGTAGTGACAATATATTTTCTGGTATAGGATCACAGGGAAATAGGGCTGAAAGGGACTTGACAAGGTCATCTACTTTAGCCCCCTGCTTATGGCAGGATCATCCCTGACTAAATCATTCCTGCCAGGTGGCCTCCTTAAGGGAAGAATAGTGTCTGCTTTTCAGAGTACCATTTCAAATGGAAAGGGGTAAAGTCCTGTGCTGATTTTACTACTTAGTGCAACTATACTCTTGCCATATTAAAAAGGTTTAAATTAGTGCAGATTTTACCTAACTAAAGAATCTATTATAGATGGGTGAATTTTCAAACTTTTGTAGGTCTGGTTAAGATAACCATTCCAAAGTTCAGATGCTTCTCCAGACAAATTTATTCTAAGGCACAGGTTATAACTCTGAAGAGAACAGCTGTTTTACAACTTTCCTGGCACTTCAGGTCCTAGGTAGATCATATACATCTTTTACTTGTACGATTGCTATTTATGTAGCTAAACAGTAGATCATTTTGCCCAGAGAGAATGGACTTAAGACAAATGGTTCCTTTTCCTCTTTTAAAAAAGGGAGTCAGGAGGAGATTATGTCCACATCCAGACTGCAAGCACATACAGTTTGCGGCACCACAAACCACTTTGTGGTGCCTCAAACCACATGTGGTGAAGGTCTCCTGTGCTGCAAATTTGCAGCGTGGGATCAAAATCTGCTACCAGGAAATCCTGGTTGCAAAAAAAACCCAAATAAACATAAAGCAGCACAATGCACACACAACAAGTGTGCAATTGCAGACACAGAAGCCAGGTAATCCAAAGTTATGCTCTGACTGCCAGCCAAGCCTCCATGCTGCCAAACCTGTGCCCTTGCTACTCTAGGCCACCAGGTAAGACTGCTGGGGCTGGCATTAGTGCTCGCTCCTGCCTCCAGCTGTCCCTGACTGAAAAGCTGGGAGGAACTGAACAAAAACAGTTTGCCCATTGCAGGACAGTTTGTCCTACAACAAAGCACACATGGAGGGGTGTACACTGCAGCAATTTTTGCCATTGCAGGTGTACACCCCTTAATGTCTGGTCATGGCCTATGAGTCCCTTCTCTACTAGGGGAAGCACTAATAAAGGCCAGGAGCTCTGGCTATGTTCAGTAAAAAAACCTTGGCAAGAGTTTTGGAGGACCCATATGACCAGGAAGCTATTAAAGAGCATTATTGCTATAGCTCATGGAATAGAGGAGACCTGGAACATGAGCAATAAATATAAAAACTCTGAGACAAGGAG
Source organism: Caiman crocodilus (assembly GCA_030014935.1). Classification (NCBI taxonomy): domain Eukaryota; kingdom Metazoa; phylum Chordata; order Crocodylia; family Alligatoridae; genus Caiman; species Caiman crocodilus. The sequence goes on from JAGPOW010001296.1 coordinate 99,259,425, forward strand.
GAAGGAAAGTGGAATCAAGAGAACCAAGTGAGGAATTGTGTTTTAGTTAGAGGTAACTTCTTGCTGTATTTTTCATCAGTCATTTCCATATTAAACTAATTTTACAAGTCAAAACAAAATATTTCCCCTGGAAGTTCACCCTGCTACTTGAAAATCTAGGTTTCCTTCCCTATTAACCAGTCAGCACCAACAATTACATTTCAAATTAGAAACTGGTTTAAAGAAGGATGAGCAGCGGAGTTGGACTAGATGTTCCTGAGGTTCATTACAGCCTTATTTATATATGATTCTATGATTTCATAAGGCTAAAGAGAATATAGGTGTCTTCTCTAAATTATAAAACAATACCTGTGACTTTGAGAATCCAAAATAGGCAAAACCTACGTCAGAGTAGCTGCAAACCTTTCACTGGGTCCAGATCTGAACTTTTCCAGTTCTTATCATAAGTAATAGCAAAACCCTAAATCTAGGAGTAAGTTTCAGAAAATGGGTTTAGAAATGCTTTACAAGTGTGTGGCTTGTGCACAGCTTTCATTGTTAATTAGCAAATAAAAGTTGGTGACGTAAAGAAGGTGCTATTTTTCACGTGCTTTTGTTTTTTCTGTCTTGAGCTTGGTTCTGATTCATATTCTGGCCGGTTTGGCTCTTATTCTAACCCTGGGGAACAGGGGAACAGTGCATATCAGTGATTCCAAGCGTAATAGGATTGAAATTCTGCCCTTAAACCTGTTGAGGGTTGAACCCCTTAGCCTTATGGAATATTATACCTCAAAGGCTCAGATGATGACCTTGTGGGTGGGGGCATGGCTTGCTTTGCAGTTTTGTTTTAGTTTATCCCATTTCCACACTGATAGGTTGAAATTCTCTAGAATCTATCAGGTGAACCTCATGGATAAACCCCAAGACTCCTTATGTACAAGAAACAGATTTGTTGGCCGCTGTCTCCAACCTTGGGGTGGGTGGGGCAGGGGCGTTACTTCAGTGGTACAGCAAATAGAAGCCTTTTAGTTTTCTCAAGATAAAATGGAATGATCAGGACTGTTGCAGATTGTGATATTTAAGTTATAAATTTGAATTCAAAGATAACATGAAACATTACCAAACAGCCACTTAGTTCAAAATGTATACTGCTTCTTTCCCTCACACTGTTTTCTCTACTTAGAGTAGAAGCTCTTTGGATCAGGGAATTGTCTGTATATAACCAACATGTCAAGTACATTTGTAGCAAGAACAAAATCAATACTTATACAAGAATAGAATTTATACAAGGACAATATCATTGTGAAATAAGCCCCAAATGGGACATTATTTGCAATAGTCTCAGGAAGTCAGGGCACATCCACACATTCATTAATGTGCCTTAGATACTACATATTTAGTTTAGTACTAACTAAATGTGCAGTACCTAGAGTTACTGCACAGTAGCATCAGTGAATGGTTTAGTGATGCTTACTGAGCATTAACCTAATAACACTGCACAGTAAGCTACTAGCACAGTTTTAGCCATGACATGCTACTGTGCAGTGTTTGTACAGTTAGCATCTCATGTAAACATGTCCACATAGTTCTAGCTCCTTGGTTATTTTTAAAGTTTTCTATTATCCCCCAAATTATTTCCCAAACAGAATGGCAGTGTCACAAATTGCACAACCATTTCTATCATGACATCTCTAGTTCTTCAAGATTAGTTCTAGGATTTGCAATGCCAAGTGTAAAAAGGAGCGGTTGGCCCCTGTTACTTAAGAACAATGAAGTAAGAAACTTATCACACTGGTGGCAAGGGGGCAGGAAATGATGTCATCAGCTGGCACAGGGACCATTCACCACACCTGTAAAACAGAAAACATTGATAATTGAGAACTGGAAATTGCAGATGTGATGGGCTAGCTGATGGTGACTTAGCCCAGGGGCTTTGAAAGGGCAAAAGATGATTGGAGGACTTGGGATTCTCTTTCCTCACCAATCAGGCCCCAGAGACTCACCCTACATGTCCCCTGATTGGCCCTGTGGGTCACCTGGAGGGGGATAAAAGGGGCAGCGCAGCTGACTCAGGAGAGAACAGAGAGGGACTACAAGAAGGGAGCTTCAAAGAGCTGGCAAGAGCTGGGCCAGTGGGGCGGGAGTAGTTGCCCCAGAAGCACCTGAAGGAGTGGGACCTACAGGCAGCAGTTGGATCCTCAGCAGCACAGTGTGCAGTCAGCAGGACAGGCAACCCATTGGGCTCCAGGATTACCTGAGAGGCTGCGGCCAGCAGGAGAGGCTTCCCGCTTCAGCAGGGATCTGAGCAGCAACCTGAGAGGTTCCCAGCTCGGCTTCTAGCTCCTCCAATCAGAGGCCAGGCAGCTTGACATGGGGCCAGGGCTCCTGGAAGGTCAAGACCCCTAGTAGCTTGGTACAGTACTAGCACTGGTTGCTGTGTGGTACAACTTCTGTCTCCCATGTGGGAAATCTGAGATCAAGTCCCATTTTGGGGGAGTGAGCTAATAGAAATTCTTGTTGCAATGGAAAGGAGCCATTGTGATTTCCCCCTTTCTCCCCCTCCAGGTACTTAGTCCCTATATTCCATGTCATGTGATATTTTGTATTTTGTGCCTTTTATATTTCACCAACCAGTATTGTTTGTTCTGCTGTTTGTGTTTTATATTTTGTTAACCCTGTCTTTTGTCAACTGGATGCTAAGATTGTAAGTGTCTAACCTTTGTTGAATCCTGCCCCCTTGGGGCATTGTAGAGTCCCATATATCCCCTGGTTTACATTGGTTATGTTCACAGTATTGTTCTCTCATTAAAAGGTATATGGTTAAGTCCCCATTGGTGGTCTGACTCTATGGGGGAAGAAGAGTCCCTACACCTCCCACAGCACTTGTGTACCTGCTTTGATCCCTTCAACTGGAGAGGGGATACCTCTTGGAGTACCACCCCAGTTACACAAGGATAAAAGGAGAGATGAACAAACAGTATGTCTCTGGAAGAGGAGCCGGGAGCCATAGCAATTTGACGACAGTGCTAATTTTCATGCAGAGGCATGAGAAGGATGGAGAGTAACATCCCTCAAAGATATGGAAGCCTTGCCTGAAACTGGAGGTTGATGAACCTGTAGCAAGAAGCCCTTTTGTCTGCCCCTCTCTCAAATGTGAAGCTCCTTCTTATGGCAAAAGCCCCTCTTTTATTATTTGTCCCCTTTTGGGGATGCTTTCTCTTTTCTACCTTTTCTACCTTTTCTTCCTTTCTCTCTCTCTTTCTTTTATCATATCATTATTATTTTTATATAAAGTGTACTTGTAGTGAAAATAGTGTTTGTAGATGCTTTTACAAATGTACTTTAAGTTTCAAAGTAAGTTGTACCATGTAACAATTTTAGCAAGAGCAGGAATCTATGTATGGAGCAGGTCCCTGAATGAATCATGAATGATTGTGTAACACAGTAGCTAGTCTGGATAAGTATGTTAATCAGCGGCAATTAACACCTACAAAATCAGAGGCCAAGGAGAAGAAAGAATCAATAAAGAGCCAGGAATTCCTGGAAACATCATTGTTAAAGGTTTGAACTAATTAGCATGGGAAACGGACCCTTGGGGCTGAAATACTCCATGATCAACCTCTTCCAGAGCTCTATTCATCATGGCAGTGAATCAATCAAAATTCATCAACAGACTCCTGAGACTGCACGTACGTGTGGACGTGACCCCTGGGGCTGACAGCTGCCATCCAGCAGCTACGAAGAGGGACATCCCTCAAGGTCAATGACCCCTGGATTGGGTAAGCCCAAGAACTGGGGAGTCACCAGTCTGCTAGAGAGGGATAGAAGTCAGAAAAGAATGCCCAATGACCCCCAATGGTGCCCTTTTTTACCTGACCAGCACCCTGCCTATCCAGCCAGAAGGACCAGCCAGCAATCCCCTTCTGAAGCAACATCGCACTGAAAGAAGTCTTGACTGGCCATCAACAGCAGACTCTAGCGCTTGGGAATAGGTATATCTTGACACCAGTGCTTAGTGTTCAGAGCTAGCTGCTGGGAGTGTGTGAATGTGTGTGCTTGAGGGGATCAGCACCAAGGTTTATGGTCTGACTTTTGCATCTGTCCAATAAATTACAATTTTATGATGATCCTGTGAGTTGGTGCTTTGTAGCCAACAAACCCAAGCCAAGGTAACAAAAATACTTGGAGATGTGCCCACAAAAGCCGAGAACTGTTGTACTTATTGTGAAGTGAGCAGACCTTTGGTTACCGAGTTATTAAGTGAGTTGAACTATTACTTTACAACAACAACCATAGCATAGAGTTCCCTGTGTGTTCTTTTTCTAATCATCTCCCATCAAGGTGTGGCAGATGGGTAAGGCATGAGAGAAATTCTGAGTTAAAGTCTTTCTCTGTAATTGACTTAGGAATAATACCCACTCACAGAACAGAAAATTACACCATGTCCTTTGATATGTATTAAAATGTATATTAACTGCTTTCTCAGGCTATAGAGTAACATACAAAAGTTCACCCAGATAAAACAAATTTACATCTTTTTCTGAATGGAAACTTCAAAATTCTTCTGGTTTCACAGACATGACAGTCCTGAAATAGTGTATAGTATGTATACCTTCTCATGCAAAGTTAATATGAAAAACATGCATTACCTGTTTTTCTGGAAATTATCTCAAATAAATGGAGGGTCCAGTGAAGTGGCAACATTCTCCTCAAACCATAGCAGTGGAAACGCTGACAGATGTTCATTTGAATGGATGAATGAACAGATTTTCATCATCTTAAGCTGGACTATCCTTGGCCTTCAGACGCAACAATCACAGAAATTGTCATTCATAGTCTCACTGCAATGTTTGGTGATATACCACATACTGGGTGTGTTTATATGAGACATTTACTGTGCACTAGTCTAATAACACTGTGCAGTAGCATGCTGGTCAAAAACCATGCTAATATGCTACTGCACAGTGTTATTTATGAAGAATAAGCATAAAACAACCCCATGTGCCAACACTATTGTACAGTAACACAAGTTATTGCACATTGAATTAGTACTTGGATAACAAAGTATTAAAAGTAATATGCTCAAAAATGTGTACTAACTTTATATCTGGTTAGTATTAAGCTTTAATTTACACATGTAGCAGGGTCTCTCCTGCAGCTGAGAGCTCTTTCGGCTAATGGAGCTCCCACCCACAGGGGTGCACCATGCCCAGCAAAAAGCTCCCAAGCCTTAGGGATCATAGCAGCTATTATCTCCAGGGTCCAGGGGTTTCCATATCCTCAAACCCTAGCTATTGTGGTAGCCATGATCTCCAGTGTCCGAGGGTTTCACTCCGCCCCAATTTGTAGGAAAACACCCAGATCCTGGGAATCACAGATACCACAATTCCTAAGGCTTGGGAGTGTGGGAAAACCCTATACCCTGGGGATCATGACTGCTGCAATCCATAGGGTTCCAGAGTGTAGGGAAGCCCCCCAGGCTAGAGAATCATTGCAGTCCTCTTGCCTCAGGGGTTTCTCACACCTCTGGAGTTGGAGGATAATCCTGTGGTGATTCTTGAGCCTTGGGGATTTTGTGCACCCCGGGGGTGCCTGGGGCTTGCCCTGCACTGGCAATAAGACATGATGGGCTCTAATGCATGATCCTATAACAGTACCTCCTGCCATGCACATGTGGCATGGGAGGAAGTGGCTGTGTGAATGCCATTGTGCCTTTACCTGCATGTGTAGGAGTCTCAGATAGGGAATGTAAACCTCACTGTGTCATCTTTGTATAACACAGGCAAAAGATATGTATTCTTTTCACGTGGCTACATAACCTTAAACATTTTGCATCACCAAGATCTTTGTGGACGCATCTACATGAGCACCTTGTTCCTCTTGCCCCACCTCAAACCCCTTTAAGATGGGGCAAGAAGCATGTGTGGGAATGAAAAAATGTTCCTGACAAAATTAGACCCCTGGAAATCCAGGGGTCTAAAAAAATCGAAGCTTAAAAGAGCAACTGGAATCTAAGTCCTCCATAGAGCCACTCTGGCTGCCAGAGCATCTCTATGGTTGGCCCCTTGCCCTGGTGCTAAAACATGCGGTGGCACAAACAACAGGCCACATTTCAGCACCAGGGCTCCAGTGTCAGTGAATAAGAGGTCAAGGGGCTGGAGAAGTGGGGAGGGGACCATGACGGGGGACCCCTTACCCTTGGCCGGCCCCTCCCCTTACCAGCCCCTCCAAAGCCCCTCAAGCCCTCTGAGGCTCCTGACAGCTGTCCTGGCTGGCCCCTCCCCCCAACAGCCCCCCGAGGCTCCTGACCCCTGGCACAACTAACCCCTTCCCCTGCCAGCCCTCCGAGGCCCCTGACACCTGCTGGGCCTGGCCCCTTCCCCTGCCAGCCCCCACAAAGTCCACAACCCCTGTCACAGCCAGATTCTCCCCCTACCAGCCCCCACAAGGCCTCTGACCCCTGCCGGGGCAGGCCCATCCCCCTGGCAGCCTGCCAGAGGCCCCCAACTTCTGCCAGGGCCAGTTCCTCCCCTTACCAGCCCCTCCAAAGCCCCCGAGTTCTGCCACAGCTGGTCCCACCCCCCACCAGCCCCATAAGGCTGCCTCCTCCTGCCAGGGCTGGTCTCTCCCCTGCCAGCTTTCCCAGAGCCCCTGACCACTGCTGCGGCTGGCCTCTCCCCCGCCAGCCCCCCCAGGGCCACTGACCCCTGCCTTGGCCAGCCCCATCCCCCAAGCCCCTGCATCCCTGCCCCTCCACCCCATTCTTAAAAAAAAAAATGTCCCTGTCCAGCAGCTGCCATCTGGCTGACTGGGGCACTGCCCGCACAGTGCGGGGCAGGCTGACAGCCCCAGCAGCCCCAGTCTGGGCTCTCCTGCCCCCCCCCCCGTCTTGTACTGCCCAGGGTGGGGGTAGGCTCTGCCAGAAGGCCCAAGAGCCCCCCCACCCTGCTTCTCAGGTAAGAAGAGGCTTTTTTCCCATTTTTTTCTGTTCTTTCCTTGGGTTTTTTTTTTAAGTAATGGTGCTTGGGGGTGTGGGGCTAGCCTTGGGGGCCTGGAGGTGCAAGTTGCAGGGTGGGGCTTGATGGGGCACCCATTGGGGGGTCTGGGAGAGCAGGGGGTGAGACTGGGTGGGGCAGCCATTGGGGGGGCTGCAGAAGCTGGTGGGAGATGGGGCCAGGTGGGGCAGCAATTGGGGGACTGTGGTGGGCATGTGGGCCTTGCAAGGGGGTGGTAGCCCCTGTGGGGGCCATTTGACCCCATTGGGGGGGAATATTCCCCTTGTGTGGGTGCCAAACCCCCTGCTGGTGTGCTGAACCCTTTGTCTGGGGGCTGCATCCCCTGTTAGGGGACCATAGCCCTTGTGTGGGGGACGAACCCCTTGTGTGGGGGCCATCATCACCCTGTGGGAGGGAAGCAAAATATATATTAATGAATTCATGAAACCTGTGTTTAGAGTTCATTTTATTATTATGATGACAGACTTGCTTTAACACTGCAGATATATCAATAAAACATTGTCCAACTGAACACTGTCTCTGTCTCTGTCTCTCTTTATAGCTGTCTTTTGTTTTACTTGTGGAGGAACATGGATTTGGGGATATTTTAGAGAGTGATTTTGGGATTTTTTTTTTATCAGGGATTTTTCAGTTTTCTAATAGGGAACACCAGAATTCCTGTTAGGAAGGCCAATGGCAGGACTCTGGCTGCTCAGAGCTGGCACCTTGGACCCAGCTGGCTGTGGCTGACCTCCTAGACAAATGGGGCCAGCAACTCTGCAACTGCAGTCCACTGGCAGCTGGCCCAGAGGGACACATGCCTCTGTTGTTACTTGCCAGGGTGGCTTTTTGTACTGTTGGGACCAGGACAGGACAGCTTTTTATACTGCTGGCTCCCCCTGGCTGCAGATCTGGGAGGAGGCAGGTAGGGTTATTTTGCCCCAAGTGGCACAATTTGCTCAACACCAAGGTGTATGTCTGAGCACATGTGCTGAAGCAAAAAGCCCTGGCTCAAATTTGCACCACTTCTATTTGTGCTGCTGCAAGCACACACATTTGCATGTGTGGACACGGTCTGTGAGTGTTTTTTGGGTATCCTGGAAAAAGCTAAATAGTAAGAGACAGTTTGTTTCTGGGAATCCCCTACTTACAAACTCTTGGATTTATTTGTCCTTCACAAGGTCTGGTTTGTTACCTCTACTGCTAAAGCAAAGTCAAATCCATATGCTCCCCTTCTGTGCAAAAATATGTGTATAGGAAAAAATGCCAAACTACAGCTGCAGTGGAGCTCAGATCAGACTTAGAAGTACACAGACAGGTTCATACTTCATACTCCACAGCAGGTTCATCCTATTGAAGGCAGGCATTTACACTGTACACATTAGTGTTATATACAAAAATCTTAGAATCTAGTTATGTTTGAACATTATAAGCAGTAACCATTAACTCCAGGTTTTCTAATGCAATCCATAGCCCACAGAAAAGAACTTTTGGAGGACCTTAACTTGCTGTTATTTCTCTTGTTCTCTTGTCTGCAGTCTTGCTTCTGTCTTATCCTTTTTTTTTTCTCGCAGCAGGACTCTAATGCAGCTTTTTTGGAAGAAGGGTTAGCCCATGGGATAAGAGCAGTATATTAAAGTTCATACTGAACTACTACATTGTCAACATGTCTACATGTGAAATTAATGCAACACAATAAACTCTGGTGCATATTGTGCTGGAGTTTATGAGTCCTGGGTGCAGCATCTTCATGTGCACCCAGGACTGCTGTGCATTGAGCTAAAATAGAGCAATCCTGGCTAGCAGGAGGACCAGGTCAACCCACCAACCCAGCTAGGTTGGTCCAGGGCTGCTCCAACCTAACTCAACATCCTGCAGAGGGGGTGGCTGCAGGATGAGGGTGATTCAGTGTGGGACTAGCTGGCCTTTGTATGGAAGCACCCTTGTGCCCCAGCCAGCCCTGTCAGCATCTACATGTGAATTTCTGTACATTAAAAAATGCCACTACAGGATAGTACTTGCATTACAAATACAATTACAAATACTACCATGGGTGTCTTTAAAAGAGGGCTGGATAGGCATCTGGCTGGGGTCATTTGACCCCCGCACTCTTTCCTGCCTACGCAGGGGGTCAGACTCAATGATCTGTTGAGGTTCCTTCTGACCCTACTATCTATGTATCTATAACCTATGGCATTGTTAATTATTTTTCTGTGGCCAAATAGGGCCACATGTGTAGATATGGGGTGTGTCTACATATTCCTTAATGCATAGTAATTACTGAGCATTTAATTTAGTACTTGCTTAATAAAGTACTAAATACACAGTAACTAGAGTTACTGATCAGTAGTGCCCATGAATGCCTTTTTTAGTGATACTACTCTACAGTAGCCTAATAATACTGCACAGTAGTGTATTAGCACTGTCCGTGCTGTGATGTGCTACTGCACAGCATTAGGCTACTGCACATTAAGCATTTTGTATAGACATGTCCACTGAGATCTTACTGCAGAACTAATTAGCCAGCTCTGCAGTAAACATCTCATGCAGCTTCACCCAGTCTGTAAAAAATTGCCCCTGAAGAGTTTGCAGAGTATAGTTGCATTGATTAAAGTGTTACTTGGAAATCAATAATCAGTGACAAGACACATTTCTATGGAGCTTTTAACCATAGATAACAGTGCAATACTTAAGATCCTGCCCTAGTTTGTCAAAAAATTTCTGAGCTGCTGAACAAGATGAAAACTATTCTGTTTCACTAAATTCACTACTAAGCTGGTACTTAGAGAGGGACAATAAATGATCTGACAACAAATGGAAGCTTTACACTTCTGTAAAAATTGTTGTATGTCTCCAGAGATAGACACAGCTTTCTGATTGTAATGTCAAGACCATATCAAGGAAGCCTACTGAGATCCCATTGTTTTTATGTATGAATTCCATTTCATAATGACAATAAAGTGTTTCAGGCACCGTGCATTTCAAGTCTGTTGTTGTACTTCACAGGAGATTAAATTCACTTGGGCCTTTAGCCTAATGTTTTATTTCACCACCCAAGGTCTGCTATAATCAGCCATAAATGTGTTGTTTCTCACCTCTAATTGCTTATAAAATATGACTATTCTCAGTAGGTGTTTTTCAAGGGCTGTTTAAAATATCATAAATACACAGGCTGGAAAATTACCTTCATTTCTTATTTACTACCTCATCATAAAGTATTACTTACGGAAATCTATACCAAACTGTGTATCCTCACAGAAGATTACTTAAAATTAGAAACTACAATAAATTCTTGAAGTTGGAGAATAATAAAAGAATCACTGGATTTATTGTGTGGAGTGGGTCAATTATTTTTGTAAATAAACATTAAGATTTTGTTTTAAAAGCAATTTTTATCTGGAACGGAGTTCATTCACATATTGCACATTTGAAAAGGATTTTTAAAAGACTTTAAATTATGGTAGATAACTATTTTAAACAAAGAACAATCTTCCTGCTACTTTCTGGCAAATGAAATGATTTCAAATAATTAAAAATTACAAATTAATTATATGAATTCTGACAGCCTCTGTTGCTCTCATTAATCTGAGTGGTTAGTCATACGGGATCACAAATATTCAATATGTCAGTTATATTCCTGGTGAAACTCCATTTTTTCAAATGTATGCTATGGAGTCCTGTTTGATTAACACAATAGGAAAACAGCAGGCAGGGGAGATTTGTATGTTTGTTTTTTGCTCATAAGTTCCCAGAGTCTTGCTCCAGGGAGCTCTGCGTCCAAAAAGCTCTGTCACCTTTCTTCCTCTCCTCTGCTTCTTCAGATTTTTTATCTCTTAGTTGATGCCTCCTGCAAATCTGCAGTCTAGCTCTTATAACTGCAACTAGGAAAACCACCTAACTGTGCACAGTTTAGCAGTAGTCTAAGATGCTGACTGTCCTTTGGTGGTACCTGCAATGTTTCAACTGCCTTTCTTAAAAAGAAGTTTGATTGCTTCATGCTTTGATAAAATAACTGAAGGAGAGACTGGCTAATGTACCACTCGGTGAGCTTTGCTACTGTCTTTGGAACAGAAACACCCAAGAAAATAAGATATGCTTCCAGTAGTACTTGGAGAAGCAGCTGAAAACAAAGTAATTACAAAACTACATAGACAAATTAAAACACTAATACATACATAGAATAATTCATTAAATAAAATAAATATTATATGAAAAGAAAATTTCAACTTGTTCTACATTTTTTTCTAAAGTATTTGTTTAAACAAGTTTATTGCTTCAAAACATTTTTCCTGAAAAATTATACAACCTCGTAAAATGGCTAGCTTAGTTGAAACTGCATTTTCTTATAGAAAATTACTTCCTAAAAAATTTTAAACTAGTTCTTCTAATAATAAGAACATATATAATTCCTGGAATTCCATCAGAATGTTGTTTATTGAGGTTTCACTCTAAATTTAATATTAGACATACCAATATTAAAAACACATACCTTAAAAATATTCATTTAATGTAATGTCCCAAATAATTTAAGGTAGTCCTGATACTCTGTAAAGGTCTCTGATCCTATGAAGTCTTTTTCATTATATAAAAATTTCTTATACTGGTATGTCCAGGTCATCCAACTTTAAAACTGGAGTCCATTTGCTGAATTTACTAAAACGGGGTTTGCTACTTTAGGATCTGGTAGAAGAGAATGGCTGGTAGATTCAACTTGTAAAACTATCTTTCCTTAAAACAAACATTATTTAACTCATTACTGCAAGAATTCCTGATTGTGAAGTTGGAGTCATATGGTAGGTCTTTATGACTGTCACATATGTGGCTTAAGGATTTAATTTATTTCTAACAATTTGCAACTTCATTTCTAGAAGTAGAGATAGGTTAAAAAAACCAAACTACAAAATAATATGCAACTCAAGCTTTCCCCAAAATTTGAAGTGAATTTAGTCTGGAAATGTTTTGAGGCTTACAATGGGGATGTAACTCTTATTTTACATTTTATGTCATGCTTCACTGAATTGGTACAAGAGCAGAAACACCACAGCTTCTTGATAAAAGTTATTTGCATACATCTGCCTTTCCCTTCTCTCCCTCTCAAAAGTACTGAAAAGTCATTTATTACATGCTATTTAGAAAAGTACTGAAAAGTCAATTATTACATGCTATTTAGAAATGTTCCCATCACTTGACCTAAAAGTTATATATCTGGAGTGGATAGTGATGGAAAATAGGCCTGCATGAAGTGTCTAGTATTTGCTTTGGATTCAGATTTGGCTGATTCAGGAGACAGTGATTCTAGTCTATGATTGGAATCACTGTCCCAATTTGATTTTGTCAAATCAGCAGAATCTCCAAATCAGCCAGGCCAGGTCCATCCCTTGCCCACAATGGCAGCTCCAGCACCTGGGGAAAAAAAAGCCCTGGTTCAGTGGGTGCTACTGGAAGGGGGGGGGGTGATCCCTGCTGCCCTCACTGCCCCATGCTGCATGGGGAGCTCTGCACCAGCCCCACAACCCCACCTCACTCCCACAGTCCCCCCCACAGGTGCCTGCCTGGGCCAGCTTCAGCCCTTTAAGAAAAAAAACAAAACAAAACAGAAAACCCTAGACTCACCATTCCTGCCAGGCTTAGGGATGATCCCCACTGCCCTGCACCATGTGGGGGGCTCTGCATGAGCCCCTGAAGCACCAGGCCAACAGAGGAGCAGTGAGTCCCGGGGATATTTTCCATTTTTTTTTCTTAAAGGGCCAGAGCTGGCCTGTGCAGGACACCCCTGGGTGGGCCAGGGGAGTGAGGGAGGTGGTCTGGGGGCACATGCAGAGCCCCCCATGCTGTGTGAGCCAGTGGGGGGAAGAGGGGATGACTCCCTTCACCTGGCAGCACCCAGTGAGCACCAGGGCTTTTTTTTTAAATACTGTGAGCTGGGGCAGGGGAGCAGCCATGGGCAGGGGCTAGAGGAGCAGGTGGAGGTGGGAGGGACTGGGGGAGTGGAGGGGCCGGGGGGATGTCAGAAGTCCCCCTCTGGTCCCCTTCCCTAAACCCCTTGCCCTCACCTAGTACTTACCAGCTTGGAGTGGCTGCAGCTCCCTGCTGCAGCCACTGGGGACTGCCCAAATCATCAAAGCTCTACAAATCTTTGCCAAAGATTCAGAGAGCTTAAAATTGATTCAGACCTTTTAAATTGGTCCCTTGATTTGATTTGGATTCAGAGATTTGGCCTCTGAATCAGATCAAATCTCTGAACTGAATTGACAACCAAAGCTTTGCACAGCTCTAATGGAAACATACATCATAATGGTGTCAAGAGAGAACTGCATTTGTAATGTTTTTATTCAGTTAATTATTTTTTTGTTCATGAGTAATCCTTAAGAGGTGCTGCAGTCTTTCTCCAAGACTTCCCATTTGGAGTAAGCAAAAAGGTATAAACAGTGTTATGGGCAAGAAGTTACAACTCTCAAATAAAATGTATGGAAGAAGAAAATCCTTCAAAAGCCATTTATGGTTCTAAAGATTTTGCTAATTTTTTCTCTCCATGACAGCCTAAGTTACCATCTGCAAGAATCATTTGACTGAGTTAAGTGATGAGCAATGTTGTTTTATGTATTTAAACAGCTAGCACAGTGTCAGCACAAACAAAAGCCATTACATTTGTGGTGGTCTTCTGTTTCAAACAAAAGGCTAGTCCAGTATGCCAATGAAACATTGTAAAACTAGTGTCTGATGGTTCCAGACTTAAAGTAGAATAACCTGTGGACACTGAGGCAGGCTCCGGGTGGCAGAGGAGGTCCTTGTGCCTGATGCACACCAGGTGAGGTGTACGGGTAGTAGCACCAACCCGGGTGTGCTCTGGGTCCTGGGTAGATGGGAGGCTGTGCTGCGGGAGCAGAGAACTCCACAGAGAACTCTGGAGACAGGAGTAATGTAAAAGTAGAAAACTTTACTTACAAACTTATGTACACGGATGATGATGAGGTATTAGATGAGGCAGACAGTAACATAAGTCGCGAAATTGGCGCAGCGGCTGCAGCCAGTTGGCAGCGTACTGCAAGCCAGCAACTCTCAGGCCTGACCCTGATACCTCACGAATACAGATCGATCACCAACAACACTCGACGACCTACACTCTCCAAACGACCCACCGACCCACACAACCCAGACAACCCACACCACCTCTAGGGCAGGGTCCCTTTTTATACAGGTTCTTACGCCAATCAGGTCGCTAGCCTGATCGACCCTTCTAGAAACCTGTCAATCATCTTATATGGGTCAACTCATCCTATGTAGGTCATTTCTTTAACCCTTTATAAAACACAGTTAGTCATAACATAACAATCATAACAACTCATTCTCTAATTGAAATCAATTAACCTGGCAGAAGTCACTAATTATTTACTTCCCACATAACCCAAAGGAAAAGTTATTCATAGCACAAAGAGTTTAGATAGCATTGTTTAGCAGAAAAATATCAACAACATATCACTTGGATCTGGAGATGGGAACTGAAGCTGCATTATCTAAAAAATAATTTTAGGGTGATCTTGAAAGCCTAATCACAACAATAATAGAATAAAAGAAAAAAATTGTTTCTCAGATGATGCCAGGCCCAAAATCAATGTCATCTTCCTATCTTCCCATCTTCCTGTCAGATCATGCCGTTAAAAACAGGGCCTCGGTCTGCCCAAAACAGCTGCTCAACCCAGTCTGTCATCCTGCACCTTACCATTCAGACTGGGTCGGGCTGGCCAGAATCCTCCATCAGGGCCTAGCCTTCCATCCACTCCCCATACCAGAGTGGCCAGTCAGGTTCAACTCACCCTCCACTTTTCTCCATTTAAATCCTGCAAAGGAACAGGAAGTGTCTGGGTAACAGGGCTCAATCTGATCCCATACTGCCTTGCTGTTATATCTGGTTTGTGTTCTGCATCTGTTCTCTGCTTGATCCCCTGGTTACTTGACCTTCAAGTCCTACAAGCCTGGATGCAGGATCTGCTGATGGGGAACTAATTCCTTTAGTCCTACCAAGAGAAACACCAGTGCTGATGTTAGAAGACATTGGCTGTGGGAGGAGATTGATGCACTCCAGGCCTGCCCAGTAGAGTCCCACACCCCTCTCCCATTACCCTAAATTAATGGTAGGGACTAGCAGCACTACTTATCCTAATGGCCCTACTTCATTCAACACTGCTGGAAACCTGGGACTGCTGCCCAATCTGTGATTCAAGGAGGGATCCCTACTACTGTCACCCTCACAACAAGATTACAATTTCCCCATTGACCTACAGCCTGCGGAAAATATTACCAGTGTAATGTATCCATGCCATGCCAGAGCCAAAATGTGTTGCCCTCTAAAAGTACTTGCAAGAAAACCTGGCTCAGGGGTTCACAAGAAAATCTATCTCACAAGCAGGTCCCATGCCTGGTCATATTTGTCAAGGGGGAAAAAACCCAACCCCACCCCTCAAACAATTGGAGCCTCTGCCTTTGTGTGGATTATTGGGCCCTGAACCAAGTTACCATCCAAAACAAGTACCCTCTCTCTCTCATCCCAGAGCTGCCCAAATGACTAAAAACCACCTGCATTTTTGCCAAGGTCGATCTCCAAGAAGCATATAATTTCATGCAAATCAGGGATGGTAACTAATGGAAAATTGCCTTCTGGATGCAGTATGGGCACCTGGGTACTTACTTATGCCTTCAGGTTCACCAACACCCAAGACGTACCTCATGGACCAATTCATTATTGCTTACCTGGATGATATTCTCAGAAGACCCTGACTGGCACATGTTGTATGCCCAAGCAGAGCTGGACAGGCTGTGCTTGGACGTGCAGGATCTACTGACAGAACTAATTCCTTTAGTCCTACTAAGAGGAATACCAATGCTGATATGACGAGAAACATTATTTCCAGAAAATTTACCAGCCCAGACCTTTTGTGGAAGGCTACGTATGAGACAGACTCATCACAGGGGCCATCTGAACCTCATTCTATCCTGTGTGGCCAAAAGACCTTCTTCCCCTGTTCCATGCTATCACCTGGGAGAAAATACCCCTGATAGAGCAGACCATCTTTGCTCAAGAACCACAACTACTGGTTCCACTATAGGTTCATACTTACCTGGGATAAGTTCTATGTGTTAATGGGTCAGGCAAAGCTAAGCATTCTTGACCTAAGCCATGACTGTTAGCAGGCCACTCTACAACTGAAAAGACCTCACCTCTTCAGTTTACCGACATACTGATCTATATATACTTTGTTTTGGTGTTGTCTGCACATAAGGTCTCATTCAAAGATGATTATCTAGGTTACCTAGATAGATTATCTAACGTGTAATACTCTGCAAATTAGAATACTAGTACATTTTTTCTCCTTCTTTAAAGGTAAGATATTATAGATGCCCAGGGCTTCTTCCTTGACTACCTGCAAGGAAACAGATGCTTTTATTTATCATTTTTTTCCACGAAGGCTAGTAGATTTCACACAAACCTTTGCCTGAGAAAAAAAAGGCAGGTGAAGATTGAAAAATTACCACGGCTAATGGTCCTTTTACTTATACTATAATTGTGTCAGAAGATCTCTTACAGTGGCCCTTGTCCTTCCACATGAGTGCTTTTCTCCACTTGCTGCCAGTTTCTAACCTCTGTTTCAGCGTTTAACTAAAATTCTTTCAAGTTCTTTCTCATTCACCACTCCTGACACCATATAGTGATCACTGGGTACATCACAGGCATACCATGAATGAGAAGAACTAAACAGAAGAACTAAACAGCAAACTTTATTGTGGAGCCGGAGGCAAGCTCTGCAACCCCCTTTTCTCTCTCTAGCTAGCTACTGAGCTGGTCCCTATCTGAGGGATGATCTCCAAATCTGCATCCTTTAGGCTCCTTGTTGGTCTCTAAATGATGACTTATATCACTTCTGAAAGGGTCTCAAGAGTTCATCTAGTCCAAACTCTTGGTCAAGGTGTGACCATCCTTATATAAATTGTGCCATCCAAGTTTTTGTTTAACCTGCATTTTTGACACTTTGACAAATTCTGTTGAACTGAATGCCATTCCTCTACAGAACTTATGATGTGCTGTTGGCATAGACTGCAAGATTGACCTGGAGTCTTGGATTTAGATTCCCTTCCCTTAAACAAACTATTGTTTTCCTCCACAAGAGCCTCAGAATTAAGTATCCAGAATGTCTGATTTTTACTTTTCCCTACCAATGCAGGTGACTTCTATAGGGCTAGGTGAAAAGCCTAGGCCGAGAACTGAAGACAAGTTTTATTTTATCTGTGTGCCCTCTGCTTCACTGGGTAATATACAGAAGGATATATGGCTTCTGTAGCTTTTATTACAACTGAGAAATACTGTGCATCCATGTTTCCCAAAAATCTAAGAACCTACAAAATGTTAAGAGACGTTATATAATGTAGGTATAATAAAGCTGCATATACTTCCAAAAACCAGTAAATCAGGATCTGTGAATGGGGCCTTCGTAGGCTATTGACAGAACACAAAAATTACATATAAAACTGTCAATGAATGACCCTTTTTTTTTTTATTGATGCATGTTAATATGTGGCAGTCGCATTAACATTAATGGGGATAAAGCAGCCTGAAGGTAAAATCTACCGCCAAAAGCAGCCGTATTCTATTATATATTCACATACTTTCAAGGTATTTATTTTAACGTTCAGAATTTAAGGACTATCATACACCTTGATTTTCTTTGCAATGCAAAAGTTTCTCTGTTTATGTCGCCTTCAAGTGGAGTTGTGAATATTTGGAAGTCTCAAGGATTTAGCTTGAAAGTGTTTAAAAAACATGATTCTCTATTATAACTGTACTTCTACTCAGATTTTCTATAGGTTCCTTCACATTACTTGAAGAAGGCTAATTGTTTGAAGAGACAATTATTCCAGTCAGATAATTCTTATGTCACTACCTATAGCCAACATTCATGCAGTACAATAAAAGAAGGATGTTACAGCAAAAGCCAGGGTTTGATGAGGGATTGCAATCATGTGCGATTATAAGTCTTGAAGTAACAATATCTTGGCTGTCTTTCTCCACTTTCACCATATAAAATAAATACAGATAAACATTAAAACAATATTACATAGCTATGGGCATAAGAAAAATAACAGACAGCTACCATAATAAAGTTAACTGTAAAATACAGTATTTTATTGAAAACCATTACCTAACTAAGCCAAACAAAACAGAAACCTTCTTATAGTGTGGTTCTTAATACTTAACAACACCTCTGGTGGACAACAGATCTGGCATGAATAAACAAAATGGAGCATCCTTTCTTTGTACCCTCAAAGCCAACAAGGACCTGACTAGAAGCAATCTCTTCTTTGCTGCAAAAACTGCTAAATTGAGAGACTTACAGTCTGTGTGAGAAATAATGTCATCATATCCTACCTCCACAAATGACCACAATAGCCTACCACCAGACACAGCTCTCTGTGTTATATGGACCTCAGCTATGTTTTACAACTCACTAGGTATATTGGAGCCTATCAACATAAGAAAATTGTAATTTAAATGCCTGTAACTAGACCATATTGACACAAGCTGGAAGGTGAAGAAACCCAAAGAGTAGTTTGTCTGTTTTGTCATATAGGAAGGCATCACATGAAATATTGCTTTAGCTGTTCCCACCTGAGACCTTTCCCCTTAGAAGCTGTCTTCACTGTTCCTCACTCGAGCAAAACAGAATATATAAAACCAGCTGACAATAAGGGCCTTCAAGAACTGTTATGCACACTTGTTCTGTTATGTCTACATTGTTTCCTTGAAAGGCTTGGGACCACTGAGATACAAGACCCCATTCTATTCCATTCCATGCATGCCATCATCTAAATCTCAAGCAAATGCTCATAGGCAGTTTACAGTGGAAGAAAGTGGGTATGACTTTGTTTCTTAGTGGTGGTCTCAGGCTTTCAGGGAGGTAGATAAGTATGGTCTTTGCATAGTTCTCTGTCTCACATATCAGCTTGTTAACTTTTTGAACAAAATTCATATCTTTCTTAATGTAGTGTTTCTACATTAATGAGCGCAATGCCCCTGCCTCCCTCTTCATTGTGACTTTTAAGTATTACCACTATGCAAATAAAATAAAATTCAGCTGCAGGAACAAGTTGCCTCATTAGAACAGATGTCTAGATATTTATTTTGGCACTGCTAACTGTGTGTAGGCTTATCATAATTAACCAAAGTTGATAACAGAATGCACCATTAAATGTGAGTCTTTCTCCCTCTCTTTATCACTAGCATAGTAGGAAGCCAAATAGGGGGAGCTTGAGAATCTTCTAGGGAAAAGCTCTGCAGTGATCCTGACACAAAAGAAGAGAGAAAGTAGAATTAAAACTAATACTGTATCTCTTATTCTAATACAATTCCTTATTCAGTTTAAAAGACATCCGTTCTTTCTGTGGTTCCCTTGTTTTTTCTTTCTTTTTTCACTATTGTCATATGATAGAAGACATTTAGGCTTAGTACAGATATTAAAAATGCCTGAGGCAGAATTGATCGAAGTTATGCAGTTTTCTGCATGTGGCCTAGGTTAAATTAGTAGTGAACAGTATACACAATGACCCTTTAATAGGGGTGACATGCAGGCTGCCTGCACTGACTGAGGCCTTCAGGTTGGGGGCACTCCTGCATGCCTTCCAGTATGCCCCATGTCCAAGCATAGCTGAGCACGCACCTGGGACACCCCTGATTGGCTGAGGGGGCAAGCATGCCCCCACATTCCTCCCAACCTAGTACTGTGGGACCCTGTAACTGCGGGCCAAAATGGCCTTGCAGAATCCCAGGTGCATGTGGCCTGGGTACCTGCCACCAATGCCCAAGCCATGGAGGTCACAGAGTTGCCTCTGCACAGATCCAGTCCTGAGGTTCTACACCCTGCCACCCCAACTGACCAGAGAAGAACCCCTCACACTGAATCCTGCTTGGAGTTGGGGCAGAGGTTCATACTGGGATCTGGGTGACTGTTTCTAGCCTCTGAGATGTGATGTGCAGGAGCCAGAGTCATGATCCATAGGGCTGCACCTAAGTATGAGGACATAGGGGTCCCTGGCTGGCTGCATGGGAGCCAGGGTTGGGGTTGTGCCCAAGCATGAGGCTATGCCCAAGCACAGGGCATGGGGATCCCTGGGTGCATGTATGGTAGCCAGGGTCAAGGCTGTGCCCAAGAACAAGGCATGAGGTTCCTCAGCAGTGTGTGCAGGAGCCAATGTTGGGTTCCATGGGGCTATGCCCAACCATAGGGGAATGGAGGTGTCTGGCTGGGTATGTAGGAGCCAGGGTCTGGCTCCATGGGCCTGTGCCTGAGCACAGGGTTCTCCTGGGCTCAATGTCAGATGTGTGTGTACATTGTGGGGTGCTTTGTGATGTAGTGTGGGGGCATGATCCAGAGGCACTGGTGCCCAGATCCTTGGGCTTGTTCAGAGGACATAGATTGCCAGCCCTCCCCAACCCTGCTGTCTGCCCATGGCTGTCAGATGTACAGAGGCAGGAGCCAGGCTGGGGAGAGGGTGTGTGCTGGTTCAGGTCTGGGAGACCTCAGGGGTGGGGCCTACTGGGTCCTCAGCCAAAGTAGCCAAGCATGACCTAGTGCTCCGTGTAAGGGAGGATCCCCCTCCGTGTAAGGGGGATGGTTGCGGGAGGAGCACAAAGGAGGCTGGAATGCTGGAGGACAGCTATGTAATTTGATTCAATAGGTGATCTGGTACAGAAGTTCAATTCACTAGTCTAACTTAAATGATAGAATAAGCAAATCATAGAAAATTAGGGTTAAAAGACCTCAGGAGATCTTCTAGTCCAGAGGTCAACAACTGCCAACAAACATGCCGAGCATGACACACAACAGCATTTTGTTCAGCACAACACCACCAGCCTAGGCTCTAAGAAGCTGCTCCAAGCCATGGAGCTCAGGCTGCTTCCAGGAGGTGGCTGGGAGGCTGCAAGCCCTACTGCAAGCAGATCAGGCTCTGTGGACCAACTGCAGCTCGGAGGCTGCAAACAGCTGCTCTGGGTTCCAGCATGTCAGCAGTCCAGTAACTTCCAAGGTAGACATTGTGGGTTTTTTTGGCACTCTGGCCAAAAAAAGTTGCCTACCCCGATCTAGTCCAACCTCCTGCTCAAAGCAGGACTCTCCCCAACTATCACATCCCTGCCAAGGCTTTGTCTAGCCAAGTCTTAAAAATCTCCAAGGACAGAGATTCCACCTGTCTGAGTAGCCTGTTATAGTGCTTTACTAACCTCCTTATGAGAAAGTTTTTCATTGTATCTAACCTAACCTCTTTCTGAAACTTGAAACTGTTGCTCTTTGTTCTGCCATCTTTCACCACTGCAAATAGTTTAGCCCCACCCTCTTTGGAACCCCTCCCCTTCAGGTAGTTGAAGGCTGCTATTAAAACCCCTTTGAGTCTTCTCTTCTCCAGACTAAATATGCACAGTTCTCTCAGCCTAGGGTGGCCATTGAGGTACCTCAAGAATAGAGGACAGTTGTATTTAGTGCAACTGCCCACCACCATGAACTTCATATGCCTGCTGAGGCTAGGAGGGGCATGGTGAGCTCCCGCAGGTTGAGGTGGTGGTGTTGGCAATGGGGGCATGATGATGTTGAGCTCCCACAGACAGCCATGGTGGTGTCAATATTGGGGCGGACCAAGTGGGGAGCTCACACAGGCATCCACGGCAGTGTCAGTGAAGGGAGATAGGAGGTGCCGAGCAGTGAAAAATAGAGAACAATAAGGTATCTGGTTTCATATCAAGGGCAGAGGACCAGAAAACCAGAATGTCCTCTATAAAACCAGACAAATGTCCACCCTACCTCAGCCTCTCTTCAGAAGTCATGTGCCCCAGCCCCCTCACCATTTTTGTTGTCTTCTGCGCGACTTTCTCAAATTTTTCCACATCCTTTTTATAGTGGGGGATCCAAAACTGTACACAGTACTCTTGATGTAGCTTTACCAGTGCTGAATAGAGGGGAATATTTACTTTCCTTGATCTTCTGGCAATACTTCTATTAATGCAGCCCAGTAAGCCATTAGCCTTTTTCACAGCAAGGGTACCCTGTTGGCTCATATTCAGGTTGTTGTCTGCTGTGACCCAAATTGATTAGATTTGTGTGCACATTGAACCAGGTCTATCTTAGGCTGCATTCATCCATTTTTAGACTGGTTTGTATGTGCCAAACTTCTGTAGGATTACTGGTTTAGATCGATTTCTAATAACTTAGACTGATTTATGTGTGGTGTCTGTACATCGCCTTAATGATGGTGATGTTGCTGCCTCATCAAGAGAAGACCCTTATCAACATAGAGAGCTTAGAACTCTCTTTGAGAAGGAGATTATGGAAAGCAAGATGTTTATCCCCTTAGTTTCAAAGGGGAAAATAAACTATGTGCTCACCTTGAAATGTGTCCCCACAAATTTCATAAATTCTCTGTCTCCAGAGCCACAGAAATCTGATGTTCTGCCTCTACCTAATCGCACATCAATAATATACACATCAGCAAAACTGTAATCCTAGTTGGAACACATGCAGGGAAAAAATTGCCACTTTGCACTTTTAAACCTATTACTGTAATAAGCAATGATGGAAAAAGAATCTAAAGCTTATTCTAATTTTTCTATCCTTTTTTGCTGGAGAGAAGAAAGCTATCTAGCAGTATTGCACACTCAAATGATTTAATCGTGAGCCTTTTAAATTTTCTTCTTTAATTTCATGTTCCTGGAGTCATGTGAGAAAATATAAGAATATCAGCTTTTATTTAAAAAGTATCTGTTCCCTGGGTTTTCTGAGAAGATGATGAGATGATGAATATAGGAATTTTTAAAATTTAATATATATATATATATATATATATATATATATATATACACACACACACACACACACACACATATATATACACACACACACACACACACACACACTGTTTATATATATAACAAACAGAAAACCAATAAAGATTAACACTAAATGCTAAAATACTTGAGATTTTTAAGGCAGCCTCTCAATATTTTTAAGCCCTGACTGATGATTTTGAATGATGGATTGGCATTAATGCTATAGATCTCAAGCAAAAAAAAATACGTCCTTATCATTAGCAGGACATTGAGTAAAGGGGGAGTGGGAAGGTAGTGTCAGGCTATAGTGAATAAGGTATTCAGATATTAGTTGCTCTCTTAACATTTTCAGACATATGAAATTATACACCAACATTATTTTCAATGTCATCATCATGTGTAGTCCCTTTGGCTACAAAAAAAATTGCACCTATTAATGGCAGAGCTGAATTTGATCC
Source organism: Caiman crocodilus (assembly GCA_030014935.1). Lineage (NCBI taxonomy): Eukaryota > Metazoa > Chordata > Crocodylia > Alligatoridae > Caiman > Caiman crocodilus. The sequence goes on from JAGPOW010001296.1 coordinate 99,282,719, forward strand.
ACAGTTTTTATCTTTTTACCCAATATATACTATCTGCTCTTAAAACAAATCAACCCAGAAATGTGCTGTAGTTCAGAAGTCTGTCTTGATGGATGGGGAAATTAAACTCTGAATAGTATCTACCCCATTTAAATCTTATCATGTTAGAAGCTCTACAGGTTGCAGAAATATAGCAAGGTATATCAAACAAGGTATGATTATGTGGAACTGTTAAGTTTCTTAGGTTTATCTTCAGTTTCAAAAGAAATTATGGAGTAGCATAAAGGAATGGTAAGCTCAGAAATCTTTGAAGATCGCTATGTCTTCTGTTTGTCAATGTATTCTACAGCATAATTATTCAATATATGACAATATTTAAAAGAGGCAATAATAAGACAGTATAATAAGTAGCTCACATTTAAGGAGTTTGTTTCAGGACCCAGATATGGATTACAGGATGAATAAAGCATTTGCAAAAACATATGAAAATATCAGGATGGGATAGCCAGCTATCATCTGATAATTTTTACTGCCAGAAAACTCATTTTTAAATAATTGCTAATATTCAGAACAACTGCATTTAACAGCTTTTAATCATTAAATCTTGGTCTACATCCAGCTTTTCCCTTTGAGGAAGCTTATTGCTTTTTGCTGGCATCAATCAGAAACCAAACCAAAACAAACCAAATAATCAAGTTATTGTATATTATATGTTGCAATAAGAAACCTCCTAGGATTTTCTCACTTAACTTTGAGTCATAGATGGGAAAGTACATGTTCATTAATTTTTATAAGTATAAATGAATGAAAAACGTGAATCATATTAAAGCAGGAACAATTGGTCTTGGGGCAGGGCAAAACGTGTCAAAGCAAAAATCTTTCTATGCCATGGATAAACTCCCTGCCATTATAATAAAGGTGGTTATCAATAAATGCATTTGGTGTATTCTCTATACTGTCTACACAAGATTGTTAGCATTAGCATAGTTTAAAGCAAAGTAAGCATGTGAATCTACATATGTTCATACTCGGTATGCAGAAAACTGTCCTATTTCTAAGTAAATTTGCTATCTTGAAATCCAAGTAGCAAATTTACTTGAGAGTAGTAATTGTACAATAGCGTTTGTGTAGACACCTGACCAGGAGAAAAAATATGCTCCCAGTTAGCCATCCACTGGCATGGAGATAGATCCCAGCTCCTGGCAATTCCTGCTGTCAGGGCAGGCTTTGACACAGGAGCTCAGGAGGGGAGAATGTCTCCCTGCCTTGGCAGCAGGGGGCTCCAAGCTCCGTGCTGTGAGATTGTGATTGGGAAGTGTGGGGCTGGAGGATCCAGCCATTGCAATTGGGGAGTGTAGGGCTAGGGGACCTTTATTTCCCAGTGCAAGCTTTGTGACTGTGGGGCTAGTGCTGGGAGATCCTTATTTCTCAGCATGAGGTTCACAGTCACGGGGCTTGGGCTGGGAGATAAGGGTGTCCCAGCCTGAGCCCCATTACTGTGGTGCTCAGGCCTGGAGATAAGGATCTCTCAGCCCAAGCCTGACAACTATGGAGCTCAGGCTGGGAGAAGAGGGCCTCCCAGCCTGAGCCCTGCAGCCATGAAGCTGAGGCTGGGAGATAAAGGTCTCACAGCCCAATTCTTGTGACAATGGAGGTCAGGCTGGGAGATAAGAGTCTCCCTACAACGGCCCTGTGATCACGGAGTGGGTGCTGGGAGTTCACTGCCACCGCAAGGGAACCTGTTCCACACCCAGTTCTGTGAGCATGGAGCTGGGAGGGAAACAGGCTGGGGAGCTTATTCCCCACTCAGCTCCACATTTATGGAGCTGTGCGGGGAACAAGCCCCCAGCCTGTTTCCCCCAGCTTTAGGCTTATGGAGCATGGAACAAGCTGTTCAGCCTTCACGCAGTGTACGGGGCAGGGGCTGGAAACTGTCCTGGTCAGGGACAGGTCCCAGCCCCATGTTCCAATTGGGTGATCAAGGCACAAGGCTTGGAAAGAAATGCAGGGGTGGGGTAGGTCCTGCCCCCTGCCCCAATCTGCTGGTAGGGCAATTAGCAGTAAGTTAGCTGACCCACCAGAAGATTAGGGCTGGGGGCTGGGACCTACCCCACCCCTGCAGCTCTTTCCAAGCCCCCTGGCCCTGACTGAGGAACCAGTGTCAAGAGTTCCCTGCTGCTGGGACAGAGGGATGTTGTCCCCATTCAAGCAGCAGGCAGGCCCCTGGGCCAGGAGACAGTTGTTTCCTGGCCTGGTGCTCCCTGCCAAACCCAGAGCTAGCACCTGGGGGGAACCTGGAGCTCCCGTAGATGGTGGCAGGGGCCTACTGTAGGGCTGCAGGAAACTTGGTGCAAAGAGCAGAAAATCTACTTCCTAATCCTCACATGTGTAAACACCTGCCTGAAATCACTCACTACAGAGTAGCTTACACCAGAGTAAACTTAGGCTGAATCAAATGCATGTGTAGATGCACCCAGTAGGACTGTGTGGAATTTCGATGGTGTTTCATTTATACTCTACTTTGACTCATTTCAAGCTCAAACCAGTGAAATCAAAACTAAATGAAAGGTTTCAAAACATCCTCAAAACAAAACGAGGGCACTCGAAACATTTTGGAAGTTTCAAAATGTTTTGAATTTTGAAGCTGGGATTGCTTGCAGGGAAACAGAAACTAAGGAGAGGGAAGAGGAAGCAGGGAAGGACTGCTCTGATATTGACGTGTAGCTGGCCAGTGACTGTGATCCTTCCCTGAGGTCCCTTCCAATCTTAGTGCGCTAGAGGAAGAATGGAAAAAGAGCATAAAAAGCAGCATTGTTTGAACTGAGCTTTCTCTGTGCCTTGGGGTCATTTACTGAGCTATGTGTTCTAGCAGCCCTGCAGTGTCAGAGAAAGGCTATCACTTCCTACTTACTAGCCTGCTACTATCAAGTGAGATCCAATATCTTTGCTTTCCTAATACCCTTTTATTATTATATTCATTCCTTTCAATTTATTCCTTCCCAAAAATCCTCTCTTTTTATTAGACTATTTTGATTCTTTTTCCCCAGAAAAGAAATCTGTGCTTTCTCTCACAATGTGCATTCCATCCACTGTGCAGGGAAGCAAAGCATATATTACATATTATAATATTGAATTTATTCAGAAACACATACACCTATTTGTATATTTATTTATTACATACATATATAAACACATGTATACATTACATGTATACATACATACAATTATCAAAATACATTACATACATACAGATTACATTACAGAAGAACACATAGATTTTCCAGCACATTATGAAACACACTATGAAGTGTGCTAGAAAGGCAGCTGGCAAGCCTTTAGGGAGGGGTGGTAGAGGGGCTGGAGGAAAAGCTGTAAGTCATCCATTCTCCCTCCACCCCCCAAACTGAGATGCAGCCTATTTCCTACAACTAGCAGGCACAAGGCTTCCAGTTCTACTAGCAGCAAGAAGGGAGAAGTGCCACTGCCTGAGTCTGTATCCCATCCAAGAGCAACAGGAGGTAGTGTGGTCTGGGATCAATTTGGGCTGGCAGATGATCCCACGTACACCATCTTCCTGCACTGCTGAGCTGAAACCAGCTGGGGCAAGGGAACACCTGAGCACCATGACTATGCTGAACATACCACAGCACAAAATCGTGAAGATTGTGGAGACTTGGTGGAAGTGCTGGCTGCCACATGTAACCCAAAGGTGAAGGGGAATGTCAGTATATGTAGCAGCAAAACCCTGGATCAGTGGACATAGGTGCTGGTGAACAGTCAGGGAAGCAGAAGGGTGGAGGTTACGGAACACGGAAGAGTGGGATCCATTGTCCCGTGCCAGCATACCATCCACCAGCCAGTCTCCTCCTCCACCACAGGTGCTGCCAATGTGGGCCAAAAGCATGGTTACCATGGTGAAGCCCAGAGGCACTGGACCCCACCATCAGGCAGGTAGCACTCAGGGCTTGGTGGCTGCCTATCTTGCTGAGGACATGGAGCTGCAGCTGTACTCCTTGGCCTGGCAAGCCCCAGTCAGATGTGGCCAGATATGGCCACAGTTGCCTGGGATACCTGTTCTGTTGACCAACCAGTATTCCAAGCAAGAGGGTGTTCAGCATTGCTGGGGATGTAGTGACATCCCACCACACCTGCTTGGATCCTGGTTTGGTGAAGCATCTGGTGTTCCTGAAAGTAAACCACCCACTCCTGTGATTCCCGAAGCTCCATGTACAGACAGAGTGAGCATTACCCTCCTCACTCTGTCTGCACTTCCTTCTTTTTTTTTTTACCCTTAAGTTTCATAACCATTTAGTGCCCCACTCTCAGAGCTGGAGGGGACACTCACTGTATCACCAGCCAGCCGGGAAAGAACATGTCCCTGCTTAGCTCCCATGCCAGGATGAACTTGGAGGTAAGGACAAGGGCTGTGGGGAAGTAGGAGGACCCAGATTCTTGGCATGACCACTAAAACTGCACCCCGCCAGAGTCAGGAGGCCTGGTGCAGTGTGTCTAGCAGTGTGCTGCGCTGGTTCTGCAATGCAGCAGCCCCAGGAAAAACCAGGACCAAGGATCTCCCTGGTGGCACCTTATAACCTCCAGCCACCACATGCATGCATAGTTGTGGCTGGGGAAAGCCCAGAACCATCACATCTTTGATAGGCCTGAGGCTTTCTGGTTGTAGTGGAGTTGTGAAGCTCTGAGTGGGCTTCGCTTAGCAGCCTTGGGTGCCAGCTTTTGGGTTGAAAAACCCTTTGTCAGTCTGAGGAAGCATCTGCAGTTGGTGTAGGTGCGTGCTCTTCCTATATGGAAGGATTATTAAAGAAGCCAGAGGCTGGCATGCAATGCTGGCAAAAAAGTCAGTCAGTGAAAATAGAAATGGAGGCATCAGGAGGTGAGGGGCAGGCTGGAGTGGGGGAGGAAGAGGGATGTAGCAGCAGAGGTCAAAGTGGAGAAGTACCCGGGGAGTCAGATGTCTGGCAGGTTGTAGTGTGTCCGAATTCCAATGTCTATATTGAGTCCATGAGTTTCTGTATAAAGGTGGTTGATGAAGTACAGTTCATAGGTGTCGCACCACTGGAGCCTTAATTCCGACAGGCCCCTGGAGCGAGAATGGACGGATTCTAGCTTGTTTCTTTTTCCCACGCTAGGCTTTGATTTCCTCTTTTATTGGCTGCTAGACAGATCAGATATCGCGAGATTGCCGAGATAAGGGTGAAGA
>JAGPOW010001296.1:99292732-99311833 GCA_030014935.1 Caiman crocodilus
CTTCTGGTCCCCCCTAGTGAGTTTATAGATGGTCACCAGGTCCCCCCTCAGCCTTCTCTTGTGAAGGCTGAACAGGTTCAGGTCCCATAGCCTCTCATTTTAGGGTCTGCCCTCTTGTCCCCGGATCATGTGGGAGGCCCTTCTCTGGACCCTTTCAATGTTGTCCACATCCCTCTTGAAGTGGGGTGCCTAGAACTGGACACAGTACTCCAGCTGTGGCCTGACCAGTGTCACATAGAGGGGGAGGATCACCCCCTTGGCCCTACTTGAGATGGACCTGTGGATGCACGATAAAGTCCGGTTATCCCTGATGACCGTGACCTCACATTGTCAGCCGATGTTCTTCTTGGAGGGAATAATGTTACTTGTGCAATTTGCATTACAGAGTTATTGAGAAAACTGCATAAATAACACTGGAGGCAGGAAGCAGTCTTCTGACCATTCCAAATTTCTGACCAGTGGGTGCATCTACATGTGGCTGTATGGTGCTCTTGTTACTGTGCCATCATCCTTTTAGATGTACTAAAAGATAGCACAGTAACAGCCTGTACTGTACTGTGCCAGCATTGCATGGCTTTTTTTGGCCATTACATCACCATATCAATGCACTATAGTGAGGGAGTGCACTGCTACAGTGATGTAGCAGCAGCAGCATGGTTCTTGCCAATGGATCCTGTGGTGCTGTAGTGCATCACTATGGCACAGTAGCATCTTGTGTAGATGTGCCCAGTGGGCCTGGAGTATATGCTCAGACTGCACTAATGGAAAAGCCTATGAGCAGCAGTCCTCATTACAGTACTTCTTCATGCAAGAGAAACCTGTTGGTAGACATGACCAAGAATTCCAATAGGAAGAAGAATGTACCTGTGTTTGGAGATGGGAAAAAAAAGTGTGGTGAGTTGGTAGTTGCCAGTGTCAAGGTATATAACTTTCCTTTCAGCAAATCAGAAAACTCATGTATGTATAATACTTAGCATCATCCAGTCCTTAGCCTACCCTGCCTTGCAGCCCAATAACTGATAATTTTCACTCTCAGATATCTCTTGAAATAACCCTTCTCTAGTAATACATCTTGCCATACTTCTCACTTACACAGAAGAGTGTAATAGGTATGCAAATGATTTGTCTAATTTTTTTGTTTTCAGACCAGTCTGTGCATTCAGTGCCACAGTTCTTTCCTACCCATACTAATTCAAATCAATAGTGCCAGATCCTACCACTTGTTGTTAAAATGCAACCTAAAATAGTGCTGTGACTTACAGTAGGACAACCCCAAAGATACCTCAGTGCCCATGATATATTTGGCATTAAGGACTCATGTGAAATACATAAACAGCTTTGGGAAGAGGAGCCAGAACCCATAGTTTCCTCCTTGCAAGCACAGGGCAGGGTTCTCTCCCTGGACTACAGAGTCAGGTTCCTTCTTGTTTGCTTTCCTTCAGTCCTCATGATAGTTAAAATGCCTTAGCTGAAACAACAGGGCCTGTATCAAAAACCCACATACATGTCACCATCCAAAACAAAGGCACATCTGAAGTCACTCAGGAATTAGCTAACAAGCCCTACTGAAAAGGGGGATGGTAGACAAGGTGGACAAGCACTCTGTTATCATGCTTCTAGTACTCAAGCAAACCCACTGAGAGCTACCTTAGGTTTATCTATAGAGTAGCGTATTGCACAGTCTAGACATTCCCTTAGACTATATGTTCAGTCATTCATGAAGTAAAATACTGTTTGCTAACTCACCTAACAGCAATAAGATATGGAACACAAAGAATGAACAGTCTAGTTATTGTAGTCTTTCTCCCTGTTTTATAATGCATTAAGAAAGAGGAGAATTAATAAGGAAAAAAGAGAGAAAAAAACATGTCATATTGAATGAATTATATAAAAAGAACAGAAAAAATTGAGAAAAATATAAGGCTCTTCTAAAAGCACTCTGAAATTATTAGACTTCATGAAGTATAATAGTAGATTCTATCTGCATACCAGTATTTCTCATTTTAAAAACATGTTTTGTCTGTACTACTGTTTGGCTGTACCATGTGAAAAGGTCAGCCAGGATAGGATACCTAAAAAAACCCTGAGTATTTAATTGCATGACTTTTGTTATTCCTTAGCCAATAACTTTTATTATTATTCCTAATAGTTATTGTGATTTATATATTGAACAGATATATTACACTGGGTGGGAGTCAAAAAATGTGGGTTTTCTAAACAAATCTTCTGTTGACAGGTAGTTTGACTTTTGGTAATCCATGTGAGTCCTCTGTGCCATATGTGGAGAGGAAATGATTAACAGAACTCTCAGAAAACTTTGCAAGATGCTCTTAAAGTCAGGGGTGAAAACAATGTATAAGTGCTTGGAGTTCAGACAGATTTCTGAATCCTAATGAAACATGCATTTTAACTCACTTAATGAACAACATTTTTAAAACCATGTAACTTACCCTTTCAGAGTATCCTAGAGCATTTATTGTTCTTTATTATAAAGCATCCATTCAGGCCAAAATTTAAATAGATATTTTGGTTCCATACAAGTTTCTATTCTTTATCAGGTATCAGGCAGGGAAATGTAGCCATGCCAGATACTGTTGCAGATGAAATAGAAATTTTACTGTCTATAACAAAAAAGGATGGGAGGCAGAATCTTGTAAAATTAAACATTTTCAGATCAACAACCCTGGAAAAGTTACACTCAAGAGTCTTATAGGAACTAGCTGAGTAGCTCCCTGAACCAGTAAAGTTAATATCCTCAATAAATCTTGGAAAACTAGAGATATTCCATAGAAACAAGGAACTTACAGCATTAAAAATGAATAAAATGAATGATCAAGGAACTGCAGGACAGTTAACATCAATAATAGATAAAGAATGGTTAATTTAGGATTACATCAACAAAGATTTAGAGTTTTAAATATATTTAATGTCAGTCAGCATAGTTTCAATAAAGGTATATTTTGTCAAACAAAATTGTCATGCCTTTTAACAGGATTACAGGTATGGTTAGTAAAGTTAAGTGTGTTAATATAGTGTACTCAGATTGATTCAGAGCATTTTGATTAAAAAATCTTGTATTTACACAGCGCATTAGCTGGATTAAAAACTGGCTCATTGACAAATCTCAATATATAGTTATCAGTGGTGTCTCCCAGGAATCAACTCTTAGCCCAGATAATTTAATACTGGAGGCAGCAATATAGGCAATAATATAATAAAATAACAATATAGGCAATAATATAATAAATTAACATAAGAGTTTAATAAAGTAAGTGTTTAGTGGTAACATTTGCAGATTACATAAAGATTGGTTAATAGTAAAGCAAGAGGAAGATGAGTTATTTTTGAAGAATGTACTCAAACACTTGATTAAAATGTGTTTTAATACAGCCAAATATAAGATAATATAACTAAGGACTATGAATGCAGATTGGGAAACAATTCTGGAAACTTCCATGAGTTGAGAGGTGGTTAGCCATGTTAACCTGAAATCAGGAAGAAGATAGGTCAGGGTGGCACCACAGAGACTAACTGGTTCAGAGAGACATGAGTTTTCATAGACAACAACCTACTTTGTCAGATGCCCTACCTTCTGCTTTTCTTGGAAACAAGTGACAAAGGCAAGGGATCATTGTAGGTAACTGGCTCTACCATGAACTCTTGGTGCAATGCTTTGGCAATATGGGCTAATATCCCTGGATGTCTAAAATTAGGAATATTCAGAGAAAGTAGATAAGTGATCCTGTCAGTGCACTACACTAGTAAAAGGCTACTACAAAACTGTGTGGACACATCAAACAAGATATTGAAGTACTGCACTGAGTTCAAAGAAATATGGCACAAAAATTATTCATGTGTTGGGAAACAACCCTTACTATGTGATGCTTAAGAAGCTCAACTTCTTCAACTTACTGAAAAGGAAGTGGAGAGGTGATTTGATCACAGTGTAGAGGTATTTACATATACAAAGTTTTCCAGGTGGAGGGAGAGGTTTTTCCATCCTTTCTGACAAAGGCATAACAAGATACGGTGGCTGGAAACTGAAGTGAGATGAATTCAAATCTTGAAGTAAGATGCAGTTTCCTACCTGTGCATAATCACCTCTTAAAACCAATTACCAGGAGAGTAAGTAGACTAATTATCCACTTGAAGTCTTGACATCAATATTAGACACATCTTTTTCACAAGTTCCACCCTATGTTACACTTCAAGAAGAATTTTTTTTAACCTTGGTCTGTGGGAGATGTCATGTCTGTGGGAGATGTCAGGGAGGATGATCGCAAATCTTTCTGATTTTGGAACTGGGTGCATCTACATGTGCATTTGCTTAGAGGTGGGTTTACTCTAGATTAAGTTACTTGTATAAACCCACCCTAGGCAGGCATCTACACATGCAGGGATGTGGGAGAAAATCTGCTGTTTCTGGCAGCAGTCTGCTCCTGCCCCTGCACTGTCCCCCTGTAGCAACCATAGGGATCTCTAGGCACTCCCTGGGTGCTCACCCAGGGGGTTGGCAGGGGGCACTGGCAGGAAACAGCTGTCTCCTGCCAGGGGCTTGGAGATTGCTCCCTGCCCCCAGGTGGCTGCCTGCTGCTGGAGCAGGATCTGACACCAGAGCCCAGGTGGGAGCAATGTCCTCTGGCACCAGTCAGGAGCAGAAGACCCAGAAAGAGCTGCAGAAGAGGACCAAGGAGGGGCAAGGAACTGGGAACTGCCCCTCCCCTGCAGCTCTTTCCAAGTCCCATGCCTCGATTGCCTGATCAGGGCATGGGGCTCAGTCCTGTCCCTGACCAGGACAATTCCCAGGCACCACTCTGCAATCATGAGACAAAAGCTGGAGAGTTTATTCTCTGTCTAGCTCCATGATTGCAGAGCTGAGGCTGGGAACAATCTCTCTAGCCCCCACTGTGTAACCTCAATCAGGGAGCAGGGCTTGGGATCTCCCTGCTGTGGTGGCATGGTGTACTGTCCTTGCCTGGGCTCTGGTGCTCCAGCAGTAGACAGCTCCCCAGGGCAGGGAGCAATTCTTGCCCTTGGCTGCCCAGCTGACAGGGAGCAAACTTGCTTCTGGTTGGCCATCTACATGCAATAAGTAATTAAAAGTACATTTGCTACTTGTATTTACAGGTAGAAAATTTACTTACGAGTAAAGAAAATTACTGTGCAGTAAGGATCTGCACATGTAGATGGTGATGCTCACTGGGAAGTAATATGCTCTAATCTCAAGTATAGCATCTTGTGTAGATGTGCCCACTGTGGATCTATGAGCTCCCTGCGCGTCATGCTCTTTTGTGAGTACATTATTGTCCCTGATGCTGTACCTGCTGTACAGACTTCTATGATCTTTTGTGAGTACATTATTGTTTATATTACCTTTAACATGATCCAAAACTTGCTGCTTTTCTGTTAGATAGAGGTTACAATCAAATTTTTTGACTCAACTTCAGGGGTCAGGGAGGTAAGCTTTTCCCTCATTACACAAATGGCTAGAACTTCAGGGTATTTTGTTGGTTTGCTGCAAAGGAATATAGGAGAATAGGACTGGAAGAGACTTTCTGGGCCATTAACTGCAGTCTCCTGCATTTGCTGGGAGAATCCCCAAAACCATCACTTTGAACCCTCACTCCAAAATGTCCAAACAATATTCAAAACATCATAAAGATCCAAAAAATATCCCAATAATATCTAAAATTGCAATGACACTCTTTATCATGGCAGAGACTTAAGCCAGGGAGTTGAGTACACAGCCAGGGCTCTGCTACTCTAAGAGGGAAATAGTTACAATATGCTCAGAAGAGTCTTGGAAAAAGACAAATGTACCATTTTACAGAGGAAACGAAAACCCCTACAATCCATGAATAACTGACCCATCCTGATCCAAAATTTGGAGACTAGTATAGCTCTTAGCAAAACAGCAAAATTCTGTAGCCAAAAACCTCTTAATTTGGGGACCAGAATCAAATAACTCCACATTTCACACACTAATTGGCATGCCAGAACTTTCAGTTCTATTCTACTTTGCTTGCCATAAATGAACCCAGATCAGCCTTAAAGAGATGCACATTCCTTAACCACTCTGCTTCACTCCTCTGAAAGTTAGAAATCTTTTAATTTCCAATATAAATTTATCTGTAGCCAGTTTGAAGCCACTTAATTTTCTGCCTGTCTTGTATTTCAGCCCTAAAAACTCTTCACCTTCCTTTATATTCATCCTACAAATATACTTTTATAGAACTATCATATCCTCTCACAGTTTTCATTTTGCTACACTATGCAAGCCAAAGTCTTTGAATCTTCTTTCATAAAAAGGGCGGACTGGTGCTCTGAGATAAACTCCTCTTTCCTAGATGCCTGGTGTTTGTGTCTTCCTTGCATGATCACACTAATTTGGGCTTCTGGTGGAACAGATTTTCCCTCAGGCCAAATTGTAGTGGAATTTTGACTTCCTTTGCAACATGGACATCTTGCAGCTGGGATCATCTGGGTTTCTCTCACTTAATCAGCTTCATGCTGCTGAAGGGCTTCAGGTGTTGGTGGCACTCTGGTCTCAGCCCGTGACACAGAATTTAATTGTCTGGAGGCTGAAATATTGTAATCTGACTAAAGCCTTTGGACTTTATATAAATACATTTGATGTCTGATATGCAAGAGGCCGCACTGAATGATCTAAGAGATGATCTTATGGCTTGTACTTTGTGAAAATATGAAATTTACTTTTGTGAAATTCACTTTTGTAGAGAATCTGGATCAGTACCCAAACAGAGGCACACAGTCACTCAGGGAACCTTAGAACAAAATATAAGCATTTTGTAACATCAAAGAAATGAATACAGGATATGATAGCCCCTCCTCCAGAACCTCCAAATAAATAATAAAACAATAACAAAATAATTTAAAAAGATCTTGGACTTTGCCACTTATTTACAATACCAGTTGGGGACATACAATTGTAGAAAACTAAGACCCAATTATGAACAGGAGTCCTACAAAAATAATAGCATTCAAAGAGTGAGAGTATGTAAAGATGGCTAGAAGAAACATGAATTGTGTAGTCCTGTAATATCAAAAGAGGAAAATAAAAACATAATTATATTTGATAAATTATTTGTGATTCACTTTAATTGCTGTAGATTTTGGGACTCTGGCTATATTCTAAAATGTTTTATGTTTACACTTAGTAATAACTTTTTTAAAAAAAATCTGTTTGGAAACTTTGACCTTTAAAAGAATTGTAATTGTGCTGCTTATACTGATGAATACAATTTTGAAAACAGAAGCTCAATGGATCACATGAGTGACAAGTGTGCAGTGGTTCATGGCTAGAGCACCATATACAACTGTATACTTTAGAACCTGCTGCTGACTTAATTAATCATCTAGGGCTGAATTTCAGAAAGCTGTAGTATCCAAAATTGAACTGAATGGGAGCTGACTTCAGGAAGAGCATTTTCATGTTTACACACCCACTGTACTGCATTATGGCATGGGCAGACACAGAGAAACCATCAGGAAATAAGCTTGGGTGTGAATTTATAGTGAATTCTATTTATAGTAACTGCCTATGTGCATACTCTTGTCTCTCAATAATTCAAGGTAGCTTATTCTGTTTCACTGAGGGGTCCCTTAAGCTCCATAGACCCAGTCTCCCAAATGAAGCAGATACTGCTAACTGTATTGACTTTAAAATAGAAACTTTTCAGTTCTAAAGCATACAATTGCATTTAAATTGTTTCATTCCCACAGTTATGAACAAATGTTTGGTTTGAAGTAATTATGCATTTATTTTATGTGCAAATCTGAATCTATATCAACTCAAATCACCTTGTATTGCATTCATGCATGTACAAATCTTAGGCAAGCATAATTGGAATGGAAATAGAAAAGCATTCAACAGTACAAAGGAAACCATTGCTGGCCAGTAACAGTTACCATAGATTTTGTTTTCACACTGGAAGCCAAGATAAATTATTTGTCATCATAGCTTTTGGGGACTCTCTGGTCATATTCTAAATTGCTGTATAAAACTCTGGTAAAACCTAGTAATAACTTACTTAAAAAAATCTGTTTGAGAGCTTACATTTTTCCATGTTCATTGGTCATAGCTGGGAAATGACAGCATTTGTTTTTGAATTACAGGAAGGTTATGAGAATATATTTACCTCATGAGAAACTAAACATAATAAAAAATATATAAACCAGTGCTGCAGGAGGGATCTGCAGCAACAAGCCATAGCACCTGATTCTTTGAGCAGTATGAAGCCAAAAATCATGAGTACAGCCATCCTACTGCAAAAAAGGAAGCAGCTGTCTCTATACCATACTGCGTTCCTGTTAAATAAGCTCCTGCCAGAGACTTTGGAGCCACTAATGTGGGATAGAGGTACAGTGTGGAAAAGAGGAGTGAGTATGGGGCCATGCTCTGCAAGATTCACTCTCATCATATACCTACAGTATAAATGAACATAAGCTATACTCCTTCATCTAGCATACAACCCTGCTAGAGGAACCCAGGGAGTCAGCTATGGTCATGTGGGCTCTGACAGTCCAGCTGTCCAGATGTCAGTGACAGGGGCGGATCTACTATGAAACTAATGAAGCTTAAGCTTCAAGGCTCCTAATCCTGGAGGGGCCCCAGAAGTGACTTTAATCCACATTGCTTAAAAATTTGGGGTCTACTGTATGAGAACAGGTTTTTAAAAAATAATAATAATATAGTGTAATTCAATACAAAATAATAGTTAAAATAAAAATTAAAAGGTTATTAAAGTATCATGCAGGCTATGATGCAACATGCATGTATATAACATTTCCCTAATTTTCATCCCCCCATAACTCAAAAACTATAAGGCATAGGAAATTATTATTCACACCAGTGACATTGACATGTGAGATAATCCAGTACAGCAATTTTAATCAAAATCTGACATATAGTGGTTAAATTTAAAAAAAAAATTGTGGTGATCTGTCGTGGAACAACCCCATTGAAGAAGATAACAGTGGTTACCCAGACCTCGTTGCTGGTTGCGAAGGGGCCCCCATAAACAGCCCAAGCTTCAGGGCCCCAAAAATGTAGGTCCGCCACTGGTCAGTGATGTCTAGGCGATGGCGTCAGAGTGACAAAGTGAAATGAAAGGATGCTGGCAGTTTGAATGTGTGTCCCCGGTACTGTCATATATTCTCTGAGATCCAGGTGTATTTTCCAGTGGACTGGGAATCCATTAGTTTGTGTAACAGAACTACTGATATAATTTCAGGGAACCATAAAAAGAAAAAAAAAACCCAAGAAACAAAACTGGGTAACTTTAAAAGGAAATCTGAGTTTCCTTCATGCAAAAATACCCCATGTCATTTAGCATGAAGCTTTTCATTTGCAAGGGTGTAAAATATAATTAATAGATAAAATCCTTTGACCAACCACCTCCAGAGTGCACACAGCAGTATCTGCTAAGATTCTAAATGTAGACTTGCCTTTTTTTGGCTTTGCTAAGGGATCTAAGAGACATGCACATTTTCTCTGTCTAGTTTATGAGGGGGTGTTGCTAATCTTGGCATGCTGTTGAGACAATTTGCATCTGAATTTGCATTTGAAACACACTCAGTGAAATCCTCCAAAAAGCTTGGCTAAATGGAAGATACAGAAGAAAAATCACAGGCACAAAATAATTGAGTATCCCACAGTGTTAATGCCTTGTCTCAGAATTTTCTGCCTTCCATAATATTCTGCAAAACCTTTGCTTTCACTAAATAGATCACTCTTTTCATGATTTTTTTCTTCTTAGCACTATCATGAGCTTCCTTTGTTAACTCAGGTAAATCATATCCATAAAATTTCTTATTGCTACAGTCTAAGTCCATAAATGAAGATAAAAACGCTGTATTAAGAAAATGTTAAATTATAGTTTTTATATGGTTTGGTAAATTTGGAAGACAATACAGGACTCTGCACATGGTAGCTACATATACGTACATAGTTATTGTATATTAATGCAATGTAAGATATGCGGTTAGTTGTGTAACCTGTTAGTTTAGAGTGATTAGAAAATTTCAATGAAAACTATGGAAAGAAGAGAGACAGGAGTTCATAGATGGTAACTGCATTGGTACAGAATTGTAAAGTTGTAAAACGTTCTTACACAATGGCTTTAGCATGTGGTGTACAATTGCTGGAGTGGGGAATAGTCACTCATGTTAGAAGTCTTTGCTAACATGTGATATGGGGGATGTTCAGGCCATTCCAAAATTCTTACTTTGGGCAGGTAGTATCAGTCAGCTCTCTTCATACTTTCATATATTTTCACATGACTAGTAATTTTCTCAGTGTGGATGTCTCTTGACCATCAGATCATATCAGATACCATGAGGTATCTCACCAGCTTTGAGTAGCAGCAGGTACTCTTCCAGCTCTCAGGTTGCTTTTATTGCTTGGGACTTAGACATTGGGAATGTACTTAGGACTGGGTTCAATAGCCCAGATGGCTCCTTCTATGCTTATGTTACTATTTTGCCTCACCAGACATACACGTGGTGCAGCTGCTAAGGAATGCAGTTGACAACCCAGAGGTCACACACTTGAAGCCATACCAGAAGCACTTTTGGTGTGGCCATGTCAGATCTGTGAATTCTGTTAAATACCTTGTCAAAAGGATACCAAAAGGAGAGACCAGAAATGGTGTGGAACCATGGGACCAAACCTTCTTTTCCTAATGCCAATGTTTATACTTTCTTTGCCTTCAAAGCGAACAGGATTTGCCCCTACCTTATTAATGATTGTGCCATAAAAGGCTTGGAAATCTATGTGAAGAATTATAAACATGTTAAATGTTGTTCATTGGCCTGATAAATTACACACTTAAAATAAGCACAAAGCAAATCATTTAATCTTAATATATGCAGTAGCATCTATGTCTTTAAAGTCATAATGAGAATGTTGTATTAATTCAGCTTTTTTGCTTTTGCTCAGTTTATGTGAAACAGCTAATATGCCAAAATATACTTGCTATATTAAGAGACTGATATGTATTCTAGGGCAAAGCATTGAACAGAATTTCCAAGAGAATGAAAGATGTTTTCTCTAGCATATTTGTAATTTTATTTCAGGATCAAGTGATTTGGAAACATCATGGCAGGGTATTAAAGCTAAAAGGATATAGAGGCGAGAGACAAAATATAGAAATAGCACAGCATGATCACATGGCAGCTAAGCCAGTATTATGATTTTAGAAAGCTGAACACAATGCAAAGAAAAAATGAAAAAAGAATAATATGAAAACTACTAATGTTAGAAATAATTATATACAAGAGCTGCAAAATGGGATACATTTGTTAGGAACATGAAAGGGAAACTATTAAGATAAAACGAGGGCTAAAATGACTGAACTGAATATACAAGAAGTAAACCTGACCACAGGAAAATTAATCTTAATGTCTTCTTTTATTAGCCAAAATGTTAAATGGATGTGTCTTCCTTATTACCAGTTGCTAAATTCCATGACTTTTTTCTTTGTAAGAACCTGAATATCACATATGATTCACTCAGTAATAACCAGAGAAAAATATCCCTATGCAAATAGTCAGACATGTCAGTGATTATAAACAGGAGATGTGTACATCCTTCCTGTCTCTGGTCATGGACACATGAGAATGTGGCTTGCTGATTTAAAATACATCTGCCCTAAGCAGTATGTTTTCTATTTGTGATATACATTTCACAATAAATTACAGCTTTTAGACTTCCAAGTCAGCTTGAAGATGTGCCAGTTGTGCTTATTTGCAAGCAAAGTTACTGCATCTTCTCCTCACTAAGACATTCAGAAAAGATGTACTGTACAAAAGCAAGGGAAAATATCCATTGATCTTGGGTACTTTCTCTACCCCTTTTCATGTATACCTATTTAACCTGATGCTTTGTAATTGATTCCCAGAAATACTCTGTCTGTAAGGTGCTGATTCCTGGAAATATATTTCAAGGCAAAGCAAATCAATGACTTGATGGCTAAAATCTAATTTCTAATAGTTCAGTATAATATAGTACAGAGCCATGCTTCCCTGAATTATAATATAACACAGAAAACAGGATATGGCTATATGCAACAGGTAATGGTGTAAACAGTCCTATGAAATGTGAACCCTTAGGATAATGTTACACAACTTCCTGAATTTATATAAAATATTTCATGAACCATTATTTTAATTCATTCACAGATCTAAAATAATGAGCAGGATATTAACGTCTAGAAGACAGAAAAACACACACAATCGATGTTGTGTAAAAACACTGACTTTCAGGAATTTTTGTAAAAAAAATATTTCCTAAAATATCCAGGGGTCAGAAAAATCCGCAGGGAAAAAAAAAGGCTGAGTAGCCCATACATGGGCAGCACACCCTTGCAAGAATGCCTAACTGTGAAGTATGTGGTGCTGCAGCTGTGCTTGCAGCACCACATACCACACAGCCACACTTGTCTGGATGTGCCCATGGTGGAGTAGCTGTGGGGGTTTAGGAAGCATAGCCAGGCTGAATGGTAACAGCTCTACTTCCCTGGTACCAGGTGCCAGACCCATCTTCGAGCTTATCATCTAACCTGATAAAATCCAGTTGTATTTGTTTTCTTTGGATCTTAAACTGAATAATATAGCCCAGGGCCTTCAGGCTTCATCTGGCCCACAAATGTGGCCTGCAGGCCCTCTCAAGTGCTCCATCTGTCAGGGCAGCAGCTGCAGTCTCTGGGACAAGGCACTTTGCAGGAAGAGGCCTGGTAAGCTTCATGAGGTGGGGGCTTGACTGCATAGCCTCAGCATCAGGAGTTTCATACTGCTCACGTCTGATGTATGGCCCTCATGGTCCCCCCACAATGGGGACCACACTTCATCCAGCCTGGAGCTCATGACTAGTACAGCATGAAGACCTTGGTCACCCTGAAGCTGAACAGCTTTGATATATCCCAATGCCTCTAGCACATTAGTAAAACTTCTAGATTCTTTTTAAGCAGAGCAGGAATCGGGGGCTGAGGGAGTGGATGGGGCCAGTGGGGGCCCCCCCCATAGTCCCTTCCTCCCTCTTCTGCCCCCCTCCCCCAACCCCTTACTTACTGGCACTGGAGCCCTGGTGCTGCACTGCCTGGCGGGCTGTGTGCTTCAGCACCAGGGTGAGGGGCCAACCACAGAGGTGCTCTGGCTGCCAGAGCGTCTCTGTGGAGTACCCAGCCCTGGCTGCCTCAGGACACACTCCGTGCCCTGCTCCACATTTTTAAACTCTGCTTGTTTTGCAGTTTGGGGAACATTTCCTCATTCTTGAACTTGCCTCTTGCCCCATTTCAAAGGGGTTTGAGATGGGGCAAGAGGCAGGTGCACACTGGACATGCCCCATGAATCCAGCTGTCCACACTGCCAGGTAGCAAGCTGTCTACCAGCTTACACTGTACAGTCTACAGTCTCAGGGTCAGTTTGCTTACCAAAGCAGTGTAAAAAACTGATTTTCCAGGGTCTGTCCAAACCAAAAACTCAGAAAAAGAAAAATAGTTAGGGTCCAATATGAAATATTTTTGTTCATTCTGTTTTTCCACTTAAAGAAAAAGGCAAAATTAATTTTCTTTTAGGCTTGTTGGGATATTTTGTTTGACCTATGACAAAATATTACTTTTAAGGTATTGTTTCATTTTGAAACTTTTAAACATTTTGGGGAGAGGGAGGGCTGCATTCTTCACAAAAAGATTTCATATTTCAGACATTAAAATAAAATATCAAAGCATTTGATTTTCATAATCTCAGAATGAAATATTTCTACATCTGTAATTTTCAGAGTTTGGAGGCCAAAAAAAATGAACAATTTTAATGAAAATTCTTGAATTCTTCTAGTTAACCCAAATATGCATTTTTTAGTAAATAAAGGAAAAAACCCAGCAACTTTTTTGTCTTATTTTAATCACCTTTTATGTTACTGCAGGTTTGGAAACAAAATACCAGAACCAATTTCAGACTTCACATATAAATCAGGGCTTAGGGCCCCAGCATTGCACCTCCCTGACTCAGCAAAGGTGACTATAGCATCACCAGGAGTTTTGCCATTTATGTCAATGGGAGAAGGATACAACCTTAAGCCAGGAGTTTCTCTCAGAGTTTATATTAGATTCTTAATTCTGTTTTAATTTTGTAATATAATTTCCATTGATTTTAAGTGGAAAAAAAATGGAACAATAATAGTTCTTGTATTGATGTTGTTTTAACAGCTTCTTCTCAACCATTACAGAGGTCATTTTTCTGGCAGTGATTTTGCATATTAACAATACTCCACTGGATGAATTATACCCTGTAAAATTCCAGTCATCCATTAATATGCTGAGCTTTTTTATAAGATATTACATAGCAAGAACATTACATATTAATTCTTCACTTCTATTATCTCAGGTCCCACACATTCACTATATTAATACTGAAACTATGCTGATAGAAATACTCATATTCAATATCTCAGTGAAAATAAAGACATTATAAAAATAATACCCAAATTACTGTATTCACCCTTACTTTTCCAATTGCCAGAGGATGCTATTTATTTAATTTAATTAGATTTAGAATAATAAAAGACAGTCCTCAAGTCTCTAGGGCCCAAATCCAATTTCATTTTCAAATGGGTAAGTATCACTAACTGTACCAACTTGCAAATTTATTATTTCTGGTTTAGAATTAAGACAAAAATAATACTAAAACTTGAAATGATGATACTTAAAGATGCAGCAAGGATTTAACAAAATATTCAGCAGATGGAATGAATTTCACACCAAATCTAAGCCATATTTTTAGATTTGTTTATAAATCTATTATATTGATATTTGAATTGTTTATAAATTTCATTTGAAACCTACTGAAAACATTAAGATAACACACTTTAATCTTTTTACATTTCATTCATTCTTAAAGGCTTAACTGGACATATGATACTCTAAATCTCTGCTATTCAAAAAATATAGTCAGAAGCAAATTTGCTATGACTATTTACCTTGCTTCTTGAATGGCACAATCTAGTAGATATAAAGAAATATTCCAAAATATTAAAGCAGGTAAGAAAAGAAGCAGCTGTAACCAGCTTTATGACTAGAGGGCTTTTGGGTCCTCCTGGAATTTTTTGGATGAACTCTTTTAATCAAATAAATTGATCGTATGAAGATGAAGTTAGCTGATACTCAGTGTCTTAATGCAGATAATGTTACAGAGATCGTTTACACGATGTCAATGTGCCATATTAAACTTCTTTGATCAGATATTGCTAACATGTGTTAGATCTTCATTTTTAATTCATTTCCCTTTGTCCTGCCTCAATCAATTATTACCATCATTTGTACTTCAACATCATAGAAATGTATTTGGTCTCCCTTGAGTAGCCATTCAGAACCTTTGATTTCACACACTATCAGGTTTAGATCAGATATCTTTCCGTGAGTGTAGGGCTGCCTTTTTGATAGATAACTCCTGCCTTGGAAAGTCTGGAAAGTCCTTGTCTCTGAATCAAAGTCTGACAGCTGGGCTAGGGCCAGTTCTTTCTTTCTACACATGTCACTGGAAGGAATTCAGGGTCACTTGTCAAACCACCTTTTCTTCGGGTGAACGAGTGGTTGACCACAAGTATTGTGCTGCAAATGGATTGTTTAAAGCCATATAAAACTGAACTTTGGGAGAATGTACAGTAGGGATGTGTTTGATTACTGTACTGAAATAAAACTATATAAAAACCAAGAGGGTCTTACCACAAGATACTTAATAAAAAAATTAAACAAAGCATAGTTTCTGATGCAAATGTTTTAGAGCTCAGTTATTAAAAAAGCAATGGAATCATTTGACCTAGACTCTTTAAACTCTCCAACTAAAAATGAAATAGCCAAGAAATATATCATCCCAGCTGCCATAAAAGGGAATGGGCAGTATATTGTCACATAATGGGTACTTATCTAATATATAATCTGTTAGGAAGAAAATTGATTGGGGATACAGAAACACTAGACTTTAAAGCGTATTGTACTAAAATCTCATAGGGCCTTGTTACATATTAATTTTAAGTAGCTCCTTAACCCCTGGATTTTCCACACATTGGTACCTAAAATTAGTTTTAAACAGATTTTAGGCAGCTCAAAGTTATGCCGCCCCAGGGCAGGTTTATTTCTGATTCATGTTACCCAAATCATGTTCCGTTAATGTATGGCCATTCCCCACAGTCCTCCAGCATCCCGGGATACACTGTCCCCTCCCCCACTCTCCTGTTCCCTGTGGACAAATTTTACACTCCCTGACCTCTACTCCCTGGAGGTTGGGATTTTAACACCAAGCCAACTTCCCTTCCCACACGTGGGGGTGTGACCTTCCTACCCCCAGGGTTGTGATGTTCCCACCTTTGAGGGTGCAACTCCATGCAAACAGCCTGCAAAGCATGTGCCAGGTAGCCAGGCTGTAGGGTACAGATGGGCCTGTGAGCAGGGTTAGGGGTGTGGGGGAAGATAGGGAGCTGGATTGGAGGCCATAGCTGAGGTTTTCTTTCTGTGGCAGGGTCAGAAGCTCCCCCAAAACCATCTTCATATCTCCCAGCTACCCCAGGAAGCATGACCAAGCACCTCTACTCCCCCAAACCCCATCCCACTTTATAAAAATTAGACCGTCTTTAATTTCTCCTCTGTATTTCATTTTAAATCATATGTTTGTTTACTTCTATTTATTTTATCCTTCAGTGGCCGACTTCCTTCATTTCACCACCCATACCCCATCACCATTTTCTTTCCAGTTTCTCATTTCATTTCACACCCATCCCATTAACTCTCTGTCCTCTCCCACAACTCATGTCTCACATACCCCACCTAAACCAGGGACATTAGCCTATCCTGGATCACCAGCTCTTTAGAGGCAACACACATGTATAGGTCCTAATCTGGCCCCTGCTTACCAGCCCTTTAATGACAAGTCACAGCTATGGAAGTGGGGGCAGGCAGGGGGGCAGTCAAAGAAGGGTTTTAGCCTTAAGATACGACTGCTCCAAACTCAAGCTAGCACTAACACCGATCAACACTTTAGCAGCTCAAAGTGAAATCTGTGACAGGGCTGTTATGTTCAGTATTCTGGACATCCTTCCCTCTGGTGACATTGCTGGATCAGTTGCATGGATCTTTCAGCCCACTTGGCTGTATTCTAGCTCTTTTCAAAGGAGTGAAGAGATAAATCACAGATTCACATTTAATACTCCTAAGAGCTGGATAATATTCCACAGATAGGAATTCCACTCAAAATTCTCCTGCCTTTTCAATTCCAAGGTGATCATGTTCCCAAGATGACTGTGTTCTCCTGGGTGGTAGAATCTGGTTGCATTATGTTTACCTCATGGAGGAAGGAAGAAAGTTGTGCACCCACAAATCCCCTATATTTTAGCACCTCTGGTTACCATAATGAGTAGAAACATAGGGGATAATCTAACCTCAGCATTGGAGATTCCACAAATGAGAAATGGGTAGACTGCAATGACAACCCAAAGATGGATTCTGTAGAATTGACAAAAATATCTACAGGGGAATCTAGTGACTCTACTATTTTTGAAGTATTTTGCTTGATGAACAAGGAAAATACTTTAATATTTCTGTGTAGAGTTTTCCAAAATGTCTTCCTAGTATGCGACATCTTTGTTACTAGCTCCATAAATGGGGCTTTTGGGCAGGTTTAATACATTACTATATGATTAAATGCTAGTGCTACCCAGCACATCCACAGGTGGCATATAGTGGAATGACCTGCAGGTAAGTTTAGCTGTGAAATAATCAGAACTGTGATGAATAAACATCCATGGGCCAAGCAGCACAGCACCACCAGGATGTGAGGACAGTAGATGGTAATGGTTTCCTTCCTGAAAAGCCACATATATCCTTTGATGGTGCTGTTACATGGTAAATAGAGATCACCACTATAATAAGTATTCTAAGCCCCCAGCCATGGGTCTATAATTCTTCAGCATGGAGCAGGCAGATGAAGGCAGCAGCAGAACAAAATCCCCAGTTGTCCTGGTCTCCTTGCCATTGGATCAAGGCCCCATTCTATCAAGAGCTGATGTGCAGCAGCTTCTTCATGATAAAAGAAGTCAGACACAGGCATTTTCCATGAAAATACTTTTTCAGAACATTCCTCAATACCTTTAGTGACAAGCTAATGGTGACAGGAGCAGGATTGTGAGGCCTGAAAGCTCCTAGTCATGAACTAGTATGAAGGCAGCAGTTACAAGAAGGTCATCTAGCACTTGGATGAGACAGGATTGTGATTTGGTTGTAACTGTGACTGAATAGCCCTTTTCAGAATCTGCTCTGCTCACCCACTCTGCTCACAGGAGGAAGGAGCTAGAAAAGATGCTTTAAACCACGGGTGGCCAACCTGCAGCTCCAGAGTCATAAGTAGCTCTTCAGAAGTTAATATCCTTCCTTGAATCTTTGCACAAGGACACGGTGACCAGTTTCCACACAACATTGGTGTAGCTGCACTGAGTGAAAGCCAGCAAGAAGGCAGCTCAAAAAATGTTGAGGCAGCTATACCTTCTTTTGGAATGGTAAATAAGGAGGAAAACGCTGACTTCATGCAGTTGGGTTTGCCATTAAGAATGAACTCATAAACCAATTCAATGAGTACCCTATCAGAAGTAATGAGTGCTTCATGCCTTTCCACCTTAAGCTGGCATGGAAACAATATGCCACTGTCATCAGTGCATATGCCAACCTTGACCAAATTCTTTCTGAAGTTCCAAAAGGAGACAGACTTATTCCTCTGGTGATCTCAATTCCAGAGTCTAAATTTTGGTACCTGATGGACTATGTCATTGCCCATGTCTGGGATCACAAATATGTCTGCATTATCCAAGCTATGCTAGGATCTGATGATTACTAAACTGATTACCCATGCATCTGCTCAGTTGCATCACTCAAACTGTCCCCAAATGATGGCTGTGGCAGAAGCAATGCCCATGGAAGATCAAAGGACTCAAGAAAATGAGGAGGCTGAGGGGGGACCTGGTGGCTGCCTATAAGCTGCTGAGGGGCGATCAGCAGGAAATAGGGCAGGCTTTTTTTTCCTGGGCACCACCAGGGGTAA
>JAGPOW010001296.1:99311933-99331425 GCA_030014935.1 Caiman crocodilus
ACGTGGAACCGGCTTCCTAGGGAAGTTGTTCTTGCTCCTACCTTGGGTGTCTTTAAGAGTAAATTGGATAGGTACTTGGCTGGGGTCCTGTGACCCTGGCACTCGTTCCTGCCATTGGCGGTGGGTCAGACTAGATGGCCTGCTCTAGGTCCCTTCCAACCCTAGATACTATGAAACTATGAAACTATGAGACCTCTTCCATCAGTACATCAATGAAAAATTGGTGAATTCAAACCAACAATAATGGGAGTATGCTAGCAGAATGTGGGATGCCCTCAAGGCCACTGGCATCAGTGCCAAGAGAAACTTGATTCTATACCAGGAAACAGGAAGGCTGGTTTGATGAGAGTGACAGGGAGATCCAAAAATTCATAGATTCATAGACTGTAAAGTCAGCAGGAATCACAATGGAGCATCATGTCCAATCCCTTTCCCCTGGCAGGAAAGAGGACTGAGGTCAGATGACCCCAGCCAGGGGAGTATCAAGCCTCCTCTTGAAGACCTCTAAGTTAGGTGATAGTACCACCTCTCTTGGAAGTCCATTCCAGATCCTGGCCACCCTCACTGTAAATAACTTCCTCCTTATGTCCAATCTAAATCTGATCTTCACTAGTTTGCACCCATAATTCCTAATTTCTCCCAGGGATGCTCTGGTAAATAGCACATCTCTAATTCCCTGTTGTCCTCCCTTGATAAACTTATAGGTGGCTACTAGGTCTCCCCTCAGATGTGAAGGCTGAAGAGATCCAGAGCTCTCAACCTCCTCTTGTAGGGTCTTACATGGAGGCCACTAATCATGTGAGTGGCCCTCCTTTGAACCCTTTCCAGATTCTCCATTTCCATCTTGAATTGCCATGCCCAGAACTGGACACAATACTCCAACTGTGGCCTGACCAATGCTGCATAGAGTGGGAGCATCACTTCCCTCGATCTGTTGGTCATGCATCTGCTAATACATGACAAGGTGCAATTGGCCTTGTTGATGGCCTCATTACACTCCTGTCTCATGTTCATCTTGGAGTCAACTATGACTCCAAGATCCCTCTCAGCCACTGAGCTGCTGAGGTGGTCATCCCCCAACCTATGTGTGTGTTAAGGATTCCTCCTTCCTAGGTGGAGCACCTTACATTTATATTTGTTGAATTGCATCCTATTTTGTTCTGCCCATTGATCCAACCTGTCCAAGTCAGCCTGTATCTGCTCCTTGCCCTCTGGTGTGTTAACTTTGTCCCATAACTTGGTATTATCTGCAAACTTGAAGAGGGTGCTCTCCACACCCTCATCCAAATCACTGATGAAGATATTAAATAACACTGGTCCAAGGACTGAAACCTGAGGGATCCCACTTCCCACTTCCTTCCAGGCCGAGAATGACCTGTGCATCACCACTCTCAGGGTGTAGTCCCTAAGCCAGTTGACCACCCACCTGACTGTGTAGGTGGCCACTCCACAGCCTGCTAGCTTCCCTATGAGACTAGGATGAGAAACTGGGTCAAAGGCCTTCCTAAAATTCAGGTAGATGACATCAGCCTCAGCTTCTGTGTCAAGGCAGTGTGCGACCTGGTCATAAAAGGCTATAAGGTTTGTCAGGCAGGATTTACCTGTGCTGGACCCATGCTGGTTTCCTTTCAGCTTCATTTCCCCTACTGGGCCTTCACAAAAATCACTCTTTGATGATTTTTTTTCCAGTATTTTCCATTATTTTTCCAATTGATTGATTGTAAGCACAAGGCCTTTTGTGCTTGGCAAAATTACAACTCCAAGCAAAATAAATTGAATCTCCAACAAGCCAGGGTAAAGGTCCAAAGAAGGATCCACAATACAAAGCACAAATGGTGGGAAGACAAAGCTAAGAAGACTCAACATCTCACTGACATCCACAATATGCTCCATTTCTTTAGTGCCACCAAAGCCATCTATGGTCCAACCACTCTGGGACCAACCCCTTTGAGACCTAAAGATGGAGGAGACCTGATCAAGGAAAGGGGAGCCGTTATTGCCCATGGGATGGGGATGGAACATGTTGAAGATCTTATCAATTGAGACTGTGGTTGATGAGAGTATTCTCAAGTTCATTCTGCAACAGTCAGTTAGAGTTGATATTGGAATCCCTCCAACCTGACCTCATTTTAAGGATCTGGAATGATGAGTAAATCCAAGACAACCTCTGGGCTGCCATGATTGTGACAATATTCAGGAAAGGAGATAAGTCTGACTGTGGAAACTACAAAGGGATCATTTTGATGTCCACTATAGGAAAGATTATTGTGAGAACTCTCCTGAGCCATCTCCTTCCACTTGCAGAATAACTCTTCTCAGAATCTTAGTGTGGACTTAGTGTATAAAAAGGCACAATTGACATGATCTTCACAGCTTGCCAGATGCAGGAGACATGCTAGAAACAACATAAGCCTCTCCACATGGCCTTGTTTGACACCACAAAAGTTTTTGATTCTGTCAGATGAGAAGTGTTGTGGAGGATCTTTCTGAAGCATGGATGCCCACCAGAATTTGTCACCATTTTCTGCCTGCTCCATAATGGTATATGGGCAGTGGTTCTCAATAATGGATCTATCACAGATTGCTTTGAGGTTAAAAGGGAAGTTAAGCAAAGCTACATCATCCATCCAATGCTCTTCTTAATATTCTTTGCTGTGATGCTACATCTGACCACCACCAAGCTTCCAGACAGAGTGGAGCTAAACCATGGAATGGATGGTAAGCTCTTTAACCTCAGCCACCTCCAGTACACTGATGATGCTGTAGCATGTGCTCACTCAGAAGCAGTTCTTCAGGCAATCATTGATGTCTTTACTGAGGCATACAAGAAAATGGAACTGATGCTTAACATTTAGAAGACTATGGTCCTTCATCAACAATCTCCTAATGAACAGTCTCCAGCTCTAGTAATCCAAATCGATGGTGACACTCTGGGGAACATTGAGTATTTCCCATATCTTGGAAGCCATGGCTCACAGAAGGCTGACATCAATGAAGAAATCCAACATCAAATCAAATGTGCAAGTACAGACTCTGGACGCCTGAAGGAATGGGTGTTTGAAGATCAGGACATCAGATCCAAAACCAAGTTATAGTTTATCAAGCAGTCATAATCCTCATCTTGCTATATAGAACTGAGACATGAACAATGTACAGAAGACATCTAAATTTGTTGGAGAACCATCAATACTACCTACAAAAGATCCTCTAAATTCAGTGGGAAGACAAACACCAAAATTAGCTGCTTCTTGTAAAAAAACACACATATTAAGGCAATCATCATTTGATATCAACTCCATTGGACTGTGTCAGAGATAGGTGGTGTATGGCCATGGCCCATGTCTGCCAGGTGTTGAACTTAAGCAAGCCATTGGGGCGCCAGTCACCAGCCACCACCAACTGCTGATGTTCTCCTCTCACCTGACACATCTCAGTGTACTGTAAATTATTGGGAGCCAGTTGTGGGATGGCCAAAGGTCTTTTTTGGAGGGTTTTCTTCATTGGGATCTGCCTCCCCTCACACTCCACCCTTACCACATCCTGCATTTCTAGTGTTGGGGCCTGTGACATGTCAGCACTCAGGCCCATCCTCCATGCGGCCCACGCATCTGTCTCTGGGCAACCATCTGCCTTGTCTCACCTGCCACATCTTTGATGTTAATTAATTAATTGATGTTAATTAGCGGGAGGCTACCATTGCATGGCCCCGTTGACAGGGGGTGCTATCTGCGGCTCCTTCCACCCCAATACCGCAGCCCAAGCCTCGCTGCTGTCACCTTGATCTTGCCTATCATGGCCCCTCTCTATCCTCCCAGGGCTGTCTCACATTTTTTCCCCATCCTGGACTCTGCACGCCCACACTGGGGCTCCTCAATATGGCTCTCCCCTCTCTGGGCTCGCCGTGCCCCCACAGGGCTTCTCAGTCTGATCCCCCCTCTCCGGGCTCGTCTCGCCCACATGGGGCTTCTCAATATGCTGCACCCCTCCTGAGGGCCTTGATATTGCCCCCTCCTTGGGGCTGCCTGTGCCCACCTCGGGCTCCTTAATGCCACCCCCTTCCTGAAGCTTGCTGTGCCCAACCTGGATTTCCAAATAAATTTGCCCCCCACCTCCCAGAGCTCTCCATGCCCACACCTGGGCTTCTCAGTGTGGCCCCTCTCGGGCCTCCCAAACGTTGCTCCTCTTGGGCCTCCCAAACATTGCCCCTCTCTGGCCTCTCACTCACTGTGTGCTCACTGTGCCTTCCCTGGCACTCCGCTGCGCCTTCTCTGGCGCTAGGGCCCCATACCCTGTGGGCCCCTATGAGGCCTCCTCCAACTCCTTCCAGCCTCACCCAAACCACTGGTCTTATAACAACAGCAAAATACAAACCAAGCCCCTAGGCTATAACATAAACATATGCCACATATGCCCTCTGGTTATAACAAACAGAAGCCCAAACAACATTTGGTCCTACGAGTGACCTTTCCTGTCAGCTGCAACCCCTGTCTCAGGTTCTTTCTCCCTCCCAGGGCAGAGAGCTCCTTTCCCTTCGGTAGCTGGCCGGAAACTGCCAGACTGGCCTTGGCTCTGGGCTTTATAAGAGCCAGACCCCACCCCCCCTTAGGGTCAGCTGACCTTCACTGGTTGCCAGGGCAATCCACAGCTGTGCTGCCTAATCACCGCTAGGGCTCCCCCTCTGGCAGTTCTTCTCCTATTCTGGCACAGGGCACCGGGGTGCTCTGTGACAGGGCCCAAATATTGTATTACCATGTGTAATACAACACTCAACACTGGAGCGTGCTCTGGAGTTTAGGCTCTCTTGCTCAAAATCATTTACCCCTTTTGGCTGAGGAAGTATCAACAATAAGATTACAAGTCTACCAGGCCAACAGCCTTAAATCAACTCTACCTGGATTCCTGGGTTAAACAGTCCAGGTCAGCCCCTTGAGAACCCAATTATATCATCCAGTGGGTAGTAAAGGATAGAAAAATCATCTATTCCTGGGTTAAATGGCCTATCCTAGGCCTATAGAGGGTCGTATCCAATACCTGGATAGATAAACAAACTAATTAAACTGATGTCCCATTTTGTGCTCCTGGGTCAATTAATTTGGATTTGTCCATTTAAGGGTGACTCCAATCTTCAAACAGAAACTCTTTCAGTGATTTCTTTTCCCTGGGTTGGCTCTCCAGACTGAGGAACGTCCAAGAACCTTTCTAGAAAGGGGTTCTCCCTCTACTTGCTCTACCCGACACCAGGGAAAAGGGAATACGATCCCCAAGTAATAAATAAGGGGGAAAAAAGGAAAAAGGAAGAACTTGGAAAACACTGGTCCCAGGTCCCTGAACTCAGGGGTTCTGCTGCTTTCACCCTCAGCTGGCCATCTTCAAGGTCTTCTTGCTCTGGTGGGTTTCATAGTTTCATACTGGTCCTCTGCCCACTCTGTGCAAAGGATCTGCTGCCTTCTTCTGTCCATGGCCATGGAAGCTGTTGGCAGGTGAGACTCCTTGCATTGCTTCCATCTGCTGGATTCAGTCCTTTATCCACTGACCCTCTCTTGGGCTGGAAATACATTCTCATGCCTTCTCCTCATCTATCTGCCTGGAGCACACACTGCAGGAGGAGCACAGCAGCATGTTCCCCACTCCAGCTGAGCTTCAAACCATAGTGGGAAATAGATGTCATGCAGGGCAATAAGAACCAGTAGGGATCACAGAGACCTAGTGGGGTGCCTCACATGATTGTATTGTAGCCATAGAAGGCTATACCCTGCACAGAAGGGACAGAGTAAGGAGAAAAGGTGGAAGGGTAGCTCTCTATGTGAGACAGCAGTACACCTCTCTGGATGCTGACATTGGCTCCCTCTAGGTCAAGCATTGCCCACAGGGGAAATCCCTGAGAATTGAAAGTGGGCCAACTTTGTGCCCATCTTCAAGAAGGGGAAGAGGGAGGACCCAGGCAATTATAGGCCAATCAGCCTAACCTCCACCCCAGGGAAAATCCTGGAAAAGCTCATTAAAGAATCTATGTGTGATACACTTGTAGAAGGTAAGATTATGAATGACAGCCAGCATGGCTGTGTCACAGGTAGGTCTTGTCATACCAATCTCATCTTCTATGACCAGGTCTCTCACCACCTAGACATGGGAGACATGAGACACATTATATACCTAGACTTCCAAAAGGCTTTTGATCTAGTATCCCATGATATCCTGGACCAGTACTAATGAGACTGCAGTTGGAGTATTGCATCCAGTTCTGTGCACCACACTTTAATAAGGACATGGAAAAACTTGAGAGGGTCCAGAGAAGAGCCACCTGTGTGATCAGGGACTTGCAAGGCAAGCTATATGAGGAAAGGCTGAGGGACCTAGGCCTCTTTAGCCTAACAAAGAGAAGATTGAGAAGGAGCTTGATAGCAGCTTACCGCTATATTAGAGTGCATCAGGAGCTTGGTGAACAACTGTTCAGTAGGGTACCCCTGGGGAAGATGAGGAGCAATGGATATAAACTCCTGGGAGGCCACTTCAGGATTAATACCGTGAAAAAACTCCTTTACAGTCAGGGTGTCCAGATTGTGAAATAAACTCCCTTCAGAGGTGGTGCAGTCACATACCCTGGAGATTTTCAAGAAGAAAGTGGACAGTCATCTCACTGGGGTCTTCTAAATCCAGGTATCTTCCTGCCTAGATCAGGGGGCTGGACCCAATGATCTGAAAGTTCCCTTCCTGCTCCTAACAATCTATGAATCTGACACCACACCTGGGGTGAGTGATCCCTGTATAAGTACCTCAGGGCTTTCTCTTGCCCCACACTTTTTCCCTCACAGGCTGGCCATGTCATCTGGATGTCCCACCCCAGACTTCTGAAGCAAGTTTCATTCTCCCAGCTCAGCAAAACTGTACACTCAAGAGGAGGGCAGAGGGAGCACTTCAGAGAAGGCCAACTTAAAAAATGCAACATCAGTGTCAACTCATGGAAGACTATCACCCATGACTACCCCAATGAAGGTCTGCTGCACAGATCTCAGTACTTTGAAACCTCATGATAGCAACAGTAGATGGAAAAGTGGAGCAGAAGAAACAGTGTGTCACAGACTAAATCAAGAATCCAGCACTATCCATGCCACACAGAAATGTACGTCTGAACTTCAGTAGAGTCTGGCAGTGGATAGGCCTTATCATCCGTCTTTAGACACACAGATAAAACAATCATGGAAGACAATCATCTGCAACTACAAGGGATTGCTGAAGGGGAAGCGGGATTTGTGTTTCCACATCCCACCATCACCCCTTTTTTCCCTGTTCGGAGTCAGCATCAAATCTTCCTGAAGGGACAATAGTCCTACGAAGGAATTAATTGGATTATATTCTTTGTCATCACTGTAAGCACTGTTTCATAAATTCTAGTTGGTACCAATCAACCCATAGAAGAAAATACATTTTTCACAGTTTTCACTGAGGGCACAGTTTGCCCTTTGGCAAAACATTTAACTACAATAGATGGCAGATAGAAGGGAAGAACGTAGTTTGTCTTTGCTAATGAAAGTATTTGACATGGAAATCACTGAAGAACAATAATGTGTGGAACCTTGTGGAACCCTTTTATTTCACTTCTCATTTTAGATAGTTAACTCTTTAGAAAAATCCTATAAGTCAAATCTTAATGTTATGGTAATGAAGGGGAAATGCCCTTTGTCTTCAGGTAAGTGATGATTTCTCCCAATTTTTGTTATTTACGTGTAAAAGTACACTGTTGTTTTAGTAGCATAGTATCCATATCAAAATGAAAGACTGAAATTATTTATATAGAATTTCTTTTACTTCGTGATAATGTTAAAGTTGATCCAAATTAACTTAAGGAAGAAAATTGTAATCAACTATTGTGTAGAAATAGTGCCACCTATGTTATATATTGTACATGAAGTGCCCTAAATGAAGACGTACACAATTTCTATGCAAAATGTAATCTATGAAGGGCACTCTGGCAATGCTGAATGCAAATATTCTTGCTTTTCAAAGTCAGTTTAACTCAAAATGTTAATGTTATTGTAACATAGTTTTTTTTTTCATCATTTATATAAAACAGTGTTGCATATTTATTTTGTACATTTCTTGTAGAAAGTTCACATTTTATAGGAAAAAGTGTTTTAGGCATCTTTAAAGCTGTTATGGCTTTTGCATATTAAAACTCATGATAACGTATCATACTCACCTTTTCTAAATTACTACCACTATCTCAAGCCATACATAGTTTGCTACTGGACAAACGTTTATGCACCTCTGATTCAGTTAGTCTATAAGGTGTGCCTCTATTTTGCCTTATGCCATAATGTAAATTCATTTGAAATGAGAGTGTTCCTAAAGCAATTCTGCTTTGTTGAACATTGCTCATTGATTCGCATCTCCACAATTTAGCAGGTATTTGTGGTGGAGAGTATGTATCAGACCAAAGCAATTTTAAGCATTTCTGAAGATCTTCTTTGCTATCTTTCTTTACCAGAATCATTGTGTACCTGTTAACTCTGTCATCCTATAGTCAGACAAGGAATACATCTGTTTTGAATAATGAATGGTTTTCCCTTCCCTTAGACTTTAGCATCTGTTCTGCCTTCAGACAGTGCAATATCTTCAGATCAATAATAGTGGTAAATATTTCTATATCAATCATTCTAAGCCTTTGTGAGACAGCATATAAGGTTGCTACCATATTATACTGCCTCCCTCCTTTTCTGTATTATCAAAGTATTGATACCCAGCTCTACTCTACCAACAGAACTTTCCTTTACTACCAAAATACCTTATCTTCCCTCCCATATTTTCATACTTTCTCCCTCCCATAAACATCTATACAATCACTATATTGTTCTTTATTCAGTCTCTTCTTAAAATTTGCCCCTGCTTTCAAAATACTCGACAACACCTAGGCATCAGTTTGTTTTACACTCAGTTTATCATACTAACTGTATTTTGATGTAATCTTGCTCATACCCTATCTTTTGTATCTACCTATTGTGTGTTATCAGATACTTGGATCAAACATTCTAGCGCAGGTACTCTCTTTGTATTCTAACTATATACAATGCTTGCTCAAAGCCCATTAAAGTCAATGGAAAAACTCATGCTACCTTCAGTAGGCTTTAGATAACGGCCATGATGTGCAGCGAAACCAAAATCCCTTGCTGAGGCTTTTAGAACCCACTACAATATAAATTCACTACGAATTGTAAATTAGACTTACTACTACAGCCACTGGCAATCATTAAAGCACCTGGAAGAAAAAAAATAATAGAATCAGAGAAAAGTAGGGCGGAAGGGACCTCCAGGGGTCATCTAGTCCAGCTTCCTACATAATTCAGAATTATCCCTGTCCAACCAACCTATACAAATCCATTGTCCAGCCTATTAACAAAACTACACAGTCAACCCCAACACAACCACAAGACTTAATACGCTTACCTGCCACAGGTAAATCATAGGTACCACAGTGATGTTAATATTACATGTAATATGTGAGTATTGCACAATACATTGTAACATTCCAATTGGCCACATATTAAAATGGTCACAAGATACTTCTGTGCCAGAAAAAAGTTTCAATGAGCAACTTCTTTGTAGCCAGTCCACCGTTTTTATGAAGACTTTAATTTTATGAAGACTTTAAACAGGCGACAACCTGGTAAAGGGACTGTGGGTTTTCAACCACCTGGGTGATAGCGATCATCGCCTAGTGGAATTCACCATCCAACTCAGGGTGTCAAAGGTCTGTAGCAAGGCAGCAGCCCTTCACTTCAGGAAGGCCAATTTCAATGAGTTAAGGAGATTAGTCAGGGAGCCACTGAGGTCCCAGAGGAGAGCTGGGAGTCCAAGATGAGTGGTCACTCCTTAAGGAGATGATCTTCTGAACCCAAAGGGCGAGGGTCCCAATGCAAATCAAAGGAGGCAAGGTTGCTCAAAAGCCCCCATGGCTCACCAAAAGCATTCAGGAATGTCTGCAAGCTAAAAAGGAGGCATACACCCATGGACGGGAGGGGTCATCACCAAGGAGGATTATACCTCCATTGCTTGAGACTGTAGGGTGGCTGTTAGGAAGGTTAAGGCAGAGACAGAACTGGGACTAGCGATCTGGAACAAAGATAACAAGAAGTCATTTTTTAAATACATAGGGAGTAAAAAGAAGGAACTGGGTGACATGGGGTCCCTGCAGGACACGCTTGGAAATCTGGTGGTCACACCAGATGATAAAGTTGACTTCTTTAACAAATTCTTTGCCTCCAATTTTCTGAGCAGGGACCAGGACATCCCTCCAACTGGGATTCTGGATGGACTCAGGGGAGGCACTGCCAGGCTTAGGGCCAGGGAAGATCTAGTCAGGGAAGTTCTGGTGGGACTGGGCGTGTTCAAATCAGCAGGTCCAGATGATCTCTACCCCAGGGTACTGAGGGAATAGGCAGAGGTCACTGCAGGAACCCTGACTGAGCTTTATGAGCACTAGTGGTGCTCTGGTGAGGTGTCAGAGGACTGGAAAAGGGACAATGTTGTCCCCATTTTCAAAAAAGGGAGGAAGGAGGATGCAGGAAACTATAAGCCCATTAGTCTTACCTCAGTCCTGGGGAAGCTCTTTGAAAAAATTATCCAGGAGCACATCTGGGACCACAGGGGAGATTATGCTTAGGGGCAACCAACATGGGTTCATTAGAGGCAGGTCCTGTCAGACCAACCTGGTTGCCTTCTATGACCAGGTCACAAGGTCCTTGGATGCAGGTGTTGCAGTGAACATTGTCTTTCTGGACTTTAGGAATGCCTTTGACACTGTCTTTTACCCCATTCTCATTAAAAAATTAGGTGACTGTGGTGTCAATGCCTACACAGTTGGATGAGTCAGAAATTGGCTGGAGGATCGCACTCAGAGAGTGGTGGTGGACAGGTCATTTTCAGCCTGGAGGGATGTGGGAAATGGGGTTCCCCAGGGCTTGGTTGTTGGGCCTGTGCTTTTTAACATCTTTATCGGTGACTTGGATTAGAGGATGAAAAGCACCTTGTTCAAATTTGTGGATGACACTAAGATGTGGGGAGAGGTGAGCATGCTAGAAAGGTGGGACAGGCTACAACTAGATCTGGACAGGTTACAGGGGTGGGTGGATAAGAAAAGGATGGGATTCAACACTGACAAATGCAAGGTGCTGCACCTAGGGAGGAAGAGCCAGCAGCATACCTACAAGCTGGGGAACTCCCTTCTCATCAGCACAGAGGCAGAAAAGGATCTTGGAGTTACTATTGATTTCAAAATGGACATGAGCCACTGACGTGAGGACGTGGTCAGTAAGGCTAACCACACCTTGTCATGCATCCACAGATGATCCTCCCCCTCAATGCAACATTGGTCAGGCCACAGTTGGAGTACTGCATCCAGTTCTCTGCGCCACACTTCAGGAGGGATGTGGAAAGCATTGAGAGGGTCCAAAAGAGGGCCACTTTCATGGTCAGGGGACAGCATGGCAGGTCCTATGAAGAGAGGCTATAGGAGCTGAACCTGTTCAGCCTCCAGAAAAGAAGGCTGAGAGGGGATCTGATGGGCATCTATAAACTTATCAAAGGGGACCAGCAGGGAACAGGAGAGACCCTGTTCCCCTCAGCACTACCAAGAGTAACTAGGAATAACAGCCATAAATAGACTGAAAGTAGGTGCAGGCTAGACATCAGGAGGCACTACTTCACAGTCAGGGCAGCTAGGATCTGGAACCAACTTCCAAGGAAAGTGGTGCTCACTCATACCCTGGGGGTCTTCAGAAGGAGGCTAGAAAATCACCTAGCTGGAGTCATTTGACCCCAGCATTCTTTCCTGCCTATGGCAGGGGGTTGATCTTGATGACCTGCTTAGGTTCCTTCCAACCATACCAACTATGAAACTATAAACTGGTTTAACATCTGCCATGTAACAATTTGTTGTGCAATACTTGTATATAACACATAATAAATGTAATGCTTGTAGCCCCTGGAAAAATAATTAAGAATATTTCTGCTAGTAGAAGCACCAAATTATTTTGTGGATATATATTGTTCACCATTAAGATGCCTGACAAACATTATAGAAATGTTCATAAATGTATATATTAAATTTTAGCCCAGATAACCTCTCTTGCAAATGCATCCCAGGGAAGTGTATTTATTTATTTATTTTTACTGTTTAAAGTGTTTCAGTCATGAAGCCAAAGTGCTGATGAAATACCTGATAATTTAGGTAGTACATACAGAATATGATTAGAAAATTGTGGCCAATTATTTATACAAGCAAATCAAGAAATATCTGCAAGTAAGTATTCAATTTGAGGAAAACCATGATCATTCATAGAGAATCTGACAAGCATAGAATGTATCTGTAAGGACTATTAATTATTATTAACCAACTTTTATTTCATTGGTTTTCATTTCTTACAGCACTAATTTTCAAAAGAAGCAAATGAAACAAGGGATGAAATGATTTACTTTAAAGTCAGTTGTCACTAGCAAATAAGACCTAATAGGAGACTTGGAATGAATAGAGAACCTGGTATCTGACTACTATTTTTAGAAACTCAGTACACAGAGGTAAACCTGGCAGCATGTTCACATTTTTCATCATGTTTGCTATCCTTATTAAGTCTAAGGGTGAGTCATATTTTTACTGAATATTCCTATGCTATAATAGATGCTAGCTTTATTTAGGAGCAGTTTCTTTGGCACCTCTCATATCTAACACAGTATGCTTTTTAGGTCCCTAAACAATATTTTTGTTATTGTAATTTATAAATGGAGACATACCCAGACTTCTGTAATGTGTTTCAGGCATTTCCATTTTGTCAGCTATTGAGAGAAACAATTTGATTTGGACCATCACAGAAATATTAGTCAGCTGCAATACTTGCTTCTAGAATTGCCTGAAGTCTGGGAGTGTTTGAGCTAGTATCTTCTGAAAAATCTTCAGGTGATGAACTTCATACATATAGTGCATATATGCTCTTGAAAGCAATTATCAAGATGAAATACTAGGGTTTTGTATTTACAAGCTCAGAATGATTTCTTGATCAAATTTTCTCAGTTTACCAATAAACCAGTTATTTTTTCTATCAACTGCAAACTTGCACTAACTTTTGAAAAGCAAACAGTTCTTTTTCCGGTCATACATATCCATCATTAACAGCAGCAAAAGGCTCTGCTAGCTCAAATCTGCTCTCTTATAGCAATGCACTAATGGACTAATAAAGGTGTCTCTGAGTGCATAATTTGTAGACAATGGTGTTCTGCAGGTGTCACAGTGGTCCTAATTTAGGCCAGGTGCAGATGTTTGAAACGCCCAAGATGGATTTGCACTAACTTCTGTGGCTTTTTCTGTGCCCTAGAATAGCTTTGGAGTGAACAGAAGTCCTGATGACCCTTCTCCCCAGCCCCTCCCTCTCCACCTCCTGTCTGCCTCCAGTGATAGTTGGAGGGGAAAATGGAGCTCCCTGCCACATGGTCCCCCACAGCTATGCTGGCTTGGGTGTGTGGCGGACAGGGCCACACGGCTGTCCACCAGGCTGGAAACAGATGATATGGGGGAACCCTCCATTTTCCCCCTCCAGTTTGCTGATTTGGGTCTGAGGGGGGGCAGGCTAGGACCTCATGGTGGGGAGCTCCACTTCCCCACCCTCCCATCCTCAGTTCTCGACATGGCAGACAGCCATGGGGCTCTGAGCCATGGCTCATGCCTGCAGCTGTCACAAGGGTTGGGAGGGAGGAGGGAGCAAAAACTCCCACCATGTAGCCCTGGCTGCAAGCTAGCACAGCATGGGGGGTGCCCACATAGTGGGAAGCTCCATTCCCCCATGTCCACTGATGAACTTGCAACTGCAGATAGGAGCCACAGTTCTGGCTGGGTCTCAGGGGGGTTGGAAGGATGGTGGGGGCCTCCACTTCCCCACACCCCCCTGCCCAGCCTAGCTGATAGGTTCAGGCAGGATGCAAGGATGGGGAGCTGAGGCTTTTCTGTCTGAGCTCTGTAACATCCCTGGGGTGGGGCGAACGCAACTGCTGGAGCAGATGAACACAGGCAAAGGCAGAGGCAGAGGCAGAGGCAGAGGCTAGCAAGTGGGTGTTAGTAGGAACCCACAATGCAACCTTGAATGCCAGAGAACTGTGACCTGAGTTGATTGGGGGGGGGGGGGAATCTGGTGCAGAAGTTCAATAGATTGGTCTAACCTGAAGTGATTAATTCTGATAATACATCCTTCCAGGACTATTTTAGGTAGGGTTCCACCATTTTTTAACTGCTCTATGCCTACTGAACTTCAGTTCTATTACAGATTTAGACTGGTTTCTAATCACTTATACCAAATTATGTACCTAGCCTTAATTTGCATAACCTTTATTACGGTGATGTAAAGAGCTCAGATTGACCTACAAGAGCAGGGGTTGGCAAAATATGGCCCATGAGCCAGAATTGGCCCACAAAGTGATTGGATATGGCCCAAAAGTAGGCACCCACCAATTAATTGTTTTAAGCCCCACCAGCGGCTGTCTGTGCTCTGCTCCACATGACACCAAGTCCCACCACTCCTGCCTGGGGCAGCTTGTGTTGCACTCCCAGCCTCCCTCACTGGAAGGTCCCAGCCCCCATCAGGGCTGCTGCTGCCATTGCTGTAGCCACCTGGAGAACTGCTGAGCTCCTTCATCATCCAGCAACTCCTCCTTCTGCCCCCGCTGCAGCACTCTGGCCAGCAGGTAAGGAGGGGAGGCTGCAGCATTGAAGACAGTGGGGTTGGGGGCAGGGGGGTCTCTGCCTGCAGCTCTTTTTGGTCCTTCTTGTGCATGGCTGAGTGGGAGAGTGTATGGGTAGAGGTGATGGGGGTATTGTGTGAAGAAGCTCAGCTGCTCACAAAGCCCCACTGGGCAGGTAGAGGACAGGCAGGTGAGGCAGGAGCAGAAGTAGCAGCAAGAGTCAGAACAGACTTGGCTGCAGCCCCACTAGGCTGGTATGGGACAGATAAATGAGGCAGGAACAGCATCAGGAACCAGTGTGGTTTTTGCTGAAACCCTGCCAGGCAGGTATGGGATGGTGACAAAGACAGCCAGTAGCACCAGGCTTGGATCCTGCCCTCCCTTGAAGTCCTTAGGGACTTCCCTTGCTGCCTACTTGCAGCACCTGGTTTTCCATCCCTTTGCAGCATGCTGCAAACCAGGCAGGCAGTTATGATCCTCCTCCCTCTCCCTACCCCCTACCTCATGGAGGTGCTGGACTCAGCCATGTCAAAAATCAGGCAGAGGGGAAGCCAGGTGGGGGAGGGAGAGGGGGAAAGCTGGGTTGGGGGAGGACCCACACATGCATACCCAACCCATGCACACTCACACACCCCACATACCTCACTGCCAACATATCAACACACACCCAACACTATTATATGCATCCTACACCCCCCACACACATCCCCCCCACACATCAACACACCCACCCACATACCATACACACCCCCTTCCCATACCTCCCCACTATACCCACACCCACCACACACCTACAACTCAACCACATATTCCCCCCAACCACATCCCACCACATACATCCCCACCCCCCATAATATGAAAGCAATGCCCCCCTCCCCAAAGGAGTACTTCCTAGGGAAGGGAACAGACTTCTAGTGGCAAAGGTCAGAGTTTAGGAAATAGGACTTCCGGCCCCAAGATAGTGATGGGGATGGGCACCTGTCAAGGGGTGGGGCTACCCCTGCAACTGTGGACACCTCACCAAAACTCATTAAGCAGGTTTCCAGATGAAATAATTGCCCACCCCTGCACTATAATATAAGGGGCATATGTAGGCCTAGCAACTGCTCAGGCTCTTCATGTAAACTGTGAGCTAAATTCACTAATTTGCTTATAAGCTAGGCCTCTGCTCTCCAGAATGAAACCCCAAATCTAATGATTGGTGCTGAAGCTACATATTCAGAATATGGGAAGACATAGACATGACAAGAAGGATGATAATAAAATCCTGTGCACTGAGAAGGCAGATCCTTGATCCTGGTATCTATAACACATACCAAGAACTAGGCTGTGTCTGAATTACAAGCCCTCTCCAGAGATTTTTCTGCTATTTGAAAAGAATGAAAGATTAAACTCTTTTATTCTGAAATTATTCTAAATGTCTAATGAGGGTAGGATAGCTCTGATGGGACTGAACACAAAAGAGTGCAAACTTTTTAATTCTTACGCTCTAAATATTATTTTTTTCTACTATCATGCTACACTGAAAGTAGAAGGGGGGCAGTGCTTGCCCGTGAGCATATCTGCATATGCAGTTAATGCACCTGAATAAATTCTGGTACAGTTTGTACTGGAGTTTATTTCTCCTGGGTGCTACATTTACATGCATACCTGGAACAGCAGCATATTGAGCTGGATCAGAGCAGACCTGACACAGGCTAGAGGGGTCAGTTTGCAAGCCCAGGGTTTCTCCTCATCATGCTGCAGAGGATCTGGCTGGGGCATGCAGGTGTTCCACAGTCAGGCTAGCTGGCAGGAAGTCCCCACACTGAAGCACCCTCATGCCTCAGCCATCCTACATGTGAGTTGCAGTGCACTAAATAACATCACCATTGGATAGTACTTGTAGTGATAGGTTACTGCTCGGACTTGGTTTAGGGCCTCATTATATATTAAGCTGTGAGATGCACAAATGTTTATGGGTGGTAGTACTAGCTGAGTTTGGAGCAGTTACACTTTAGGCCAGCAGGGACCTGGGGAACAGAAAGGTAAGAATCTCCAACCTGCCCATTCTAGGTTTACCTCCAGGTCTCCTCCTCTTTTTCCCTGGGGTTCCCCCCAACCCCAACACAAACCCTTGACTACTTGTAGTTACCTAGCTATCTGCCCCAGAAGAGCAGGCTGTGAAGGGTTAACCTGCCTGGTCAGCTGCTGCTGCTAGGCTT
The DNA here is from genome assembly GCA_030014935.1 of Caiman crocodilus. NCBI lineage: Eukaryota > Metazoa > Chordata > Crocodylia > Alligatoridae > Caiman > Caiman crocodilus. Next base: position 99,328,856 of record JAGPOW010001296.1, read on the forward strand.
TGGATCCTCTTGGGGCTGAGACTGCCCAGCCAACAGCAACTGGCAGTGGAAACAAGCAAAGGCCTTCTCTGCCTGCTCTCCTGGGACAGACAGCATGGGCAGCCACAAATGATGTGTGTGGGGGGGGAGGAACAGGGCAGTGAGCAGAGACCTAGGGTGCTGGGGAGGGCGGGGGGAAGTAGTAATTTGAGCCAGGGCTTTTTGCCTCAGCGCACATGCTCAGAAATGCACCTTGTTGTGAAGCAAATTGTGCCACTAGGGGCTCCCCTCTTCAGCCAGGGGGAGCTAGAGCTCAGGGCCTGTACCTGTGCTGTCCCTGACAGTATAAAAAGCTGCCCTGTCCTGGCCCCATCAGTACAAAAAGCTGTCCTGGCAAGTAGCTCAGGGCTACTTGCTCTCAGGAGCTTCTGGGGCCCAGCCAGTAGATACCTGAGGACATTATCCTTTGTGTGAGCTGGACTGCTGAAGCAGCCCTGAGAGTTCCTGGCATCCTCTGCCCACTGCAGCAGTCTGGCAGTGGGGGCTGCTGCCTGGCTGTGACCTGCTGAGCACCTGCCAGACCTGGATGGGGACTGCACAGCCAGCAGAGGCATCTGCCCCTCTGGGCCAGTTACCAGTGGGCTGTGGCTGCAGGGTTGGCCTTTGTGCAACACTACTGACATGTGTGCTTCTGCCTGGCCATTGGGGCAGCTATCACCCAAAAGATGTTCCGGGTGTGGTGGCCTGCTTTGAACTATCAATGCATGTCCTTCTTGCCCCAACTGGCCAGGAAGTCAGCCAGTTGGGTCCATGATGCCAGCTCTGAGCAGGCAGTGTCCTGCCACTGGCCTCCCTAGCAGGAATTCTGGTGTTCCCTATTGGAAAACTGAAAAATCTCTGGTAAAAAAAAAATCCCAAAGTTATTCTGTAATATACCCCCAAATCCATGTTTCTCCATGATTAAAACAAAAACCACTATATAGAGAGAAAGAGAGAGAGAGCGACAGAGAGAGAGACAGTGATCTGTTGGGCATGACTTATTAATATAGCTACAGTGTTAAAATAATTTGGACACCTAGCAGTGTCTCTATCACCATAATAAAATGAATTATAAACACCTATATGTTTTGCTGCCCCCCACCGGGGCTACAGCCCCCGCAACAGCTGGCCCCGTAGGGGCTACCACCACCCACTGCAGGGCCCACATGACCCACCCCATTCCCCCAATGGCTACCTCTCCCAGTCCCACCCCCTGCTTCCCCAGACCCTCCAATATTTGTCCCACCCAGCCCCAGCCTCCACTTGCACCCCCAGGCAGTCATGGCTGCTCCCCACATAACCCCAGGCATTGGCACTTTACAAAAGAAAAAGTGAAAAAAGCCTCTATTCACTGTAGAAGCAGGGGCTTGGAAAGGGTGCTCCAGAGCCTCCTGGCAGAGCCCCTCTGGGCAGCAGAGGGCAGAAGGGGGCAGCAGGGACCAGGTTGGGGCTGCTTGGGCTGTCACCCTGCCCTGTGCTGTGTGGGCTGGGCCTCTGTAACCCAGATGTTAGCTGAAACTGCTGGTAAGTGGGTTTTTTTGTTTTGCTTGTTTTGTTATTGTAGGAATGCTGGGGTGAGGGGGGCAGGGATCAGGGGCCTTAGGGGACTGGGGTGGATGGGGCTGAGTGGGGAAGGGATTGGGAGCTTGGGAGGCAGGTGGGGGATGGGGCGAGGCAGGGCAGGGATGGAGAAGCAGGCAGGGCCAGTGGGGGTTCCCCCATAGTTCCCTCTGCCCCTCCTCAGCCCCCCGACCCCTTACTTGCTGGCACTACTGCCCTGCTGCTGGCAAGCTGCCTGCCCGCGCAGGGCAGGCAGCGCGCTTCAGCACCAGGGTGCGGGCAAACCACAGAGATCCTTTGGCAGCCAGAGCATCTCTGTCAAGGACTCAGCCTCTGGTTGTTTCAGGGCACAGACCATGCCCTGCCCCACTTTTTTTAGCTCCATTCTTTTTTTTACCCCTGGGTATCCAGGGGTCTAATTTTGCCCCTACACACAAATTTCCAGCAGAGGCAACCTTTTTCTATTCCTGCATGTGCCTCGTGCAGCATCTCAAAGGGGTTAGATACACCGCAAAAGGTACATGTGGGCTCATTTGGACGCACCCAAGGAGGTTTTTTTAGGAGGTGTTGTTGCAGTTCTGTTTTAGACCCTGGTTGGAAATACTGTACTGAAAGAATAAATCTCACAGAAATTAGTGAAATCATACTGGCCCAGCCATCTTAGGCCAAAAAATATTCATAGACATGTATTATATTATTAAAGTATGGGGTATTTTTTTAAAATCATCATTATCACCACAGTAAAGAGCAAATAAGCAAAATCTTAATACAGCTGAGTTTTCAACAAAATGGAACTCTCATGGCATTTCAGCATTTCCAATTTTTTTTTAAGCTTTTGCCAACATACCTGCCAATATTTTGTGACAAAATGTTAAATATTGAAATACCACTAGTATTTCATAGTATCATAGTATCATAGTACCTAGGGTCAGAAGGGGCCTAGAGCAGGCCATCTAGTCTGACCCCCCGCCAATTGGCAGGAAACGAGTGCC
>JAGPOW010001296.1:99331525-99362101 GCA_030014935.1 Caiman crocodilus
GGGTCCTCCTTCCTCCCCTTCTTAAAGATGGGAACCACATTGGCCACCTTCCAGTCCTCCGGCACTTGTCCAGAGCTCCAAGAGAGCTCATACAACCGATACAATTTGCTCGTACAATTTGCATACATTAATACATCAGTATTGCCTGATTAAGTGAGGGATCCTCATTCCTCACTTTTGGTGTGATAGAGGGCTTGAAAAATGCAAATGCCTGTTAATTAGTTCGGTGCCTCTCACTAATTCATTCCGAATATCTCCTCCACCCTTCCTTTACACCTGCTGCTGTATCTTTGCATATCTCTTTGCAAGTACCCCTTCGATTCTCTTCTGCCGAGAAAAGTGTGGAAGCTCCAAGGCATTGCAGAGCCTGATTTAAGGCTCTTCATCCTTACTGACTTGCATGAAGAATTAGAGAGGGAAGGAGACTGCAGTGCCAGCAGAGGATGACAGGCATAAGATCTTTCAGAAATGCTTCCAGACTTGTGTGCATAGAGAAAGAAAACTTCCACATGCTGAGGGAAGAAGGTACATTAAAGGAAATAAGCATGGTCTAATGTGCCCTCCACCAGGGGAGAAATACTGAGGGTTTCCAGAGGCTCATTCTTTTTCCTCTAGTAGAGAGGTTACCACTAAGGCACCATGGGGAGAAGTGGAGGTGAAGCTAAAAGGGGAGGAAGGCTGCTGTAGATCCCTGGGATTGAGGGGTGTTGGAGTTTTTAACAAACACAATCTGTATTGTAATTCACCGGCCCTTAACAAAAATAACTGTTGCATGAAGAGCTAGTGTAACCATGCAAGCAGCAAAAGTAGTCACCTAGGGAAGCAAATTGTAGGGGGCAGCAAAAATGATGCTCAGGGTACGGCAGAAGCAGGCACTTCGGGTAAGTAGATAGCATGTGTGCTCAGCCAGGCCCAGGCATGGCAAGATGCCCACAATAGCAAAAATCCTGGTTGGATGCTGCATGTTTTTTTCCAGACATTTCTGACTTCTAAAATATCTGGGGGAAGGTCTAGAGGTGGATCTTGGAGTTTTTGCACCCTGAGCATGTGCGCCAAGCACCAGTGTTGGGAGAGGTTGTATGGAAAAGTCTGGAGAATCTTATCTCTCCCCACACAGACTGCTGCCACTGCCACACTGTGAAGTGGGCTGATGTTGCCACTGTGTTAGCTTCTCTCACAAGGGCTTAAGTTTCCCCCTCCATGGGACTACCATATACTGGTGCCCCCAAATTAGCACCTGGGTACCCAGCTCGCCCACTCCTGTTTATGCTAATATGACTGAAATACTATCACTGTCTTAACTGGACAGAAAAGATTACAAAATAGAAGACTGGGCTAGGTATAGATGTTCAAAAAGTCCCAGGTGGAATCAATCTAAGCTATGCAGTTTTGTTCAAGATACATAGTTTAGCTCAGTAGTGAGCACAACACAGATTCGCCCTTTGATGGGGTGCAAATTTTAGACTGGGTTCTGCCATTTTTAAACCATTCGTGTGCACCAAACGTCTGTTTTGTTATGGATATAGATCAGTTTCTGATCACGTACCAGTAAAATTATAATGTTTGTACTTGTCCTTGGTGAATAAGTAGTGGGTAGAAATGGAACCCTTGGGAGCAAAACTGGGTTTATTTAACTTTTAAAAAATTAGCCTGAGTGTAGCAAAAGTATTTGTTCTAATATGTGACTTCTTAGACTGCTTGCATATTTCTTGGTTTTTCAAACTTTTAAAACATTTTTGGTGAAAGGAATTGTCATTGAACCTGGTCTTATTTTTAATACATGCACTCTCAATAGTTTTCCATCAAAGATTTGATAGGTCTTGTTTTCAATAACACGCTGGTTTTACAAAATGGTTGCAAGGTCTTGTTTAATTCCAGTGTAGAATGAAAAAAAATTTTCAAAAGTTGAAGCCAAATAAAATTGTATTCTGGGCAACTCAAATTAAATCTTAATTCCTTGCTTAGTAGAGCTTAAAAAATAAAAAGGAAATAAAAGAATAAAATAAATGTCTTTCTAATCTGTTTATCAGGTTAGCAATTTCCCTTTCAATTAGCTTTCTCTTAAACAGCAAGAAACAACATAACAGCAGCAGGAGATTAGTTAGCACAAGGGAAGGGAAGAGTCTACATAACCAAGGTATTTTAAATAAAAGAATTGTAAATGGAAACTCTGTTATACAAAATGCAATGGGGCAGTACCACAGAATCAACAGCCATCAGAGAAGAAAAGAGAAGAAGGTTAAAATCTTAATCTAAGGCTGTATTAAGTTAGCTCTTGCATTTGAGGGGTCAGTTCTTGGAGTATGTGAAGGGATAAGAATTCTCATGGTTTCTTATGCAAAGATAAAGTAAACATCTAGTCTTAATATGATGCGTGTCTGAAGTTACCTATATTGACCTATACTGCCTATACGTATACTGCCAGCAACATGTGTAGATGTGCACATAATTTAATTTATTTCACCTACATGATAATAGCAATGAAGATACCCCAGCACAGGCTTCAGCTACCCAGATCCCAGGCAGGTTTGTAGTCAGTGAGATTCCATTGCTATTGGTACTCTAAATAGTGAAATTGAAGCTAGTTTAGGTATTCCAATATGTTCTGTAAGCATATTTCCCAGCTGCAGTGCAGACCTAGTCATCCTGCAGACAACCTGAAGCAATAGTTCTATTAATTTTGAAATGTGTTGCTGCAGCATCATGAGACAGGGCAAAGGTACTGGATCACAGTCATGTGAGAACCAAGGAAGGGGTATACTTAGGGACTTAATTTGCCTTGAATTAGCCCTGATCCTGCTGTAGCAGGATGGAAGTGATGATGTAGTCATGATAGTCTTGGATAAATATGAAAGGCAAGGATATTTGTGATATTTTTTTCTTGGAACTGTATGTGATGGAGAAAAAAGCTAGACAAGCTTTAGGGCACAGATTTTCCTTCTTCAGGTCACCAAACTTGTTGGATTTTATGAATATATAGTAGCTATGAATTTATATTAACTAAAAAAAAGTGTGAACATGCTTTTAAAATATAAAATAGCAATTAAGTGTGAAGGAGAAAGGAACGATACCAGAGAGCCCATGACCAGTGGTGAAATGTTGGCAAAAAGCAAGCAGGGAGTGCCCCGGGAACTGCAGTTTCAGAGCAGCTGTTCCATGTGGCTAGAGCAGCCGTGGGAGAGAGGAAGTAGAAGGAAGCTGAGAGAGGAGCAGTGTCCCAGGACTGGGGACATCTAGTAGGTTTCTCCCATCCCTGAAGATCTGTCAGTGGCAACAGAGCTCCAAGAGCTCTGTTTAGCTGGGAGACCTGGCTGTGAGAACATTGTGAAGAGGAGCAGCATGGGGGGCAGCAGGAAACCCTGCCAGAGATGGGCTGGCCTGAGACAAATGGATGAACCTTTGAGATTGAGTAAATCAACACTTTAAGTTGTTTTTTTTTCTTTTTTACAGTTTTATGCAACCCAAATGGGCAAAAGAGGGAAGTGGATCTGAGAGTAAGAGACCCTTCCTGAAGAAGAAAAAGGGATAAAGACCAAGTTGGTCAATTAACCCTGCATGAGAAGTGCGCAAGGACCTGAGAAGGTGATCTTCTGGGGAGGAGCCCCGGGAGGAAGTTGGCCATGTCCCTTCCTTTCCCAGGCTGCTACTGCTGTTACTGGTTGTTGCAAGCTTGGTCTCAAGAGCTTCTGGGGAGAAGATGACTAGGCCCTTTCCTACCTCTGGCTACTGTTTCCTTCCTCTGGCTGCTGGCTTGGTCTCAGAGCTTTTGGAGTAAGTTGACTGCACCCCTTCCTGCCTTGGGCTGGTGCTGCTGTTGCTGCCCCCCCCCAAGGGAGGGTCCTCTGCTGCATGCTGCTACCCCCCCCTTGCAGAAAGGGGACCACTGCACTGCACCCCAGCTTCTGCACCCCTGTTCTGGCCTGCTGCCCATCCCACCACCAAGCCACAGTTGGGGGACAGCCTGGGGAGGAAGCCTGCACTGCCTCTGGGCTCCTCGCCCACCAACATTACTAGATCCTAAACGTAGCTTGCCTGTCCTACCTGCCTTGGCAGACCAGCCCCCATCTACACCCCCACTTCCACCAGAAGTATATCCTGAATGGCTGAACTGAACAGCTCCTACTGTCACTGCTGCTGTTCCTTCTGCTGCTGCCCCGTCTCAGGAGAGAGGGAAATTCCCTGCTGTTCCACCTGACACCATACCTGCACTGGATTACTTCCTAATTGACTGACTGCTCCTGCCTTCCCCCACAGCTACCTCACTGCATCTGATCCTGATACTGCTCTCCTGCTGAGTGCCTGGCTGGAGGCCTGAGGGGCTTCTGGGCATATCTTCCATAAACAAAGCCCCTCCACCACTCCAGCCATCTTTTTCATCTGCCTCAGCCTTTCCTGTGTGTTTTTGCCTTTGTGTGGTAAGTCCTGTGGTCCACTCCCCCTGACTGGTGTTTGTTTTGTGGCTGAGTAAGCCAGCTTGAACTTCCCCACCCCTTGTGTGTGTGTTCCCCCCTCCCTCTCAAAGCATAGGTCTCCTGGTATTTTTCCTGTGGGGTTGTGGCTTGGTGAGCTTCAGCCCCCTTCCTCCCTATCCTCCTTTCCAGCAGTCCCCAGGGATGAGCTACTTGCATTTCTTGACTGTGAATACACCTGCCAGGCCACCAACAAGATGTAGCTAGCCTTGAACCATTGGGGAGATTTTGACAGTGTCCTCACCGCTGCAAGGAGACTGGTGGGGGAAGGCAAGGGGTCCAGAAGCTGCAACACCCAGTTCTATAAGCAGGCCCACAGTTTCATAGATGCCCTCTGTACATACGGGAGGGTGTTACATAAACCAGCAGACCCCACACTGGGTGCTGAGATTCGTGAGGCCCCTGATGAACCATCTACTCCACCCCCCCCAGCTATGAGGTTGTTTAAGATCCTGACCCTAACATCCACAGCTGCAGGAAGGGCCTCCAGAGGTGCCGGGTCCCTTCATTCAGGAGGGAGGGTACCCCATAGTATTCTTGCAGGAGACCTTGACAACTGCAGCTGGTGAACCAAATGGGTGGCTGGCATGGGGAAGTAGGGTCTTTTTTAGTCACCTCTCAATCCTCCCATGTTGGGTAGCCACCCTGTTCTCCCCAGGCCTGCAGCCAGAGGTTCTTCAGGATGTTGAAATGGTGCCGGGCCACCTGCTACATCTCCAGGTCCAGGTTCAGGGGCTGGTCCTAAACCTTATGAATGTGTACACTCCTCTGAGGGGGCTGGAATTGGCCAATTTCTTTCACCAGGTGGCCACATACATCTGCACCCTCAACCCCTTATGAATGCCTGGTCTTTGGCAGGGACTTCAACGTCATCCTAGATGCACAAGACCAGTCAGACAAGCAATGGAACCAAGCAGCCATGGGCATCCTCATGGAGATCCTGATGAACTACTCCCTGGTGGACATCTGGCATGCCTGTCACCCACCAACCTCCCTGTCTTCACCTATGTGGGAGTGGGGGAGGAGAGGCATGCCACTCCCAGTTAGACTGGTTTTATATCTCTTTGCCAAACTTTACCTGGGACCACTCCTCTGGCATCTGGCCAAACCCTTTCAGTGATCAGCACCTTGTCTGGGCCTAGGCCACGCTGAGGCCTGGGCATCTGGGGTTAGAGGATCTGGGCTTCAGGAGGATGTGGGCTTCAGGGAGCCCTTCCAGGAGTTCTGGCTGGCCTGGCAGGAGCAACATGCAGCTTCCTCCTTGGCACAGAGGTGGTGGGATGTGGGGAAGGTGTGCATTTGGCTTTTTTGCCGCAGCTACACTTGGGGGTATACTGGGCAGAGGAAGGCGGTCCTAGAGCAGCTCGAGTGGGAAGTGCTAGAGCTGGAGAGGTGTTTGGCTGCTGACCCAACCAACCCACTCCTCTGGGGAAATTGTCAGTAGAGGTGGGAAGAGCGCTGTGCTCTGCATGACCACCGTGCCCTCCGTGCTTTGGTCTGCTCGCCCATCCAGCTTCTTCAGGAGATGGACCGTGGCTCCCACTTCTATGCCCTGAACAGGAGGTGGGGGGCCAAGAAGTACATCACCTACCTTCTGGTGGGTGATGGCACCCCTCTCACAGATCCAGGCGAGATGTGCTAGCATGCACAGGCCTTCTATGAAGAGGTCTTCTCCTTGGATCCGATGAATGCTGAAGCCTGCCAGACCCTGCGGGAAGGACTCCTTCAGGTCAGCATGGGTGACTGGGACTAACTGGAAGCTCATCTTACTCTGGATGAGTTTTTGGCTGCCCTCTGACTGATGCCTGGCAACAAGGCACTGGGTATTGACGGGCTGATGTCGGAGTTCTACCAGGCTTTCTGGGATGTCCTCTGCCCAGACTGCAGCAAAGTCTGGGCCAAATCCAAGGGAAATGGGGAGCTCCCCTGGTCATCCTGGAGGGCCATGCTGAGCCTCCTGCCGAAGAATGGGGATCCCCATGACCTAAGGAATTGGTGTTCTGTGTCCCTCCTCTGCACAAAATACTAGGTGGTTAGTGAAGGCCATCTTGCTGCACCTGTGGTCCATGCTGACGGACATGATCCATCCCAACAAGATATACACGGTGTGCCTGGACATTTCATCTTTGACAACCTGTTCCTGGTTCAGGACCTCCTGGAGCTAGTACATTGGGAGGGCCTGTCTTTCACCCTCCTATCCCTGGACCAGGAGAAGGAGTTTGACAGAATGGATCATGGATACCTCACAGGCATGCTGTGGGCATTTGGCTTTGGGCCTTGCTTTTTGCGGGATCTCCAGGTGACATACACCTCTGCAGAATGCTTGGTTAAGCTCAACTGGACCCTGAGGAAGCCCATCCCATTCAGGAGAGGGGTGCGTCAAGGCTGCTCGCTGTCAGGCCAGCTGTATACCTTGGCCCTGGAGCCCTTTGTCATTCTCCTGTGGAAGCAGGTGGTGGGATTGATGCTCTGGGAGCCAACGGTGCAGTCAACGGTGCGGTCAGTGTATGTTGATGACATACTCCTTGTGGTCCAGAACTCAGGCAACCTGGTGCAGGTGGAGACCTGCTGGTCATTGTACTCAGTGGCCTCCTCTGCCTGGGTCAACTGGGTCAAGAGCTTTTGCCTAGCGGTAGGTGATGGGCTTACTCCCTCCAGCACTCTGTGGGATCTGCTGGAACGTGGGCTTGCTGCTGTACTTGGGGGTCTATCTGTCCCCCACAGACCCTTCCCTGCCACAGAACTGGCATCAGCTGGTGGAGCAGCTCCAGAAATAGGGAAGGCTCCTGAGGTGTCTCTGCATGCATGAGAGAGTGCTGGTGCTGAACCAGCTGGCCCTGTCCATGCTCTGGCTTTGATTACACACCCTGCCTGTGCCCTCTGAGGTCCTTGCAGGACTCCAGAGATGGACGCTGGAGTTTTTCTGGCCAGGACAGCACTGGGTTGCTGCAGAGGTCCTGAGCCTCCCCTTGTGGGAGAGCAGCCAGGGCCTGGTTTGCCTGCACAGTCAGATCTTGGCATTCTGCCTTAAGGCCCTACAATGACTGCTGTATGGTGTTGGCAGCCATGAATCATGGGGCAATCTGGGGTGCGTTATCCTTCACCAGATCTGGAGGTTCCAATTCGACTGGAAGCTCCTCAGCCTGAGGGGCTTCTCCCTGAAAGACCTGCGAGGGCTGCTAGATTTCTACCAGGATTTCCTCCAGGCCTGAGGTCACCGGCAACAGTTGCCCAAGGTGCCAACCTGCTCATCGATCCCCTCCTCTGGAACTCCCAGCTGAAGGTGCCAAGAGAAGAGGTGCCCCCGTTATGACAGAGGTTGATTCTGCCTGGTGTCACCTGTATTGGAGATCTCCTGGACTATGATAGGAAGGAGTGGGTGGACCCTGCTGTGCTGGCCCAGTGCATGGATCTACCCATGACAGATGCAACCTACCATCTGGTCCAGGAGGTGAAATCTGTCCTACCTCCTGATGCTCTTGCCTTTGTTGACCAGGTCCTGTGTGGTAGTGTTCCTGTCCATGTCCCCGTGTCTTCCAGCCCCGCAAAATTTGTCATGGGGCTAGTGCCTCGCCCAGCTTTACAGCACTTCCCACTCCACCACCTGAGCTGGCTGGAGAACACCAGATCAGTCTGCTTTTCCACCATCAATCATTGCCCCCTCTACACGCTTGTGTGCCGTACTGTCCATCATGCCCCCCTCATGTCCCACCCAGGCACCAAGTGGCAGGACCTGCTCAGTGAGGATGCCCTGTGGCTGAGTCTGTACTCCACCCTCATCCCAGAAACCACTGGGAACCTCAGCTGGTGGCTCCTCCATTGGAGCCATTGCCATGGGCATGTATATGGTGAGCCATGGGCATGTATATGGTCATGGACACGGTCTCCTGCCCCTTCTGCAGTTAGAAGGAGATGCTGGCACACATGACCCTCAAGTATGCAAGGCTGCAGCTGCTCCACCTCCATCTCTAGAGCCTCCTTTTAAGGTTATGGTTGAATTTCAGTCCCCACCTTTTGGTTTTTGGTCACCCCATCCATGACCCCACCAAGTTCTAGGACCTTCTGGTCAACCTCCTCCTAGCCCTGGCTAAATGGGACCTGTATTTGACCAGAAAGGAGGCTCTGGCCAAGAAGGTGCCTGGCTGCTTTCATCTCACTTGTCCGTGCACATCTCTGGGCAGAGCACCGGTGGGCAGCATCCACCGGCTCTTTGAATGCCTTTGAGGACCAGTGGGTGTGGCCTGGAGGGCTTTGTTCAGTGTCCCCCTCAGGCACACTTATTTTCATGTTTTGACCCTTTCACCCACATGACACTCCTATCCTGTTTTTTTCATTAGTTGTCCCAAGTATTTTGTTGTGTCTTCCATCCATTGGCCTCATACTATAGGAGCTATTAGTTAGCTGTGTGAGCCTCAGGACCCATGATAATTGGGTCATACAAATAGGAGCTTCTGGGACCCAGCCACTTGGCACCTGGGACACTACCCCTTGTGACAATTGCACTGCTGCAACAGCATCCCAAATCCATTTTTAAAAATACCCCAAAATGCATGTTCTTCCACAATTGAAACAAAAGACTACTCTACACACACACACATCTATAGAGAGACACAGAGTGACAGTGATCAGTTAGGCAAAGCTTTATTGGTATATTTACAATTTTAAAGCAATCTGGAAGCTTACCAGGGTCTCTATCTTTGTGATAAAATACATTCTAAATACCTATATGTGTTGATGTGTGCTTTTGTTTTTTTTTCACGCATGATGGGTGTGTGATGGGATGGGGTAGTGTTTGCAGGAAGGGAGTGAAAAAGGGTGCGTGTGTGTGTGTGTGTAGGGATGTGGATTGGTGTTTGGGAAGGTATGGGGCAATTGGTGGGGGACCTTGTGGGGGGAGCTGCTTAGGAGAGGTGGATCCCCTGCCCCCACAGGGTGCAGCCCCCCCAGCACATGGAATGCCCCCCCCCTACAGGGACCCAGCTCCCATGGCCAGGGTCTCAGGTACCCTGGAGGGCCCCATCCCCCCTGCCCAGGGGCCCAGGTATCCTGAAGGGCCTCAACCCCCTTGCCCAGGGCACATAACTTAGTTTTCACAGCAGCAGTGGGAGTGGGGTGCTCTGAGATTGCTGTTGCCATTTCCCAGCTCTCAGGGACCACTCACTGAGCCCAGACAGGTCCTGCTGGCCCTGGGGCCCCTCTGTCACCCAGCCAGACCAGTCCCGCAGTGACAGGACCTGGTGCAGCGCACAGGGACCATGCGCCAGGCCTAGCCAGGTCCTCCTGGCCCTGGGGCTACTTGTGCTGCCTGGCTGGGCCAGTCCTGTGGAGCCGGTCTGTGAAGCATTTTTTTTTTTTTTTACCTCTGGATATCCAGGGGTCTAATTTTCTCCCCATGCTACTAATTTTCTCCCCATGCTGCAAGTTTGCTCCCTAGCTGCAGCTCCAGCAGAGACTTGCAGGCATAGCAACATCTCCCTGGTTTCTTCTTGCTTTCCTCTGCTTTTTCCTTCCCCTCCCTTCAATTTGCTAAGAAGGGATCCCCATCCCATGTGCCTTATACAGACACCTCAGCATTAGGTATCAGACCACATGCTGGCTACGGTCTGTGCTGTGGCAGACATAAGTGTTTGCTTAGGGCTTTTTGGAGCTAATCAAAGCTCAGCTAGTGATGTCCCTCCCTTACTTATTGTTTATGAAAAGCTTGAACTAATGAGAGAGGCTGTTTGGTTTTTTTTTCTCAGCATAAATGCTGATAACAGATCTCCTAAATATTCTGTTATCAAGGAGGGGCCTTAATCCTGCTGGGGCCTGGCCACGCTGCCCTCAGTTCAGCTCTGTGGAAGGGAAGGGAGGGCTGCTCTAGTATTCCCTGTCTTCTAGCTTGAGCCACTGCAGGCGTGTGCCTGCATTTCTGGGCAGTTACAAAGTGAATAAGCCTAGCCAGGTTAGACTAACCTCCAAGGATTGAGTCAATTCAGGGTCAGGCTTTTTGAATGTCTGTCCCTAGCCTGAAACATCTCCATTCAAAGACTATATTTTAAAATACAAAGTATTTAAAATAGTATAATATATGGGAGATCTATGCATACACCACGTGAAGAAGGTAATAATCAAGCTCTACCTTTCACATCCCAGACCATAATATCTCAAGTATTTCTAATACTGCGCTTAACTTTGCAAAGTAACATTAAAATGTAATTTGTCGTTTCTTTTTTACTATTTCTAAAAGTATTAGGCCCTCTCCTAGACTTCTTAGTTTTATTTCTTCTCTTCTAATATTGCATTTCAACCACATTTGGGGAAAGCATTATAAAAGGTTGATGGTCCTTCCAATGTTTTAAGATTAAACTTAACTGTTCATTATAAGCCTGTGTTTCAATTTACCCCTAGTTTCTCCCTACAACCCCTACTTCTCTCTCAACTTCCTCCATCCAAAAAAGTTCTTCTTAAAATCCACATACCCCTGTCCTTCCAGGGTTGGATAGCTTTGTTTTTTTTATTTTGCTTTTCTTCATACAAGGAGTTTTAAATATAGAGAGCAATATATCTGTATAAATTTATCCTAATGCATAAGCTAATCCACAAGAATCTTGATCATAAGTTATTTTATTTGTTGTCTTAGAATTATTTATTTGGTTGTATAAAATAATTACCTTGACAACTCTCTCTCTCTGCACTGAAGAAATCTTGTATCCTATAAAACAAAGAAGTTTGATATACCACTACTTTGCTCTGATTTCATGCTACAGCATCTATACTGAAGTCAGTTAAGTCAGAGGGCAGGTGTCTACGCATGGCACTGTCACCATAGCAACACACTATGGCGATGTATTTCGTCACTGTAGCGTTGTAGCTTTGGAAAGTACAAATTGTGATACCAGTACTATGTTGCCATAGCAGCAAACTACCTCACTATAGCACATTGCTACGGTGACTTAGCTGCTAAAAATAACCATGTGTCACCAGGATGGCACAGCAGTGTCTGTTACTGTGCCATCATTTAGTACTTCCTAAAGCAAGTATTAATGACAGCACAGTAACAACTGCACTATAGGGGGCACATATAGATACACCCAAGCAGAATTATAACTAAGACCTTTTTTGACACCTGTTAGAAATTCTCTTAATCACTAGTACTTGAAGAAAAAGCTAAAAACAAATTTTTGTTAGCTAAATTCTTGAAGTTTCTAGGCCTGTTGTACTAAAAATAAATTTCAGAAAAAAATACATGTTCTAATTCTAATATACCATGTATATTAATTCGGTCTAATTCACAATTTTCCATGAAAATTGTCATCATCTTTACCTATAGCTTAAGGTATTTTAATTTTGAGACACCACCCCACTGCTGTCTTTTGGGAGTTGTATTTTAGGTGTGCTGCGTTCCCGTTCTCCTCTCAGCTGAGTTTTCTATGTAGACTTAATATTGCATGAGGCACTAAGCCCATGCAATTTTCCTTGTGCTCTGATTTCTGTCACTGAGAGAGGAGACTATGAGAAATATAGATCAAGGATAGACGGGTCATAGAGGAGAATGACAATAGTGAGACATCTGAGATAAAACTTTCATAAGGCAGCAACAATTCAAATTTGAAATCTTTCGGGATTTAATCTTTTCCTAAAAACTAGAAATTTTCCTTGGGGGCAAGAAAATACACTCTTTTCTGCCACAGTATAGGCTTTAAAGATTTAAGATTTAATTTGACCACTTAGTCTCTTAAGGTGCCAGTCCTGCCTTGCCTTTTGCCTGACTTCAGCCTAACATAGCTAACCACCTCTCTAGCTGTAATGAGACAACATTTAACTTGAGTGGGTGAAAATAATATCCTGATACTCAATTTTCAGTTGCCCCATGGTCAAAAAGATTCTGTTGTATGTCTTTGCTTAGACTGGTGCGTTAAAGTACATTAATTAGTATTATACATTTTTCAGAAGTTTTTTTGTAGGAAGGGTTAAAAGGATTTGGTTATGTGATCACTATGGGTACAGCACATGACCGATTCAGCTTTCACTCTTTTTTCAAATCATCCTTTTTATAGGGAATTTCTTTTAATGTCTATTCCTGCTCCCCATGACTTCTCTGAAAGTAGAACTGAACTCTGCATCCAGCTTGGTAAAGTTCCTGGGGGAACTTTAAGCATCCTTTTTTGGTGAGTTCTTCTCAGATTCACCTGAGTTTTGTATATTCACAGTGGATATTATTAGCTGGCATTACCAACATTAATTAGAGTGACACAGCAATCATATATGCCTTATTCCTTGTCACAGCTTTAATGCATCTTCTCATTCAGTAATTCAAGTATGCAATTTTTATGTTTGTGAAAAATGTGAGATCTTCATAAAGCTTGCATTTTCAACTCTACAATTTTATTTGTAAAGAATATCACAATTATTTTCTTTAAAATGGCCATTGGACTGCTATTAACTTTAGCATATTTCATTGAATAAATTGTTTAAATGGACTCCCTAGTTCCTTCACTTTAAATAAGGTTGTTTATTTCAGCTTTTCCAATATATAGTTTTCAAAATACTTCCAACATAGACTGTTTTATTTTTTTAAAACAACTTCTTTCTTTTTTTATTTTTTTTATATTCACCCTAGATTTTTATTTGCTGTGATAAGCTAAACACTTTATTGATCAAAACATTTTTTTTTACTGTTTTGACTTTAGCTTCCCCATGTACTAGTGAACTGGTTCTGTTACATATATTGCATATATAATACGTGTCCATTTTAAAACTTACATTTTATTAGCACATGATATGTGGTGACCTCATCTTTCTAAATATATACAGCTATTGAAATAAGAGCTGGGGTTTTTTTACAAGTGGAAAAGCTTTGCAACCATATAAACAACACTACTGAATTAATATCTTCCAATTCATGGGTCTTTATTGTCTTTAATTCAGAAATACATTTATCTGTGTCTTTCTTTGAACTTTCATTAAAAAGATACCCTTTCAAACTGTACACCTTCAAGGGTCTCAGAGGAAGGAGTAAGATGAGAGGACATTTGGAGGTTTATGGGGATGAAGAGATATTGTGCCAGATCATATTGGAAATTAGAGTCAGTTATTCTATTTATGTTGGTTTGACTACCCCTATTTTAGGACAAGTGATTTGCATCATATGAACAGTGAAATATCTAATTCATGTTAGTTTTTATCTAAAATTCAAAATAAATTCTTGGTTTCTTGTCAGGATCCACCTAAACATCACAGCTGTGTGATGGAACTTTTGTGGAACTTAATGAGAGCAAGAGCCCATAACAGCTTGTGTTTGAAGGCTTTACTGTGGTGCTTGAGGAGGCTACTAATCCAGGGAGTGATGAAGATCTTTCGTGTACTGTATGTGCAGAATGGGGATTTTTGCATGTTTTTCTTCTTTCCAGTCTCCCCTCCCTCCATTTCCTTTCCCCTCTTTTCCAGCAGCTCTAGGAGAAGGAACACTTAAACAATGTAGCCACTGCATTTGCCATAGCATTTTTTATGGAGCTGAACTTAGTATGCAGGATGGCAAGTGGAGGTGAGAGGTAGCAGTGGACTTGATTTTGGAATGAGATGGGACACTGAAGGATTGGGGTACCAGAAACAGGCAGAAAAGGAAATCAACTACTCTTGTAACTTTCCTTTGATAGTATTGTAATAGAGAAGAATTTGGCTCATTATAAGTATGTATTACTATTCAGAAATAGAGCAGCTATAATCAAATACAATGGCTACCATTAAAACACTTAGCTTTCTATGACTGCCATGGTAATGTTAAGCAAATATTGTAAGAGCAAACTGTAGCAGATATTTTTATCTGGTGAGGGGGGTTGTTGGTTGTAGCTGTGTTGGTCTAATTAAAAATATCACATTTACCCAGGGAACCTTTTCTGTCTATCTAGTGATGGATTTCATCCAGTCAGAGGTTTTTTTTTCTAGTACAAATACACAAAAAGAGCCCTGGCACACATTATGTTTCTGCCATGAATAAAGTGTTAATCATGCCAGAAATAGCAACTGGCCACAAATTCACAGAATTTATGGCAGCATAAAATTATAAGCCAGCAACACAGATATCATTCAAGAAATGTGTAATATCTTTATGGCTGATTTGTATGGTACCATCATTTGAATATGTGGCATGAGATTCAGGGACTGCCCTGGGGCTTAAGCCTGGAGCTGACGGGAGATCTAGACAGCCCTGAAGCGCGATCTTCAGGATGGTCCCAAGCACCTGATCGTTGGCAGGCAGGGAACTACTCAGTGCTTGACCCCTGAGGCAATCCAGATATTCTGATGATCATAGTTTCATAGTTGGTAGGGTCAGAAGTGACCTGAACAGATCATTAAGTCCAGCCCTCTGCCATGGCAGGAAAGAATGCTGGGGTCAAATGACCCTGGCTAGGTGATTATCTAGCCTCCTTCTGAAGCCCCCCAGGGTAGGAGTGAGCCCACTTCCCTTGAAAGCTGGTTCCAGATCCTAGCTGCCCTGACTGTGAAGTAGCGCCTCCTGATATCTAGCCTGATCAGCTGCTGGCTGGCCAGCAGGAGGGCTTAAATGGCCCTGTGAGTCCCCAGAGCCAAATGACGATCAGCTGATTGTTGGGCAACCCCATCAGGGATTGTGATTCCACACTCCCCCTGCACCAGCCATATGGCTGAATTTGGATCTGAACCCCAGTCCTACAATTACACCTCCTGCTATGGATGTCAAGAAGTAAGATTGTTGGGATTGGGGATTTAATCCAAATCACACTTTTAATTGACTTCTGGATCTGTCAGGATCCAACATCTATTAAAAACAATGAAAATGCACTACTTTATTTCAACAGAGTATTTGGTCTATATGTCCGTTTTGCATGCCCAGAATTGAACTAGAAAGTACATCTCTAAAAGAAAAGATCAGTTTTGTTATTTCTTATTACTTGCATATTGAATGCTACTTGCTAGTAATGATTTGTTCTTATCAATGTTACAGCAAAGCAATCATGGGAACCTATATGAGAATTTTTTTCTGCATAGTGAAAGGAAAGCTTGACTGAATCTTGGCTTTGTCACAAGGTCTGAACAAAGGATATCAGATTCTTCTCTCAGCATCACACTTAACTTCTCAGGTCACTTCTGCACCGCAATTTTTATCAGTACAATTTATTCTGACATACATTGCATTGGCTATTTGGCAGTACAGTGGCTCTTCAGACTTACAGGTCATATGACAAAAGGCATTCTAAATAAGAGACATGAAAAGAAAGGTTTGATCAACAGTGTGGAGTCCTTGCACTGACATCCCTTGGGGGCCTCCATTCTGATGCCCTCACTGAGTTGGGTGCTTCATTTGCACACTCCAAGTTATGCCACTGTTCTAAAATGCAAGTTATCCTTGCGTTATCATTGGACGCAAAGGCTTATAGGATAGTTTTGCAGTGTTTTGCAGACACCAGCTCTCCTTTTGGTCAACTGCAGTAGCTGGTAAGTTCCTAAGATTTCCCGTTACATCCCATAATATCTTTTCATGCTGTTTAACCTTTAGGATATAGTAGAGTATCTATAGTAATTTATCTTGTATCCTATAATTTGTTCTTTCTCTCTCTGTTTTTAATGTCTCCATGATGTCACTGGCAGAAGTATAGGTGATGAACAGGTCAATGGATCAAATAGATATTACTTGCAAGAATTATCTCTATATTATATTGAAAGCGCATGCATTAATATCATATTTTCTTATTTGCTTATTTGTTATTCTGTTTATAATGCCTGATTATGTTGCTAAAAAGTCTGTCTACCCAGCCAGCCAAAAGTGAGAATTTGACCATGTATTTTTTAGGTTGATCATCAGCAAAAAATAAGATAAAATTAGGAGAGCCCTTGCACAGTTTTAATACAAAATGGATACTTCAAAAGGTAAGTCCTTTGTTCCATGCCTGTGTGCCTTCAGCCAACACCATAAGAGAGGATGGAGAAGAGAAGGCGGCATTGGGGATTTCCATGAAGAAAGTGAAAAGAAAACAGAAGTATGACATAATTCCTCCTTGTTCATTGAGCACTATTTCTGGGTTCATTCAGATTGGGTATGGCTGGCAAGCAAAGACCTTCTGGTTTTTCCAGGTTCTTGTTATTATTGGGTACTTCTGTTGTTATTTTCTCTGGGTATTATTAAATATTTGATCTTACTAATGAAGTGACGGTCAGATCCTTGTCCAGGTATTTCTAATAGTGGCTGGCATGTTGGGGAGGCCTCAGTTTTCTGTTTGCCTCCCTTGCCTGACATTGCTACTTGACTCTGTTCCACCCCAGCCCCTACAACTCCTTTGTAATGTATGAATAAACATGGCAACATTGTGGGATTGTTGTTATATTTACAGAATACAGCATCCACATCAACTTTTTACCAGTGCAAAAGTGCTGGAAGAAGAATGATGCTGTTAGAAAACGTGGTTTAGACTGACAGTTTTCTACATTTTCACTGACTACCTGTCTTATATGCATACCAGCACAGCTTCTGGCTTTTTTACTTTTCATTCCATCCAGGCAGAGCACACATAAACTGCTGAAACTTCCTTAGCCTGATGAAGGGTTTTTGAACCCAAAAGCTTGCTTAAAAATTGTTCTCCAACTGTTTAGTTGGTCTAATAAAAGATATCAGATCCACCCAAAAACCTTGTCTGCTTTTAGACTGACCAGCATTCTTGCTCTGGGGAAATGTACAGTCCCAAATCTATCACTGCCTCAGTGTATTCACACTGTTCATTGAGAGTGGATGCCACTACTGTGTGCGTTCCTCTCTCCTTTCCTCCTATATCCATAGGGGAATGTATGGCTATGTGGAATCCACATTTCCTTTTGTGTTACTTGCATAGTATTAGTAGCCCAGGTAGAAGAATAAGGGAGCATTTTATTCTCCTGTGTGGTAGTAGCACAAGACAAGCCATACTTTGGCCTTAGATTATGTAAGAAGTTCAGGGCATGCTAGGACACAGCTTTTCCCAATAGTAGGTTCTTGGTGTAAACATATGTACTTTGAAGTATAAAATAGGTATTTTTTTTAATATGTTTGTCTAAAACCGCAAGTTTCCTTCCTCATATCCTTGTGACAAAGTAGTTAGCAGACTATGCAGCTTCATTGGAATCTTATCGGGCCACACCATGAGCACTTCTGCCATCACCTCAAATATTTGACTTCTGGGCTGTCAGCCATGCACCACCCCAGACCCCAACTACAAGCTAAACCATTGGGTATTAGCCATGTTTGTAAAACTACTAATAGTAATAATAAAAATAAAACCTACAGAACCAGCTAGCTTCATGATAATTACATCATAAACTGTACAAAAAATTAAAGGGTATAGAATCATAAAAGACTAGTTAATGATCAAATCAGTAGATATTAAAATAAAATAGAATTAATATTGATATTATCATCATTTGACAGTGGATAGCATAATGCAGGTCTTCTTTCCCAGAGAGGCAAGCTTTTCACCATTACCCTCATTTTATTTATGTTTATACCTGTGCCATTTCATTTCTAGAAACATAAACTTTTATGCAGTGAGTTAGTGCTGCTGGAATGAACAGGAGCAGTATACCATCACCTCTGTACAGAGCAGGTTTCCTCTGACTTAGTCTTCAAAGGCAAATCCTATTTCCCACTCCTTACTAATACTTTTCGTCTCTGCACCATGCAACCCATGTTCATTTCTAATATCTTATTTGGGTCTTTGATGGGGTATGTATTATGAATCAGAGAACAGGACTGGGAACATAAAAGTAAAAGGGACTATTTCTAAAAAGGGCTGCAAGTTTTCTCCTCCCATGTAATGTATAACTCTGAGTCAATAATGCTCTCCAGAAAATAAGACATATTGTGCTTCTCTTGTGTATTTGTACTCACTTGGTCAGCCTTCAACAGACATGGGACACTGCCCCAGATCCTCTCTTGCTGGGCTGCAACAAAGTTCATCAGTTGTGCCATCTCCCTAACGCATGACAATGGAGAGTTTGTCTGCTTCTTCTCTGTTCCTTGACAAATGCTTCCACTATTTTCTCTGGAGGTGGCTTAGGTTTTTCTGATTCTTTTCTGTCAGGAGTACCATCATGTCACCTTCTTCAGTCTGACAGTCCGCACATCTCCGAAGCTCATTCTGTTAACTGTCATCATATTTCATGAGAGCAAAGTTGTTAAATTACCCACATTCATGCTGTAGCATTGTTAATACTCTATTGAACCATGTCTCTATTCAATCCCTAGTTGACTCACAGTTCTAAATTAGCTCAGATTTTCTTTTTCTGAACTTCGCAAAATGTCTTTTTTGCTTTTGGTATCAGTGGGGGCATCTACACATGTGCTTTACTGCTGAGTTGACTAATTAGCATTGCAGTAAAGCATCACCATCTACATGCGTGGCACTATTAAGCCACAGTAAACTAATTCTACTGTAGGCTAGTACTGTCCTGAACAAGTACTATCCTATGGCAAGGTTATTTAGTATGCCAAAATGCATGTGTAGATGGTGACTGGGGCCTGACAGCTAGCCCTACACTGGAGCATTCTTGTGCCCCAGCCAGTCTTTCTGCAGAAGGTTGAGCCAAAAGTAGAGCAGCTCTGGCCTGGCAAGTTGACCCCCTTGTCACTCTGCCAGGTGGGGATGCTCTGCCTTAGTTCAATGTGCTGCAGTCCCAGGCACATGGGTAGATGCTGCACCCAGGAGCAATAAACTCCATCATGATCTGTGTCAGAGTTTATTCAGGTGTACTCACTTCAGCAATAGTCTTTTCTAAGTACCTATGTAAAAATTGTGTGTGCCTTCCCTGCCAATGGAGGGATGGATATCAAAAACAATTTTGGCAGCAATTCCAAGACAAAAACATTTAACAACATTTTAATGTCATTCCTCTCCATGGAGTAAAGCAACTATCTATAGTGCTTGGTACACAAGGAACTGGGTAATTTGGTGTCTGCTTTCATCAATCTGATTAAAATACTCCTGACATGACTTCTCCATTTCTATTTCTGGCTTCTGCTGTTTTTCTGCTCTGTCACAATATAATAGAAAATTAAGGTTGGAAGGGACCTCAGGAAGTCATCTAGTCCAACCCCTGCTCAAAGCAGGACTATCCCCAACTAGATCATCCCAACCAAGCTTTGCCTAGTGAGGTCTTAAAAACCTCCAAGGATGGAGATTCTACAGCCTCTCTGGGAAACCCATTCCAGTGTTTTGCTACCCTTCTGATGAGAAGGTGTTTCCTAATATCCAACCTAAACTGTTTTACTGCAACTTAAGACCACTGTTCCTTGTTCTGGTGTCTGCCATCAGTGAGAACAGCTGCATCCTCTTTGGAACCACCTTAGTTTGGTAGTTAAAGGCTGCTATTAAATCCCCTCTTCATCTTCTCTTCGTCAGACTAAATAGGCCCAGTTTCCTCAGCATCTCCTCTTAAGTCATGTTCCTCAGCCCCCTAACTATTTTTGTTGCCCCCTGCTGGACTCTCCAATTTGTCCACATGCTTTTTGTAGTGGGGGCCCCAAAAAGTGGATACACTACTCTCAATGTGGCCTCGCCACTGTTGAATTAAGGGGAATAATAACTTTCCCTGATCTGCTAGCAATGCTCCTAATAATGCAGACCAGCATGCTGTTAGCCTTGTTTACAATGAGGGCACACTGTTAATTCATGTTCAGCTTATTGTCTATTGTAACCTCAAGGTCCTTTTCTGCAGATCTGCTGCTTAGGCAGTCAATTTCCAGATTGCAGCAGTGCATCCTAAATGCAGGACTTTGCACTTGTCCTTTTTGAACTTCAAACATAAAATCATAGGGAAGTAGGGCTGGAAGGGACCTCTAGAGATCATCTTGTTGCACATGTGCCAGAAGTCCTCTAGACCTCCAGAGGTCATCTAGTCCAATCTTCTGCCCAAGGCAGAATCATCTCTATCCAAAACATCCCAAACAAACCATAATCTAAACTGCATGAGACTACCATTAATCCTGACACAACATAGACTCAACACCTGAAATTGCCATAGGTAAATCAGGAGAACTACAGCGGCCAACATTCAGCTTCAAATACCCATGGTAAAACATAGGCATAGCTATGCCTAGATCATCCCCAACCAGTGGCTGTCAAAACTCTTCTGGAACACCTTCAGTTATGGAGAGCCCACACTGTCCCTAGGAAACCTATTTCACTACCTCAGTGTTATAACAGTAACATTTTTCTGGATCTCCAATCTAAACTTACTTTGCTATACCTTAAAGCCATTGGTTCACATCCTTCTCTCTTCAGCAAGAGAGAAAAGTTTATTTTCATCTTCTTTATGGAAGTGTCTGCCTGTGTTGATCAGCCTTTGAAGCCTGCTCATCCTAAGGATTGACTTTCAAATGAAGCTTATCCTGTCTAAGCTACAATTATTACTTTTCCAGCTGCAACTTTTCCCATTCTAACCTCCTTAGATTGTTAGGCAGGGGCACCGACCCTCCTAAACACAATCATTTCAGCCATCTACTCTTCCATCTATGATGGCATAAACATAGAAAAGTAAATGATTAAAATCATCAAGATATTTTATCTTCTTTCAATGTAATTTGGCTGCTAGAAATAAGAGGTAGGGAGAAGGAAGAA
The DNA here is from genome assembly GCA_030014935.1 of Caiman crocodilus. Taxonomy (NCBI): domain Eukaryota; kingdom Metazoa; phylum Chordata; order Crocodylia; family Alligatoridae; genus Caiman; species Caiman crocodilus. The sequence continues at coordinate 99,352,599 of JAGPOW010001296.1, forward strand.
GCCAATAGGACAGAATCTGCTAGAATATCATGAAATAAACCTGGAGACCACATCTGTAGAACACTTGCAGTTGCCACATGCACCACTGAGTTTTTCATTTGTGAGAGAGCAAGACAGAGAAGGTCCTACACAGCTGTAGCATTCAATGTATTATTAACATAATAACATTAACATAAGGGCAATTTTAGCTTGCAAGAATGTTTATGGAAAAGTAAACTTCTATAAATAATGATGTAAATATTTTGAAATGTGTGAATTTGAGTGAAATTCCCTGCCAGTACTGTCTTTTCTTAACCCTCTAATTTTATAAAATGTTGAGTTCTGTAGTCCTGGGAACAGAATCAATAGCAATATTACTTAGATCAGTTATATAATTAAAACAAAGAAAGATAATAAGCAAGTAATTGTGACAACAAATAATTGGTGAAGTGAACAATGCATAGGCACATTCTTTTGGGTATGAAACCTATACATTGTGATTTTGAATAATGATTTAAAAAACCCACAAAGCCAGTCTTTAAAGAATTCACCCACAGAAAAGGGGATAAAGCTGTGATTTTTAGGGTTTTGAAGAGATAATTATTCAACAAAAGAAGAAAAGAATGTAATATTGTAGACCTGGTTAAGTGATTTGTTTTTTTGATTGTTCAGTTTTTTGTATCTTGGGGAAAAAAAATTAATACAGCTAATATTTTCCCCAGTACATGCATGCAAAAAAACTCCATAAAGTTACTTTTCCTTCTTGACCAAAGAGTTACTTGCAAATATTCAGGAAATGGTGTTTGCTATCTAAACTGTGCACTTCAAATTTGAAACAGAAAATAAGTGCTTTCATATTAATATTGTTAATTTTCCTATGACTGTTTTTTTTATGTTTCATGCTCAGATTACTTCAGGCATCATACTTATCCTGCGCTTCAGTAGAATCCATTTTTTGGATTACTGTGAAACTGTAAGCACATCTCTATATTCAGAGTTTCATAAATGTGTTCAAATACCAAAGACACTTTTCATTTAATGTAGAGTGAATATTGTTTCCTGCTGAAAGCCATTAGATATTCTCTATAGCACACAAAAGTGAACAACTAGCACCTTTGAGATATAAATCATCTTCTTCAGACATTTTTCTTTTGTGGGGCAATCTTTAAAAAAAAACAAAAAAAACCCAAACAACAACAACCCCCGCCCCTCCCCGGACCTCTAAAGGCTCCAGAAAATATGTATCTTCCTACCAACTGCTAGAAGATGGACAAGAATATTAATCTAATAAGTTAATATAGGATGAAATAAATGACATGGAGAAATGTTACTGAAGTTACTGGGTCTAATCCCAGATTTATACTTGTACAACTGAGACTAGAATTTGGCTTAGAGAACATACAATGTATTCTACAACAATTATTGAGGTGTTAAACTGTGATTCTCAAATAATGTACTCTCTCTTAAATAAATCATTATCTAGATCTGAGGCAATATTCACCTCTAGTTTTCCAAATGTACTCTTGAGCAGTCTCTGCCAGTCCAGCATGCTGCATGCATGACTTTGTTCATCATGGAGACAAGGTGGTGAAGAGAATTGTTAAACAGGAGGAAGCAGGATCTTTGCTGTCACTTACAACAAAAAAAAACAGTTTCACACTGGAAAGGTCAAGGTAAAGAATGAGGGAAGAGACCAAATATTGACATAACCACATAGCCAGTATTTGATGTAAAGGCCATGACTAGCTACCGAAGGGATGCTCGCATGTCCAATTACCTTGTAATAATCTTTATAACAGCATTGTTAAACATCGTCATACTGTAGCATTGACTTAATCTCCTGGAGTTTTCTTTTGTACAATATGTTACAGCATTTTTCAGAAAGCATTAGAAAATCCTACCAGGACACATTCTTTTCATTTTCTTGCCATGATGGTGGAATAAAGAAGAAAATATATAATCCATTGTAAGGTATAAAGACCTCTGGGAGATATGTGAGATATCTTGATACCATTGCCTGCCTAATTAATAAAGTTCGAGGTACAGGGCATTTCCTAGGGATTAATGGCTCCAGAATTTCATTAATCCCCAGAAAAAAATAATGTGCCAAAGCCACTATTACTGAAAAAATGAAAGAGACAGAGGTGTATGACTGTGTTTTTCACAGTTAGGTGAAATCAGTTCCTGTAGTTAAACAGTATGTAGTTGCATCAGGATAAATCCAGTTATACCTATTTATTTTAAGTTGTAGTAAGGGAAATTTCGGTTAGATATTAGGGGAAAAAAAACCTCTTGAGGCTGTTAGTAAAGCATTGGAACAGGTTATCCAAAGAGGTGGTGGAATCTCCATGCTTGGGGATTTTTAAGAGCTAACTGGATGAAGCCTTGGTTGAGATGATTGAGTTGGGGATGGTCCTGCTTTGAGCAGGGGATAAGACTAGATGACCTCCTGAGGTCTCTTCCAACACTAAGTTTTCTATGATTCTATGATTCTGTTTAGTGAAGTCTAACATATTCAAAGTGCCAAAGAATACAATTCAGAATATGTAATCTAAATGAGCCTCTAAGATAGAACACCTTATGCATCAGCACTGATATGTTTCATAATTCAATTACTATATTCTGCTTATAGCTGTAAACCCAGATCAACAGTTCATTCAGAATTCAAGATACTATTTCTCCTAGATTGTGGTTTATATGCTGGGAAATGTAATTTAGTCAGCTAGTCTGAAACTGTGTGCTGTCATGAAATCAATGTTGCAGTGTATTGTATGGGTTCTAACAGGAAATGTGCAAGCCGTTTTTGAAGAATTTAGGTACTTTCCAATTCTATAGGCCTAACCAATATCAGTTTGCTTTACCAAAACATATGCCATTTGAGAATTGATGGAGTGTAGATATGCTCTATTATTAGTTCCCTAAAAATTTCAATGGAGTTTTTACAGTGGGATAGATATATGGAGTGGTGCGTGAAGGATGGGAGGGGAGAATTATTATAGAAGCCGGGTAGGGCATGTTTCTAGGACCTCTGTACCACTTTAGCATTGAAATGAACCAGTTCAGGAAATAAAATCTGTCCACAGAGGTGCTGAAAGTGAGGCTGTTAGGATACTGGCATTCCCAATCACTGGGAAATTCCAAAATGTTAAAGAGAAAGTTGAACTTTGGATGAAAAACTACAATTCTGAAAATTCCTGAAAATTAGAAGAAACTAAGAATTTTTATTTCAAAAGATTGAAATTACATTTTGTTTCAGCTTTTCCTGACTCTATAGAATAGGGAGCTAAAAATGTGGACATCCTTGGAACTTGCAGTATACTGAAAAACAGAAACAGCTCTGCAGAAGATTTTGATTTCCAGAAATTAGATTTCTTTTTTTTTAATGGAAAATTCTCAACCAGCCCTAGCAAGCAACTTGTTCAACTACAAGTAGCTGTTTGACCTGAGGATTCAGTCAAAATGAGGAAAAAACAGCATAGCACATAAATAATAAGTTCCATTCTTCAGGTTGGTGTTGCACTGAACATTCCACAAATGCTTTATGAAGTTACTCAAGCAGAGTGACATTTGATTGTCTGAGCCAGAGGCATATATGCACCCTGGGTGGCAGTGGTGCATGGGGCAATGCTGGTAGCTAGGACAGCAGTGGCTAGGCCAACAGCACAGCTTCTACTGGTTTTGTGCCTGACCCTGACTTGGCTTCCTCAGCTACTCCATTGGCCTGATCCTTTTGCTGCTTCTGTTGTAATCAAAGACACCTTGCAGTCTATAAAAGTGCCCAGCAATTACAAGAAGTGGTGGTTCAGGCAACAATGAGTAAAATCCAGAATAGAAAATGTCTAGTGATATGCAAGGACAAAGGAAGTAAAGGATCCCCATGTAAAAGATTGGCAGTTGTATTTCATCACACAAGTAGCATAACTAAGATAGGGTGCTGGGGCAACAGACTGGACAGGAGAAGGGGAGTAGACAAATAACAGCCACTGTCCTGCCATAGCAGCATAGCCACACCAGAAGCATGGTGGTACCTGGAAGTCACTGCTGCTTCCGCACACAGTTGCTGCCCTGGATAACCAGCTGACTTATGCCACTGATTTAATCTGCCAATGTCCTAAACTACCTAAGGTCTGGCTCTTACAGATATGGCATGTAATCTCTTTACATATTTTCTAATAGACAATGCTAACTGCTGACATTGGAGTATACACATTATAACCTCAAAGTAATTATTACTGAATATGCAAGGTTGGTTTTTTTGCTGTCTTCTTCTCTGCCTCCTGCTAGCTTTATATGGTTCTATATAATCTTATATGATCATACCTTACTCTGCATTCTCTTTACCTCGGTGTCCTTCAATGTAATCTTTTCTTTGTAGATAGCTCCTTCATTCTCCCATAGTAAGCAAATATGCATTGTGTTTTTATACAGATTACTGTTTTTCTATGTATATGGCAATTTTGATCCAAATTCCTTGTAAAAGAAAATAGAAGGACACAACAATGAAAAAAAATTATAATCAACAAACACATCAACAACTGATGTTTCCAAGAGAAAGGATAATATTGGGTGTAAAAGTGAAGAAGGAAACATCAAATTAAAATAATGTCACAAAAGAGGGAAAATATTTTCAAATGGGCCAAAAAATGCAAAATGCATCTTCAAGTGAAAAGAAAGAGAAAACATGACCCAAGGAACTAGGACTAAAAATGTGGAGAATACTGGCTTAGTTTACCAATGGTGTTTACATTATACCAAGCTGTCATGAACCCTATATTTTGGTGGTCCTGACATGTCATGAAGGATTTCTTGTGTTTTACTGTACTGATATAGCATGTGTGGTCTCACTGGATCAATCAGGATAAGAAAAATAACCTGTATGCGTATATGCTACTGTTATCTTTGTATAAATTATGTTGCACTGTCTCTATATATCTTTACAATAATAACCACAGTCCAGCAGACTCAATTAATCAAGTCTGTTCCAATGTGGTGTAATTACAGTGCATCGGAGCAGCCTCTCTGCATGTGTATAGATGCCCGAGGAAATCGACTCCTCCATAACAAAGGCACTAAAGAGGAATGGCTCATCCAGCTAAAAGAATGCCTGGTACCTCTGGCAGACCAGAACTGTGTAGAGAGTTTTGCTGACTGTTGAAGATGTTAGTTGTGGGGACTGGTTGGAAGGAATAATGGAGCAGGGCTGTGCAAAGCTTTGGTCCCCGATTCAATTCAGTGAAGATTTAACTTGATTTGGTGGCTGAATCTCTAAATCTGAATCAAATCAGAGGACCCTTTAATCTCTGAATCGAATCAGAAGTCTCCAAATTGATTGGAGAGATTCGGAAAGATTCAGAAATTCAGACCTAGACACAGGTTTAAATGTTTTTTCTACATATCTCTAGATAGCAGGGACTCATGAATGCCGCAGTGCTGGGATGCATGAAGAGTCCTACAGAAGCACGGTGGCTTCCCAGGGTGCTTGGCAGTAGACCCAGAAGTGGACTTCCTGCCACCCCCATGTCCCGCAGAGTGCACTTCCCCCCGCAGCTCAGTAAGTGGTGCCTCCTGGGTTGGGGGGGCACCTGAAGTCCCCTGTGGCTGGTTGCCAAGCCAAGGGTCAATGGCGGGGGGGGTCCCCTGCATGATCTCCAGCAGACCCAGAAGCTGACCAGAAGTACTTCTTGTCCATTTCTGGGTTCACTGCTGAGCATAGCATGTGGAGGGCCCATGCTCCATGCACCCCAGCATCATAGCATTCACAAGTCATGCCTGCTACCTCAAGGTATATAGAAAAAACTTTTAAAGCTGTGTCTATGTCCGAATTGCTGATTCTATGAATTGGCATTGCATCTACATATTCAGTTTTGGCTGAATTGAATCAGGGACTGTGATCCAAATCAATTAATCAAATCACTGTCTCCAATTTGGGCTGAATCCGAATCAAATAGAGCCTGCTTTGCACACCCCTGTAAGGCAGTAAGCTGTGGGATCCCAGTGGCCAGAGCTGGCAGAAATCAGCAGGAAAACTAGTTTTTTGTCATGTTGGCAAGACCCCCTAGAAGGTCCTAGTACAGCTAGACAAGAAGGTAAGCTGAGGAGTGGTGAGGTAGGGTGCTTCCCAGTACAACCATGGTCTGTTCTTTGGGGCAAGTAGCTGCACAGCAGGGAGAAACTCAGGGCTCTGGGGCCCTCCCTCCTGGAACTGGGTTTGTGACACAAGAAATCAAGGTAGTAGAATTCTTTGATAGCTTTACTCCTACCATAGATCTAGGCCCCTAGTCAGATGTTTCCTAAAAAAGTGGGATAGCAGGAATTGCCAAACTGGCTGAGACTTGGATTCCATCTAGTCCCGTGTCCTGTTTCTGACAGTGACCAGCATCAAATGTGTCAGAGGGAGGTGCAAAGAGCCAGAAAAAACAGACATGAAATCCTATTTCTCTCATATGAGTTCTTACCCTGAACTAATAACTAGAGATTTGTTTACGCCCTGAAGAATGATGAATAGTAGTCCTTCCAAAATTCTTTAGTAGTGTTCTTGTCATAGTCACGATTGTCTAAAACTATGAAAGAATGATTTGTGATATAGGAAAATACTCTTTAGACCTGTATAAAGGATAATAGACTGATGTAGGTAGGAGAGATGGGAAACAAGCTTTGAGGCTTCAAAATACCCTTCATCGAGTCTGTAAAAGAAGTAGTCTCAGTCCAAGACAAGAACCAGTTAGAACAACTACTTTAGTTTAGCATAATTATGTTAATAAATTTGACAGCTTAAAATGGAAGTAGTTATCACCTGTTGAACAAAGCAGAAGTTAGCAGTGGCCAAGGCCTGCACTTGCAGGGATGCAGTCAGAAAGGCCAATGCAGAAATGGAACTTAGGCTGGCAACAAAAATTAAAGACAACAAAAAGTCCTTCTTCAGGTATATAGGGAGTAAAAAGAAGGTGCAGGGGTAGCATAGGACCCCTACAGGACAAACTAGGGCAATTAGTGACAGATAGGGGAGACAAGGCTGACCTCTTCAATGAGTTTTCTGTCTGTATTCCTGAACACGGATCAGGACAAATCTCCCAGTTGGATCATAGACAGGTAGAAGAGGGAAAACAGCCCACCAACTGTTAGCACAAACTTAGTGAAGAGTGGCTGTGACAGATGATTACATGGTCAGGTGTGTGGCAAATTGGCTTAGGAATTGTACCCAGAGAGTGGTGATGATTGAGTCAGTATTGATCTGGAAAGATTTAGGCAGTGGACTCCCGCAAGGCTCAGTCCTTGGACCTGTGTTGTTCAATGTCTTCATCAGTGACTTGGAAGAGGGTGTGGAAAGCATTCTGCCCAAATTTGCAGATGATACCAAATTAAGGGGTAAAGTTAACACACTAGAGGGTAGCAAACAAATCCAGGTAGATATGGACTGGTTGCAGGAGGAACAGAATAGGATGTAGTTCAACAAGGACAAGTGCAAGGTGTTGCAACTAGGGAGAAGGAATCACCAGCACACTTTCAGGCTAGGGGAGGACCTTTTCAGTAGCACAGTAGCAGAAAGGGATCTCAGAGTCATTGTTGACAGCAAGATGAACATGAGTTGCTAATGTGACAAAGTAATTGGTAAAACTAATCACTCTTTATCATGCATTTTCAGGATGTCACAGGCTAGGGTCCCTGGAGGTGGCTGTGATACCCCTAGAGCCCTTTGACTGTGCCAATTCAGCCCAATAAGCACCCTCTTTCTCACCCACCATGTCTTGTTTGTAATAAATATGAATAGGAAAGCTGCCCTCAAGTTACATTGGGCATGGTCCTGCTGCATCCTGCTGGACCCTGTGGGTTCCCAGATCCATTCTGAGTCTCACTCCAGAATGAATGTCTCGGGACACCCTCAGCCTTATGGGTTAGATGCATGGCTCAAAACTGCCCCTTTACCATGCCCCAAGCCTTAAAGATGGCATTCACAGTGTCCCTCCAAGGCCTTAGTTTTACTTCGCCTCTGGTCCTTCCTGGGCTCTCTATAGTCCTGTCTCTCTCTCTGTGCCCCTTGGTGCTGGGTTCTGTGAATCCCAGATACTGCACCTACACTGGCGCTGGGCCTGTGCACCCCAGATACTGCACCCACACTTCCACTGGGGTCCCCACACTGTCCCACAGCCCAATCCACTGGTCTACAAACAGAAATCAAAATACAAGCCCTAGACGCTAACCTAATGCAAGCAGCTCAGGGTATGTTCTGTCCCTTTAAGTGAATCACCCTTCCCCTTGCACAGCACGCCTTGTAGACCAGGGTCAGGTGAGCTCCTGAAATCCTTTAACCTTACCAGCATCAGGAGATGGGTCATCAAGCCTCTTCCTTAGTTTCCTCTAGGAGAGCGTCTTCCCCCTTAGCTGCTGGCAGAGAGCTGAGCTTCTGGTCCCAGGCCTGGGTTTTATATATGCCTCAGGCCCTGCCTCTTCCAGTCAGCTGACCACCTGCAGATGTGGGCTAATGCCCTCATTCCTGCTGCCCTGGTAACTTGTAGCTGGGGGGTTCCTGACTGACTGTTAGGGTTCTCTCCCTTGCAGTTTCACCCCTTAAAGGAACAGGTACCTTAGTGCCGTACAACACAGGTATATGACAAACAAGTCCAGAGATGTGATATTTCCCCTCTATGTGGCAAGTAGTATATAGGCTCTCTGCCCTTAATGCAAATGTGACAGGTGGGCGGGACTTCTGGTCCCAGCCCCTTCCCCCCTTTCCCCTCTTATGGCATGTGACGTCATCGACTCCACCCCTGACCCTGGTCACGTGGTGCATGACATCAGCAACTCCACCCGTGACCCCGGTCACGTGGTGTGTGGCATCAGCAACTCCGCCCCTGATTCCAGTCATGTAGTGTGTGACACCAGCACCACATGGTTCATGACATCAGAAGGACAACCCAGGCAGACCGTCAAAGCCCAGCCCCTCATGCTGCAGGGTGGTGATGTGACCCCTCTAACAACCCGCCCCAAAACCCTCAGCCAATTGGCAGAGGTTTCAGAGGCCTCAGACCTCCCAAGAACAATGCTGAATCATTGGAATGAATACAGTGGGGGTGGGATTTAGGCGGCAAGCCCACCAAGTCTATCTGCTTTCCCAAACAACCCCTCTGTTTAGCTGAGACCATGCTAAGGCAAGCAAGGGGAGCTATGGATTCTTTCATAACACCTGTAGGCCCACTCACTACACCCCCAAGACGGCCTTATAGAAAGCGTTACCGTAGAAATAGTTTTGAGGAGAAGACCCAGCTCCTTCCCCAAAGACTCTTTGAGACATCTGACCCTGCTGGAGAAGAGTCTGTGAACAAGCAGTTGAGTGAGAACCAGGACCTCGAAGCAGATGTTGAGACTTTGGAAGATGGTATCTTTATGCCTGAGCCTGCGTGCGAAGTCGAAGTCACTACAGAAGACAGATCGGTAAGAGACTTGGAGCATGACTGTGGGGGCCTTTGGGCTGTGAGGTTAGTGGTTGGGGTTCACTTCATGGCATGTGTGTGTTTGGAAGTAGCTAA
>JAGPOW010001296.1:99362201-99393800 GCA_030014935.1 Caiman crocodilus
AAAGCCAGGCGGTCACCCCACTTCTGTTCAGGAACTTATTCTGTCTTTTGGTAGCTTCAAAAAACGTGTTCACCCCACCAAAACTGCCAGCTTCACCAGAAGAGTAATAAACTTCCTTTAAAATAGCCTCCTGTGTAGACATGTCTGTTAACAGATTCCCCCACTACAATTACCCCCACGCTAACATCCGTGTGGTGTATTCAAACACTTGAGGACAAATTTAAACCATAGCACTAAGACACCATCTTCCAAATTCTCAACTTCTGTTTAGTGGTCAGGGACCTGATAGGCCATAACAACACCATGTGATCTAGGGTGGATCTTGCAGCATAAGGGGTTGGGCTTTGAGGGTCTGCCTGAGTTGTCCTTCTGATGTCATGAACCGTGTGGTGCTGGTGTCACACACCACATGACTGCAGTCAGGGGAGGAGTTGCTGATGTCACGCACCACGTGACCGGGGTCAGGGGGTGAAGTTGCTGATGTCACGCACCATGTGACCGGGGCCAGGGGGTTGAGTTGGTGACGTCACGCACCATAAAAGGGGAAAGGGGGGTGGTGAGAAGGGGGTGGGACTGGAAGTCCCGCCCACCTGTCACATTTGCATTGAAGGGCAGATAGCCTATATACTACTGTGGCATTAGTCAGGCTACACTTGGAATATTGCATCCAGTTTTGGGCACCACATTTCAAAAGGGATGTGGACAACTTTGTGAGAGTTCAGAGGAGGGCCATTTGTATAGTTAAGGGCCTTCAGGCAAAGCCGTATGAGGCGAGATAGAGGGCCCTGGATGCCTTCAGCCTCTGCAAGAGAAGGCTGAGAGGTGATCTTGTGGCCACATACAAATTCACTGGGGAGGGCAACAGGGAATAGTAGATACCCTGTTTACCAGGGCACCTCTTGGAATAACTAGGAACAATGAGCATAAACTGATGGAGAGCAGATTTAAGGTAGACATCAGGAAGAATTTTTTTACAGTAGGGGTTGCCAGAATTTGAAATAGGCTTCCAAGGGAGGTGATGCTCCCCCCTTTAGAGCTTTAAAAAGAAGCTAGACATGCACCTGCCTGGGGTCATCTGACCCCAGCACTCTTTCCCACCTAGGGCAGGGGGTCAGACTCTATGATCTGCTAAGATCCCTTCTGACCCAAACATCTATGTATATATGAATCTAAGGTCTGAGCTGAGTAATGAGCCATAAAATCAACATCTTTGTTAATGCCATGGTTCTTGGTTTCCATTTCTATTGTAATTGTTGTTCTCAAGCCCAGAAACTGACTGCTTCTTTTTTCAGGCTTGGTGAAATGCATTTGAAGCCTGAAAACTTGTCTTATCTTTCTTCCAAATATACAAATTAATCCAATAGAAGTTACTAAGGCTGTGCAAAACAGCACCATTTCATTTTGACTTCTGTTTCACTGTTTCAAAGGGACAGTTTTTCATTTCATCATTCCATTTTGTTTCAAACCACTGTTCTGTTTCATTTCGTCCACACTGTTTTGCTTTTTCAATGTTTCAACATTTCACCCATAGGCTATAATGGGGATTCATGAAAATGCCTATAACGTTGACATTTCTTGCCTGATTCGCATACAAATTACAAAAAAATGGTAGCCCCTTCTGAGAGCAAGGAGACTGCCAAGTTTCAAAGAGCTAGGTAAAGGGGTTTCTGGGAAAATGCACCTCAAACTGCTAAAAGCAAAAGTTGTGTCACTTGCCGGCAGCGGCAGCCTCCTGTATGCAGATCTAGGGGCTCACACCCCTAGGAGGGCTGCGGGGTTGTACTGGACTCCTTCTAGGGGTTTGGGCCCCTGGATCTGCACTTGGGATGACAGGAGACTGCCACTGCCACTTGGGACTAGTGCTGGACTCAGTCTGTGCCCAGAACCAGGAAGACTGCTGCTGCCACTAGCTCCAGGCAGCAAAGGCAGCCTCTTATCCTCCCTGTTAGACCCCGACTCCATGCGGTGCCCAATGACTAGGCAGGCAATGATCCAATTGCTCATGGATTGTTATTCATTAGCCAGAGCAAGCAGGGAGCAAACACTACTTGCACACATTGCTCACAACAATTTTATTTAGAATGGAGACAGCTTTGGGCGAGCTCCCTCATAGACACCCAGCCTATGGGCACAGGGAGCAACCCTGAACATTAGTTCTTTTCACATTCATACACCTTGGTTTATGCTCAGTAACGTTCACTCCACGTATGTCGTTCCTTGGGTCCCACCCATTTCCCCCCCCATCTCAAGCTTCTCCTGGGTATATGACTTGTTTCATTAGCATGGAATTGCCTATGCATTTCCCTCATTTACATGCCTCTCTGCTAAGAGCACATGCATATGGCCATGAACTCAGGTACTCTCAGTCAATCATTGGTTTTTGTTGGTTCTTTGCTGACTCTTTCTTCAGCTCCAAGGTCTTGCTTCTGCTTTACCTCCTGATGATAGCTAGTGGGCTGCATCTTGTTATTCTTACACAATGGTCTCTAACACTACAACTTTGTTAGAAAACTGCTTGCCTAAGCATTTGCAAGGTTATTTTTAATACATCATTCTGCCTTGTGACCAGCAGTTCTGTTGAGACACAGAAAAAACCCTCATTCAGCTGCACACTCAGTGCTCCCCAAAATCCAAATATAGTTACCTTAACAATCTTGTGTTCATTTCTGGGGGCCTGCACCCCTGGGAGGAGTCTGGCAGTGCTGGGAGGGCAGATTGAGCTTTCTGGGGTTGGTGGAGCTACACAGAGTGCAGCCCTAGTTTCCCCTGCTTCCCACCACTGGGCTGAGCTCCATGGGGCTGGCAGAGCCACTTGAAGCACAACTCTGGCTCTCCCCTGCCTCCTGCCACCAGGCTTCTTCAAAACTTGCAATATTTTGAAAACTTAAAACCATTTTGAGTGTCATCATTTCATTTTGAAGCTATTTCAAAGCCTTTTGATTCATTTCAATTTCATTGTTTTGAGCTTGAAACATGCCGAAATAGCTTTGAAATGAAAGACTGTCAAAATTTCACAGAGTCCTAGAAGTTACCTTGCTTCACAAATATTGCTTCTAAAATCATTGTTAGCATTAATCTTGATGAGTGGTTATTTATGGTTGTTAAGAATTGAGACAGAGGTACTCCAAAGCAATGACTAGAGCGAGATTGAACTCTGAGGGTAGGATCCAGAACCAAAGTATGAACTTAGGTCTACATCACAGTTAAAGAACTGAGAAGAAATAGAAGGTAGAGGCAGTTTTTGAAACATACTGGACATGCATTTTCTGTACATTAAATTCACTGTGCAGTAACTTACTTCAGAGTAAGTGAGTTTATGCCTGTGCATGTGTATGCATGCATTACAGCACAGTAATGCTATGTGAGGAACGACTTGGGACTAAAGTTAGTCTAAATTCAGTCCACACACACAACATTACTGTGCAGTAATGTGTATTACTGTGCAGTAACTAACTGGGTGTAAATCTGATAGCTACATGATGCAGGAATCAAATTGATGCCTAAGTTGGCATACGACGCCATATTTACTGTGCAGTATGGGCATGCACATGTAAATGCCACGCATAGTGTGCAGTAATTTTCAGTTACTGCATAGTAATGTGCATGTGTAGATGGGCCCACTGTATTCTTGCCCCTAACAAGTTTTTGCATCAGTGAGTTCCACAATTCAAGTACAACATATATTTTCTTTTCTCTATTTTTTGTGTGAACATTTTCTTTTACTTGTTTTGAATTTACCTTCTGTTTATTTCTTTAAAAGTCCCTTTGCTCTTTCAATCTCAAAAAATATGACAAAAGTTTCTGATCTTCCTTCACTAAATACTTCATTATTTTTATCACCTTAATGAAAACCACTCTTATTCTTATAGGTAAAAAAGTCCCACTTTTTTCAATTTCCCTTCATACAAGAATTCTCCAGACTCATAGTCCTCTCAGTTCTCTCTGAAATCCATTTCTTCCATATATATTCTGAGATGGCATAATTAGTCCTGTATACAGTATTCTAGGTAAGATCAGAGTACTGATTGCTATAAAGATATTGTTATATTTTTTTGTGGTATTTTTTATCCTTTTTCTTATAAGTCCTAATGATTGACTAAAGTTATGCATTCACTGGGTAGACATTTTCACTGAGATTTCTTGAGTGAGTCATAGGTCCATATAGTTAGTGCTGAAATTTAAGGCATATATATGTAGTCATTCTCTCCTGTCACCATGGCCGCCACCCTTCCAATGTGTATTTATTTTCATTTATCAGAATTGATATACATCTTCTATCATATTGCCCATTATCTTAGCAGTTTTGGGCTATCAGAAGTTGCCATCTGGTTCTGACTAACCTAAAAAAAACTTTCTGTCATCTGCATAATTAGTGACTCAGCAGCTCAGTCCTGCTTTCTAGTTCATTAATTTAAAACAAAATTAAAACACAAACTAATGTAGAATCTTAAAGCTCCATGATATTAATATTTTGCCATGATGAAAACTGAGCATTTAATTCTATTCTGTGTTTCCTGTCTGTAAGCCAGATTTTGATTGATGATGGTAGTTTACTGTGACATGGGGCAAGCTCAGGGCTGAGTCTCAAGTTGGCCTGCCCACCTGTCTATGTAGGGCAGTCTGCCCAGTATCTCCTGCCATGACTTGGCTATTACAATGAACTGGTGGTAAATGCAGGAGGCTGCCCATTCTATACCCTGATGTCAGGGAATGCTATGCATGGTTCCATACCTTCCCTACACCATGGCCCATGCCTTGTAGGTGGTATCCAAGATGCCATTATATCCTGGCTCCTGATTCTGGTCTCTCTCATTGGGCTTCATGCCCCTCACTCATACTGGACTCTTTGCCTCACACACAGTTGGGGCTTCTAGCCTCTGGGCTCCTTGCCTCTCACTAGGCTCCATGTACTTTCCCCAAACACTGGGCTCCTTGCCCCTCATTCACTTTGTGCATCTTGCCCTCACTCTGGACCCCTTGGTCCTACCAAGCTCCTTGCCAGGCTACTCACTAGGTTGTGGGGGTTCGGGTTATAAGGCTTGTCATGGCGCACCTCGCTGCACCGCTCCTTGTGAGAAGAAAACTGCTGGGGAAAAGCCCCAGCAGAGATGATGAGCACAGCTGAGGGTTGCTGAGGCAACTGAAGAGAGTCAGCTGACCTAGGGGGCAGGGCTTGGCCCTATAAAGCCCAGAGCCAGAGTCAGACTGGCAGTTCTCTGCCAGCAGCCGGAGGGGCAGGAGCTCCCAGAGACAGTAATGTGAGTACAACTCACAAGAGCTCCAGAGGCTGGAGCAATGATGTGGAGTGGTAGCTGGGAGGCTTATTTTGTTGTGGCTAGGTGCCTGATGTTTAAATTATAGCCAGAGGCTTGTGTTTTGGTTGTTGTTTACACCACTGGTTTGGGCGAGGCTGTAGGGGAAGGAGGAAGCCTCATAGGGACCCACAGGGTGTGGGGCCCTGACGCCCAGGAGGGCGTGATTCAGCACCAGCGAGGGCACAGCAATACGGGGTGAGGAGACCCCAGGCCCGAGAGGGGCAGTTATTGAGAGGCCCGAAAGGGGAAGTATTTGAGATGCCCTAGAAGGGGGCAGTATTTTTAAGGAGCCCGAGTTGGGCACAGCAGGCCCCTGGAAGGGGGGGGCAGCACGTAGAAGCCCGCAAAGGGGCATGACTGAGAGGCCCGTGAAGGGGCAGCATTGAGAAGCCTGAGAAAGGGCACATCAAACCGGCAAGAGGCTAGCGCGGCATTGGACCCCAGCCTGCGGCTGGCTGCTGCAGTGGACCCCAGGAGAGACAGGGGTTAGCAGTAGAGTGCCTCTTCAAGAAGGGCAAGTGCTGCGGTGTCCCCTGGTTGAAAAGGGGATAGCAGCACGGTACGCCTGGCCTGAGAAGAGGGTAGCCGTGTGGTGGGCCCACAAGACCAGTGGCACAAATAGAGAAGCCTCTAGAGAAAGGGGGCACGGATAGAGAAGCCTCTAAGGAAGGGGGCACGGATAGAGAAGGCCCGAGAGAGCAGACAGGCTTGATTTTGACACATCAACGTCCGGGACAGCACTGAGGCTTGGGATGTGGTATCAGGGGTGGTAGAAGCCATGTTTGGCCCTAAGGCCAGGGTGCCTGGAGTGCACCCAGCATACGGGGGAACATCCCGGTGGGTCCAGGAGATCACAGGGACACAGGTCCCGGTATGCCGCGCCCAAGGCGGTATAAAGGTAGCCTCCCAATATATACCTCTTTATCATCAAAGTCATGGCGGGTGAGAATTGAAGGTGCCTTGGGCCGGACTCGGTGTGGACGGAGAGCCTTCAGGAGATCACGGCCCTCCTGTAGGACCCCACCATGACAAGGCTCCTTTCCCTGCCTTTCACCGGGGTGATAACTAACCTAGAATTTATTGGGGACTCCCTTGGCACAAGGAGCCCCACCAGGCCACCCATCCCTGGCAAAGTGCAGTTTCAGGTCATGCCCAAGAGCAATGTGGCCTCCTCCATCCCCACAACCTCACCCTTACCTCCAAGGTGCTCCAGGAGTAGCTCAGCCCAATGTTGCCCCCTTGGCTGCTCAACACAGACTGCTGTCTCTCTGGCCTATGTTTGAAAATGGCCACCCTCATTAGATACCTGGTGGCTGCATGCTCCTGCCCTTAAAGCGGCTGGCACCAAAGGTGCGCTGCCACATTTACCTCTCATCCTTTAACTACTTAGCTTCTTGGTAGTTTTGTGGCTTTCCATTCCTGACCTTTTGGAAATGTAAATAAGTCTAAATATACCATCTTTGTTTTAATCCACTACTTTACTAACATGTTCAAAATAATAATCATCCTAGCCAATCTAGGCCCCACCAGAAGATATAAACTAATTATCCTAAACTGTCTGGATTGGTTATTAAGCTGTATATTACCAAATGGCCTTCAGCCCACATCCAAATAAAAGTCTCAAGAATAAAAATATCTTTGCCATGTTCCTTAAGATCAGTCACCAAAATCAGGCTACTTTGGACAAAAGAGCAAACAAATTATCATTCAAGGACTCTTCATAGACCTCATCTTTCTGGGAACCATTCCACCCTCTTCTATAACAGTCAGAATAGAAAAACAAACCAGGTTGAAGAGATTATAAGATTAAATGAAGCCAGAGGAAAGAAAAGAACAACAACAGAAAAAAGCTGTTAACAGCAATTTGGAAGTAAATGCCAAAAAAGGAAATTTAAGTTTGGGCTGCATTAGCAGAAACATTTTATACATGCCACAGGAGAGAACAATGTGGCTCTATTCAGATGGTTAAGCTTCAACTGGAGTACTAGTTCTGGGCACCACATTTTATGAAGATACAGAGAAATGGGAGAATCTAGAGATGAGCAACACAGATAATGGAAGGGTTGGATCACAAGTTTTATAAGGAAAAGTTAAGAGAACTAGGAAAAAAGGAGATGAAGAGGAGGCATATTCCAGTTTTCATATATTTGAAAGGCTTTCATAAATGAGAACAATGGTTTTCTTTTGCCACAGAGGGCAATGAGTTTGAACTGTAGCAAACAAATTTAGATCACATCTCAGCAAAAGCCTTCCTAACTAAACTATAGGACAGTAGATAGAGCTGCTTAGCAACAGTGTGCCAACTCCTTGCATATTAATTTTCAAGCAGAGGTTGGATAGGTATCTATTTGGGGTGGTTTAGAAATAGTGCATCAAGCATACACTAGATGACTCCTGAGGTCTTTCCCAGACCTATGATTCTATGGGTGAATATTTCAAGCAACTATGTGGATGAACACAATGTGTAGTGAAAAAGAACTAGCAAGGAGCAAAAATTATGTGTGCAATATTTTTTCAGCTGACTGAAATTTGTTGAAAGGTAGCATCCAATGGGATGAAGAAATGGAGGAAGAAGATCACTAGTAGGTGGGTACATATACCACGATTAAGTAGTAAGGCAGAATACTAAAAACAGGCATTTATTGCTTAATAAAATAGGAATTTAAAATAGACAAAAATGCATCGGGGATCTAAAGAGATGGCATCCACGATGATTTCTTTAGTCTTTTGCAGTGGCCCAGGATACTTATTTTGTGTAATTTTCTCTCTTCTTTCATTCAGGATTTCATTAGAAAGCTTACTGGTAATGATTAAACCTGTAATGTATTCCATAGGCAGTCTAGTGACTAATTAAAGGTCATTATTTCCCCACTGTTTATGTCTATCACTTCACCTTAGCTAATTGTTTTCCTCATTACTAATTGTATGGATGAAAGCCCCATTGTAATCAATTAGACAATGTAATGGGTCCTCTTTCTTAGCATAGCTATTTTTTACTTTTTCATGGTTAAATGTCAAGGTTGCCAAACTTTGGTTCCAGTCGGTATATACAATCTGATCCAGATAGAATGCTTATCTCAGTTTTACTTAATCTTCTTAACTGTGATGAAGAACTGTCTGCAAAATACTCTCTTCAATTCCACACTTCCACAAGAAGAGTAGTGAAACAGAGCCAGTTAAAAAAATCGCAATGATTCATACTATGTCTAATCAAACACACATCAGTAATAGAAAAACTAAACTGCCAGAGTATTCAAAAGTAGAGCTGGGCAAATAATTGATTTTTCTGGGTTTGTGGTCAAACTGAAAAGACAGAACAAGAATGCTTTTCAGATCTTTTTAATCTAATTGAAAAAAATGTTTGGGTAAAACTAAACATTTTAATTTTATCTGAAAGGAACTATTTCATTTAGTCTTTAGGTATTTTTATTACCTTTTTTTAACATGGCCACAGGAAATGAAGGACAAAGAATTTAGAGACATTCACAAAATTGAGGACAAGATAGTGTCTCCCTTATGTCCCACAGCTCAAAAGTTAGGGAATTAATTATGTTCACATCTCTCTGTGCCACATACAGAGCAAAAAAGAATAAAAAAAAGGAAATTCCCTCTCCAATTTCTCAGAATACTGCCTTAACTACTGAGCTATAAGGTTATAAAAGCTTTCACTTGACGTCATTCTGTTTTTTATAATTTTTCACTGGACCAGGGGAGGACTAAATACCCTGTTGTTTAAGGGACTTGGCTGGAGGGACCCAAATTCCTGTCCCTGTTCCAAACTAGCAAAGAGATTTGCACTCCAGGTCCTTTGATGTTAGGTCAAAATCCTAGCCATAAGCCATAGGATAGCTTTATCTTCTCAGTCTTATTGCTGCCTATATCAGCACATCACAATGTCATGCAGAAATGATCACACCTGGCTCTTTCCATACTAGCTCAATACTGAACATAGTAGATGTAGACGGCTAGTTGTAGATGGCTTGACAGCTTTAAAGAAACCGCACGTTGTGGATATCTGTAGATGTTGACTCTCTTTCACCTTGTCTTCCCACCATCCATTCTTTATATTGTAGGTCCTGCCTTGGTTTGTTTCTGATTCAGTTTCATTTACCTGAAGTTGGTGTCATTCTACCAAGTATAAAAGTCCTTGCACTTGCAGTCAATCAACTCAAACTCCCAGTCATTTTCATCAAACCAGGTCTTGGTGTTTCCAGGAAAAGAATCCAAATGTGTCTTTGCTGGAGCTGATGATGGTGGACTTGAGGGCACTCCAAGAACTGCTGTCATCATTCCATTGTTGTTTGGAATTCACCAGGTTTTCATTGAGGTGTTGTTGGAGGAGGTCTCACTTGCTTGGGTTCTTGAGTCCTAAAGTTATGCAAAAGGTTAGATCTGGTAGGATCCTTTGCAAAGGAAAATCTCTGAGGTGGCCTAGCAGATATAGGAGCAGCAGTACAGCAAAAATGCCTGGCTCTTTGTTTACCAACAATGAATTCGGGTGGGGGAGGTTGTTAGTACTCTTCTCCTTTAAAAATAAGTCGCCGGCAAAGTGGCAAAGCCCTTTTGAGGTCCTGCAGAAGGTAGACCCATGGACATGAAAGCATGCCCCCCCCCCAATGTTAACTTGTTAAAACCATGGAGGGTATAGGAGGCATGCATGGCCTTCACATGTTTGCTAGGAGCTGGCATGGGAGGTTGGGATTCTCCCCCAGATCCAGCAGTAGACTTCCAAATAGGGGAAACATCGATGCCAACTCAGAGGACTGAAATAGGACCCTACTGGGGAAATTTAAAGAGATATTCACAGTGACCCCAGGAAGGATGACATTGATTGAAAGCCAAATTGTCCTCAAACCAGGATGCTCAATCCAAAAGGCATACCCAAGAATCCCATATCCTGATGACACCAAAAGATTCTGTATCAAATTTTGCAATGTCAGTGACATTTCAAAATGTAACACATACCCTATGCCCAGCATATGATAGGCAATGCCAGGTATATGTCCACCCTGGACCTAACCACAGGGTACTGGCAGGTACCATTAGCCCTAGAATCCCAAGAAATCACTGCTTTTGCAACACCATGGGGACTTTACCAATTCTAGATACTACCTTTTGGGCTACATGGAGTCCCAGCAACCTTCCAATGATAAACGAACAAAACACTCTGCTCACACTGGGCATATGTGGCTGCCTATTTGGACAATGTCATAATATTTACAAACGTAGGTGGACCACCTTCAGCACTTGAGGGAGATGTTGCAAGTCATATCCAAGGCTGGGCTCACAGCCAATCTGAGTTAATGTTGCCTAGACTACATGGAAAACAAATACCTAGGGCACATACTGGCCAGTGGCAAAATCAGGCCCATGGTGGATTAGGTGAGAGCCTTGCTCAAGTCACCAATGTGAATGACAAAAAAGAAATTGGAGTCCTTTTTATACCTAGCAAGCTATCGTTAGTGGTTCATCCCATAGTTTTCTGACATTATGGCCCTATTAATGGACCTATTGTGAAAAGAAGCACCACATACAGTCCAGTGATCGCCCAAATATAAGACAGTATTTGAAACAGTAAAAAGGCTATTGTGCAGCACACTGATCCTGAACAGTCTGGATCTGACAAAAGAATTTATAGTACATGTGGAAGCCATGTACTGAGGTCTGGGAGCAGTCCTCTTGCAAGATTTTGAGGATGGGTAACACCTCATCCTATATCTGAGTAGAAAACTCCTTCCCCAGAGCAAAAGTACGCCATAATAGGAAAAGAATTTTAGTGATTAAGTAGACAGTAGAAACCCTTTGTTACTACTTCCTTGCAGCTCATTGTCAGTTGATCATTAACCATGCCCCATTAATATGTCACAATGCTATGAGGGAAGCTAACCCACAGCTGACAAGGTGGCACCTATCCTTGCAGCCTTTTGACTTCTCAATATTCCATTGTCAGGGCTTGTACATGTGAATGTGGACTTCTCCCAAGAAGTGGGGGAGTAAAGAAATGTAAGAGTGCTTCACTCTTGGGCAGGGCAGGTGGAGGGTGAGGGGATGTGTAGCATGCTGCACATCTCTGGGGCTGCTGCCCAACTTCAGGAAGCAAGGAAATGATTACAGACCTCCCTAGGAAGACTGGGCTTGCTGATGAGGATAATTGGTTGGCCCAGAGAAAGTTAACAGGTCCCAAGGAAGGTAACCAAAAGAGAGGAAGATGGGTGCAAGGCTAGAGACAGCAGCACTGAGGCACGACACTCTCTCAAGGTTGGAGAAAGGACTGCAGGATGTGTGTTAATCCTTTATTGTTTATATATTCATTTTTTGGTAATTATGTTGTTGCCAGTGGGGACAAATTTACCACAGAGGCAATAAACTGTGCCAGAATCAATGCCAATCCACTATAAAAGGGGCTTTGATTAACCAAGCAAGGAGTAAAAGGTCATGTAAGAAACTGGATTCTCATTCTTTGGACCTCTGGGTTTTGTTTAGTCTTATTTCTAACAGAACCTGATACTTCTTAATGATCACTAATGCATCTGAATATTTTCACTATCATTATTTTTGAATAGGTAATCTTTGTTTGATATGTAATATAAGCTGTGAATGGTGCCATAAAGAAAATATCATGGGCAAGTGCAGATTTGGAGGTCAGCAGGTCAGTGTTTTGTTCCTGACTTTCTCTTCAGATTTCCTGAAACATACACACTTTTTCCCCGGCACTGCACCATGCAGGAACATTTAAAAGAGCTAGGCCATACAGTGACATGTGACTGTCAGCGTATCACTACACAATGTATGACCTCATTTCTACTCAATAAACACAATTCCCGCCACAACTCGAGAATACAAACTTGGGAGTGTGTATGTGATGCCTGTGGTATATGTTAAAATGACCATAGAGAAATGTTTAAGGGAAGGAATATCATTGCAGCTGATCTAAAGCACTCTTTCAGGTAGGGGTGTTAAACATGGCCCGTAGGCTGGATCCAGCCCATGGACACAATCTGTCCAGCTCACCTGAGTACTAGCATAGGTGGGGGAGTGCTATGCCGCAGAATTCAAGGCCTGAGGGCCCTGCTGGATATGGCAATCAGTGGCAGGAGGGTAAGCAAGGGCTGATACAGTTGTGGTAAGCCTGTGGCTGCTTTACCCATCTGTACTATCATCTTCACTAAATCAGCCCCACACTGGAGTCAGCACTAGAGCTGCCACAGCAGCATATGGCATAGGGCACATAGTAGCAACAGGTCTGGCTCTGGCATGGGACACACAGAGGGGTTTGGAGCCACCATCATATGCCCCAGGTTAGATCTGGGGGTGCTGCCACTATCATTATTTGCCCTGGATCAGAACTGGAGCTGCTGCCACCACATGCCCCAGGTCGGAGCTGGAGTTGTCACTACCTCATGCCCTTGTCAGAGCCAGAGCTGCCAGCACAGTTTTCTTATGCCCTGGGATGGACTCAGCCTGTAAGGAGCCCTGTGGTTCGGATCTTGTCTAGGGCACAAGATGAATTTGATACTGTTTTAGGGAATATGAGTTCTGTTTTAGGGAATATGTGCATAGGGTGACTTGCAACCCATCATGCAATGGTTCAAGCCCAGGATAATCATTCCATTTATATGTAAGTGTGCAATGTGTATTATTTTGCCTGCTGACTGATGATCACAGTACAAATCTAACACAGTACTCAAGCCTTTGATACCCTTTAGATATGAAAAGCCTTACTGGCTAAGTTTTAAATTATTGATATGCTTCCAGGATGGTACTGGATTGGGACTATGATTAAACATGTTACATGGGGGTTGGAAAAATATTAATAGTATATTATTCTTAGGACCAATTTATGGATGATTTATAAGCCTAGAGTTTTAAAAGTAATACCATTAAAGAATTATATTGCCTAAAGGCCTCACTCAGATTTGGACCCATTGTGCTGGGCATTGCACAAGCATACAGTAAATGTCAGTCTCCAAACAGATACAGTCTAAAACACAAGACATAACAGGTGGACAAGGAAATCACCTTGAGAAAGTGTCAGTGGGGCCTAAGGCTTTGGATATCTTTGTTAGGCTATCATCCAAAAAGTAAACAAAGATAGAAGCTTTCTATAAGAAATCCAGCTGCAAAACCTTGTGTTTTATTGGCCTCTAGCAAGACATAAAACATGTATGAAAAATAAACTTTTTTCATTTGAATCTAAAATGTGTTTGTAGGCTTTTAAAATACAAACTTGAACAATGAATATTAATAGTCAGTGACAGCAGAACTCCCTACACATCTTCTAAAAAGCCAGTGGGCATTGCTTACCTTGAATCAATTTAGCAGTTGACAAATCCCTGTCTGTGACTTGCTCATCTAATTTTCAGTACCTTTCATGAAAATCCAGGCTGT
This sequence comes from Caiman crocodilus, assembly GCA_030014935.1. Taxonomy (NCBI): domain Eukaryota; kingdom Metazoa; phylum Chordata; order Crocodylia; family Alligatoridae; genus Caiman; species Caiman crocodilus. Next base: position 99,375,905 of record JAGPOW010001296.1, read on the forward strand.
GTTAGATCAAAAATGTATTTCTTCCCTCATTTCCTGGAAATGTAAATAGTTTAGCTTTTTTTTCTCAATTCCCTTATTTTCATTTGGCTTTAAAAATATGCTTTGCAAATCCACCAAGCAGCAACACCTTAAATGACAGAAAAAGGCAAACTGTTTACCCTGTTTCCCATGCTCAGTATTCAGAGCAAATAATTGGTAAACTGTGGGCATGTCTACATGTGCCCCCGACTGTACATTTGTTACTGAACAGTCATTTAGTACATGATAAAGTTCTACAGGGCATGGCTATATGAGATGCTACGTCACCATACAGCGTTAACAAGTACTAAATGGCTGTGCAGGGACTGCCGTTGCTGCACAGTCTCAGGTCATTTCTGACCCTACTGAGCAGTAGGAATGAGTTACTGCACAGTAGCTTGTTGCTACTGTGCAGTAGCATTGACTTCATGGTTCATGGCTGCTGATGCTACATCACCATAGTGACAAGCTACATCAGCATAGTGTCTCGTGTAGATGTGCCCTGTAAGTTACAATAAATTTATCAAAACGGGTTTTTTAAAAAAAAAAACCTGTAGCAGTCCAAGAAAACACTCTTTAAAAATTGCATGGCATAAAACAATACAATCTTTTACTACTCAGTCATTGTATGATGTTTTTAAACCCAAATTCCTGAGGTTATACACATGATCTAGCACCTTGGAATAGAGGTATGCAGTGCTATATGTAGTAAACCAGACTCACAAAGAAAATTTAGCTTTTTCAGACTGACTAAAACAGATACTTGCACTGTTATTATTGAGGATGGTGTAAAAACATTAGTCAATAACTGATGTCACTACTGTGGTTGGACCTAGGACCAGTGTTATTTTGAAAAATACAAGAACATTCTTACCTATTCAGGTATGTTGCATAAATTTATTTCAGTCATAGCAATGCCATAATCAATACATTGGTGGTACAAATATACTAGGATTTTCTTTGAAATGTTTGGTTGTGTGATTGTACGACTGAATGGATCTTATACTGCCATTTGCCATCCATTCAAATATACACTTATGCGGACAATTGTGCCATTTTCAAAATGGCAGGTCATGTCCATTTTCATACAATTCTTGATCATATTCCACCTCACTCTTACCAGTTGCTTTATTCAGATCAGTGTTTGTAGATAATAGTAATGATCCAGAGTTCTTCACAGAAAACGTTTTTACCCAGTATAACAGGATCAGTGTTCCAGGGGCTGTTGTTACAACCCCCAGTGGCAACTCAACTCCTGTGCTGCACTAAAGTACCTTCCCTTTGCTCTCACTTGCTGAACCTTGATCTTATTAATGAAATTTAGAAAGGGAGGCTGGCCAAGGGTCTTAGAGCATGCCATAACTTGTCCTCTTTACTCATGGATCCCACTCAGACCCCACTACTCCCAAACACTCCTTCCTGCTAGATGGGCTGTCTTAGCTCACATGTGCCCCAAGGACACCTGTTGTCTCAGCTTCCAAACCTCTCTTAGAGCTGTTCACATACCTTTCAGGTGTTTCCAGTCATCTCTTAGGTTGGTACCATGCCCCAAACCACTAGGCTACCTTAGGCCTCTACACCCATCTTGGGACCTTCCTGGCTTCTGCCCCCACTTGTCTGGCTGGTCCTTTTGGCCTAAACCCACTACACCAAATGTGGCTCCTTGGGCTCCAGCCCTTGTCTTGCTTTCTAGGGCTCTTATCTCCACCCTGCCTGACTTGTGGCTCCTCTGGCCCTAAACTCCACTCTTCCTCAGCTGTGTGCACTCTAGTCCTGTTTCTGTCCCTCATGAGCTTGTGGGCTTACTGGCTACAATCTGCATCCTTTTCTGGGATGTAGCCCCCCACCCCCAAGTCCATACCTCTCTGGGCTATGGGTGCACTATCCCATTTCCTGTCCCTTGTGGGATATGGGTCCTTGACCCTTGTTTTGTCTCTCCCAGGATTTTCTCTCTCTCTTCTTGCAATCTAGTCCCTGCCCTCTGGTAGGACTTAGAATAGCCATGCATCTCTCAGGCGTAGTGGGACTCCTCCCATCCATTTCTAGTCTTACACAAACCACTAATATACCTCAAACCAAAAACATAAATGCACTGGCTGTAATTTAATTCCCCAAGCCTGATGGTTGTTTAATGCAATCACCAGCTGTATTGGTTCCAATCTTTTGTCAGATCTCAGCTCCTTATTCATGACTCAATAGGCATAGTAGGATCTTACTCAGTGCATCAGCAGCAGACAGTGCCCTACAGAGTTTCTTCCCCTTCAGTCTCCAGGGCCAGACTATTTTCTCTGGCTCTGGCCTCATCTTACATGCCACCAGAGCTCTGCCCCCTTCCAGTCATGTGATTCCCTGACCAGTCTGCTGATGCTCTGTAACATGCTTGGCTTACCAGCATTCAGAATATAGCAGGAAAGCAAGCATTGCAGCAGTCTTCTTGCTGGTTTCCTAATTTATTCTCATATTGTACTATTGTTGTGCTACTAGCACAACAACAGGCACTTCTCATTAAACAGCCTCTGGTTGCTTAACTCTTAATAACTGACCCTTCTTTTCACTTACTGGTGCAGTTTGCCTCTATTTTTTTCTCTCTCGGTAACAGGAGCCATAGATTTCCTCTTGCACCCAGATTGGAAGATGCCTTGATTCCATGTTAGTTGACTTGTTAGGTGATTAGGTGGTTTCCATCCACAACTGAAGAAGTGTATATATAGCTCCCATCCTTTAGAAAGAGAACAAGGAATATCCAGACAGGGAGTATCCAGACTCAGCCTCACCTCAGTCCCTGGAAAAAATCATGGAACAAGTCCTCAAGAAATCCATTTCTAAGAACTCAGAGAAGAAGAATTTTATTAGGAACTGTCAGCATTGATTCAACAAGCTCAAGGCATGATTGACAAACATGATTGCCTTCTATGATGAGATGATTGGCTCTGTGGATGTGGGAAGAGCAGTGAATGTGACATATTTTGATTTTAGGAAGGTTTTTGATGTGGTCTGCCCCAACATCTTTGCAAACAAGCTAAGGGAGTATGGGTAAAATTAACGGACCATAAGGTAGATAGAAAACTGGCTTGATCATCATGCTTAAAGGGTAATAATAAATAGCTTGATGTCTATCAGGCAGCCAGTATCAAGCGGAGTGGCCCAGCGATCAGTCCTGGGGCCAGTTTTGCTCAATATCATCACCAGTTACCTGGGAGATGGGATGGATAATTTGAAGGATCTATTTAACCCCCAGTCTGACAAGACATTCCTAAAAATGAGGTGATAGGAATAATTGGCAAAGAACTCCACTGTAGGCAATACCAAAAGAGGGAAAAAGCAAAGTACACTAATCAGACAGGTGAACATTTTAAATTCACCAATAATAACCACAGCAAGCATCAGGTTAGACTCTTAGGTCATGTCCAGAAGAGCATAGCCATCTACTATGTGGTGCCACAGACCCAAAACTGAAGCCTGGCCAGCTGGAAACACACTCTGACTGCCAGCCAGGCTCCAAGTGGCAGGATTGCCACTGCTGCAGCCCCAGGAGGCCCCCAGAACTTCAGGTAGGGCTTCTGGGGGTCACAACCTCCCTTACCCCAGCCTGGTCCCAACTTCCATACCCCACCCAGGTAACCTGTCAAGTGCCAGAGGGTGTGTGGCACAGATATTCCCTGGGGACAGGTAGCAGTGGCACAAGGTGTGTGGCTGTTTCTTGTCCCTGAGGAAACAAACAGCCATGCTTGTATGGATGCAGCCTTACAGTCTTCTGGTTAGTACTTCAGTAGATTCACCTTTGTTACTTGAAAAATGGCACAGAGTTCAGCACTTTAATGGCACACTTTAATTGAAAAACTGGAGTTTTACAATATTCCTTCTGGGGTGAGTTTGAATAATGGCAACCATTGTAAAAAGGAATCACCAAATTCAATGCCATATCAGCTTTAAACTCTTCAATTATTCCAACTTCAGTTAAAAAAGATTTTTAAAAAGAAAACTGCCTTTTTATACCTGAAATAACCCAGATACAAACCACAATGCAAAGCAGGCCAATGAAGTTGAGCAGTACCAAGTAGTATATATATCACACAAAGCATTCTGCAACAATGATTTAGAAACTGAGCAGTGATTTTGTAGACAAGCACACAGCAGTCATTATGCACTCATCAATAGCTTATCCTCAGCCTTAGTCATTAAAGTGTTTTATTGAGAAAGGAAGTGCTGGACAAGGCAATAGCGTTTTCACCTGCTCTTTAATATCCATTTGTATTATAACAAATAGGGAGGGGGGAGAAGGTATGGCGGGAAGGATTTAACTAACCTAAGTGCCTGTGCTGAATTTAAATTTCGGACTGTCACTCTTCCAGAAGTTTTGCTTCTCTGCTCTCAAAATCATTGCATTTAGCAACTATGTTGCAGTCTCAGAATATCTGTTGGCCATCCTTTGAGATCATTTCTACACTAGTACAAGTCTACTTGAAAGAAGCTGTCTTCTGAAAAAGAACATCTAAACATAGCAATTGCCTGCTGGTGAAATACTTAATGTTTTGGAGATGTCCAAAGACCATTGTGCATACGAAGCATATCCATGCTGACTCATCATTTCAGTGTCTTTTCTTCACGGGTTATCACATTTCCTTAGGTTGAAAAGGTGCATTATTGTAAAGCGCTAAGGTAAGTCTCCAAGGGTAATGATTTTTTAATATTAATATTGTTACAATGTACTTACACTGTCTAGACTTAGAAATGTGAGACTAAACAGAGGTGATCCTTCTTTCACTCAAATGTATTGTGATGGAAACAGCTAATTTTTCAATCTATGCATGACTTCTATCATGCAACTACTCAAATTAAGATGAGACATAGGGACTCAAACTGATATAAGTCAGTGGAAAATCTATTTCCGTGAATGACGGTGACAATAATTCAGAAGTTATTGTTGTGATCAAACCTCGTGTTACTGTAGGTCCCTGCTGTTACAAAAGTAAGCCCTTGTTAAAGTGACACAGTTCATTTACACACACAAAATTGTTCACACAACACAAAGACGGTTTCAATTTGATCTTCCCACATGTCGTACATGCAGGGATGAGACTAATTTTCTTTTATCTTCACAATGTATCTCATTTTAATATAATTAATTCTATGCTTTGAAAAAAGTTATGTTAAAATAAATAATATTTGTAAAAACCTCATAAATTGCCATGGAAAAAAAGAGGAGAGAGAGAAAGAAAGGGAGACTTTTCAGGAAAATGAAATATTCAGCACAAACAAATCATACCACAATGGGGTCATAACATTCCAAGTAATGAGGATGTATAAATTTGCCCCAAGTTTAATAGTGAAATCCATATATCTTTCCACTTTAAAATGATATTTATTGACAATATAGTTCTTACTAACAAGCACAACAATGCAGTTCTAAATGTGATATTGGAGTCTGCAGTGGTGGTTTAGGTTTTTGCAAGTTTTAATGACAGGTACAGCTGTTCAGGCCATGAGTAGTTCATTTCAACTTGCTAATAATGTAAATCAAAACTATATCATTGCCAGAGTTCTTCCTCCAATGTTTTTCTTTTACATTTACTTGAGATTATTTTATTATAAACATGCTAGTAAAAGAAATTGTAAGTTTAATTATTGTAGTACACTGATATTGTACCATGTGCTCCCCTTACATACCAATATAGATTGTGATCATGTAAGGCATTTACTTAAGACAGAGTTATAGGGTGAGAGTGTCAGGTTTTGTAAATAAATGCAGTCCCATTGCCCTCAACAGAACAACAACAGTTTACACCGGCTGAGAACCTGGCTCCATCTGACCAATGAGAAAGCTTGTGTTTTGATCTCAATTAATGGTTTATTGAGTCAGAGTGAAATCCAGTCCACCAGCACAAAGATGCAGTAAATTGGATTTACATGGTTGGAATGTAGAGGGGTTGTGGAAATGAAATCCAGTTGCTCTTCAGATTCTCTTCCTCAGTCTACCCACAATCTATCCAAGCCCTCTAAACCTATCCATGGACCCTCGGGACACATCCAGATGAGCACACATGTGTTTCTCCAGGGACAAATAGCAGTGGCATGTAGTTGTGCCGCTGCTACTTGACACCAGGCAACACCTGCGCTCTGGCACACAGCAGGTTGCCTTGGGTGGGGTAGGGGAGGCTGGGGGCAACACCTGGGGTCCTGGGGACTTCAGTGGTCGTGATCCAGTGCATGGAGCCTGGCTGGCAGCTGGGGTGTGACTTTGGCCAGCTAGGCTCCAGTTTTGGGTGGCGCACACTGCCAGCATGTGTTCTGCCCCACTTTTTTCAGGCACAAGTTTTTTTGACACTGGGATCTCTCAGTGTCAAAACCCCGCACTGTGCTGTAAATTAGCAGTGCAAGAATGTGCAGTGCATGCGGTTTGCAGTGACACAAACACGTCTGCAGAACTGCAAACTGCATGTGCACCCTCATCTGCATGCACTCTCTAAGTCACCCTGCACATGCTGACCTATATCCCTTTACCATTTAGATTTTTCCAGCACCTGTTCAGGAGTCTACATACATTCTGAGTGGTAGAACTGACAATATTTGCACAAAATATAAAATTGCAAACACAGTTATAGAAAAGCCAATACAGGTTTCCCTTGCTATGTACATGCATTCCTGGAAAATGGCACATTACTTGAATTCACACAAAGGGAACCCACTTTACCATGTTACAAATAGGGATACGTTCCATGACCTTGACTGTACTGACCCCCAGACTCAATTCTACTACTTTTACAAGGCAATTTTGGTATTCACCAACAGCAGACAGTACACACAAGCATGGGGCACTGTCATAATAGGGATAGCAACTACAGCAACACGTGTTGCAGACAATGAGCGAGAAGCACTGATCCACCCAGGAGACTGTTTTGGTGCATGTCACTCTCACGATGCACTGCACAAAGCAGCTGACCACAGACTTCTACCACACCTATCACATAAGAGTGAATTTACCTCACGTATAACAAAATTTTGGTATAAAAAGGGTCATTGCATAAGAGTGAATTTGCACACACAGAACCCACATAAAGAAAGGGAAACCCATACATCAATTACAAAACTACCAAACAATAGTAATAATTTAATTAACATCTGTGTATCCAAGTCTGTTATGGCCAGCTCAGCCTTCCCAAGTAAAGAAAAAATGGCCACAAGTTTAAGAAGAGTTGATTCAAAATTAAAGCCCCACCCTGCATCAGTGAGGATACCCTGCCAACAGCTCTTTTTCCCTTAAATCAAAAGCCATTAGCAGAAGTCTTTCCCTTGACCCTTTTTGCTGCATCATGCTGCAGAAATTGTTATTCAGTATATGTGATGCAATTAACATGGAAGTCAGAAACATTGATTACAATGGTGAAGAGAATGCAGAAAGCATTACCTCCATAACATGTTTATGTTCATTGTTCTGACTTCTCAGCTTGAACAACTACATTCCAATTGCATGCATGTTCAGGGTTAGTCCTTGGCTATACATAAAATAAAAGTGGATTGTGTATTATATTCTACAGTCTTTTCATAAATGGAAGTTACAATCGTAAAAAGCTGATATTTAGAGTGAACACAACCAGTACAATTATTTCCTGAATGAGTAATATGAATTTTTTGTGTCACTTATTACATTCTGTGAATAAGTGTGTCAAAATCTTTTAAAAATAATTTTCATTTAATTTATTCTACTTACAATTTTTCAAGTCAGGAACACAGGCACACTCACACCCACACACACATTTCAAAAGTTTCAGATCATCATGAGGGAGCGTGAGTGTCATCACTAACGGAAAGTTTTGATGTTGTATTTGAAAATATATTTAACAAAGAAATCTTTCCTGGGCTATAGATGTTCTATGTTGTATTGGGTTTGGGATTTCTATAAATAATTTCATTTGTTTTAAGAAAAAGAAAGATATTTTCTGTTGTAAATGTAATGTTTAGAAAAGCAACTGTTTAGAAAGTGTGGACTGCTGAAGTCTAGTGCTCTCTCCAGTGATGGATTTTGTAGATTTGTGTACAACTATTACATATATTCCTTAACTATCTTGAAAATGACAAGGTAAGTCAAAAGATTATTCTGCATTTAACTCCTCATATCTCTTCTGTTTTTGTTAAGGATTGCACACAGTGATGCAGAAATGCCAACTTCTATGAACCTGGCTCTTGATTACTAATTACTTGGGTATTTTGTTTACTAATCGGCTTGGGGATTTCCTTTTAGTTTTTGTGTATATGCATATATACAATATATCATTATTTGGCTTTACTTTACCTCTAGACAAATATATATGTTGTTATATAAAATAAATTCTCCTTTTGGCCACTCATGACTCCATGAGTTATAGAATTTATTCAATCATTTTTCTGAACATGTGTATTTCTTAAACAAATTCTAGAAACAGTGTGGCAATCTTTTATTTCAGGAGCTACCTATTTCTATACAATTTAAGTCACATTCTCCTCCTTATTTTTGTTTTACCAAACACATGTGACCCATATAACTAAACAGGCCTCCAAAATGCAACTGCCATTTCATTTAAGCATAGCATTTAGCAACAGATATAGCTATTAGGGGTGTGCAAAATGGGCTGTATTCAATTCGGATTCAGATTTGGCCTGAATCGAGGACAGCAATTAAATTTGCTGATTTGAATCACTGTCCCTGATTTGATTTGGCTGAATTCAAATCTGGAGATTCAGTGCAGATTTGGAGAATCAGCGATTAGGCCACAGATACAGCTTTGAATGTTTTTTTCTATATACCTAAAGGCGTGGCTCATGAATACTGTGATACTGAGGCAGATGGAGCGTCCCACAGGAGTTTGGGAAAGCCCCCCCATATGCTTGGCAGTGAACCAGGAAGTAGACTGGAAGTAGTTCCAGTCCACTTGCAGGTCCTCTGGCGAGCATGCTGGGAGCCCTCCCTGTGCTGGACCCCGGGTACCCCCCAGGAGGCACCAGTCACTGAGCTGGCAGGGTGCAGGGGGAGCCTCCAGCATACTCCCCAGTGGACCTGGAAGTGGACCAGAAGTGCTGAACACACTGGGGAGCCCCCATGCTCCTATGAGATACTCCATCTGCTACAGCATCACAGTATTCATGAGCTGGTTGGTACCTAGAGGTTTGTAGAAAAAACATTTAAGCTGTATCTATGTCTGAATCTCCGAATCTTTCCGAGTCTCTCCAAATTGATTTGGAGGGTTCCGATTTGATTTGGAGAGATTAAAGGGTCTCTTGATTTGATTTGGATTCAGAGATTCAGCCACTGACTTAGGTCACATCTCTGCTGAATTGAATCAATGTTGGAACAATTGGACCAAAGCTTTGCACAGCCCTATGGCTATGTTCATTCACAAATTATAAAGGACTTGTTTAACTTAGCATAACTACTTTTAAAAATAACTATTAGAACTTACATATGTATAACTAATAAGAATCCACACAACCTATTCAAATGATCCTCAATCCTTTGTTATCCTACGTGTTCTTGTAGCTTTAGATCATGTCTAGATGTCGGTGGATGTTTGTTTCCCTGGGGACAACTAGCGGCAATGCACTTTGTGCTGCCACTAGCCATTCCTACCAAACACCCATGCCATGTGTGCTGTAGCACGATGCTTATCTGTGGTCATGGGTGCCTGCCAGGGCTATAGCCATGTTACACATGCTTTGCAGAGCCTGGCTGACAGCAGAGCACAGCTCAACCTGGTCAGGATCTGGCTTTAGATGGCACATGCTTCAACTACATGCATGCCTCTGCTTTTTTTGTGTGTGTGGGTTTTTTTGGTCCCTGGGAATGAGCATGTTTTGTAAAATTTCCGTTAAAAGCAGTTTGTGAAGGGTTTTTCTTTTTCTGTAATTACATCAAATTATTTTATCTAATACTATAAAACTTCTCCATCATGAAGTCTTCAACCATTTTCATACATAGATTTTCCACAAGGCCTTTTTCACCGGTATATATTTTGGGGTGCTTTTTCATAGGCATTGATAGAGTTGGTATAACTTGAAGTATTTTTTCTGATCTAATTAATATTTTTTGGTCAGCACACTTCACATTGTCTTTAACAGTCATTAAAAAATGTTGAAAAGCATATGTGATTTACATTTCGGGTGTTCATTGCAGATAGTAAAATAAGCACTTGTATTCCCCCATGATTTTTCTGTCACTTAAACCAGAATAAACAATCAGAAATGGAATGGCTGCTTCAGCAGGTTTTCTTTTTCTTTTTTTCCCTCCATCAGTTTGTGAAACACTTGAATAATTTACTAGATCTACATCTTATTTACCTGTACTATGAATGTTTAGAGTACTGGAGCTGAAGGAAAAGCATATTATACACCCATGTCACTTGTTCACCAAAAGTACTACCATTGGCAAGGATACAAAACTCTACAGTAAGGTAAAGGAACCAGCCAACTATACTCACTGGCATTGTTTATGTGCCAAGTAAATGGCTAAACCTCATAACATTGGTGCCAGAACAGTTTCCTCTTCTTGGCTGCTAACTAAAAGTCATCTTCCTAAGAGCAGTGGGGTGGCTCCAACCTGCTATTCTATGACATTTCTTGGTACTGTCCTGCTGCAGCTAATATAGTTAAGTATTTCATATATATACTGAGATAAGATGATGAACAAAACCCAACTGAGAAGAAGCACCTGGTGTTATAATTTCCCTGGTATACCATGAATATGAGGTTTTAAAAAATCATTTTTAATCTCAGGGAATTTCATTTTTACCCAACAATGAAAGCTACTTTTTATGGTTAACTTTTATGAGTGTTTTATATTTTTTTCTGTCCTCCAGAGAAATCACAGATGGCAGGTCCTAATATTTTTGTACACTAGTCTGTAGAGTTTTATTGGGATATATTCCCTTTCTTTATTTTCACATCTGAGTCATTTTCTAAACTGATCCTAGATACATGTTAATTAGCTATAAATATCAATTTAGATTGTAAAAGTTTAGAAATTTTTCAGGATAGTGTCTCTTACTTTTTCTTTACAATACTATACACATTTTTGCTGCTGTATATCGTATGATTGCATACCTTGTGTAGACACTGCCTACACGACTCTTTATGTTACAGGTTGATTTTGTGATCCCAACAACAATGTTTTAGCTACCCAACTTCCTATTTCAGGCACACCTGTTAGAAGTCTATATAACAATGTCACAGGGCATTGGAATGTGCCTGCTCCTGTAAGAGAATAAGCAGCCTGAAAGGCTGCTTGCAAGCATTACAGGGGAGGGACTCACCTAACGAGGGACTCACCTGACCAAAAAGAGCTTGCGCTTTATAAGCCAGGAGCCCACATAGGTCAGGTAGTCTCTCTCCCAATAACCACGAAGTGAGGAGCTCCTGGCTGCTGGGAACCAGGGCTCTTAAAAGGACCTAGACTGAGCTAAACAGATCTGTAAGCTTAAGAATAGTGGCAAGTTCCCCAAGCAGAGAAAGACTGGATCAGATTCAAGTGGCTTTTGTTTTATGTTAGCCCCTAGAGCGTTTGAGGGGTCTATCAATGTTCCCTGGGCCTAGGGAAGGTCTAAGCCAAGACATGAGGGTCCGAGAGCCAAGGGGGCCAAGTGTATAGGCTGGGGCATATACCTTCCCAGGCTGGAAGGTATACCCACTAGAAGATGAGGAAAGTTTGCTCTTTTAAAGGGGTAGAGGGCTGCTTCTGCTATATGTGTTTCTGTTATAGCCTGGGGCTTATGGTTTATGTTACTGTTCAATCTGGTGGTTTGGGTTGGGACTGTGAGGGATGGTTATGGAGGTCTCATTAATGCCACTTGACTGCCTTGAGCTGTTTTCAGGACCAGGCTCAAGACCTGAGTATTGTTGAGCTCAGAGAGGGGTGGCATGCAGGAGCACAGTGAGGTAGGGGCCAGGGCCCCAGTGCTGGAGGGATGCAGCCACATAGGAAGGGCCCAGTGACTGACAGTGATAGATTGAAGCTAGTGCCTCAAAGCCAGGTCCAACTCAGTGGGCCTAGGCTAGAAGGCCTAGCAAGATGAAAGGGGTGGAGGATGAGGAGGCCGAGGCCCCAACAGAGGCAACAGCATTACTGTAACACCTGTGAGGCATGGGGTGTGGTGTAGGGGAGGATTTAGAGCCACACAATTAGTTCATAAAGCTTGAGGTGTCTCGAGCAGCACAATAATGGAGTGAGGCCTAGCAAGGAAGCCTGAGAACTATCCAGGCCCAGGAAGGAGTCCGAGGACCAGTAAGCACTAGTGGGTACTGGGATACCCTAACAGGATTCAGTGGAATTGGGACCCTGCAAAGGCCCTTGGCCAGCCTCCCTATTTATTAATATACCAACAAAGCATGGCAGGATAAACAGGAAGGCCCTCTAAGGGTGAAGTGGGCACATTCACAGAACCACCAGGGGGCATCACAGCCACCCCTGGGGTCTCAACATGTTACAAACACTAATCAGTGAGAAGGGAAGGAAAGGAAGGGGCCCCTGTTATCCTACCAGGTCACTGACAAAATGGTATATCTGTTAAGCAACAGTTTTTTTTTCTTAGAACCATCTATAGCGAGGATCATGCTGATGGTAGTGCAGCCACATGCCTTAAAACTATGTGGCACATGTTTAGTGAAAGTAGCTCACCACACAGACAAAGAGGTTGTGGTCACATCCCTGTTTCTGAGATTCTGGAAGCCTGTGAATTCTTGGAGCTCACCAAGCTGCTGCTTGGAGTTTTCCTTGTGCCATGAGCATTATGTGCTCACCAACTGGTTAACAGGAGGCCTGCCTGGAGGCTCCTGATTTCAACTGTCTGTGGAGCCCAGTGCATGAGTACCACTGTTGTTTACTCTTCCCCTCCCTTCTTTCCCTGAACCCCACTGAATTCAGTGGCAGGAGGAAAAAGGAGAGGGGATAAGTGGTGGCAGCAATGCATAGCGCCTCATTTCATGTAGCTCCAAAGACCGGGGGCTGAGTGCCACCACTATTGCTTGCCTACTCTTGTCCTCTGATGCTGAATTTAGCAGAGGGGGGCATGGAAAGGGAAGAGGCACATGCAGAGCTCTAGTATGAGCTGTGTTGACATACTGCTAAATTCAGAGAGCTCACTCTATGTGGCAAACATCACAGGAGAGTGCTCCCATGCTTCTGTGTCCCCACCTCCAGAATTTTCCTGGTTCCATTTGTAAACAGAACCAAAAACACAGGTCCTTTGTTGCAGTAAAATAAATATAACCTTGCTTCAAAATGGGACTAATGGTCAGTCCATAGTGCATCCTTCAGTGAAGTAATGACTATTTAGTACCCATCTTAGGACTCATGTACATTTAAGGACTTGCCCCCACAACCTGTTTATACCAGTGTAATTTGTCCTTACATAGTGTAAACATGAACAGACATACATTTTATTTCAGCTTTATGTAGCTAAGTGGCATGTGCATCTATCTATACAATTTAGGGGATTTACATAAAGCTTGCATTGTATTTGCCCTTGAATGACTATGCTTACCTTGTCACGTGTTGCAGGGCACTTCACCGCCCTGCTCCTAAAGGAGGAAGAACTGCTAGGGAAGGAGCCCTAGCAGTGACTAAGCAGTGTAGCTGTGGGTTGCCAGGGCAACTAATGAGCATCAGCTGACAGGAGAGGGCAGGGCTTGGCTCATATAAAGCCCAGAGTCAGGCAGGCAGTTCCCTGCCAGCAGCCAGAGAGGCAGGAGCTCCCTAAGCTAAGAGATGGGAAGAAGCTTGTCTGCAGGGACAGCTTATGGAAGCTCACAAGAGCGCCAAAGGCTGGAGCAATGATGCTATGGCATAGTCAGGAGACTTATGTTGTTATGGATGGGTGCCTTATGTTTTCAGTTATAGCCAGAGGCTTGTCTTTGTGTTGCTGTTGTTATATATGACTGGTGATTTGGGCGAGGCTATAAGGGCTTGGAGGAGGCCTCGTAGGGGACCCCAGCAGTGTGGGGATCCTGGCGCCCACGGGGGCACAGTGTGCTCATAGGGGCCCACAGACATAGCACCACAGAAGGCGCAGTGAGGCACTAGTGAGGGCGCAGCAGCACGGGAGTGCATAGACCTCAGCCCCAGAGAGGGGGCATTTGATAAGGAGCCCAAGTTGGGCATAGCAGGCCCCTGGAAGGGGGGGCAGCACTGAGAAGCCCAAGAGGGGCACTATTGGAGAAGCCCAAGTTGGGCACAGCAAGCCCAGAGAGGGGGCAGCACTGAGAAGGGGGTTCAAGTTGGACTCGGTGAGCCCCAGGAAGGGGGCAGCATTGAGGAGCCCTAGAAAGGGGGCTATTTTACTGAGAAGCCGAAGTTCGGGCACAGGGAGCCCCTGCTAAGGGGGCCGCATTCCTTTGGAGGCCCAAGTGGGGCATAGTCAGTCCCAGGAAGGGGGCCATTTTATTAAGGAGCCCAAGGTCGGACATTGGGAGTCCCCGACAGGGGGCCGCAGTCATTAGGGAGCCCAAGTTGGGCACAGTCAGCCCCAGGCAGGGAGCAGTATTTTAAGGAGCCCAGTGTGGGTATGGCGAGCCTCAGAAGTGGGGAGCGGCACACGGAGAAGCCCAAGAGGGTCATCGCTCTGAGAAGCCCCAGACGGTGGGGATCAATATTGAGAAGCCAAGACGAAGGGGCACTGGCATTATTAGGAAGTGCAGAGGGGGCAGCAGGATCCCCAAGGGAGGGTGGTCTCATTGAGAGTCCCAGGAAGGGACAGCAGCACTGGAGAAGGCCCAGAGCAAGCAAAGACTCTAGAGAAGGCCCGGGAGAGCGGGCTGGCATTGTATTGAGATAGGACGTCTTTCACACCTAGCCCTAAGGCTAGGTTGTCTAGGGAGCACCTAGCGGACAGTCTGGGAGATCACGGAGACAGAGGTCCCGATATGCCGTGTCCAGGGAGGTAGAAGGCAGCCTCCCTTCATATATTAGACATCAAAGTCATGGTGGGCGAGAACTAGAGGGTGTCCTTGGACACGGTCCAAGGGACCTTCAGGGGGAGCACGGCGCCCTGAAGGCGCCCCTCCCGTCACATCACGTCAAACAAGTGTTCCTGGAGGAGGAAAAAGAGGGCTCTGTGGCCTTTTAACCCAATTGCTTAGTAGTTCTCACTCAGAGCATGTCAATCCTGCATTTCCATCTTACAAGAAAAATGCTGTACTGGGACCTGGGCTAAGCATTGCCTGGGGCATTCTCTAGCCCCTTTCTTTAAGCTGGCATGCTATGCAACCAAGAAGGAAAGATACATGGGATCAGAAAGAGGCATGCAAGCTAAAGAGAGTGTGGCTCCACAATATGGAAGCTGCCATGGTAGAGAGAGGGGTCTGTGTTTTAGTCTTATCTTTTGCAACTTCTGGACAGAAAATACCCCACTTGTTTACCCAATCAATATTAAATACAAGGTGCATAAGAAGCCAGGCAATCATATTCTATGACATGTGGAAATAACATAAACACCTAAGTACCAAAAATTACATTTAATGACTTCCTAAATGCCACATAACTATGAAATATAATTTATCCCATGAAGTCAAGCCTATTGCAGTACAATTTATTTGAATCTGATGTAGTCTTACCATGGGAGTAAGACTACAGCTGTTTAAGTGGCATGTGTCCACACCTATCTTGAGATTGTCACTTGCTCAGTACAAACATGCTATTACATACCCTCTATACAGAGTGGTAGAGCATTGTAACAGCCCACTTGTGAGTACATGTGCTATCCCAGAAAAAAGTGAGCATGTGTTATCTCTAGATTCCATTGTGATTTATACTAGGGTGCAAAAATGATGTAAATAACATAAGTGTAAGTGCACCACATATCCAGGCCCTTAATTAAATTCAGCTTTACAATGGGAAACTCTTTGTACTATTTAAAAGATGTAATTAGCCCAGCTATAGATGGATGTAAGATATTTTAGAAAGTGTGGGGGAGAGGTGCAGATGCTGTGGCACATCATCACATATAACACAATACATATCTTTCTCCACTTAAAGAGAAACTAGATGTTTTACAAATATGCTAGGGGGCTTGTCAAATATGTCAGTTTAAGATCAAAATGAAAATAAATACAATTATTGGAATGTGAGATAATTTACTAGATTATAGATAAAGTTTTAAAAACTCAAAAACCCCGGCAAAAAAAGTCAAAATAATTTAAAGAAAGTGTCATTACTAGTCCTGTAGTTACTACAGTTAAATACGTCTCATTTAAATTCATAAAACAAACTTTAGCCTTCTTGAGCATCTTAATAGCGCTTCTAATACTTCACTGCCAATTATTTCTATAGCCTGAGTTAATATTACCACACAGGAGTTTAGGTTTTTAAATAGAGCTCAAAACAGTTTGCTACTTGATGAAATAGAGGGGAGACATTACCAGGAAGGGCTAGCAGACAGAAAAGCTATAAAGAAAGAATAGTTCGAATACTGGCACATCAATACCATTAAAAAGAGGTAGGGTTGTTAACACCTGCAGAGTGGAGAACTTAGGAGGAATCCAGGAGCTGCTAATGAGTCATTAAGTCAACTCTTTCAGCCTGAATAGGAATGCAACTACCCCTCCCAAACACTTTGGTTTTAAATTTTAGTGACGCAAATGGTGGAGGAGTGGTGGGGGTTCAATTGCATCACTGTACCCGTATTGGATCCATCCCAGAGCACAGCAAAACCAGCTTAATTCACATTAGTTCATGCTGAACTTGACACAATGGAGAAACTTGGTGACCACTTGGTCAACAAAGACTGTAATATAGACCTGTTTGCCAAGTCAGGCATCTCAGCAATGCTTAAGTCATGGGAAGTTTGGGAGAGCAAAATTATTGGGGGATTGAAGGATTTCCTACTTGAAGGCAATCAAGCAAACATACTCCTCCCATTGAAACCTGTCTGAAAATAGTCATGCCTTTGGCTGAAGTCTTTGCTGGATTGGATATATGATGTATCATTTGCTGAAGGCAAAAGTGCCAACATTAGGGATCATTTCATTTTAAAAAAGAAAATATATAAACTGACTTGATACTGAATTATAACACATCAAAGGAGAAGACTGTTCAATGTCAGGCCGAAAGGTGGAAAATGTCATGTCAATGTAAGGCAAATAAATCCTGAAATGAATCAGACTATTTAAGAAGCGATTAATTTCTTTAATACCAAGAAAAGAAATGCAGTAAAAAATGACTGATTTGCTCCTGTGCCACAGTAAAAGTCATCCCAAGGATCCATTCTTTCTAGAGCTGTCATATTTAGATGCAAGAGGATATTTTATGTACATAATCTGACAGCAGTTGAAGTCTTCCCTTTTGGGTTAGCAGTGCCACCCATAAACATTTGACCCTAACAGGTACTTTAACACTGTAGCTGGTGTCAGGAAAAAAAAAACCAAAAAACATTTATCAGTGTTTAGAAAAACTCAGAGAGAAAAAAATATCAAGACATTTAAAGTTATCCCCAATCTATTTTTTCTTTTTAATGTAAGTTCTCCTGGGCGTCAACCTAAGTTTTTGTTTATTCCTTTTTCAAGTAATTTAGTTTCCTTTCTTAGCAATTATTTATTACATTTTAAATTCAAAGTGTTTGATCATGGCATCTGCAACTAGTAACAAGATATCGAAACATTGCACCCTACTGATTTTCTTTAATCACTTTAATTTGCTCTCTGGCTGGCAAATAGAGGAGTATAACAGTATAGTGGGCAAAACATTCTCTAAGGCAGCATTTCTCAACCCATAGGCTGCGACTTGGGTGGCCAACATAAAGGACAGGACATAAAGGACATAAAGAGAGGGAGATGCTGCAGCGGGATCTGGGCTGGCTGCAGGAGTGGGTGGACAGAAACAGGATGGGATTTAACGTGGACAAGTGCAGGGTGATGCATCTGG
>JAGPOW010001296.1:99393900-99418137 GCA_030014935.1 Caiman crocodilus
CTGTGACCCCAGCACTTGTTTCCTGCCATTGGCAGGGGGTCAGACTAGATGGCCTGCTCTAGGCCCCTTCTGACCCTAGTTACTATGAAACTATGACAGTCTGGTTGTCATCTGTCCTCTATTGATATAAAATGGGATGCCTTTACGTCTTCTATTTTCCTCTTGAAGAGAAAAATAGAGGACATAAAAGCATCAGATTTCATATCAATAGAGGACAGAGCAGGAGAAAACTGGAATGTGCTCTATGATGGCCACCCTACTTGTGTCCCAAAAGTGGGTTGCAAGGATATTTCAAAGGGTTCAGAGCAAAGGGGCTGGTGACACCAAGGCTGGTGCACGTGCTCATGGGGGTAGGGGGCCTTAGAGATGCCACTCGGGGAAACGGGAAGGGCTGTGACCAGACAGCCTGGAATGGTGCAGGAGACCCAACCTAAGGCAAGTGTGCCACAAGCCTCCACTCCTCCTCCCTTCAGCCTATGCCAGGCCTGACTTGCTCCACTGCAGACACTGTTCTCTTGCCTGAGTAGGATGAAGGCAGCTGGGGGCCCCCTTCAGCAGGGCTGGTGGGGGAAGGGGGTTGCAGATTTAGAGTGAAGGGCCCCAGAATGGCCCAGTGGGGTAGGGGACTGTGGGTCATCACCAGCAGGGCCAGGGGGATGTGGGTTGGGACAAGCCATCCATCTTGGCAAATGAGTCCTGGTATGAAAAAGGTTTAGAACCAGTGCTCTAAGGAAAGATGTGAGTTCACAGAAACAGTGAATAAAACTATACAAAAGAAATGCTGACAAGGTCCCTGTCTCCCTCTTGAATAATCAGTAAGAAGATATAGAAGAGCTCCTAACATGGAAATCTCTGGACAAATCCATGAGTGATATAATTGGTATAACTGAAACTTGAACCAATATTTATTCTAAGTGATGTTAACTCATGCACTGGGGACATAAAGTTACAAAGGACATATCAGGAAAACTAACTAACACAAAGGTATAAAATAAGACAGGAAGATATATTTTAATTTACTAGTGGTAGCCAAGGCCAGAATTCCATTTAGTTTCAGAATTCATTGCAAAAAGTTTAGAATTTTCTTTCCACACAACTGTACTACAGATCCTTTCCTTTCCTTTCCTTTCCTTTCCTTGCACTTAGAGCTGCAAAAAATACTTTGAAAATGTGAACCAAATGTAAAGGAAGGAAAATTTGCCTGCCTGAGTCTGCAAACAGCCTAATACATTTTTTCTGAGAGGAATGAATGGACTTATATTGGATCCAAAGAGCTCTGCAAGTGCATCTGTGGAATTTGTAATGTTTTGAAAACACCAAAAATTCACCATCTTTGCTTCAGCATTCACTATTTAGCTAAGGAACCTGAAGTTTTGTTTTCTGCCTCACTGCCCTGCTGGGACCTTCCCACAGATGCTCTTTGCTCTCTATCTTTCCCTACAAGTTAGAGATAATTGTATTATAGTCAATGTTCCTAAGCTGTTTCAAAGAGCCAGCCAGCTGGGAACAGAGCACAAGAGTTGGAGTCCACTTGCAGCCAGGGAACGAGGGAATACAGAAGTGCAGACTGGCAAGCTGGATTGCCCAGAGAACAGTTTAGCAGCCAGAAGGCAGAAAAATGAGCCACTGCACATGTCGCTCTCATCTGGCACACTTTGAAAAGAAGGTGGTTCTGAGCAGGGCTAAACAACAACATAGGAGCCAAGACCTTGGACAGTCAGGTGCCTGAAGTGCACAGTAAACTACCCATTTCCCAAATAACCTCTGTCAAAAATAATCATTGATAATATTTTCTACTCCAAGTCATAGCTGTGTATTTTTGTGCTAAGCACTTTTGGAAATGAAAGTAATTTTATGGCAAAATTCAGTGTTGCCAAAGAGTTCAAGGATTGTCATTGCAGAATTCCATCCCAATATGCTCCAGGGTATATAGGACTCTGGCCAAGGGAAATTCTTTTTAATTGCTACCACTATAAATTATGAACTTTCTTCTTTTAAGCAGTTTACATTTGCATATAATTTTCATCCTTGCCTCTGTAGGGGTCTTGTTACACGTTGCACTTTAAGCTGCTTAAATATTGATCTGTGTTAGTACTAGCTTGAGTTTGGAGGAGTCACACCTTAAGAAACCTTCTCTGATTATCCCTCGCCTACACAGCTAGAGGGCTAGTGAGAAAGGACCTGAAGAAGAGTTATAGCTGTGAGTTGCCAGTGGAGGGCAGGTGAGCCAGGACAGGCTTCTGTCCCTGCTCTAGGTGTGTGGAAGAAATGGTTTCAGGGAGCAGGAAAATGAAGTAGGGAAGCTAAGAGTTAATGGGATAGGGGTGGGTAATGGTGGGAGGTGAAAAGAAAATGAGGATGGGGGATGGGTGGTAAAATGAAGGAAGTCAACTACTGAAGGATATAATAAGGAGAAGTAAAGAAAAAAACAATTTAAAAAGGAAGTAAATTAAAGAAGGTCTCATGCTTTAATAAACTGGGATTGAGATTAGGGTATGGAGGGTGCTGGACACACTTCCTAGGCTGGCTTGGAGTCGTGGGGGAAGGTGTTTTGCAGGGAATCCCTGCCTCTGTGCCCAAAAAGGAAGCCCCAGCTCATTGGGATCTGATCTGGTTCCCTCTACCTTGTTCTCCCCACAATGGCCCCTAGACCCCACTTCCAAACCCATCAGTGTCTTGTGACCTTGCTATCTGATATATACTCTGCAGGCGCTGTACCCTGTAATCTCACTATCTGACATGTGCTCTAAAGGCTGCTTGCATGGGGTTGCACTCCTGGGGTTGGAAAGTCACACCATCGCGGGTGGGAGGGCGAGCTGGCTGGGCAATAGAGTTCAGTAGATGGAAAGTTTGCCCATGCCGATACTGGAGGACCGAAACTTGGGTTACCTGAGGAGAGTGGCCATATTTTAATAGAACAGGAGCTGGGTAACACAAACTCGAGCTAAACCTGCCCTGGAGTGCTGTAATTTTAAGCTGCCTAAACTGTGCTTAAAACTAATTTCAAGTGCCAATGTGTGAACAATCTAGGGGTTAAGAGCTCAAGAACTACCTAAAATCAATATGTAACAAGGTCCTAAATCACTGTTCAATATAACTCAAGGGAAAGTCCAGCTGTTCCACAGCTAATGGGTTAAATTCATCATTGTTATAGCTCTCCTTGATTTCACTGGCCTTATCCAAGGACTAAATTTCATCCATGGCCTCATATCACTGAAAAGTAGATCTGTTATTTTCCAATATAAGGTTCTTTCATAATAAGTAGATCTATTCATATGCATTCAAAGATCAAATGCAAATTCATATGCATTCAAAGACTAAACTCTGTCTGTCCTTGGCCAAGGGAAGCTAAAATGAATGCAGACTTTTTTCTGATCCCCGGACTTTGCACAGTGACCAGGATACTAGCATTACTTTCCCTCAGTGGAGGGCAGCTGGGTTAAGATTGGCAGAGAGATTTATTATCTAAAACTATGAGTATAACTACAGTGACTGCTCAGAGGTCAGTTTTGAGGGGAGTGATAGTGTATCCCCAGTGTCCCCAAAAGACATTCCTTTCCTCTGAAGCCTTTGTCACTTTGACATGAGTTTTTCTCTATCCACACACTATTTTGGCTCCAATTGTCAAAAGTCAGAATAGAGCTCTATATATTTAAGCAAATAGAAAAAGGTTTTGGACCTTAAATTGAGATTCAGATCTGAGATACAATGATATAAATCCTGCAGGAACTGTGCTGAAACCAATAGAATTGATCTGATTTAAGAGCAATACCAATGAGACCAGAATCTGACACTTTGGACTTAAATGCTTTGCCATTTGTTTCAATTTATTACATTTGCTCCCTTACATTAATATGTTTAATTCAAAGAAGATTCTTTACAAACTCGTGGCCTTCTCCCTCTATAGAGCATCGGTGTCACTTAGTAATTTCCATGGGTGTTGAGGGTACTCAGCATCTCTCTAAAGTAGTCTTTCAGCCAGTTAAACTTCCAGCAGTAGACTGCAGTAAATCAGACTCTTCCCTAACTAGGCATCCCAGCAGATTTTTAATATATAATAAATGGGTGGCCTGTTTTTATTAATAAAACGAGAAATCTACTTTTTATTTTTGCTTCTAACCTATGAGCGGAGAGACGCATGAAAAAATGCAGGAAATAGCTTCAAGTGCCTAATACTATTATAATTATTGTTATTCATCAGCTGTCAAGTGAGATGTGAGAGCTACATCTACCAACAGTACATTCAACAGTATCTACCACTGGTCCAGTTTTTTACTGCAGTTAATAAGCAGCTTCAGAAAGGCTTTTTTTCATTTAGGACTCTAGTATTTGGTACAAAGAGAAAGCTTTCAGGAGGCATGGTCAGAGCACAATGAACTGGAACAATACAGGCCAATCTTGAGGTTAAAGTAATTGATAATAATAACCTTCCCTTCTGCAGCCCAGTTTTAACACATGTGACTTTCTGTTTTTCTCCAGAGAAATAACAATCCTTATTTTAGAAATAACATCCTTATTTTAAAATGAAAGTCTCTGTGACATTGGGATTCTAAAATCTGAAGGATCAAGATGAAAGGCCATAATGCATCCCCTTTTCTTCCCCAGAAAAAACCCTCACTTTGTCTCCTCAGAAGTTATAAAGATGCTAGCTCCTTTCATATACAAATGTCTTTTACTGTGGGTTTGTCTACATGAGATGCTACAGTGCAGTAGCAACAAGCTCATTGCTACTGCACAATAGTGTTGGAGAGCATGAACCATGGCACACAACTACTGCACAGTAGTAACAAGCTACTCCTCAGTAACTTATTGCTACTGCAGAGAAGCATCTGAAAAAAGCCATGCAGTGATGGTACTGTGCAGTAATGCTGGTTATGCAAGTACTAAATCATTGCACAGTAACAACTGCGCAGTCCACCACTTGTGTAGATGCAGTGTGTATAGGCTAATAATGAGAAGTCAAACCTGATCTGTGTCAAATGGTTCTGTTTCTGTTCACTGCCAGGAACAGTAATGTCAGGGACAGTACTATCTTAGGCCAAGGTAATTTACTGTGATTAAATGCATGTGTGGATGCTGATTGCAGGCATAAATTGTGCCCAGTCAGTGGTGGGCTAGACTCCTGCCTGCTGCCTAGCTGAACTTTCAGGACCGTTCTGCCACAGCCAGCCCCTCTGCCTCCCAGTGCCATCACCTGGAGCCCAGGGCTGACTCCTCATACTCCCTGCCAGACTGGGCTTGCTCCACCCCAGCTCAGATTGCTTCTGTCCCAGGTACACTTTTAGATGCTGTGCCCAGGAGTAGTTTACTCTGATTCAACCTGCTCTGGAGTTTATTGCTTCATATTAATTGCACTTGTAGACACACCCACAGTATACAAGCTTCTATGATAATCTTCAATTGTGTCTCATGTTTATTGAATCTGTTATTCTTCCCTTTGATGGACTTGAACAATGACCATTTTTTGTATTAAATAATCTAGTTGCTTCTGTGGTGGACATAAATGAAGACTAGAATTAGACCACCAACCATATTCATCTTTTCTATCTCCAATCCAGAATTAAAGTTTCTTGCTTAATTATTGATCAGATATAAACATCATACAGACCTCTCTCCTGCATGAGTGGAATAGAAAACATGGATTTATCCTGTCCAGAGCAGTATCCCCACCTCTGCTCATTCTGATTTTGATATTTTGCAGTGGGCATGTTAAAGTAAAGTAAAGGCCTATCTGTACGACTGCATTGCTCTGCCAAGTTGCACCATGCTTAATCCTGCTGTTCTCCTCACACATTGTTTGTACCCTAAAACAATCACATAAATCTGAATTTTCAACTTCTTAATAGTTTCACTGAAGTTGATGTCTAAAAATGAAATTTGGGCAAGTATTTAGAGAATTGGGGTCTGATTGCCAGACACAAAGAATAAAGCAAGCCAACCAGTTAATAATCAAGATGTCCTTCATCTATCTGTAAGCAATACTGCCCATGAAAGAAAGCTGTATAGAGATTTCTTAGTTAAAAGAAATGATTGTCTAGTTTAATGGAGGGTTTACAATACAACAACTACACTAGAATTTGTTTGCACTTGTATCCCAGGGCACATTCTTCATGTGGCCAATGAGAAATTGCTAACTGCATAAATAGGATGTTAAAATAGCTATTAAAGTTTGCAATTAACACTATTAAAGTGTCAGCTCCACACTCTCCCCACTAATTATCTTAATGACTATATCACAGGTTATGAGAAATCATTCATGTGCACATCTACTGGGTCTTCAACAACTGCCAAACAGTCTTTTTAATTTTAGCTGTCTTGATACAGATATAGTGAGAACTGAAGACAACCAGAAACATTAATAAAAAAAAATACTAGATCAGAGAGATATCTAGTATGATAACTTGTTAGCCCAGCTTTAACATTCCAAACGCGTTGGATTTTTCTCCTTTGTTTTCATTTTAGTTTTATTGGGTTTTTGAGGGTGCTTTTAATATTCATTATATTCGTATGATTATTCCTTAGCATAAAGCATTTCTCACCATAAAGTACATTCCAATATACTGGGCATGTCTACACATCACTGTTCAGTGATTTTGTTACTATGCTGTGCTTTATTACTTCTTTTTGAAAGTACTAAAACACGGGGCAGTAACTGCCCATACCACACCATATGGGTAATGTATGCTTAAATTTCCCTGCTATGTCACCATAGCGGTGTGCTGTAAGCAAGGAGTACACCACTATGGTGATATAGCTAGTGATCACATGTAGCCCTGCATGATCACTAAATTGCTGTAGCATGCCATCCAGTGATGCAGCATGTCACACTACGTTGCCATAGGGCGAAGTGTAGGTACACCCACTTAATACAATAAATGACATATCAGAAAGTCATGAAGATGCATAAAGACCTGGCTTTCAACTCAATAACAAAATAAATTTTTTTGCAAAGAAGGAGTATTATATAGTATAATGTATGTTAATTATGAATAAGGTATTTACCATTTAAAATAAATAATACATAAATAATAATAAATACAGGTAAACTAATTATTTGACTGACATTGATATGTAAAGGTCAAGAAACTAAATAATTAAGGTTTATGTTGACAAGGACTGATATCAGTGGCTCAAACAACTTTATTATAAATTAAAATTTATATTTCTAGTCCACATCTTATAATGTCATATGCAGTTTTTTGGAGGGATTCTTGCTGACTTCTATGAACTTTGTATGCTTATACTGCAGCATGATGAAAATTTAGCAAAGAGCTATACTACAGATTTTTAACCTTTTTAACTCAAGGCATCCCTCTGTAGCCTTCAGACACCCTTTAATCATGTCAAGGCACTGTTTGGAAAGTGCCAGCTCATAGTCGTCTCCCTTTTTTGACTACACAGAAACAATAGAGCATTTTTTCTGTTGTAATAAACTCAGAAAGACCACAACAGGTCAGAATGTTCTTAAGACTATGAATTCCTATTTGAAAGATCAGGTTTCATCTTGTTAATCATGTTTTCACACCCAACATTACTAATATTGTGTGGGTGTGGCATCAAGCAGCACCTTTGAAAAGGTTTCAAGGCACCTTGGTTAAGAGTCACTGATTTATACAGTTATAATATTTAGACCAATATGGTAGATGTCTCTCACAGTACATAAGTACAAATCAGATGTGACATCATTGTCAAATGGGGCTGAAGCATACAAAGCCCATTAGGAAGGAAAGCAAGAGGCAAGAATTCTTGTGGGTGATATTTTTATTGGACCAAAGGCATGGTGGGATAGACTTACACATGCTTTTGGATATCATAAAAGCTTATAATATCATAGAGAAGCAGACTGGGTGTCTGGGAAAGAAGAGACCTAAGGGAAAGTATTTTGATACCTTAAAATTTGCCTATCTTAACCAGATAGTTGGTCCAATGAAAGATATCACCCACAAAAATTCTTGATCCTCACATATTCCCTGGACCATCATGGCTACAACATCACTTCAATACTACCATTTAGCAAGAAACAGATTTATATATATATATTATATATATATATATATATATATATTTGTAGGTTATTGGATAACAAAAACAATTTGAGCACATACTATCTAATAGTCTTCTATTATCCTCAGACCTTAAAAACCTTGAAATGCTGGCCTCAGTGATGATAGTGACAAACCTCCCTTGATAAATGGCAAACCTCTGACTATGGGCAGAGGCTAAAATGCCATCTATAGCCATGAGCATACAATCACCTTCCTGCTCACCACTAGAACTGGGTGAATAATACAGAATGATTCTATGAATAACTGCCTGAAATCTTAAACAGACACTTTTTTACCTCCTTTGATGTGTCCTTCTGCAAAAAAGACAAATTGATTGCCATGAATATTTGCTGAAATACTTATTTAAACAACAACATATCCAAATACTTATTAAACTACAACATATCCAGAGCATCTTTTAAAATTTGTAATCATGGTAATTAATGCAAGAAACTTGATTCTAAAGGACATAATGTGCATCTACACGTGCAATTAGTACAACACAGTAACTGTGCCAAGTCACATAGAGAGTTGGAGAATATTTTTAATAAAACAAATACATTTAATAAAAGTGACTTTGGATGAATATTTTTAATATAAGTATTATCAAAATATATCAAATGCATAATTGGCTATAAATTATATCCAACCATCTCTTCTCCCTTTGTATTTAGTTATATTAATGCTCCACTTAAAGTAATCCTTAGCTTAGGTCAGAGGATATGCTGGCTATCAGTTTATTAATGCTGTTGTCATGGCAGGGTCCTACAGGAGGGCCGTGATCTCCTTAAGGCCCCCTACCCATGCCAAATCAGCCCAAGGGCACCCTCAGATTCTCACCCGCAACATCTTTGATGTTGAGGTAAAGTTGGGAGGCTGCCTCATGTCTCCTTGGGAATGGTTAATTGGGCCTGTGTTTTCCCGGACCCACCAGGGGTCTCCCTGTATGATGGGTGCTTCCCAGGCACCCTAGCTTTATGGGCTATGCGTGGCTCCAACCACCCCTGACACCACACCCCAAGCCTCGCAGATGGGATGGACATTGATCTGTCAACATATACTCGCCCACTCTCTCGGGCCTCCTCTGTAAGCTCGCCCGCTCTCTTGGGCTCTTCATGCCTGCTCTGGGTCTTCTCTAGATGTTGTGGGGCACCTCACTGCCCCGCTCCTAGAGGAGGGAAGCAGCTGAGAAAAAGCCCTAGCAATTGAGAAGGAGCACAGCTGCAAGTTGCCGGGGCAACTGCAGGCAATAAACAACCACACTTGATGGTGGTTAGCTGATCCAAAGGGGCAGGGCCTGGCTCTTATAAAGCCTAGAGCCAAGGGCAGGCTGGCAGTTCCCTGCCAGCAGCCAGAGGGGCAGGAGTTCTGGGAGACAGAATGTGAGTGCAGCTCACGAGAGCTCCAGAGGTTGGAGCAATGATGCGGAGGTATAGCCAGGAGGCTTATGTTGTTATGGTCAGGTGCTCTATGTTTCAGTTATAGCCAGGAGGCTTGAGTTTGCATTGCTAGTGTTTGTAAACCGGTGGTCTGGGTGAGGCTATTAGGGGTTGGAGGAGGCCTCAGGAATAACCTCCAGCGATGGCAGGGGGACCCCAGCACCAGTCAGGGCACAGTGTCCTCACAGGGGCCCACAAGGTGTGGAGTCCTAGCGCCAGGAAAGGCGCAGTCTAGCACCTGGGAGGGTGCAATTCAGTGCCAGAGAGGGCGCAGCAACATGGGGTGCGAAGACCCCAAGCCCAGTGAGGATCATTAGAAGGGCCCAAGTATGGGCATGGTGAGCCCCAGACAGGGGGCAGCATTTTAAGGCGCTCTGGCAGCAGGCTAGTGCTGCGGTAGGCCTTTGAGAAAGGCGGGGTGCCGCGGTTGTCCTTGGGAGAAGAGAATAGTAGCACAGTTGGGCCCAGAGAACAGAGGGTAGCAGCACGGAGGGCCGGAAAGACCGGGGGCTCGATATGGAGTCCCAGAGTGGGCAAGGGTCCCTGAAAGGGATGACACATTAGAGAAGGCCCAGAGTGGGCAAGCGTATGGAGGAGGCCCGAGAGAGCGGGCGGGCATTAGACAGACCAACGTCTAGTACATCTGTGAGGCTTGGGTCGTGGTATTAGGGGTTGCTAGGAGTCACGCATGGCCCTAAGGCCAGGGTGCTGGGAAGGCACCCATTATACAGGGAGACATGCCGGTGGGTCTGGGAGATCACGGGGACAGAGGTCCCAATACACTGTGCCCAAGGAAGTATAAGGCAGCCTCCCAATATTCACTTAACATCAAAGACGTGGTGGGTGAGAATCTGAGGGTGCCCTTGGGCCTACTTGGCATGGGTAGGGGCTTTAAGGAGATCATGGCCCTCCTGAAGGACTCCGTTGTGACACTAGAATACTGACCCTCCCTTGGGGCTATCTCTCTATTACTGCCCTTTCTTTAGGGCTCCCTATGCCCACTCTGGGCCTTCTAGGTACCGCTGCCCCCTTCTGGGGCTCTCACTAATACAGCCCCTCTCTTGGGGCTCTTGATGCTCACTCTGGGCCTTCTCTGATGTTGCCCCTCTCTAGGGCCTTCCCTATGAAACCGCCCCTTTCCTGGGGACTTCTGTGCCCTCTCCGGGACTTTCTGTAATGTTGCCCTTCTCAGGGTCTTGCTATGCCCACTCTGGGACTTCTTGTCGAGCCACCTGTCTCTCAGGCCCACTGCACTGCTACCTTCTTTCTCCCAAGCTTACCGCACTGCTATCCCCCTTCACTGGGGTTCACCACAGCACCCTGCCTTTCTCCGAGGTTTACCACAGCACTAGGCCTTCCTCTGAGGCTCACCATGCCAGCCCTGGGCTTTCCAATAGTTCCCCTTCTCTGGGGCTCTCCACGCTTGCACTTGGGCTTCTTAATAAGACTGCACCCGCTCTAGGGCTCGCTGTGCCCACACTGGGTTCCCCAGTAATACTGCCCCCTCTCTGGGGCTCACCATGCCCATGCTGGGCTTCCTAATAATACTGCCCCCTCTCTGTGGCTCACTATCCCATGCTGGGCTCCCTATGAGGATTCTGCGCCCTCACTGGTGCTGGGGTCCCCATGCTGCTGGGGTTGCCCCTGAGGATACTGTGCCTTCACTGGTGCTAGGGCCCCACACCCCTGTGGGCTCCTATGAGGCCTCCTCCAACCTTTAATAGCCTCACCCAAACCACCGATGTAACAGCAAAACAAAACAATGCAAGCCTCCTGGCTACAACTTAACTTAAAGCTGCCTGGCTACACCATGGTGATCAAACCTCTTCAATCTGCCCTACTTTACTCAGCTAGAGTGGTTTCTGCAGTGCTTGCATCCTATCTCCTGCCCCTCTGGCTGCTGGCAAGGAACTGCTAGCCTGCCTTCAGCCCTGGGTTTTATGAGGGCCAGGCCCTGCCCCCTCTCATCAGCTGACTTCCTGGTTGCCCCGGGCAACCCACAGCTGTGCTCATTATGTTCTGCCAGGGCTCTTTCCCTGGCAGTTTCCACTCTCTAGGAGCAGAGCATCAAGGTGCCCTGCGACAGCTACAGAAAACAGAGTGATGTGGTAATTAAAGGGCATGTCTACATGTGCATTTATGTTGAATTAAATATACTGCACAGTAAGCAGGAATAGGCCAGTGTCTACATGTGCAGGCAACCTGGGACCAGATTTAGTCTGAAGTCAGAGCAGCCTGCCATGTACCCCCATCCCCCTTGGCCACTAGGGGGAGATCCAGTATCTGGCCACATGACTTCCAACACTTGGCAGCCATGCTGACATGAGAGGCAGCTGCCAGCACTTCATGGTCATGTTAAAAGCATACTCCTGCCCTCTGATTCCTGCCCAGCCCTTCCCTTGCCCAGAAGCTGTGAACCCAGCACAAAGGCAGCATGCGGCAGCTCCCTCCCTGCCCACCCTGGCTTCCTGAATGATGGCTGCTCCAGCCCCTGCCACTGCGTCTGCCCCTGCCCCTGTCCTTGCCCACCCTGCTAACGGTACCTAATGCCCCACGGCCCCTGCTAGCAATAACTAGTGGCCTGCACTGCTGCTGGTCATGGTGGTGGCCCTTCTGGCTCCATCAGGTCCCCCCAATCCAGGCCCCAGGAAAGCTATACACCTGTCAGGTGGGCCCAGGGCACTGGCTGTGGGATACTCTGGCTGACCCCCTTCTTCTGCACTCCAACTCCAGCCTGTCTGCCATGCTGTACACCTCACAACACCCTGCCTATCCCCAGCACCATTCCAGGACATGCATATAGATGAAACTATAAAAACTTTATTTTCTGTACAAAATCCACCCCCATCACTCCCACTTCAGCAAACACAGCCCTCCCTACTCCCTCCAACAAAAATGCCCCTTCACCACCCTCTCCACCCACCTTCAATAAAAAAAAAATCATGACCCAAACTGAAAATTATGTTTAACTGTCTGACCCACTCCCCATGTCCTAGAATGGGAATGTTGATGGGTGGGGATACCTAGGATACAGAGCCTGGTGGCAGGTGGCCTTAGGCCTGAACAGCTCCCTCATGAGTCCAGGGGCTTCAGTGACTCCAACGGCAGCAGGTTCCTGCTGCAGTGCAGGCAGACAGTGCTCCTGCAGGGCAGGAGGCACCCCTTCCAGCCGCCAAGTCCAGGCCCAATAGGACCAGCATCTCCTGGTGCCTAGAACCCCTGACTCCTCGGCTGCATGGAGCCGGGGTGAGTGGCTGGGTTGGGCCTCATCAGGAGGTGGCAGGAACAGGGCAGGGGCCCCTGTGAGTGAGAGGCACCAAAGGATCTTCTTCCAGACCCCAGGAGGGGGCTGTGACAGAGCTGCAGATGGGAGCAAGGGACCCTGTGCAGCTGGGGCAGAAGGCTAGACATCAGAGGGCATAGGCACACCTGCCAGGTCCAAGACAGTATCCAGGACCTGGTGGTTAGTGTCTATAGCCACCACTACCTGGGCCTGACTCTCAGCCTGCCTCTCAAATGGTGCAGTGTGGTGCTTCTCTAGGGCCTCCATCCAGCCCCTGTGCTCCTGCATCACTGGAATGCCGCCTCCTGGGCAATGTCCACTTCCCACTCCTACTCCTCCTGAACCTGGTTCTGTGCTTGCTTCTGTGCCTCCTGCTTCTCAGCTACTGCCACTATCTGTTGAAGCAGGACAGTACAGCTCTGGGTGCATGGCTGCTGGTGCTGGCACATCCAGGTGGCTCCAGCACTGGGTGGCAGCAACCTGAATCGTGCATCCCTACTGGAGCTGGTTTCTCCCTTGTGTTCAGATGGTGGCCCCACAGAGGAAAGAGACAGAAGATTTTTGTGAGGATTTGCAACAGTTTAGAGATAAGATGCCCTGCACTAGGGGCCAGGCATTGCTGCTGGCATCAGTACCTTCCTTGGGATGTGAAAGGCCCATGCTCACCCAGCTTTGGGATCATGCACTGTTCAATAAAGTTCTGAACTGTATCCTACTTCTCTGTGTGTTTGGGATGGGCTCCCAAAGCTGGAGGAGTGAGGGCAGACTGGGTGGGAAATGGGGGCAGGAGCAGAAGAGGGGACTGAGAGTGCCCTCCCCCCAGCGCAGGACTCGCCATGTGTCTGAGGCTGGCAAGATTGACAGCTCAATGTGGGAGTCCCCATCATCAGGGGCAATCAGCTGCACCCAGTGTTTGTGGCCTGCAGTGGTTGGCAGGCCAGTGCCCAGCCAGGGCCAGACCCTGGGGAGGAGCTGGTACTTGTAGTGGCTAGCGATGTCATGGCCGGCCTCTCATCATGGTGGGGAGTGGAGAGAGGGTACTGTGGAGCTTAAGGCAGCCACTGGCCAGGGTTCCCTGAGCTGCTAGTGGGTGCAAACCCCGGGGCAGTGACTGAGGTGGGACAGGGTGCTGAACACCTAAGGTCCACTCCTTCAGGGGGATGTCACACCCAGAGAGGTCAGGGTGGGGCTGGGGCTCTGCCAGGCTACCCCTGCTGGTGAAAATCACAGGGTTGTGGCCTGGGTCCTGGGCACCAAAATGCTGGTTAGTACCTGGATAAAGGGCATGGTCTTGTGGACATGACTAGACCAATGGTTATAGTTACAAGGCTTTGACCTTGATGCAGCACTGCAGCACTGCCATGCCAACTGGTAGTGGCCTTTCTCATGCATCCCACCCAGCAGGGCCCCATAAACATGAGCAGTCAAGGACCCGCCCCGCAAAAACTGCCTCTTTACCTCTGCCTCCCCCTAGAGGGCCATGAGGTCATGCACTTCTTTCTAGGTCCAGTTGGGGCCCAGGGTGCTAGGCTTGGGTATATACCCATAGGGAGGACCAGGCCTTGCTGGGGAGGATGCGGATGGTGGTGGTGCCTCCCACATGGTGGTGGTGCCTCCCACACTGGCTTTCTATGCCCCCACTCAGTTGCCTTTGTGTGCCCCTGTGGCCCTGGACAGAGCTCAGGACCACTCAGCAGCACAGCAGAGCTAGGGCTTGGAAGCTGCATGGGAGAGGCATGTGTGCCACAGCACATGTGCACAGCTGCAAAGATACAAGACAGTGCTGGGGGTGTGCAGGAACAGGAAACTGGTGCTTCCATCCTGGAGGCCGGCAGGGCTTGCAGTCCCCTAAGCTCCTGTGCAGTGTGCCCCTGGGCACAGAATGGCTGCAGGCTTTTATACAGTGCAGTTGGAGGCTGCCAGACAGCAGCCCAGCCCTGGGG
Organism: Caiman crocodilus; assembly: GCA_030014935.1. NCBI lineage: Eukaryota > Metazoa > Chordata > Crocodylia > Alligatoridae > Caiman > Caiman crocodilus. The sequence goes on from JAGPOW010001296.1 coordinate 99,408,611, forward strand.
GAGGGGAGGGAACCAGACAAGAGCCCTGGAGCTGGACTTCAGCCCACCCCCTAGTGGCTGGGCAGACCCAGAATGGAGAGCCCCTGGTTACTGCACAGTAACACATCTACACATGCATTACTGTGCAGTAACTAAATGGGCATACATTTGATACCCGCATGATGCAGCTATCAAATTTATGCCCAAGTCAGCATAAGTTGCTATAGTTACTACATACTATGGGTGTGCACGTGTAGACACATGCCCATACTGGGAAGTAATTTATGTTATGCCCATACTACCCAATAATTTACATGCAGTAAATGTGCATGTGTAGATGCACCCAAAGTTTAGGACCTAACCTGCAATGCCAATGCCAATCTTTAAAAATATGGGCAAAACTCAATATCTGATTACTATGAGTATCTTAGAGTAACTCTGATAAGAATAGCCAGTCATCTGCTGTTCCAGAAGTCACTCAAATGAAGAAACAGAAATCAAGTGAGAACTAAAATTAATAGTTTGTTTCTGGCCATTCAGAAAGATGCAATTGTTTACACAGTGTAACCTATACAGACATACCCGAATACTGGTTATCTAATAGTGAAAACAGAATTCATGCCTTGCTGTTAGGATCAGTACTGTATTACTGTCTTGCCATTCTTTACAGATTTGTAATTAAAGTCATTTAATATATATACAGATGTTTTTCATATATCAAAACACATAGGCCAATGGTAGCAAAAATGATTGCAGCTAGAAAAGAGAACCAAAGTAGGGAAGAAGTCATTTTTCTCTAAGCCCTTCCCCTTTTCTTGGAGAACAGCATGGCCTCTCTTCAGCACCTCCACACATTTAGGCCCAAATTTGGCAAAGTATTCAAGCACATGCTAAACTACATCCAAATTTAGAAAAGTACTGAGAGTATACCCAACTCTAAGCACATTCAATGTTTAAATTCAGCTGTATAAAATATGACTTAAACATGCGCTTAAGCACTGTACTGAAGAGACATGGACTGCTAAATTGAGGCTTTACAGTCAGGGATTACTGGTGCCTCCTGAGTCTGGGAAAACACAATTTGTGGATGGGCCCAGGGGCAGGTCAAGTGTCCCATATCACTTCTATACTTCTTTGCCATGACTTAGTTCCCCCCTGCTCCCCTCCTCCCCCAGACCCCAACACATTGCCAGCCTGTATGGCAAAAAACCTGCCCCATCCTAAGCGGTGCTGAGTCAGGGGCCAACATCAGGGGGGGAACATGCCCCCCCCCGCCACCACTACCACCATCACCACCACCACCACCGGTCAGCTGTATTTACAGCCCTGTAGCTATGCCACATAGAATTGTTTTTTTCATGAACCTAAATTTCTCTATAATGTCTGCAGAGGATTTAATGTTGTTTAGAATCAACATGAATGCAGAGATTTTTTGCAATCTCTATATTACTCAAATGACAGAGGGAAGTGCAGCTGCCAGAGTTTCCCATGTCACAAACTGGGAGAGCAAATTTTTATCAGGTGGAAACATCAAAAGAAGATAGAGAGAGACTGAAGAGGAACAGATGGAGACCTGATGATAACATCAAATTGATTAAGTATTACTTCTTAGCTAGAAGTGGTGTCTGTGAGCACAGAAAAAGATTGCATGATTTGCCCAATGAAAGTGAATTTTTGGGAAAGTTTTCTGAATGGCAGCTGCCTTATCAAGTTAGGTTCTTATTAAAAGATGGGCTATTTCTCATAAATTAGAAAATTTAGAGAGTGATGCACAGCAAGGCAACAGTTGCAGATACTGAAGTACAGTACGTGCTACATCAGGAGACAATGTCTTTCCTACAAACAGCAGCAATGACTTTGATGGTCATATTAAAGATCCTAAATAGCAAATGGAAAAGAATGCATGAGATTACGGCAGGGGCAAGGGAATTGCTGAGCCATGGGAATCCAACAGCAAATGGCAAACATCCCAATGCCACTGAGCTCACCAGCGGCACTACTGCACATTGAGAACATGGTGGTAGCGACAGGATCGCTGCACTGCCAGCAATACCCATGACCCTGCAGCATACAGAGCTGCGGGAAGGAGGCAATGGGGGCAGGACAGCCAAACCAGGAACAGCCCCACCCCCTAAGGCCTGGGAGCAGGACACCGGTGGCAGGTACGACACACCGCAAAACATACCATAAACACAGTGGTATCCCACACTGCTGCCAGCAGGAGCCTAGAGATGGGGCAAAGAAAAATAGCTGTCACCGTTGTGGACACACTTTGTAAGTGCATGCCAGTGCCTATTCACTTGCCCAGGGCATCGAGACACTGATAAAAACCCTGTGTGCTGGCCCAGCAGTGGGACCCCAAGGAAGTCCTCAGCAGCTGAGGGTAGACTGCAGGCCAATCATAGAAGCAGAGAGAGAGACAGGTGATGGCAACCCCCATGGAGAGCTTCCCCCACACACTGACTCAGTGGAGTCAAGAGACAGATCAGAATGGGAGTCCTGGAAGTCTTACGGTAGAGAGGCATGAGAAGACAACAATATACCTACAAGAAAGAATGAGAACAATGACTGATAATGACACCATGCCCATGCAACACCAAAGTAACAATGGGTGTAGGGGAGGTACAAACCCAAGATCCTCACATTAACAAGCAACCTAAGCAAAATGCCACTGAACTGGGAGTAACAACAGTAACATTTCCCAAGAGTAATTTCCCAAGAGTAAAAATTCCCAAGAGTAAAATTTCCATCAAATACGTGGCAGGCAAGAAGCTTTGGTAGGTTAGGTAACTGGTGCTGGGGACAAGCTGTCAGCCCACAGGACCACATTTGGATCAGGGCAACAAGGAGAATATAAGCAGGGAGCTCCGGACAGGCACAGCAAGTTACAGAGATGAAGAAAAGGAAATCAAACGTGGGTATTAATGAAGTGGAATGAAGATTTCAGCTGGCAAAATGAAAAAATACATGAAGAATCAACAACACTACATGCATAAAAAGGTGTTTAAAAAGAACCAGGGGATTTTGTTTCAGGCAGAGGAATTAGAAAACTGATAAATGAACAAGGTGAGACTGATTTTGTAAAGAAGATTGGGAAAAAGACTTTATAATGCTGTGGCAAATTTAACTGAAAATAAAAGTGAATAGAATGGCATAATTACTCAGAAGGTACGTAAACTACAATTATTATTTAAGAACTTAACACATTTACATCCATAGATCAGAATACTTTGATACGAAGTGTTGGGGAAAGGTGTATACTGTGTGTTGGAAAGAAGAACTGTATTCATTAAAAATAACATAGGAAAGGAAACAGTGATCTAAAAATGGAAGGCCTACAGAGTGCTAGCCTATGATATTGGAGCTCCTTATTGGAATTATTGGTGAAAAGTTGATTGAATACATTGAAATTAATATCTGGCTAGCGTGCGTTAGATTCCCCAAGGCATATTACAGTACATTTACTACAATGATTGTCCAGAAAATATGTAAAATAGTACACATTCAGCAATATCTTTTATAATTATACAGTTAGGACAAGATATTAGACAATCTTTCAGGTAAAATATGCCCTTCTTCAGGCTGAGAAACAAGCAGGCATAGTATAAACTAAATACCAGATAGAACAATTACTTTTGTTTCACCCCATTATGTAAACGAAATGGTCACTTAAAAAGCAAAGTGGGCAGTAAACTTATGGAGCAGAGAAAAGTTAACAAAAGTAGTTACAGACCAAGTAAAGAACAGCTGAAATAGATTAACTTAATTATGTGAAGAATAAGACCATTAAAAAAGAGAAGAGGAGAATTACTCATGCTTGCTTTTATAGCATTAGTAATCTTTTCAAACACACCCAAAAGCTGCAGCCCATAACCAGCTCCTCAGACAGCACCACATCTGGTCTGAGAACAATGTTCATGAAAAGCACCATACCAGTCTGAAAACTTTTCTTCCATGGAGGATACTTCCTCAGGGAAATAGACCTCATCTTTAGAACCCAAAGGTTTGCTTTTGTTCCAATTAGCTGTATAATTACCATTAATTAAATTAGCATTGATTGCATTAATATTGAGGTGGAGATAGGACTTTTTTATCTTGGAGGATGAGGAGACCCTGCACACCTGAGTCATCATACCTAATGTGGTTAAGTTGAATTAGGAGTTATTAAGGAATGACTCAAAGAACTCTGGTACCAACTTAGTCATACCCTGGGTTAATAAGGATGACATGGAGGTCTGGGGCTAGAATGTCTATCCCAGGGCTATCTAATCACACATGGTGGCCCAGGAAGCCTATGCAGCCCACACACCAAGAGAAGGAAGGTCATGGATAGGCTAGAGAGTCAGTGTAGCCTGCACAAGTGGACAGCCTTATGTGACAGGAAGCCAGTGAAGAGTGCAACAGGCTAAGTTTGCTGCGTGGATGGTGAAACGGAGGGGGTGATGGCCATTAAGCAAAGGGGAAATCCCTGTGGGTGACTGAGGAGCCACCTAACTGGAAGGGGTGGTGCTTAGAGGTATATAAGACCAGGATTTGGAGCAAGGAGGGTATTCTGGCTTTGTAGGCTGTAGGGGAATGAGCTCCTAGGAAAGAAGGGCTTTAGAAAAAAGACCCAGCAACACCTAAGCTACCCAAAGGAGCTAAGTGAAGACAGCTAAAGAGGAAGCATGGCTTGTGGTGGGGCACTGATGTTTGTTTGGAAAGGTTTGCTGATATTTGTGTCATAGTTATGTTTAACACTGAAGGCCTGGATTTTGGTTATGAAGGAGGCATACAGGCCACAGGGGCATCTGAGGAGTGCTTAGTATGTAGCTTTGCCTGGAACAGGGACCCTAGGGATCTGAGCAGACTGAGATGGCAGGACCAGGGCCAGGGGCCCAGGGCCTAAGACCTAAGAAGATGAGACCAGGCCCAGGGCCCAAAAGGATGAAACTTGGGTAAGGGGCTTCAGATCTCCAAGGGTGAGACTGGGGCTAGGGGCCAGGAATGTGGGCCCCAAGACCCAAGACAGTAAGACCAGGGTCAGGATCCTGGGGCCCTGTTACAGAATAGGGTCCCCAGGGATGGCCGTGATATCCCTAGGACTCCTTGACCATGCCAATCCTGCCTAATGGGCACCCTCTTTCTCATCTGCCATGTCTTTCTGGTAAGTATAATAAATAGGGAGGCTACCCCTAAGTGTGTATTTGGGACACAGTCCTGATGGACTCCACTGGACCCTGTGGGTTCTTGGACCCCTTTTGGGTCCCGCTCCAAAATGGATGCCTCACAGGACACCCTCAGCCTTATGGGCTAGATGCGTGGCTCCAAAACTGCCCCTTTACCATGCTCCAAGCCTTGCAGACAGTATTTACACATTGTCTCTCTGGGGCCTTGCTATCACTCAGCTTCCTGTCATCACCAGGCTCGCCGCAGCCCTGTCTCAATGACAACACTGGCACTGGGATCTCTGCAGTCCAGTCTTGGAGCCCACACTGGTGCTGGGGTCTGCTCACCCCCCTTTGTCACCATGCCCCTAGCGCTGGGGTCTGCTCACCTCCTGTCACTGTGTCCCCTGGTGCTGGGGTCCCCATACTGTCATGGGCTCCCCAATGAGGCCTCCATCTTCCCCAATAGCCTCAGCCCAATCCACTGGTATATAAACAGCAATTAAAATATGAGCCCTGGGCTATTACTGTCTCGGCTGGCTGACCGGTCAGAGCCGACCGAGGGGAACGGTGTTAAGACGTCAGGTGGGCTTGAGAGGCGGAACAGCGTATCGGTTTAAAAATAGATTTTACTTACGCCGCTGGTGGCCACGACGTAGGCTGTAGGCTCACTTGCTTGGTAACAGTCCGGGTTACTGCAACGAGTGTTTGGACGAAAGCGTGCAGGGAAGGGGTACATTGGGAGGTCGCTGATGGGGAGCACTGGTGGGTGATCAGTCCACCAAAGTCACTCTGCCATGTGCTCAGAGCTGTTTGCAGCGTGCTCAGAGCTCTGCGAGGTCTTTCCTGCAATGTGGTCAGAATGTGTTCTGCTCTGATTTGGGCAGAAACTGAGCAGACTTTTATACTTTTAGAATAGCCAATTACAAACTGCCAAGTAAGAATACTTAACTAGGAGGAACATATCAAATTTAGAACAATGCCAATCATAAGGAGGGGATGGTCTCAATGTCAATCATACGGAGGGTTGGTTTTAATGCTAATCATAAGGAGGGGTGGTCTATTGTGTCAGGGACACTTACTTGATTTGGGTTATGACAATAACATAAGACAAGCAGTTCAGGGAGTGCTCTGTACATTTAAAAAAGTCAAACTTTCCCCCCTAGCACTAAATGCCTTGAAGGCCAAGGTACTTGGTGAGCTTCTGGAGCCCCATTAGCCCTAAATGTAGATTATCTGTTAGCCACAGCATCTCTGGGGCAATTCCTCCCAGGAGGCTCCTTCCCTTGGCTGCTGCCAGAGAACTCACTCCTGGCAGTCTCATCCCTGGAGTTTATATGTGCCCAAAGCCCTGCCTTCTTCTGGTCAGCTAAATTCCCTTATTAGCCTGCTGCCATAGTAACCTGCACCTGTGGGGTTTCTGTCTGACTCTTAGGGCTCTCTCCCTAAGTAGTTTCTGCTCTTAAAGAAACAGGTACCTTAGTGCCCTGCAACAGGCCCACAACCCAAGAGGGTGAGACCAGAGCTAGGAGCCCCAGGCCCACAATGATGAGACGGGGATTAGAGGCTCAATGCATGTGAGGGTGAGACCAAGGCTAGGGGCCTCATGCACAAGAGGGTGAGACCAGGGCCAAGGCTCCTGGGGTCTGAAAGGGTGAGATCAGAACCAGGGTCCTGGAGCCTGAGAGGATGAGACAGGGATAAGACACAGAAACCAAGATCCATGGCAGTGGATCTGAGCTGGGGGGCACAGCCAGACGAAGGAGGTCAAACTTAGGAAGGCTGAATCCCCAACACAGCCTTGAGGCCTGAGGGAGCCAAATGTTGTGTGTGGGTCAAGGAGGGCCTCTCCAAAGTTATACTGAATGACACCTATGAGGCATGGCAACAATTATATGACTGGAACACCATTATGGATGGGTACAAACTGTTCAAGAAGGACAAACAGGAGACAAGAGAAGGAGGAGTTCCGCTTTGTGTAAAAGAGCTGCTGCATATTTGGTCAGAGCTCCAGTAAGAAACTGGCTATATGTCAGTTGAAAGTCTGTGGGTTAGGGTTAGAGGGGAGAGCAACAGAGGTAACATCATGGGGCATTTGTGCATGACACAGCATTTAATACTCATTAATATACCACGCCTTAAAAATTTTAACCCTGGTTACTTTGGTGCATCGCGTTTGTGTTTGCATGACATGCGCTTTAGAGTGACTTAAGTCCCATGTGTCATTTCCCACCGATTCCAGCAGGGGGAGTCAAATACCAGCCTAGCTCAGATCGCCCTCCCCCTGCTCCCACCAACACAGTAAAGCAAAATCCTTGATATTTGGTCAGGGAGGAGGCAAGGGCAGGAGGGGGGGGGGTTGCCTCTGAGGGCAGCACAGGAGCCAGTGCCTCTGCTCAGGGGGGCTGAGTGGGCAGGAGATGCTGCCTGGGAGGAAGGGGTCTGTGGCCAGCCCCATCCCTGTGCTGCATCTGACTAGGTTTTTTACATGCAAGTCAAATGTCTGGGATTTCCTCCTTGGGTTTGTTTTCAACATGGCTGCCACTAGTTAGAACTACATTTCCATCATTGTCCAGTGTCATTGGCCATTTCCATCATTGTCCAGTGACACTAAAATATTATGTTGTAGACCTCTTCCCTATTGTAATTATTGTTGATATTTTTATGAGAAGGATGCTGCAATTCAGGGAATGAGATAAAAAATATATGAACCTTATAGGGTTAGCTCAGATTTATAACTAAATCCAAAATCATGAATTTAGACAGTGGAAAATGTATGTATAATTAATACATATGTGTATATCAGCAAACTTTCTTCATGTCTTTATGTTGTATGATTTACAGGCAGGATTCTAGGATTCTGTGTGACTGCCTGACTTGCAATAAATTGGTATAATACTTTGCTTAGCAATTTTAACATCCGCTGTGAATTAATTTTCTAGTTCCTGCCCTAAGATTCAACTACTATCTTTTTTTAATCTTCTTATTTTTATAAGATTGAAAAACATGAGATTTGTTTTTCACCACTTTAGCTGCAGGTATTTCAAAGTTTTTCATGTCCTCTTCTGTGTTCGAAGTATTCCTTTATAATTCCTGAAATGTATCATTGTCTTTTGTAAGTTTTATATAGTTTTTCCTTTCTTTCCCCTTTCCTGATTGATGTATTTCACTTTTTCAGATATGGTTTATTCAAACTACTATTGCATTTTGGAGTGTGCCTGAATAATCTCTTTTCCCTTTTAAGCTTGTTCCCTTGAGATGCTGTTTACATGTTTCAGTTCCATCCACTATTTCTAAGCTATCTTAAAAATCAGAAGTTGTTTGGAGATAGAGGGGTTTGATTATATAAAGATTAACTATCTTGCAGAAAATCAGTAGTGAACTAATTCTTCACTCAGATCTATAGACAGGCCTCTCAGTGAAGTCAAAAGGAGTTGGTCCTGTATAAATAAGGCAGAATTCTTCTGTAGAAGCCCAGTGTAATGTTCCTAGATGCCAACAGAGATTCCTGTTTATTCCAGTAGGCACTGGATGAATCCTTTTATGTCTAAGAGTTCTCAAGATTTCTAACATAATGAGGCTTTCTATCATTCCTAATTCCATGTGGGCATAAAACTTAATCATTTCTGCCTTTTGTCAAAGTTGAAGAGCCTCATCATGAATTATTTTACTGTTATTATGTGCTTTCAGTATTAATACATATTTTATTTTATTCTTCAAGAACTGCACCATCAAACCCTTGCTATACTTAAGATATATCAATGACATCTTCATCATTTAGACTGAAAACCTACAATCTCTGATTGAGTTCCATCAGAAATTCAACAATCACCATCCCTCCCTCCAGCTTTCTCTAGAATACTCCATCACCAACATCTCCTTTTTAGACACAATGATTAATATCCAGAATGATAAAATTCAGGCCACGTTATACAAGAAACCCACAGACCAACATACATATCTACACAGAACCAGCAATCACCCAAAACACACCAAAAAAGCTGTGATACACAGCCAAGCCCTCAGATACCACTGCATTTGCACTGAAGAGAACACCCAGGATTGCCACCTCACCAATCCTAAAAAGGCTTCCACTCAACAAGGGCACTCCTCCAGAGAGATAGATCACACATTTGAAAGAGCCACCCGGATACCACATGAAGAACTGTTGCAGTACAGAAGAAAACCCCCCACAAATCACACACCACTGGTTATCACCCCTCCCTGGAACCTGTACGGAAAATCCTCAAACAATACAACTCATACTAGAAAGAGACCTTATTCTTCAAGAGATCTTCCCAGAGCCACCCATCCTAGCCTTCAAACAAGCACTGAACCTCGCTAACCTCATCACCAGAAGCAAACTTCCTCAAGCCCAGAACACACCAAAAGGATCCAGAC